>OZ026590.1:4366955-4996955 GCA_964020215.1 Aurelia sp. 3 sensu Dawson et al. (2005)
AAAGTGCCTCTTTTGGAAGGAGTTGATTTTTCATCAAAAGGCAAGGCTATAGGCTTACCTTTTTTGCTAAAGTTGCCTCTTTTGGAAGGAACTGATTTCCATCAAAAAGAAAGGCTATAGGCTTACCGTTTGTGCTAAAAGTGCCTCTTTTGGAAGGAGTTGATTTTTCATCAAAAGGCAAGGCTATAGGCTTACCTTTTTCGCTAAAAGTGCCTCTTTTGGAAGGAGTTGATTTTCCATCAAAAGGCAAGGCTATAGGCTTACCCTTTTTTCTAAAAATTGCGTCTTTTGGAAGGACCTGATTTTTCCATCAAAAAGCAAGGCTATAGGATTACCTTTTTTGCTAAAAGTGCTTCTTTTGGAAGGAGCTGATTTTCCATGAAAAGGCAAGGCTATAGTCTTACCTTTTTTGCTAAAATTGCCTCTGTTGGAAGTAGCTGATTTTCCATCTGAAAGTAAGGCTACAGGCTTTGCTTTTTTACTGAAATTGGGTGCTTTCTAAAGTCCTCTTTTTCCATGAAAATTAAGGGTAAAGGTTTTGCTTTTTCACTAAACGTGGATGCTATTCAGAGGTTTCATCTTACATCAAAATTAGGGCTGTAGTTTTTACTTTTTCGCTAAAATCGAATGTTTTTCAAAGTGCTCATTGTTGGTCAGAAAGAAAGGCTTTAGCCTTGGCTTTTTCACTAAAATTGGATACTATTCAAAGTTCACATTCTCCATAAAAAAGTAAGGCTATAGGCTTTGTTTCTTTTGCTAAAATCGGGTGATTTTCAAAGTCTATAATTTTAACAAAAATCAAGGCTTTAGGCCGCCCTTGTGCATCAAAAGCAACCGCCCTTGAAGTTGCTCATTTTTTACTAACAGTAAGATTGTAGATCTATGATAGGCTATTGTCTCCGAGAAGTATCTGCGAGGGAATCTTATATTGTTTATAGAGTGCGTTTTTTTGGAACATGAGAACTTGAAACATTTGATGTGTGGGAAAAGGGCAGCAAACAGTGAGTTGAAGGAAACTAACAAGTAGCTAAACGGTGACTTGGGCTAGAAGATTAAAAAAAAAAGTTTTAAAGGACAATTTTCTTTCATCAATGTTCTATTGACAAATCCAGTTGTATGTACAAAATGTAACTCATCAAATCTAGAGCAAAATCCGGCTTCCGAACATGGATGATAATTATTTACATTTTGCAGCATAGGGACCAAATCTTTCAAATCTTTAAAAAGGTGGGTGTAAAATTCTATCAAATTTTTCTTTGAATTGAATGGCTTGAAAGGAACTTCGGGTAATTAGCTGTAAATCTGCCGTGGCAATTTTTTGATATTTTTATTATTTTCAAAACGGTGGCAGTTTGATTATTCTTGTAAAGATTTATCAAAAATTTTGAAAAAAAATCACCGCAAATCTTAAATTACTTGAGGAAAATTGATACAATCTTCAAGAAAACCTTAGCCTGTGAAGGTCTACAATATGGTGGAAAGGAGAAATCTGTAGCTCTTCTGGTTAAGGATTTAGGGATTTGATGACGTCTCAAAATTAATAGGTGGCGCCATTTTGAAGATGTCACAAAATTACCAAGGCAGACTTATAGCAAATTAGCCAAAATTCCTTTCAAGCACTTTAATTCAAAGAAGAATGTAATAGGATTTACATCCACCTTTTTAATAGTTTGAAAGATTTGATCCCCATGCTTACAGCTGTTATCTTTGAAATGATTTCTTTCTGAAATACTGGATGTCCCGAAGATATTGCTCCATATTTGATTAGATATTCAAAGTTATCTATACAAGGAACATAATCCGTGGTTGAAATCTCTTTCCTGAGATCCTAACTTACCTTTAGACACCAGAATGTTGCAAATCCGTTCAAAATCACCGAGTTACAGGCTGGAAGCGGTCATGTTTGTACGAAAGCCAAAACCAGAAAGTGCCAAATGAATTGTTATGCATCCTCTAAGAACGCTATCCGTATGAAACTTATGGTTAATATCAGAGCGAAACAAATAGGGATTCTGAAGTAACCAAACTCTTGCAGGGGTGGCGCCTGAAATTTTCCGACAGAGGGGCTGGAGCTTCCGACAGGGGAGCTAAAAAGACTGAAAAATGGCATTTTCGTGCGTTATTTTTCCAAATTTCCTCCGACGAGAACCCAAAATTTCCTCCGACAGGGGGCTGGATGCCTCTGACGGGGGGCTGTAGTCCCCTAGCCCTCCCCTGGCGCCACCCCTGAATTCTTGCAATCATAGTTAAAACTTGCTTAAGAAGGCAAGCGTCCGATAAAGATTAAAAGAAAAGTTCAAAACATTCCTCAACGCATCCATATGTTTGAATTAACGTTCAATAAAGTTTGGCTGCTGAAAACCCTTTCCAGATCCGAACTGATTTTGTCCGAAATAAGCGAGAAACGAAAGCAAATGATAGCTTTATGCTACATTCATTAGGGATCGTCTCCAAATTATCGCATAGCTTTTATACGAATTGATACGAATTCAATCGTATGCGTGAAAGGTGTTGTACGATTTAATTCGTATGGCCACACAAGAGATAAGAATTGTATAGGAATACGAATTCGATACGATTTTGATACGAATTGTGTATACGAATTGCTTATACGAATTCGAGACGAATTGTGTTTACAAATTGCTTATACGAATTCGAAACGAATTGCATACGAATCACATACGAATTGTATACGAATTCATACGAATTCTGGAAGGTGACGGTGTGAATTAATTCGTATGCGGCTTATAGAATATCGTATCAATATCGGATGATGCTACGAATTCCCTATACGAATTTAATATGAATGTTTGGAGACGATCCCTAACTGCTATCGAAAAGCATTTAGTTTCAGTTATAGCACACACTTGTACTTCAAAAGCTTGTAACTCCAAGAATATTCAAGGGATTTGCAAGATTCTGGTGTCTAAAACTGATTTAGGATCTTAAAGACCCTGTGCTCCCCATGATCCTTTCTGGTCTGACAATGAATTTCATGCTGTATGAAAAAGATTATGGCCTAGATCGCAAGCCTTTATTGTCGTTTCAACCTTCAAATGAAAGTTGTGAAGTCATCGCTTTGAACTCAAACTAAAAACCTTCCCAAAAGTAATTGAAGGATTAGGGCAGCTTTCTCCAACTTGATTCCCCATATTCTTTGGTCAAAGTGCGTTGTTTACAGTAACTGTGATGTTTTGCTGGTTTGTGCACATACAAAGGATCATGGGCAGCACAGGGTCTTAAAGAAAGGGTTCGTTACCATGGAGCCTGTTAAATGTATCGTTGTATTTCAAAACATGATCAAAGCCGAAGATTTTTTTGGGAAGCCCTTTACCAAAGCAACGTTGGGCAGTTTATACGCAAACAACAAAAGATGCTTTTGTAACGATTTTGTTGTTTCAGTTTCGCTTTATGTACATCATGGTGCGTCAATCCTTTGGCATAAAGTAAATCCTTGCATATAAGAACCTACCAAAATAAGAACCTAGAGGCTGTTTTTCATAAATTATGTACCTTGCAATTAAGAACCTGTTTCAGGTTGATGAAACATAGGTTCTTATTGCAGGGATTGCAAAGTTGATCTTTGATTGCTGTTACTAAGGTCATTGTGGTCACAATTGGCTTTGAAAGCTTTATTCTCCTCCCCAATTACTTATTAGGCTGTTTTAGCTGCAAGACGCGGACGTCTTTGAAACGCAGCTACTTTTGAATGTTTTTAGAGAATTCTAATTTTCCAGGCTTTTCCCTCCCAGAAAGCTGCTCACAGACAGACAAATTCCCTAAGAATGCTTTGCATTCTCGCATTTCCATCATTTGTGAATGTGCTCATGTTGCATTTTGCTTCCCTTCTCGACGTCTTGTTCTTTGCAGTTCGGCCTTCAAAAGAATACTTTTCAGGTTGTCAGTTGCAAAATAGAACGTACAGTAAGTCTCTCGAGACACGCGAAAGTTTTGAAGTTGATTTCTCCTTGCAATTTGCATCTTCAAACAATAGAATCATGCCAGCGTCTTCTTGACTGGCGTCTTCTTGCTAAAACAGCCTATTAGGTCCAAAGGACCTTTCTAAAACAAATAATAGGACTCAACATCCTTGTGAGACTCTTAAGGGGATGCATGAGGCACCCTTCAAATAAGAACCTCTATACCCTGAAGTTAGTCTTAGTAGCTTTGAAATAAGAACCAATTTCAGCCTGCCTCTCGAAAAAGTAGGTTCTTATACAATGGGGATTTACTGTACCATGTGTCCCAAGAAAAGCATGCAGATTTGGTTGGGTCCAGCAAAGTGAATTTAGCTTTAATCAATGGCTTATCTTTTTCAAACTGTTCCTCGATAGCTGACTTGAAAATTGATATCTCGTTTGTTGGTACAGGTGCTTTGAGAGCAGAAATATTGATCTGGAAAGCTAAAAATTGTGTCCATCTGTAAACCAGAGCTGTGGCCTTTTGGCCTAAACAAATTCATGAGGCACAGCAAACAAATCAACGATAACGTTGGTAAAATTTGAGCAATTTCAGATCTTATAATATTCTGTTTGCCTATGAACGAAAACAACGAGAAACAAAACCAGAAGGGAAACGAAACTTCCCTGTGCATCAACTGAATCATTCCTAACTTGCTTTGAGTAAAGCTATCATTGCTTAACTCCTTAAAAAGTGTTCTGAAATCCAAAGGAACTTCTTGCCACAGCTAGAACGGGGGTCATGTTTTCGTTTCTCCCTTCAAACTTTATCAGATTTTGACTCTCGATCGAAACCTCTTTCCTAGCAAGTAAAACCGTCTATAGAGTGAAGCTAAGTTTTATTTGCTGGACCAAACCGAATCTGTATACTTTTCTCTAACACCTGGCAGCTCACATGAGTTACTGACAGCAAAATCAAATATCCTTGCATATAAACTATTTTAACGCTCTCTGCATTTGAAAATGAAAGTAAATCGTAAACTAGTCTAGCTAGTAGTGTCCATATGGCAGTTCACATCTCATCATCCATAATGACAAAAAGATTTTTGCAACATCACATACATAGTTACCTCTTTCAGATGGATCTCTCAGCCCCCCTTGCAAAGCAATGACAACCACTCTTTAAACAGCTTTTTCAGCCTCTATTTCAAACGAATTATTGACGAATGTCTTTGGGTTGAGTTTCTGATGTTCTGCTCTTGGCGTGGCGATCTCTGCGAGCTTCTCTCGAACTGGATTCTTCTTCTTCGCTCTTATTACCAAGAATATGACAATGATTGCAATGAGAACAATAGCACCCACAACTGATGCCGCAATAACAACTGTATTATTTCCAGCCTCATCTCCATGATGCTTCTTAGAAGAAGAATCTTTTGTGGTTTTTGTAGGCAGTGGCTTCTTGGTTTCTGTCGGTTTCTTCGTTTGGGTTTCTGTTGGGGTCATTTTCGGTGTACTTCTTGTGCAATTCCCTCCGACAACTTTATCAAGATGCAAACAAAAATTGGTCAAAAACGAATTTATACTGAAGGTACGTCAATATATACCCCCATACACACTGACATCGTTAAAATAGCTTCATCTGAATCAGTTTAAATTTCAACCAATCAAATGATTACTATTGGTTCGATTGACCAATTAGAACGCAACATTTGAAAGTGTTGTTTAGTTTTAGATGGCTTACTGGTGTAACTGGGGTAATAAATGTAACAATTACATCAGTTTTGATGAAACCAGGTAGCAACCATACATAAGTGTAAATAGGTCCAGCATGACACTGAAGACGCTTTTAAGCGTGACGCAGATAAGCGATGTTCAGACAAAATTTGTCCCAAACTTTCAATGTCCGAGACTTGTAAAATCTGTAGTATTGGCAAAACACCTGGGGGCGGGGATTATACAACCCGGGGATGGATGGGGTCGCCCGGTTTTCAGAATGCGCTCCATTTCTAATTGCTAAACTTTGCAAATGAATTTTGGCAAAAAACTACCCATCTATCACTAATTTTCCCGGTTTCAGTCAAACCTACTGATGTTAGAGGAAATTTGGCGAAAATTCACTCTTGTTTAGAGAATTTTGGGCCATAGACCCACCAATGAGTGACACATACCTGTACCGTCAGCATGTTCTGTACCCTTAAGGCCAGAAATGTGTGAAACAATAAATCTTTTTTTTGGGACGAAAACTGTCACACAAAATAAAAGAGACCAACAAACCTTCCGAAAACTGACTCTGGCTTTTATCAGGGTGACATTGATAGCATGGTTTGGTCGGATGTTTTTCCCAACGTCGAAAGCAATAACCATTGATGAAACACGACTCAGACTGAAAATCAAAACAGAAATTATATAAAGAAGCAGCACACTACCGAACATAAACAGCGCAAGAGAATTTTTCACTTAAAAAAAATTGGCTTGTCAGGGAGAGAGCTAGATAGAGAGGAGGCTAGATAGATATACCACGGTTATGTGTCTCGTACTTGTGCACCAAATAGTTTCAGCAAAATTATCATTGAATAGCCCCGATCTCAAGAAAGATTCAAAAGCTTCAAAAAGTCGGATTATTCACAAGTACTGAAGAAATTTCTTAAGATGTCGCTTAGAAAAACAATGAACGAGAATTTTATTCCATTTCATATAATTTTTCGACGGTAATGCTGTCAATCCAGAAGAAGGTTTCTGGTGACGGTGGAAAGTTGAAGTAAAAAAATATTTCCCAAAAAGGAAAATATTTCGTTTTAAATATATCATCAATTAAAAATTTACAATACAAGATACTTACTACAATACTTACAAAATACTCTACGATACTACAAATACAATACCACGAGGAGCAAGATATCATGGCTTCCCTGTGGCTTTTGGAAGAAAAAGAAGAAGAAAAGTAAAGTAATAAAGCAAAATTACATAGAATTATACTCAAAAAGAAAATTCAGAAGAAAGGGGACTTGAAAGGGGACTTGGTGGCTGCTAATAATTTGAAAATATTTTCCTTTCTGGGCACAGTTTTATTTTATTCATTCTGGTTCATTTTTATTTCTTCTTTTCAGTTCATTGCTGTTGTTGTAGTTGTGTTAAGTTTCATTACATTTGGTCTTGCTTCGTTTAGTTTACTTTAGTTTAGAGTTTTTTCTGGAGCCATACCTGTTATTAGGTAGTGCATGACGCAATGATGACGAGGAGGAACTCAACTATTAGATTTCATAAACGGACTCATTCAAATAATACCTTAACTTTGCAAGAGCCAGTTTTCGGTCTACACTCCATGCAGTTGGAATCATGTATAACATAAAGGGCAGGACTTCCACTAAATTTCTTTCCATCATTTGAAATATCAACCAGGTAACCTGCATATGGCACTCCGGTACTTTGTTCTGGATGTCCTTTGTATTTCACTGGGTGACTTTGAAGCTCACACATGATTTCACGGAAACACAACAACTTGCCACGACTCAAGGCATGATTGCCAGTTGTTAAATATTGCTTGTCAGAAATCTAAAGAATAAGAGATAAAATGAAGAGGCTCCGTTTCCAATTTATTGTCGAAGCGGTGACTTGGCAGATTATCGTCTCCGTAGTGTGGTGTCCCTGTGGTATCGTCTCTTTTCAGGGTGTCTCAAAAAAATTGTTCGACGTTTGATTAAATACTGAAAAATAACGACAACATGAACAGGCTCATGGGAAGATAACCCAGTTCCTAAGATTATGAAATAATTTTAGAGACTAGAATCTTGCAAATCGGCTGAGGATTCACTGAGCTGCGAGCTTTCAAAGTTCAAAAATATGCGATAGCTGAAACCAGAGACCCCCAGATTACTTGTAATGCAAAAAGCTCAAAGACCGAGGTAAAAGAAGCTTGTCTAATGTCGTCATACCTCTCATAGATATCAGAGCAACTGTAAAATCCCATGTTTTTCTGACTCACCTGGTGGAAGAATTCTATTCTAAAAATTACCTTAAATAACCGAATCCTCGTAATTAACCCACAAGTGTAATATAAAAACTATAATCTGTGGAAAGAAAAGTTCTCATTCCCGTAAAAGATTTAAAACAAAATAAACTTTTAACGAGGGAGAAAACTGAAGAATCCTGCAAGAGAGACTTAATTTGATAATGACTTAATTTGAACCCTGAAAGGAAAGAAAATATCCAAGCATCGGTTATTTGAATGATCATTCGCTATTTAACGCTTTTTGTAATTCTGTACTGCAAAATCATTGCCTTAAAAAAGGACCAGTCCGGGGTTGATAAAATTATTATCAAAAAGCAACCTTACCAACTGCTGAACACCAATCGTGGATTCTTTCAAAGTTTTGATGCCTCCAACTTTCATAAATTGGTTAGCAATGTGAGTGGTATAATATCAACATATTTGGCAGCCTCGTTCAGGTCAACATGAAGTGACGTCATAGAAAGTGACGTCATTTAGCACTTCTAAGCAGATTGAAGTGTGTAGTTTCGCTTCGCAGATTAAAAGAGAAAAAATTGAAAAAAGTACTACACACCATTCACAACAGTGTGATCTCTTGAATAATCAACAATAGACCTTTTAGCTATTCTACAAAGGAGCCTGGATCGAGCGTTATTTTTATACAATTTTATACGCTAGGTTCGATCGAGTGGCGTTAGAGGTTCTATCACTATTATGCACGTTCGAAATTTCTTCAAATTGCATCATAACATCGTTCGATTCAGATTCTTTCCTAGAATAGTTAAAAGGTCTATTATACCATGGACTTGTCCTTTGAAGACAAATGACGGAGATATAAGGCAACTTAAGTAAGAGGTCAGGGAAATCTAAATATAGCCTTTTGTATTCCATCGTATTTGATACTCTCAATAGATGAACAAAACAATAAGACAAAGGGAGACACACGGCCTCGTTTTATCCTATTCTTAAACTAGATCCGCTTACATGTCTGTCATTGTCTTTAAATTTGATTTTACTTACCTTGACTTCGGTAATACGGCAAGTGAGATTCTCTGAATCAATAAAATCGAATCCATCAACCCTGATCTTCTTGCAGTCTCTTTTTCTGACGTCACATAACCCAGCACCCGGGATGTTTTCAACAGTAGGGCCTTTACTTTTCTGGATGGAACAATCGGCTGTTACGTAATCAGCATCACAAATACACGTGGCATTGACACACTTCCCATGACCACTGCATAAATTAGGACACAGCGTATTACCCATGTCAACAGGGGGTTGCATTGTGTTATTGCTGGACGGGTCAGGCTTCCAGAATGTCATGTTTTTCAAGAATATCTCTTCACAAGCACCTTGCATTGCGGATACGGCAGATTCAGCGAATGTTAAATTGTCTGTGATCTATGATAAATAATATACAACGATAACACATGTGTCGAACCTTAAACTCTAACCAGCAGGGATGGCTCAGTGGTAGCACGCTTGACCACCAATATGAGGGTTGGTGGTTCGACTCCCCGCAGTGTCGACCCTGCTACGTAGAGTGGGGAGAGTCATCAACTCTCTGTAGATGTGGACGAAAACATGCACGAGCTGTGAGCACATCGCAAGGAAGGACCAAAACAGGGCTTCGATAAGATCTACCCCATACAGATGAAAGTAAAATGGCCCCTTCCACAGGAGCTAACACCAAAGGAACAGCACAGATAATCACCTTTCCCATCAAAAACTGGCTCAACGGAATATCAAATTTGCTCTTAAAGACAAATGACGGAGATATAAGGCAACTTAAATCAGGGGCCTGGGCAATCTAAATATAGTCTATTGTCTTCCATTGAACTTGATAATCTGGAGAGATTAGCAAAACAATTGGACAAATGATGGCAGGCGCCGATCTTTTGTTCTACTTTTAAACTAGACGATATATATCCGTCATTTGTCTTTAAGGGTGTGTTTGATTGGTACAAATTCTGACAACGGTAGACTTGGTAGACTGAGAATTTGTGCTCGATTGACTCTCAAATCCCGCAAACGGCAGGTTTGGAAGGTTTGGTAGGCCTGCTGAGCATTCTACTCCAAAAGGCAGACTGTTTCGCAGACTTTGGAGACATTCTCATTTACATTAGCGAAATTCTGGAACGAGGCGAATTAGCTAGCGTTGCTACGGTAACCGGTAACTTTATTCTGCTGCCAGACACAAAGCTCGTAATCGTATTTTTCAACTGGAAATCTCGTTCTCGTCAGGATGAAATCTAAAACCTGCTAAACCTACCGTTTTTTGAGGAATTTTGTGCTTGTTTGCGAAATGCACTTCCGTCTCTGCAAAGTCAACCGTCTTCGAAATCCGGTAGGTCCAGAATTATTGATCAAACACACTGTAAAATTTCATGAATTTCCCACAAAACTTAATGCTTAGACCACAGGGCCGAAGCCAATGGGGGGGCTGGGGGCGGAGCGCCCCCCCCCCCAAGAGACCATTTGTCGGAAAATGTTGCTCTCTTGTCCGACTTTTTGTGATGTAAATGACTAGTTTTGGAGGATTTTGAGGAGAAATAATGCATAAGAACATGAATTCATCAGTGTTAAAACATAAATTCCAACAGAAATTATTAAATTCATGGCATATTTTTGATTGATATTCACTAATTGTGTTGATTTCAATGTTGGATTGCGAAATGTGGCCAAATTTTAGTTACTGAGGAGTTAGATCCGTCATATAATGCATAAATTTAACGGATGTTCGTACAACTGTTGTTGTTGCTGTTGTTGTTGATGGTTTTTTCGTCGGAAAATTTTGGTTTTTCGCCCCCCTTCGCAGTCATGGCTGGTATCGGCCCTGTTAGACCATTTTGACTTTATGTAAATACCAATCAAAACATTACATCGCGAGTTTCCTCTGTTACCTCACTTTCGATCTAGTAATGTTGGCGTGGGAATGTTTGATATAAGTAAACATAAATGTTGTGAAAGGACTTGTGCAATAAATTGACTATCTAACGAATGACAAATATCTTTAAGAATTCCGAGCTAATACTACCCAGATAGTAAACAGACCTCAATTTTTAGACGTGCAATATCGGCTGAATACTCAGTCACTTCGCGAAAAGAAGCTGGAAACAGATACTGAAATAAATCTCTGCTATTTTGGGATAGGTGGTCGAGTACTACCCAATATGATATTAGTCGAACAAGATCTTATTGCTTCCAAATAAGGTAACGAATAATGTCCAGACATCAAATCAAGTACTCTCGATTACTTCATTATACTTTGAGTGACTCAGATCTATGAATCGCTGAATATGCCCCGCCTATCTCGGAGTGGAGGGGGGCGTCGGGGAAATAAAATGTAGTTGCATAGCTCCAAAATCAGGTGGTTTGTTAAAGCACAAATTACCACCAATTCAAAGCCATTTCTGCCCTCTTTTTGATGTTCAAAGTCGAGATCTTCTCGCTGGAATTGTTGAATTCAAATCACCAATCTTTCAAATGATGCTATAATGCAGCGTTATTATTCCCAAATGTAAAAGATTGGTGACAGGAATTGGCTGAAGAATTGGATCTATAAACCCTGTATCCATATGTATTTATGGTTTATATTTGAAAGTATACATACAGCATAAACAACTAACCTTACCATTACGACAAAAAATACTTAGCACTGAGACTGAACAAGCAGCTAAAACAAGGATTGTGTTTACTTCTCCTCGGTTACACGGCTTTGCAAATGTGCCACTTTATCTTTAACTCGTTGAACGCAGCTGGGGGGATTGGGACCGGTCGGCATTCATGAGGAAAGTACTACTCTTTCTTTCATTTTTATGATTTAAATTTTATTTTCTATTATCATATTATCAGTGACTTTCATTTTCTTACTCCCCTGTACTGTCCAAAAAAGACCTTTCTAATGACTTGTACAGAAATATACCCGGATTAACGTTACGATTCATTCACAGAACTGGTCGGTTTAAATAAGATCTTTTGAAACTTCAGGTACTCACAAAGCAACTACCTCCTTAACATAAATTTTCTTCTCCGTTGTAAATTCTGTTCACATAAAATGTCAGGCGTTTGATTTATTTTAAACAACAAGTATGAGTTGCAGTCGTGGCACCATTAAATTTATCGCAACCTCGACTTGACATCTGATATCATCTGATGTGGCATCAGCTAATGAGGGACGGAATCTGGTATAGTATCCATAATCACTCATTGCGTAGCTTCATTTAGACTGCGTTTGCACGATGCCGGCACATCTTGAAAATGGTGAAAAATGTGACGGTAGCAAAATTTGGGTTAGCGCTCACACGAAACTGGCACAATTTTCAAACGATAGGAAAATCAACGGTAACTAACTCGGTGAAATCTCTCTACGAATTCGACGCCAAAGAATTGTACGTGCCCCTTAAAAACCGTTTAGCCTCATTTTGAAATTGCTCAAAAATGTTCCGTTTTCATCATTTCGAGTGTTCACATGGTGCTGTTCTCAAAATGTGCCGGTTAGAGTTCCATTTTCAAAATCCACCGTTTTCAAAATCTGCCGGCAAATAATATGCAGTTTTCGTGTAAACAGACAGGAGGCCTATCCGTCACATTTGTCACAGTTTTCAAAATGTGCCTTCATCGTGTGAACAAAGTCTTAGTTTAACGTTGCCTTGTCTCTCGCTCCCCATGGCATCATTCCTTTAATGTTGTATAATATAGCAGAATGAAAGATTTATTGTAATACTTTATATGAATAAAAGAAATTTCAAGACTGCGCAATGTGTCAACAAAGACTAATTTGGTTTTTGCAACAAATGCACATAAAGAAACTTTCGTGATCGATAAAGCAATCAAATTCAGATGATTCTTCAAAATTTTCACCCTTTTGGATCATCTGGTGCAAGGAACAAGACAAAGTGTTCAAACTTCAAGACCTTTGATTTCATGTGCGGGCATTTACTGTCCTAAAACAGAAACATGAAAGTGAAAAATGGACCACAGAAAGAGAACGAACCTTGATATCCTCCACACATTGAGCAATGTAAATATCGAAGTCAAAGTCCGGAATAACTTTGCACACTTTCCCTGGTTCAGAGTTCATCACTGCGTTTTCACAATATTGCTTTACAGTTGCAAGTGTCTTTCCGGTTGCCGTAGGCCACTGGGGAATTGTCACATTGATCAACGGCTCGGGATCATATAGATAGGCAGTGAGATCGGAGTCGTCGGGTAATTCAATTTCATCAGCAGCAACAGAACGTCTTTTTCGTTTACCACAGTGTTTTCCACCTGGAAAATGGACTCATTACAATATCTGACAAGTGTGCGACGAAACGCGTTTTGCATTATTCATCGTTGCAGCTCGACATCTGGCGGTGCTAGCGATAACTGGGGTTAAAATATGACACACCTATCCTTAGCATTTGATTAGCTGATTCGATCAAAGTTCCACTTTGCGGAGTGAAGCGACGTTCGAAGCGAAGTTCAATTGTTCACTCGACGTTTGAAGGATAAGAGTTCAAACTTTCTTCACATTTTTCAGAAGATTTTTATTATGTGTTTAGAATCTGTTTGGCTGTGAGTCCTTGTCTGAGTAAAAATATGAAATGATATTAAAAACACACACAGTGAAAGATTTCAAGGAAGCATGTTGTCAGCCTACCTGGGAAATTCAAATCCTTCCATCCTTTCGTTCCTTGGACATATTTCGGTTGAGCAGCGAGGGATTTAAAACGACAATTAACGACCGGTCTGTGACCAGGATGCTCTTTGCACGTGCAATAATGTTTGCCTCGTTGTGCATCGCATTTAGCAGGACCACCTTTATAGTAGAATAAACTTTGACCAACCGGCAACCTGCAAGAAGGAGAAAGAAATCGTAGAGCCAGGAGAACCAGGTTTCATAGCATAGGAATCAAATATATATTGAAATGTTGGTGGTATTTTTGAAAGGCACAAAGATTTTTCAACTACTTTTTTCAAAATGAAGGATATATTTTGAAGATGGACTCTTGAATTTCGTGGTGAAAAAGACGGAACACTCGTATGTTGTACGATTGCATAGATATTGGTTGATTTTTAGAAGTAACTTTATTATGGATTCACACCATCCACCGAAGTCTGTGCAGAACACAATAGGCACGTGTGGGCAACAATATAGATTACAGAGATTAACTGATTTGTTTATGGTTAAGTGGCCCACCCCCTTTAAAGCTTACATAAAATGAAAAATGAATAGATTTGGGCTGACAAAGGCAAATTGCTCTTCAGCCTAATTAAAAAAATTCTGATTGAGGGTGTGAGCACCTTTCAGGGTAATGAAAAAAACTTACTTCCATGCTCGAGAAAATCCTGGATGTACAACTCTACCACCCTGCATTGTTTTGCGCCAATTCCAGTCTTTCCCACTTGGGTCTATCCACTCATTATTGATATTACCATCAAATGTTCCGCACATGCCCCTTGTGCAGGAGTGGTCATCGCTTGGTACCTGTATCTGGTAATTGGCGTAAAACCAGCTCCCCCATGGGAATGTGTGTATCTTTATCCAAGCACCAGACGGAAACCGGATCTAGGAGAAGTAAAATCTAAATAAATTTCACTTCGTTTTTATCTTACCGTAAAATTCTACTTAACCGCCTCTCTATTAAAGGGAGTACAAAGACCAGAATGCCTTGCGGGAAGTCAGCGACTTGCTCTGCACAGTTTCCAGAATAACTGACAGTGCGCGAAATTCACAAAAACAAAAACATACGATGGCAAAGTCTGCTGCTCTTTGTACTCCCCTTAAGCCCTCCTCCCTCTTCTAAACCAAAATTTTCGATAAGCCGCTCTCTCTATCAAGCTCCCACTTATTCAAATACCAGAGGTTACAAAGGATCTTCTGTTCATTTAGTTAAACAAGTCTGTATCTTAATGTTGATATGGTTTGGGATAAGAATTTTGTCGAATTTGTTTGATTTGACTTATAAAATTGCATGTTGATTCCGAAAAATATGAAGTTAAAGATCATCTATATCATTGTCATGTGACCTTGTGAATAAGCCCCTCGCTTTCCTAAGACCCCTCTGCAGTCTATGAAATTGAATAAAGCTCCCTGGGGCTTAATAGAGCATTAATGGTAACTGTACAGACTGCTCCAATAGCCTATGTAAAACAGCATCGACATGACCAAAATATGTCCATGAAATGATCGCTCCTCCGAGTCAGCAATTTATACTCACAAATAGCCCTAAGGAATAACACAAGTTTATATTTACAAATATTAGTAAATTCAATAATTTTTTGTGCTGGGTAAATTTTCACCATACTTGTATAAAATAATGTTGCATGATTTCATGTCCTCTATCAGCTTCCTTCGGAAAAATATTCAGTAATTTCCAATACAAGGTATTTACGAAGCACTTCACCGTCATCAGCAATAGCTCGGTTTTGTTTTGCTAACAATCTTAAAAGAGCACTCCTCACAAAAAAGTGTCTACAGTAGACTTATGACCTTGAATCCTTTATTTTCCTGCGTTTCTTGAAGAATTTGATGTCAATTCGGTCACTAGAGATTCATAACATTGCTTTGATATAATGGGCACAAAGAGTTTCCGTACACCAACCTCTTGCCACAAAATCGCTTCAAAATCTGGCTACAAGAGCTCGGAATACAAACCGTTGATACAATGAACTATGTTTCTCTAGCTCACTCATGGTACCTTTCAAGCAGTAATCTTCCTCTTTAGAGAAATAAATCGCTTGCAGCGACCAGAAATCTACGTTTCTAGGCAAACAAAAACAAATGCATAGATAGCGCCTCCTGATTGGTTGGAAAATAAATTGTAGACGACCAAGTAGCAATTTGATTAGTGCATAGGGATCTACTCTGCGAGGGACTACAGTGTTGTTTCACAGTGTTGTTATGAGTCCCTTTTGACTGAAGTGAAATCAACGAATCAAGAGCAAAGGGAAACATGGGATTCAAGGTCATAAGTTTAATAAATGTCTGAAGAGAGTCAGAAAATACGGTTTCATAAGTTTGGAACACTCAAGTAGAAATAAAACTCACAACAAAACTCCTTCCATTGTTATCTCTACTAATAGACGTCCCCTCAGCTGGCTCTGTGGTGCTTGCAAATCGAGCTCTTGGAATTCTATCTCGACACATGTCAACAACGATGACGTCATCACCTTCTCGTGCTGCAATACCACAGTTACAAGAGACCCTGGAGCATCGCCATGTACGCACATGCACCTGAAATGAAAGTGGAAATCAGAGTTGTCTACAAAACAGTGGTATGCAGTTGACTACCTGTTGTTGTTGTTGTCGACTTATTTTACTTCGAATGAATAAATAGCTTCTAATTTTATATAATATATAAAAAGAAACTAATCAAATTCGAAGAGACAGACAGACATGTACAACGAACACTGAAGGAAACGAGAAAAAAATTCGCTACATCAGGAGTTCGCTCAATCTACAATCTACAAAGATAATCTACAAATAATTTGACAGCCTTAGAAAATATATTTACAAAAAAAGAAAAAAAGAGACAGAAAGCACTTAAAGTCTACGTCAAATTAGACGTCAGATGGATGCTCACCAAAGCAAATGCCCTACTATTTTCCAGCATCTAAAATAGGCCATACTTACGAAAACGTCAATTGTGTAACGAAAAATTCAGCTAATCTGCAAAACCTGGATATCATTGGAAAGAAGATGGATTTTGCTTCCAGATAGCATGCGTCTAATTGATTCAAATCTTATTAGTTCCTAAAGAATCTTGAACGAAAGTGGGTTCCGTTTTGTCTGAAACACCAAGTATAAGAGTTAGACTCACTGCTGGTGTGCAACTGCAAGTCTCTTTCTTTTCTTTGACTATTTGCGTGCTGTTTTTCTTTCGTTTATTCCTTGCATTACTAAATCTTTTTAGTCTCGAAGTCGTATTTGAAAAGTTGTAAGTACCATTCGTGGCGAAGGCCAGATGACCATGACCCTGTGTCTTCCTACACCAAGAGCTGTACAGTATTTATGTATTCATGTTTGTTAGTTTTGATTTAGTTTTGGTTTAGTTTTAATTTATTATGAATTGGAAAAGATCATAGACCAGAATAGAATTCCCAAACAAACCCCTTAAGAGCATTTTCTTAATTTGTTAGACTAAATGATGAATGACTTTACCAAACAACTGACATCAAATTACCTCAAATTTTCGACAAGTGCTTCTGACAAGGACATAATCTCCCAGTTCATAATGGTTGTAGTACCTATAAAAAAATATTGTTGCACAGTCTTGGGCAGAATATTGTTGAAGAACGTCTGTAACACAATCTTGGCCAAAAGTTTAAGACCACATTTTAGTCGGTAACATTTGTTGGTGGAATGAGATGCAATACTATTGCTCTGCTCTGCCTATTGTTCTGTTTTTGAGTTGTTCCTGGTCAATTTTCATGAAAATTCCGAATTTTGACGTCTTCTTTCGAAATTTTGCGCCATTTTGCTATGACGTCACAATGAAGTTGATAGCAATCCTTGATAATTATAGTGGCTTTGCCAACGAAGGGACTGACCTAAAAATTGTGTTACTGAGCTGGAAGTTACATCAGTCCAAACACAATAGACCTTTTAGCTATTCTACAAAAGAGCCTGGATCGAGCGATATTTTTATACAGTTTTATTCGCAAGGTTCGATTGAATTGCGTTAGAGCTTCGATCACAATTGTGCACATTCGAAAATTCTACAAATTGTAATGAAATATCGTTCGATCTACATTCTTTTTCAGAATAGCTAAAAGGTCTATTAATTTCTTTGAAATTTTTACAAGGTATCAAAATGTTAAAGGAGGAATTTCACCTCACAGCTGTGGCCATAATTCTATGACTAATAACCGTCGATTTTTTAGTTTGAAGCAATAAATTGCATAGTCATTTGGAGTGAATTTTCAAGCAATATCGCAGGCCTTCTTTACATTACAAGCACTGGATCTTCTTTTCGTTTTAAACTCAAGGTTGCAGCCGTGGACAGAAAGTACTCCAGCGTCTAGTTTGCTTTCTGAAAACAGGCATGGTGTTTGATTGTTTCATTTCTTGTGACAAAACTGCCCCAGTTTAAATCAAAGGCGAGCTATAGTTTCAACTCCAGAGGACGTAGTGCGCACCATTGGGAGTTGAGTGTCATTACCATGCCTAAGATCGTAGCTAATGTTTCATTGCACGAAGATATACTTCAGAATTTTTTTTAAGAATTTCAGTCATTAGCAGCTGTGAATCTGTTACATGGATTGGCCCCGAAATAGTCTGTTCCAAGAGAAACGAAAATCATTTCCGTAATCTTTGAATGCTGTATGCACAATGCCTTTTCGCGAACATGACTTACCGTAAAAGCTCTATTATTAAGCCCCCCTCTCTATTAAGCCCCCTCTCTAATAAGCCCCTCCCCTCTGAGTCAAAATTTGAAATAAGCCACCCTCTCTATTAAGCCCCCCCTTATACAATAATTTACCAAATATTTTCCGTTTATTTAGCCACACAACCTTACATGTTAATTTTTAGTATGATTTGGGATAAAAACTGTGTCGAATTTATGCTTTTGAGCCGTAAAATTGTATGTTGAATCCGCAAGATATGGAACAAAAGAACTGAAAAGCTACCAAATATATCCTTTTCGCTAGATTTTGTGAATAAGCCCCCCTCTCTAATAAGCCCCCTCTCTATTAAGCCCCCCTCTGGAAGGTCCGAAATTAAATAAGCCCCCCGGGGCCTTAATAGAGCTTGTACGGTATTCTACCAAGTGAGCCAGAAACCTCCCACTTTTGACGATTCATAGCACCAAGAGTACTTCGCGGATTTTAATGAATCAAATTCTAGATATATGCCAATAGATAGAAGTATTTTCGATATTTTTCTCACAGTCTTAAGAGCTCTAGAAATAGGGGCGAATTCAACGTTACAAAAATTCCATGGCAGCAAAATGACTCAAAAAGAGCCTAAAACATTGACCTAATCATAGAAGACTCCTCACACAGAAAAGTAAAGAAAATAAAATCTTCGAGGGGTGAGAGATATCCACTGCATACTTATTGCCACGAGATTGAAAATCTTCAGTATTTGTTTGAAAATCAGTATTACAACATTTGAGAAATGTTAAACGCCCATTGCGCATTGTTCAGTGTGAGGAGAGTCCTTACGATTTGATCAATGCTTTAGGCCCTTTCTTAATCATTTTACAACCATGAAATTTTCATAAAGTTGAATTTACCTATGCTTCTAGTGACGGTAGAGCAGCGAAAAAAAAATAACAAAAATACATCAATCTTTCGGCTTTCAACTAGAAATGAATCATTCAAATCTGTGAAGTACTATTGGCGCTATGAATTTCAAAAGAAGAATCTTTATTTTGGCTCACCCGGTTTAGTTTACGGACTTCAAAATTCAGTCTTCCACCTTTTGATGAAATTGGCAAATGCGATACGAACACAGCGAATTATCGCTTTTGAAGTTTCTGTTAGGCCTATGGAAAGTATCTATTATTGTCAAGACCTCAAACATTTGCTGGAAGGCTTAGAATATCTTTAATGAAGCCACAAGAATTTGTAAAAAAATAGATATCTGGAAACGTCAGTACTCACAGTTTGTCGAAGGAAGTCAGATGAGGATCGCCTGTGGATGAGCAAATTGCTGTCCCAACGTCTTCTACCATTATCTATAATGATATACATGATTAAAGTCTTGTAAAGCAAACTTTAACAAGTGTAAAAGATGGTCAATGATTCAATTGATGCTGAAGGGAGAGTAAAACGATAGGTGGATGTGAAGCTGCGGTTTTTAGCACCAAGCGCTGGGTTAACAGGACTAGAGACCCCCCTCCTCTCATCATTACAATCAGGTCGTGGAACTCTGCCTGCGATTAATATCTATCCAACTGACTGTTCTGGGGGTAAAGTCATAGGATTACACAACTGAATAGCAGCAGAATGCAATGCTACATCAACAGGACAACGGAGGGGATGGAAAAACAAAGAACATACGAAGGTAGGCCTGACAGTTCTGATTCTTTATAACTATGATTAATCCAATAAGAGCCTCCACGTTTCCCAAAACCCATGATATCATATACAAAAAGAAAAATACTAAAAGCTAATGGCATTGCTGATCTTCCTGGGAGTCGTGCTTTGATTGAATTTCAGCTCATCAAATATGTTTTCAGTAATTTTTTTAATTGGGACAGGCTAGGAAACTCCCTGATACTTATTGGAATTTCGTTCCAGACCTTAAGAGCTGAATAGGAAAATCCTTTTTTGATATACTCCAGATTATACCTCGGAATCTGAAGATCTCTGCAGAATTGCGTGTTATAGCTGGAGTATTGGGATCTTCGTTGGAATTTGTTCCAGAGATTTTCTGGCAGAGTCTGTTCATAATCTTATAGTCCATAACATTACGATTAAAGGGTCTGTTTCATCCAGCATTCCTTGCACGTGTCGTCTCTTGGTTTCCCTTTGTTGTCGCCATTTTCATGGGCCACGAAAATGGCGGCAAACAAAGGTTAGCCAAGAGACGACACGTGCAAGGAATGCTGGATGAAACAGACCCTTTAAACATGACAAGTTGCTCAGTAAGAAAAGACCATTCATCTTTAATCCTTGACATTTCGATTATGGAGATGGCGTGTTGAAGGGATTCCTTTTTTGAATTTGAGAGGCTACCACAAATAACATCTGCAGATCACATATGACTTTCTACAGGAGCACGATATACATTGCTTAACTGAGATTGTGGGATGTTTTTGATGAGAGTCCACCAATTTGGAAAGTGTAGGATTTTTTGAGATGGAGAACAAGTCTTTTTCACTCCTGACGTCATCAATGATGTGCCCCTCATACTTGAAAATGCATTTTGGGACAAGAGATTTTGAAATTCAAGAGATTTTTGAAATTTGTATTATCATTTCATTGAAATATGGAAAGCTCTCATTAGTTTAAAACACTTTTCTGAACCTTGCAACTAATGGTTTCTGGATGATTGTATCACTTTTCCTCAATTGATTTAGGGTTTACGATGACTTCAGACTGCGTTCACACGATGCCGGCCATTTTAAAAACGGTGAAAAATGTGACGGATAGGCCTCCCGTCCACACGAAAACGGCACATTTTTTACCGGCAGATTTTGAAAACGGTAGATTTTGACAATGGATTTGTGAAAACGGCATCGTGTGAACGCTAGCTCAAATTTTGCTACCGTCACATTTTTCACCGTTTTCAAAATGTGCCGGCATCGTGTCAACACAGTCTCAATTGACCAAAATTTTTCTATGACTTCTTTGAAAAAAATAAAATGCCGCCATTTTGAAAAAGTGGGACATCAAAAAATTTCCACGATAGCAAGATGCCCTTACTTCATTTCAAGTCATTCACTTTAAGGAAGCATGTAATAGAATTTTACACCCACCTTATTAAAGATTTGAAAAATGTGAGCCCTATGATTGATAACAAGAGAAATTCAAAGTGCAAGCGAGCCATACCTGAATATTAGGAATCATTCGATGTTGATTCCAATCAACAGGATCAATATGTTTCAAGACATCAACCTTCAACACCATCTGTTTATTACCATCGTTTACGAAATCCCTCTTCGCATAAACTTCAACACTTCTCGTCTGATTCGCAGGCCCATTTTTAAAGATAATCGTACACAAGTCTAAGAAATTCTGTGTGTTGTCCTGCCCAAGGTCGACAAGAACCTGACATCTCAGTGATTTCTCACAGACAATTGGAACAGTGGCTTTTACGATCAGTTTCAATGGCTTGCCTTTCTCTGACGTCTTGAACTGAAGCTGTTTGGGCTCGACCTAAAAAAAGAACGAACAACGATATCAATATTAGTTGCACACATCATTCATTCAACTCATGGAAAGCCCATGTAAGAACACTGTCGAAAAGAATCAGTTTCATTTTGACCTATGCGTACTTCTTTCTCGCTTGTGAATTCCCTAGTGATCAATTTTTCAAAACCTACAGGATGTCCGAGAAAACTTGTGCCAGTTTCTGTGCCTGCTGTGGAGGAGCTGTAGATTCAGTCATCTCGGCTTTTAAGCAGTTGCATTGTTCAGGCTTCAACTTAGAGTTTGAGACTTTGTATGAGTCAAACTGACAAGTGGTTGCTGATTTATGGCAGAGAAAAGGCAGAAAAGTGGTTCTTCAAAACAGCACGTCTATTGTTCTCCAGCAATGTCAGAATAAAGTAAGTTTTCAAAGAAAGGGTTCTAGCGTCGTGATAGAAATTTTACTTAATCTTTTAAAGGGTTGGCAGTGTTTTCTACTCATAAGAGCGCACCTCCTACCTTTTGAAACATATAGTGAAAATTTTAATACGGTGCCAGAACCCTTTCTTTGAAACTTACGTTATTTTGACATTGCTGGAGAGCAATAGAAGTGCTGTTTTTGAAGCAATCATTTACTTTGCCTTTTCTCTGCCATAAATCAGTAACCACTTGTCAGATTGACTCAAACTCTAAGTTAAAACTTAACCTATGCAACGTTGTAAAATCTTTAAAATTAAATCTACAGCTCCTCCACAGTAGACACACAAATGGGGCACAAGTTTTCTGAGACACCCTGTATACATCAACTGAAAGCATACGAGTTAGGCTTTCAGAAAATCACAGAGAACTTTAACGATTTTGCTCCTTGTAGTGAAATTTCGATCCAAATGGAATCAAAACATCTTAAATTGAAATACATTATGACATTTTCGAAGGAGTCGAGCAAATCTGAAATTCAAGCAAAATAATTTCGGCATTTTCTTCTGCCACATTTTCGAAGCACCCCTAAATGCATTCTTTCTCTGACAACGAGAATAAATTTCAAAGACCTTTCAACAAACATTTTCATTCTCATGACATGAGGTACGCTCAAACATCACAGGGAGTACCGGCTGAGTCAAAAAAGAAACGCCTGGCATTTGAAAGGCTACTGCTCCTTGAGTATATACGCAATGATATTTTGCAATACCTGACTAAATAGCTAGCTAACATGTTCAATTATTTTTAGAAATTTTCCTTGCCAAAATCAGTCACTCCGCTCAGACTCTGTAAGCGATTTTCTAAATAAATCCCTTTGAGAAACCTTTAAAACGTGCTAAAATTACAATCAAGAATCCCTAATGTGCTTACCGCACAACGATGACTTTCAGCACGCTTTAGTACGTGCTTTCCTTTTGGCGGGTTGAAAAGTCTTCCCCCTATAGTGTGAATACCTTATTCAGGGAGATTCCATTCTCTCGTGAGGACAAAATACATGAACACGTCCAAGAGTCACTATTGCTAGGAAGGAGAACAAAGGGAAATCTTGCTTGGTGTTTTCACTCGTTTTTGCAGGTTTTCGAAAGGGGCTTTCTGCAGAAAATCTCCTACTTCGACGGGAAGGAATAACCGATTAAAGCCGGGTAAATTACTGAACCCAACTTGATATATCGGGGATAAAACAAGACAGTTTTCAATATCACTGCTTTGATATTCAGGGAGGAGAAATTTTTCAAACGCCCGGGCGTTTTATTGACTCACCCGGTGGACAGTAGGCAAATGAGTCATAAGAACACAAAAATCTCAGATTAATCAATTTTGAACAAAGTATTTCGGGTCAAAAACGCTTGAACGTTTTTCATGAAGAATACATTCCACCTTGAAGACATGTTCAAGGAGGGCAAGGAGGGGTTATTGTCAACATTAGTTTCAATTTAGGGTGTTATTCGAAGGTGGGAGCTTAAATCGATGATTTATGGTATCTTAGCTTTTGTGAATAAAAACTCACCGTAATTCCTGCAAAATAATGGTTACTCTCGTGATATGAACTCTTCTTTGTAGGCGAGAATTCATACCAAGTTCGAACACGACAGGATATCTGCAAAGGAGTAAACAGAGATCGTAAAAATTAGTTATACAAGACAAGCAAGAGTCTGTATCCTGGGCTGTGGATAATCTCTGAAGCATGGTCTCCCTTCTAACTGCAAAAAGACACGATGATCCCGGGTTCGATCCCGGCAGGAGCACATTTTAATTCTCCAGTTTTGGTGGCCCACTCGTGATAAATATATTTCACCGTGTCAGCTGATGCCTAATGTAAAATATGTATTGCTAGGTGAAAATCGAATGAAATAAGTTGACAAACAAACAAACCGTGAAAGCTCCATTAGGATTGGAGTATAGTGAGTTTTCAAAGAAAGGACTCTGGCATCGTATTAAAATTTGCACCCAACCTTTTAAAAGATAGAAAGTGCTCTCTCAGAAAACACTGCTAACCCTTTAAAATAATTAGCAAAAATTTTACTACGACGCCAGAACCATTTCTTCGGAAACTTACTTGATTTTGACATTGCTTGGGAACAATAGAAGTGCTATTTTTGAAGCAACAACTTATTTTGCGTTTTCTCTGCCAGAAATCAGCAACCACTTGTCAGATTGACTTACACAAGGTCTCACACTCTACGTTGAAACCTAAGCTATGAAACTGCGTAAAAACGGAGATAACTGAATCTACAGCTCCTCCACAGCAGCCACACAAACGAGGCACAATTATTTTGGGACACCCTGTACATGTTGCTTCAAGTTTACCCTCCAAGTGCACAGCTAAAAATTTGTGAATTCTCATTTTAGCTGCATATACCTTGCATTTAAAAATCATCCACCAAACACCGAAAATACAAGCTGGCAAAGTCAAAATTTACGGTGCACCCGAAACCAGTTCAGAGGTTTAGAGAAAGAGACCAGCCATGATTGGCATCATATACCATGGATAGTTAGACACTGCAGTTTTATTTCAGTGTATATGCTGCTGTGGATGAAAATTTACAAGTCTCTTTGGAAGAGGTATCGGAGTTACTTGGAAGGAAAATCTTTCCTTTTCGTTCTTCCTCCGTCTCTTACGCTAACTCCTCCGTAGTAGCAAATAATTTCATCCTCCGCAAAAGAACATAGCGGCAATGGAGCATAACTGCAGTGTCTAAGCATCAATGCATCGACATTATCCAAAGCACTTGTAACTTTGATTTTCAGTTTTTCGCGTTTGAAAAGATTTAAAGACTCATTGACGTCGGCCTGATTAAAATGAACGCATGATAAACCTTTGCCATATCTTCCACAATAAGCGTGTACGTGCTCTTTTCCCTCTACTTTGATACAAATAACACTTGGTATGGAATGCAATGCAAGGACCGACTCCTCAAAACAAAAGTCATTTCAAGAACAACTGAAGCATTTCAAGGTATAATTCTTTTCAAAAGTAAGAACTAAAGGGCAAAGTTTGACTATTCTTTTCACAAATGCCTGTGACGTCATATCAAGGCTAGGCTCTTTCGCAAATCATAGCCACACATACATACCAATGATATATGAATTTTTTCGCAAAACCTCTGGTTTCAAGTGCACTCCAGATTTTGACCTTGTGAACTTGTATCTCTGGTATTTGGTGGGCGATTTTAAAATGCAACGTATGTGGACCTAAGTTGAAGATCAACAAATGTAACTTTGAATTTAAGATGTTTTATTCGTTTTTGTTCCCTTGTTTAGTCGAAATGGGTTACTTTTTTGAGGCACCGGTAGTTCGAAAAGGGTTGTTGTTAAACAAGATCACATTAAAATTAGTAAAAAGAGGTATATCAAGATTTTTTTTATTTATATAAAAATTTTGTTTACATTTTAGGAGATTTCACGGGAAGCAACTTTCGAGAACTTCACATTCTATGAAAATTTCGCGGAATAAACTTTCGCGAATTTCGGCCATAAAAGTGACAAACGCGAAAGTCTCCTCCTAGCAAGATTTCTTTCTTCCCTTAATGGATCAATAGTCGACAAACTTACCGTTGTACCAAGATAAAATATCGGATCATCCGGATACTTGTTGGTATTTCTGATCGTTGCCACACGTTGATCTCCTTTTAGTATTTGCGCTGTTGAGAATTTTCTTACAGGAGTGCCTTCATACCACGTGACCTCGAAGACCGAATGGGCTTCCTTGTCGTCACTCTTGAATTCACATTTGAATTCCAATCTGTTGTTCTTCACTCCAGGAGAGACGATTGGTCTTGAAGTCAATGAAGGGAAACTCTCTGCATGAAGAAAAACTCATTTCATGATGTGTTGACGACAAACCCAGCTTACGAGTAGGCCCATTAGCCAGAAGAATAGAGGGTTTACGAAACAAAAAGGAAATGCTTGCTACAGTGGTTTCCAGATTTCTTGGACTTAATTCTTATGCTGCCTATGTTAAAATGTGTTTTATCTGAACAGGAAATTTAAAGATTAGAAATTTTTACTAGGGCGGCAGTTGCAAGTTTAGGCTCTTCGTTTGGCAAACCTTTTCTTCGTTGGAATAACGGGTCTAGTCGTAGCTTATACTGGATACATGAAACTCCCCATTTGGTAAATATCAGAATAGTAAAATGGGTAAGTTTCTTTAGTTGAAGTACGGACGCAAGCTTTAATCTTGGTACTTTCCCACTGCCCTATTAGATGGACTACTTTTTTTAATCAAAATATAAATATTTAGAATATATCTTACATGTAACTATACCTATTCTAATTACTATACATACAGGTACGATACCATGGGGAGCGAAAGACAATGACTACCCATGGCCAATATAAAAAAGACACGCAACGTTAAACTAATATACAACTACATTACAAACGATTAAAAACTTATGGACAATGATGACAATGTCACAAGAGCAACTCGTTCGTTGATAGTTGGTAAACTGCTTGACATCTGATGTGCAAAAGAATCTACAAGAGAAAAGAACTTAAAGAGGGGCTTGGTGGTGGCTTAGTACTGAAGTCCCAAAAAGACCTTAGTCAAGCCGACCAGTTTCGTGGATATAACGTAAATTTAATTCAAGTATTTTTCTGTTTAAGTCCTGGAAAGGTCTTGATCTCCATGGAGCAAAAGGTACACCAAAGCATCATTTGAAAGATTGGTGATTTGTGGAAACGGTCGTAATAACTCAATACTAAACGGACTACTGCAGTTACCTATACCAACAGCCAGGATGCCCCTGTATGCCGTACTGCGCGAATTCCGACGATCTTAAAGGGGATATCCATCGGGTTCACCTTCCATACAAAAACCAACCAGAATGCTCCTAGCTGTACTCTGAGTATGGCATGAGTCAGAAAAAAACATGGAACACTGGACAGTTCTTATTGATACATTTTACTTTGCCACTTCATTCCTTTAAAATTCATTGTATGGGGAAAGCTTATGCTCCATTCATAGTAATCTGTTTTCATTTAGATCCGGTTTTACTCCTAAGAAAGGAGCTATTTTTCCTCCCCCTTCACACCGCTCCGTTTTCAGATAAAAACGGATATCTTTCAACAAGTGTTCAAACTTGTTCTCAAAAGCGCACCTGATTATCTCTTTTAAAAACAAGACTAGTAAGGCTAGTTGTTGTTGGCGTATTCACATTCTTCATTTTTGGTGTTCACATTACAGGTATGCGTTTTTGTTTAGCTCCGCTTTCATTCAGCTCCGTTTTCGTCAGTGTATTCATATAGCTGCGCTTTTGGGGTGGATTAATGTGAACGCAAAGCCAAAACGGAGCTAAACATATCCGTTTTCATGCAAAAACGGATTAGTGTGAACGGGGCCTAACTTAGATATGAAAATTCATTTGGTCGTAATCGGTCATTCCGTTCCACAATCAGGGCCAATACCAGCCATGATTGCGTAGAGGGGAGAAAAACCAAAATTTTCCGACGAAAAATCCATCAACAACAACAGCAACAACAACAGTTGTGGGAACATACGTTAAATTTACGCATTATATGACCGATCTAACTCCTCGGTAACCAAAATTTGGCCACATTTCGCAATCCAACGTTGAAATCAACACAATTACTCAATATCAATAAAAAATATGCCATAAATTCAAAAATTTATCTTGGAATTCATGTCTTATTCTCCTCCTCAAAATCCTTCAACACTAGTCACCTAAATAAAAAAATTCCAACAAGAGAGCAACATTTTCCGACAAATGGTCTCCTAAGGGTAAAGGGTGCTCCACCCCCAACCCCCCCTCCCATTGGCCTCAGCCCTGTCCACAATCATGAGCAATTTTGGTAAAATCGTGCGTAATTACAATCATAAGAAAAAACCTTAAGTTCGATCCACAGTCATCAACGTGTGAACTTCAAAAGCCACGACAAGCATACTGTTTCTCTACCACGAATCAAGGTTGAAAGATGATAGTAAAAGGAATTGAACTGAATAGAACAACTTACTTTTGCAGCCTGGTGTGAAGCCAGTAGGTGAATTAGATCCTGCTGGACATGGTACCTCTGTGCCTGCAAAAACATCCTGAGGCCATGATAATGATCTTAATAAAACTATCTACAGTATATTAATTTCATCTAGTCAAAATGGCTAAAGACCTGATCAGCATCTTATTATAGGCTGTTATAGACTTGATCAGCATTTCGATGTTTGGAGAATGAAAACATATGGAAGGGCTTTTGCTACCAACCTACCTATATACATAGGAACATAGGAATCAGGAATGTTGTAACAATAGGCATTATTCGTGCACACAATCAAAGCAAAGTATGAAGCATTCGAGATATTGACAGGCATTTTTGATGTAAACAAAACAATCGAGCGAAATAAAGTGTCTCTATCAAATTTTGAAGTGTCGCCAATCGATTTCTCCTCATATTACAGCTAATCACTTGTAGTTGCTAACAACCAGGGTTGCCAACTGGCCTACTGGGAGGCCAGATTTTATAAATCTGGCCTAATTTGAAAGTATTTTGCTACGAATATTTTCATTTGGCCTCCACCTTATTTCTGGCTACCATTTGGCCTTTTCGGATTCCAAGGCATGATTCCTTTGTTTTCTTTGTAATTTTCTAAATTTTGTTGTAAAATGCGTTTTCATGAAATGAGATCTAATTACTCTTATGGTCACTGACAAAATAGATGTTAAAACAGATATAGAATATGATACCATCATCATTTTCAAGGTCTGTTTCATCCAGCATGCTTTGCACACGTGCCGGGCCCTGAAAATAAGGCCAACGTAGCATACAGTTCAATGCAACAAAGAGGCTTTTAGATAACTTAAACAATTGGTCTATTGTTCTTCAACAATGAAATTTCTTCTACTGTAAACTTGGCTAAATTTTGGCCTCCTTTGCAACCATGTTTGGCTACTGCTGACCAGTCGGGTCTGGCAACCCTGCTAACAACTCTTGCCAACTCTTGCCTTTAATTAACTCATCAATCGAGCAGCTAACTCATCAAAAGGCAATTTTGAAATTTTGATCTACGTCCTTGACCTTGCAAACTTCACTTCTGTTTGCAATCTTGCAACCTTGCAATCTTCAATATGGACGGCAGTTGCAAAGGGAACCACTAACCCATGAAGTGCTATCAAGAAACAAGTGTGGCACTGCTATTGAGTTTAAACCAATAAAAACATCAAGCTACAAGTCTAGAAGTTCTTGGTCCTTGATCTCCTTGCCTAAAACGGCAAGTGAAAATTCCCTTTATTTCTCTTTAGCAAAAATCATACCTGCACAATAAGCAAAGCATCCACCAGGTCTTCTGAGATAATAGACATAAAATTCTTCATCTGCCTTCTTGCATTTCTTAGCTTTGATTCCCCATGATGAGGCACAGCAATGACCAGTCACTCGAACACAAGCAGTTATATTTGTCACATCTCCAACACCCTTTGGTAAATCCCCATCTGCCCATATTGAGCCAGTTGTGCCTGAAAAAGGGAAAAAAGAGGCTATCAGGTAGACTGATTACGAAGAGTCCCAAGAATCGCTATCCAAAACGAGACTACAACACCAAACCGAGACCGATCATCTTCACCAAGTTCGAATTTCGACCATCGCTATGTTCGAATTTCGATTGAATGATGACGAAATCTCCTCCGCATTGGCTTCAATCACAAAAACGAGGCAAAAATTGCGATTTCAAAATAATGACGTTTGATTATGAGTCGTAGTTAGAAGCGTCCGGCAGTCTTTCAATAGCGATAACTACGGCTATATAATCAGTCTAGCCATCAGGTAGAGGATGCGTATAAAAAGCTCTAAAAGTATAATACATACAATTATTGCATCTTTCATTTGATTTGATGGCTTGAAAAGAACTTCAGGTAACTTGCTATATTTTTCATATTATAACGGGTGAGCCAGAGAAAATTCTCGCTTTTGAAAATTTATCACAGTAGGGGTACTTCACTGATTTCAATTATTCAACTTCTAGTTAGAAGCAGAAAGTATTTTTGTGATTCTCCTTGCAGTCTTGCCAGCACTAGAAGTATCGGTAAACTGGACTCTATGCAAATTTCATGGTTGCAAAATTACCTAAACAGGGTCCAAAACATTGGTAAAATATAAGGCGTCTCTTTACACATAATAAAATGCGTGGAAGATTCATCTCTCTCAAGAGTTATAAGACATCAATTTTCAAACAAATACCCAAGATTTTCAGTCCCATGGCAATAAGTGTGCAGTGAATGTCTCTCACCCATGAACAATTCCATTCTTTTTATTGACCTGTGCGAGGAGTCTTTTATGATTTGATAGATGTTTTAGGTTCATTTCAGTCATTTTGCAACCATAAAATTTTCAGAGATTTACCTATACATATTTCTACTGCTTGTGAAACAGCGAGAAAAATCACAAAAATACTTTGATCTTTTACTTTTAACTAAAAATTGAATCACTCAAATAAGAAAAGTAGTCTTGATGGTACAAATCTTTAAATGAGCGAGAGCTTTTTTATGGCTCACCGAGATAGCGCCAAAAAACACGACTCCTCAGACCGGCAACGGAGCAGTTTGCTTGGTCCTTGATAGGTCCAAAGAAATCACGTCTTCAAAGGTATCTTGGACTGGCATTGCATTTAGAAACAACAAGGGAGAGGCTCCTTGTGGGGGCATAGGGGCTGGTTTACCTTGGCCCTCAGAAGACTTCTTTGCTGCAAGTTTTGAAGGCAAACTTTCAAATCATACATGAAGAAAATGCAAATGTCGTTAGCATTGAAATGACTAGCTATAGCGGTGAACAGGATGAAAAACACAGTTGAAAGGTACAGAATGTAAACAATGTTTCTGAAAAGTTTCTGCTATTAACAAAGCCTTGGACTTCATATAAAAATATTAATAAAGCCTTGGATTTCATTAAATAACTACTTATGATAATTCTGTACAAAATTTGACCACTAGTCCCTCGGTGCCTTGTGTCCATAACATCAAGCTCTGGTCCAAAGATATTCCAGCATCCACCTCATTCATATTTGACAACCGTGTATTATAGGCAAAACACATTTCTATAAGGTGGGGGCATATTAGAGTAAATGAATAACAAAGTTGGTTTTGCGTTGTAGTACGTTGTAGTATATTATAGATCAATTAATTCTTTACAAAATACGACTTTGTACATGAGAAATGATACATGAGAAATGAGAAATGAGAAACGGTATATTAGAGTATGTGGAACCTAATCAGACATCTGTGTCAAATCTTGCAAAAAGGTTGAGAAAAGGGCTATTGAATCTTCCTTTGATTGAATGATTTGAAGGGAACTTCCAATGTAAGAATTTTGATATGATGATGATAGTGATTCATGAAACATATTAGTTAAAACTAACTACATATGGTTTCATACACCCCAGAAGAAGCAAAGCTTATCGAGTCTGGGGCGCTTACAGCAAAACAGAACGATATAGGATGCTAAAAAATTAAAGATTTACAATGATACAACTACAGATAACTACTATTCCTAATACTACTAACACTGCATTCACACTGACCAGCTTTATCTCTACCAGTTTAAATTTCAACCAATCAAATGACTGGATTTTTCCGATTGACCAATCAGAAGGCCTTATTCGAAAACCTGGTTTATTTCAAACTGGTTTAAATTGCAGTGTGAATGGGGCATAAGATGTTAATGAATATGAGATAGTCAACAGAAAATCTTTTGGTTTCAGTTGTGAATAACTATGCTTCTAAATGCTACTAAGATGATGTATGAATATGGAAAGAAAGAAGGGAAAACAACACACCTTAATTCTTGCTATAGACAACCAATTACATTTATGGAAGAAAAGTTGTGCCATAAGAAGAGACACAAATAAATTGCAAATTGCTAGTTAAAATACTATCTTAATCTTACTCTTATATCTTAATTATCATCAGAATTGAACCATTTAATTTAATTGTACAGTATCAAAGAATTCATGAGAGATTTGAAAAAATCAAATTCATTTTAACTCCTCAATTAGTGAAGGAAAAGGGCTACCTTCAACAAAAGTCATTTGAAGAAAGTTTACAATGTAATGTTAAGAGGGAATCCATCACTTTTCCCATTTGCAATGTATTAATTTGATGATGCCACAACTCCAACTGGTCAAAACAGAGATGCTGTAATTCTGAAAACAATAAAAATACAAAAGACCCTACTAGAATAATAACAAAGGTACAGTATATACCTGAAATTCCTTCCAAGCTATACAACCAATGGGAAAACAAATTTGTGCAATCTTCTATTTTAAAAGACTTGACACTTTGGACTTTTCATCAATCAAGATTGTTCTACTTTTGATCTTTCTAGTAAGTTAAAAGACTGATGTGATATACTGTAAGATGACATAAGTGAGCATGCTTGTCCATAAGGATGTCTTACATGCACTGAACTTACCACAGGAATTCACTGGAGGACATTTACTTGGTATGGTTGGCCCTGCTTTACTTGTAAATCTGTACCAACCATTTCTCAATCTGATGTCACAAAATGAAGCTGTTGTCACTGGATCCAATATAAATCCAGAACTTCGTTGATGATTGTTCTCTGATATGTAATTGGTGCACCCATCTAGAAAGAATAAAAATATATAACTATTATTGAACTAAACTGTCAGATGCATTTTTCTGTTAAAGCAGGTTGTTTATGGCTGCAGTACTGCAGATGTGGACCTGCTATCCACTACATACACTTTTTCTTAAAAAGAAATATAATTTTTACAATTTATATAAAGGGAAACAAAAATAAAACTTAAGCAAATTTACAAAGATAGATTGGCATAAGAACAGAAATCTCTAAAAATACACATAATTTTCATTTCTGAATCGTGTTGTTGTTGTCCCTTTTTCAAAAAATATATTTTTCCATATTTTCTCTTTAAATTTCTTTAGTCTTTCTTTGAATGCATTTTTACTCTTGATATCTCTGTCTTCATTACTTAAACTATTCCATAAAACTGTGCCCCTAAAATTCATTGTCATTCTCCCTATCTCTGTTCTCTTGAAAATGTCAGCTTATTATTGGAACATTTGTTAAGTTTCACTATCATTTCCTTTAATTGTTTATCTGTTCTCTCATTGATATAGTCACTCATGATAATCAAAATGCGCTTTTTATACAGAAAACCTAAGGTTTGCCAGCCAGCTTTCTTAACAATTTTGTCATCCCATGGACTTTTTTCCAAGTGCTTCGCAGTTCTCACTGCTCTGGCATAGATGTGCTCCAGCCTTTTGAAACCAGCATTGCTACTTCAGGGCTTCACATTCAGGAACTAAGGTACGCAACCAAAAACTCGCATGAACTGTTTGGGGTGCGCAAAAGAAATATCAAACGGCAGCAAAGGTATGTGTCATAGTTTTGAGACATCATTGTTGCTCCTGATAGAAATTGTAGTCCCCGCCACAATTTCTTTCTAAAACCCCTATTCATTACTCTAACACATATATGATTCACATTAGTTGAGTACATTGACTTAAAAGAGTCCTCTTCAATTTTTTTTTGTGAAGTTTAGATGCATTTAGATCTGAGTCTATGGAAAAAGCTTTTGGCTAAAACACAACCTGCTTGAGAAGTCTGACACTTAAGGCAGTATGACTATCTCGGAAGAAGATGGGCTAACAGTAAGGCAGATCAAACATCCTTGGAATGAGCAAATACAAGTAAGGTAAATCAATTGCACCCAACCAAAAAAATCAGCATCAGGGAGGTACAAGGTATGTTTTAAAGCAAAAATTTATTTTCCTGCAAAGTTTCGTAGTGTGAATTCCCTAATTGGACAAAGCTTTCTTTGAAGGAAATATTGTATCTCCGGGCGGGCAATTGATCAGTCCCAAAAAAAACATTTGGGCACATCCCTGTATTGCACTTCCCCATTGAAACCCCTGTACTTGTCCCCAAGACTGCAATGCAATAGGTGGCTGATGGAGTAACTGTCTTATAGTAAATATCCTCTAACATTCTCGATGGTAGAAATTCTAGATTTTGAGTTTCTTTCCCTTTGCCACATATGATTCGCAGACAGCATCAATCGGATGTTGCCATTACAAATGGTTGTCTATGATGCTATGACAGACAGTGTCAAATGCTTTTCTAGAACAAGGCACCTATTACTTTCTTGTCATCTAGAGCAGATTTCCACTTATCTGTCAAGTAGAGGATTAGGTCTCAGAACTTATACCTTTTTTGTAACCCCATTGATTGGAAGTCGCAGTTCCTATTTCTGCAATGCTTTTAGCTAGGCCTTTACCAAATGACATCCTCAGTCAACCTGCTTGCTTAATTGGTACACTCAACAGAGATAATGGCCTGTAGTTACCCCTGTCTTTAGAGATACCTTTCTTGAATGCTGCATTCACTCTTGAAACCTTCAATTTACCTGGGTACCTTCTTTTTTCCAAGCCTTTATTTGCAATTGAAGTTGTCAGCACTTATGACTTATGCCTTTGCAAATTGACTGTTTGTCCAATCTTTATGTTAACTGGTTGTGATTTTATCAGTTCCACATGCTTTATTTGGATCCCAGGGGGGGGGACTCCCTATTAGTAAGTGACGGGGGGGTCAGACATTTTTTGGGTTTGTAAAACGTGGTCTAGTATACCTTTGGGTACGCGATTTGGAGCATAATCGGTATATTTTTGGGGTTGCTGATGAGAAAATTTGACAAGGTGAGTGCTAGGCTGAGTTTTTCACCAAAATATCACAGGGCAGTTGCCGAAAATGCTATAAAACCTTTAATTTTCATGTACAACGAAGCTATGAGTATATTTTTGGGGTCTACAAATGTCCTAATTTCAGTTGGGCTTAGTATATCTTTGGGGTCTAAAATTTCCTAAATGTAGTATATTTTTGGGTTTTTCAAAAATTGACTGTGTCTGACCCCCCCGTCACAAACCAATAGAAGTTCCCCCCCTTGGGGGATTTGGATTAAGTCCACTACATTTCATCTCAATGGCATTTGAGAGGCATAGACTTATTCTATCAAAAAATGGCGTAACTCTATTAGGGGCCGCACACAAATCGATTCTTTCATGCGAAACGTCCAATGGACGTTTGGGGGGAGGGGGTAAAAGGACTGGACGTTTTCAAAAATTTTGTTTTATCGACATTTCTCCCGAGAATTTTCTGCAAGGAACTTTATTCTGCAGCTACTCGTTTGCTGTATATATTGTTAATGTGAAAGAATTTCGATAGCAGTGACATATCTTGTCCGTTTTCGTTGAGCATGGTCATGGAAAGCACTTCGCTGACGACTTCATTAGCACTAGGCCCATTTGACATGCAGCAAAACAACGGTTTGAAATTTTCTCGTGATCGGAAAGGTTACATCGATTTTCAATTGGACGTTTTCGGGGGGGGGGGGTGGGGGTATTTTGAAAACGTCCAATGGACGTTATGCGTGAAAGAATCGATTTGTGTGCGGCCCCTTAATAAAACAATGATCATTTTCTATCTTTCACCTTTACAGCTAGCTAGGGTTACCAGAGAAATTCTTTTCTAGATCTGTCCCTTATGGCGACAAAGAATTCATTGTGATCACTTAGCAGCATTGGGCCGCTGCTCAAAAGAAGGATTTATTGTCTTTGCCTTGACCTTTCAGTCCTTACTTACCGAGTTCTCTTTGCTTTGCCCAGACGAAGACAAGATAATTCTTCTAGTCATTTTTCGCGCCGTTTTAGGCCAAAATGGCAGCGCAGCAGGTTTCTCACAACCACAACAACAGACAATTGGCGGCAAAACAGCAACAAGAAATTTGTGCAAGAAATGTGTCAAATCTATTCATGAGTCAATACAATCAAACAAAAGGACCAAAGCGGTAAACTTTAAGCCCCAGGGGGGGCACTCAGCAGATACGCATTAGGGGGGGTCAGTCCAAGAAATTTTCAGGCAACCCAACAATATCATTTCAGCTTCACTGCAACCCAAAAATATCACCTCATCTCATACTTAAAAACCAGTAAATGAACATAAAATGTCTCGAAACAATGCAAATAGAACAGACCATTACCTCTAATGAACCCAGAAATATCAGTTCAATGATGTTTGGTATAAAAAAATATCATGAACATAGTTTTAGTTTTCTTTGGACCCAAAAATATCACATTTCACAATATTCTGACCCAAAAATATCGGACTTACCTCCCCGTATGTGTATGTGCTGAGTGCCCCCCCTGGGCTTTAAGCGCAACAAAAAATTTTGCTTTGTTGTTTTTTGTGTAAGATGATCATAGGCTGATGGCATGTCATATCTATTAATTTCACCCATGTTGGTAACGTTACCAAGAGCCTAGGGCAAAAAGAGCCGGCGGCAGCAAGAGCCCAGGGTAGTCTATTCTGGTAAAGACAATAGTATTACGTTATAGTGTCAGGTGACTGTTTGTGTCCAGTGATTATGTGATTTAATGATTGATAGCAGAGATCATTTTCGTCTGTTTTCTCTTATCTCACATGTTCATACAAATCAGAAGGGGATATCCCCGCATCATTCCACAGTGCACAACGGTCCAAACGATTCAAAGGCAGCAGGTAGGCCCCAAACGCCACAAACAACGGTTAACCTATTGAAAGACAAACTGCACGTTGGAGATTTCCTCGGAGTTTTCAATATTACTTATGCTTCTAGGAAATAATTTAGGCTTAAAATAATTCAGCACTTTTCTTCAAATCTCATGCAAATAAGAAAATAATAGATGTAAACATAGCAAATCAATCAGAACAGACATCCCTGAAAAATCCGATAGAGATGCGAGGGTACTTTGACACAATTGTTCAATCTATAGGTATACCCAACTAATTTTATGCCATTTTTATGTGACAATTTTTGCCGACTTTTGGGATTTGGGGGAGTGGTGCCATAAATCATGAGCACCATGCACTCCTGCAACAACTCGCAGCGACATTTCATCAATCGCAAGGAGGGAAGTATTGTTTTTTGGGTACTGGAAGTATTGCATTGCAAGAGACAGCTCCCGTCACCCAATGTGGATAACACTTTGCCTGTTTAGTTCACACAGGTCTTAAATGACGTAACGCAAAAGAAATACACCTTTGTAACTAAGCGACCTCGTTTTTAGAATTTTTCTAAATTTCTTTAGCTTGCGTCATATGAAATTTCTGACCCCATATTCAGATTTAGCACCCTAATATTAGTATAAAAGCAAATTTTCATGATCTTAGTGTTAGCGAATTTGATTTTATAAGGAAAGAAAACAAATTTGAAAATTTATAAGGGATTTGACCATGAATATAATGACTGAAGGGTGTAAAGTTACACCCCAAACGATTTTCACGGTCAATTCTAAACTTGGGGTGCTGAATCCAAATCCGTCATCAGAAATTTTGTATCAAGAGATTTTCGAAAATTTCCAAGACGAGGCCGTTAGTTGAAAAGGTGTATTGTATCCTGCGAGTTGATCCATTATTCCGGCTGGGCTCGCCACATCCAGTACTGAATGCTCGTCCCCCCCCTTAAAAATTTTTAAAAATTTTGGGGGAAAGAATCACAGAAACATCCTTGGTTGATATGCTTTCGTCTTTTTTATCCAAAAATATTTAAATTCATAGAAGGTGCTTCGTTTAGGCCAAGAAATCTCGTCGGTAACGTCCACGTAACGTCTGGCAAGAGCGGAGGGCAGTCCTTCACAGCGATCATTTCAATGTGCATTCTTTGAAGGAATTTGGGGGCAATGAATCATAGAAACACCCTTGGTTCATATGTTTCGTGTTTTGTTCATACAAAAATGTTTGATTTCATATACGGTGCTTCGTTTAGGCCAAGGAATCTCGTGGGTAACGTCTGGCAAGAGCGGAGGGCAGTCCTTCACAGCGGCCATTTCAATGCACAATCTTTGAAGGGATTTGGGGGTAATGAAACACAGAAACACCCTTAGTTCACATGTTTCGTGTTTTTTTCATACAAAAATGTTTGATTTCATATACGGTGCTTCGTTTAGGCCAAGGAATCTCGTGGGTAACGTCTGGCAAGAGCGGAGGGCAGTCCTTGAAGGAATTTGGGGGGAAAGAGTGCACATTGAAATGATCGCTGTGAAGGACTGCCCTCCGCTCTTGCCAGACGTTACCGACGAGATTTCTTGGCCTAAACGAAGCACCTTCTATGAAATAATATAGTTTTGGATAAAAAAGACGAAACATATGAACTAAGGTTGTTTCTGTGATTCTTTCCCCCAAATTCCTTTAAAGATTGTGCATTGAAATGGCCGCTGCGAAGGACTGCCCTCCGCTCTTGCCAGACGTTACCGACGAGATTTCTTGGCCTGAACGAGGCACCTTCTATGAATTTATATATTTTTGGATAAAAAAGACGAAAGATATGAACCAAGGGTGTTTCTATGATTCATTGCCCCCAAATTCCTTCAAAGAATGCGCCTTGAATTGGCCGCTGTGAAGGACTGCCCTCCGCTCTTGCCAGACGTTACCGACGAGATTTCTTGGCCTAAACGAAGCACCTTCTATGAAATAATATATTTTTGGATAAAAAAGACGAAACATATGAACTAAGGGTGTTTCTATGATTCATTGCCCCCTAATTCCTTCAAAGAATGCACATTGAAATGATCGCTGTGAAGGACTGCCCTCCGCTCTTGCCAGACGTTACCGTCGAGGTTTCTTGGACCTAAACGAAGCACCTTCTATGAATTTAGATATTTTTGGATAAAAGAGACGAAACATATGAACCAAGGGTGTTTCTGCGATTCATTGCCCCCAAATTCCTTCAAAGAATGCGCATTGAATTGGCCGCTGTGAAGGACTGCCCTCCGCTCTTGCCAGACGTTACCGACGAGATTTCTTGGCCTAAACGAAGCACCTTGTATGAAGTAATATATTTTTGGATAAAAAAGACGAAACATATGAACTAAGGTTGTTTCTGTGATTCTTTCCCCCAAATTCCTTTAAAGATTGTGCATTGAAATGGCCGCTGCGAAGGACTGCCCTCCGCTCTTGCCAGACGTTACCGACGAGATTCCTTGGCCTAAACGAAGCACCGTATATGAAATCAAACATTTTTGTATGAAAAAAACACGAAACATGTGAACTAAGGGTGTTTCTGTGTTTCATTACCCCCAAATCCCTTCAAAGATTGTGCATTGAAATGGCCGCTGTGAAGGACTGCCCTCCGCTCTTGCCAGACGTTACCCACGAGATTCCTTGGCCTAAACGAAGCACCGTATATGAAATCAAACATTTTTGTATGAACAAAACACGAAACATATGAACCAAGGGTGTTTCTATGATTCATTGCCCCCAAATTCCTTCAAAGAATGCACATTGAAATGATCGCTGTGAAGGACTGCCCTCCGCTCTTGCCAGACGTTACCGACGAGATTTCTTGGCCTAAACGAAGCACCTTCTATGAAATAATATGTTTTTGGATAAAAAAGACGAAACATATGAACTAAGGTTGTTTCTGTGATTCTTTCCCCCAAATTCCTTTAAAGATTGTGCATTGAAATGGCCGCTGCGAAGGACTGCCCTCCGCTCTTGCCAGACGTTACCGACGAGATTTCTTGGCCTGAACGAGGCACCTTCTATGAATTTATATATTTTTGGATAAAAAAGACGAAAGATATGAACTAAAGGTGTTTCTGCGATTCTTTCCCCCCAAATTCCTTCAAGGACTGCCCTCCGCTCTTGCCAGACGTTACCCACGAGATTCCTTGGCCTAAACGAAGCACCGTATATGAAATCAAACATTTTTGTAATAATAATAATAATAATAATAATAATAATAATAATAATAATAATAATAATAATAATAATCAATTTATTTAAAGTTGGCGCTAACATAACTATGTACAGTAAATATTAAAAACAATACTATACAAGCTAATCCAAGCCAACTGCTAAAGCTAATACATCTAATGAATATATATACATGATTAAATAAAGAAGATATAAAATACAAGGTATAAAATTTCAAAGCAGAATTAAAAACGTAATATCATAAAAATCCGAGCAGTTTAAAATTTAAAATTCTGGCTCTGGTGTGTCATGGTATCACAAAAATCCAAGTTGTGGTATGAAAGTCCTACATAATCTGCATGTGCAGTCAGTGCCATTCCAGCTTTTAATTTCATTCTTAAACTCATTGATAGATTGAGCATTCCTTATGTGCTGAGGTAGAGATAGCCACAGGCGCTGCCCTCTATATTTGATGGTTTCAGATCCGTAACTTGTTGTTCTTACCATTGGTAGCAAAAATTCATTATTGTTTCTCAGATTATAAGTAACAGTACGCTCACAGAAGATCTCCCTCATGAAAGGGGGGTTTATGTTTTCCTTAGTTTTGAACATTTCAATCAAAAGAGTTTGCAGGTTCTTAGCATGAATACTAACCGAGTCATCCTTTCCTAGCAGGGTGTTAAAGCTAGATTCATAATCCTTGTATGCGATTCTCAGGGCCCTTTCATGTATTCTATTAATCTTATTATTCAGGTGCCTACTGTGAAACATCCAGACTAATGGACAATACTGAAATTGGCTAATTACAAAGGCTCTCATTAATATTCTTAGTTTATTAGAGTCCATGTATCCAGATATGCGAGCGAGGGCGAAAAGTTTGTTACCAGCCTTCTTACACAACTTACTGATATGTGTCTCAAAAGTTAGTCTTTTGTCAATCACAACGCCAAGTAACTTTTCCTCTTCCGTATTTCCTATAACAGAGTCTCCTACATTAACTGTGATATGCTGATTAGAATTTCTGCCAAGTATGAGTAAATGGCATTTATCTGTGTTCAGTTTCATAAAGTTGTTAGCGAACCATTGGATAATAATGCTTGAATCATTCTCCAACCTTGCAATTACATTATCAAGATTATCATCACATGCATATATGGTAGTATCATCCGCGTAGTTGCATATATCTGTATCCTGTATGGAGAGCAACAAGTCATTTATGTAGATGTTAAAGAACAGGGGACCAAGAACCGAGCCTTGTGGAACACCAAGAGAAAGTTGTTTGTAGGTACTAAATGACCCATTGATCTTAACTCTCTGGCGCCTATTTTCTAAGAAGCTGTTAACGAGACGCAGTGCTTCACGGCTGAATCCATAAGCATCTAATTTTGCTAAAAGGAGGTCGTGTTTAATACAATCGAATGCTTTGGATAAGTCCATCAGGATTGTATGAAAAAAACACGAAACATGTGAACTAAGGGTGTTTCTGTGTTTCATTACCCCCAAATCCCTTCAAAGATTGTGCATTGAAATGGCCGCTGCGAAGGACTGCCCTCCGCTCTTGCCAGACGTTACCCACGAGATTCCTTGGCCTAAACGAAGCACCGTATATGAAATCAAACATTTTTGTATGAAAAAAACACGAAACATGTGAACTAAGGGTGTTTCTGTGTTTCATTACCCCCAAATCCCTTCAAAGATTGTGCATTGAAATGGCCGCTGCGAAGGACTGCCCTCCGCTCTTGCCGGACGTTACCGACGAGATTTCTTGGCCTAAACGAAGCACCTTCTATGAATTTAGATATTTTTGGATAAAGAAAGGCGAAACATATGAGCCAAGGGTGTTTCTATGATTCATTGGCCCCAAATTCCTTCAAAGAATGCACATTGGAACGGCCGTGGTTGCAAGATGATTTGGCCTACTCCAAGGTTGATTTATGGTGATTTTATGTCATTGGGATATCCCCCGACTGTTTGATGAATAGATTAGGTGAACCAATGTGGAAACAATTTCTCTATGGAATTATCTGTCATCGATATCTTACTATCAATCATTCAATCACACAATCACTGGACTCAAACATTCACCAGAAGCCATTGCATAATCCTATTGTCTGTACTAAAATAGATTACCCTTGGCTCTTGCTGCCGCCTGCTCTTTTTGCCCTGGGTTCTTGGTAACGTTACCACCGCGCCTCATTAATTTACAAGTGTATGAACTGTATCGAATCGCATTATATGTAGCACAAACTGGCGCTTGCAGAGAAAATGTTATTGAACGAGACAAATTTGCAAGAAGTTGCTCAAGACTGGATGTTTTAACTGAAAGTTGGAGACATTTAAATGGAAAATGAAGTCAAATTGATCCTTGACTCGTTGGTAAGTGAATCATTTATCTAAAGAATACAAACAACTAAGTCCTTTTGGGGCAGCAAATGAGTTTTAATCGTTATCAAACCTCTGTGAAAAGAGAACACCAGTGCACATTTTCATTGAGCCTGAGGCCCCGTTCACACTACTCCGTTTTTGTTAGTATCCGTTTTTGTTGCATCGAAGCTATCCGTTCACACTACTCCGTTTTTGTACAAAAACGGTGAGAAAAACCTCCGTTTTTGTGCGTTCACACTGATCTGCCTGATAACAAAAACGCAGCGAAAAACATCCGTTTTTGTGCGCTCACATTACTCCATTTTTGTGAAACCCATTGTTGCATATTGGAGCGTTTTCAAAAACCTCCGTTTTGTGCGTTCACATTGATCAAATGCGTTTTCGAAAACCTCCGTTTTTGTGGATATCCACTTTTGATAGCGTTTTCGAAAACCTCCGCTTTTGTGGCGTTTTTGTGCGGATCAGTGTGAACACTTTCACAAAAACGCAGGTTTTTCTCTCCGTTTTTGTACAAAAACGGAGTAGTGTGAACGGGGCCGAGTAACTTGGTCGCATAGCAGGGGTTCTGGGAAATGCCGCTGAGCTCCCCAATGTTGGGAAAATCTGCAAAAATCGGCTATACTTCCGCAATAATCAGTTCTAAGCGATGCCGAATTTCGAAAACAATGAATTTGTACATCAAACAGCTTAGTCGCTCAAAATTTTAACACAAATAACGTACCATTTTAAAAATTTTCATGCTAAAAATTATCCCAAAACTGCTGCACATTCCTGTGTGATTAGATAGTGAAGCACGCACCAAGAGCTGTGCCCTCTAAGTGAGAAATGCCTCCTTGTATTTCTAAAGTCAGTTCGGCTTTGATGCAGTGCCAATGAATGGTTACCCTGGGTACCAGAGCCTCAAACTTTAAATGAAAGGAAAGTGGTAAGAGGAAAAGAGAGAAGGAAGAAAGGATTTTTTGGCTCTGGTACCCAGGGTAATGAATGGCAAATGATAAAAGTAGCACATAACGTACCTATAGACTGACATTCCAAGAAAAATGAGCAAAGAAGCACCGAGATGAGGAAGAAATGCTTTGCCATCGTTTCTTTTTCTTTGCAGGAAGCCTAAGGGAGATTAGTGATTGTGTTAAAAGAGTAAAAAGGTGTATTTAGAATTTATGGAAACTGTATTTGATCACAACTTTCTGTATTTTGTGAAAAGTTCCGTCCAAAGTGAGCTACCTCGCATGTTAGCCAGCAGAGACAGCTTCTAGGGTAGCAGTCCACTGGAGAATCTGTGTTTTATCGCACCTCTTGGTCTTCAATGTACAAGCATAACCAGGGTACGAGAACTCTGGTGCCTGCCAGGGTAGAATTTGGAGCTTAGAATGCGATAGATTTCTTGGAGGGCTACAGCCCACTCACCTCCTTTGCCTATAATCTGTGATCCCGGTGGTTCCAAACTGAATTTCAACTTCAAAATCGTTTTATTTGGGGACAAACGTATTATTTTCTCACATGTCCCGTATCAGCCATCCCACTTTTCCGTAATAAAAATACTTAAATAGGAAACATAGAGAGAAAGATTTCTTTCTCCACCTCCCCTTTGTGCCTTTGACAGTATGGTAGAAATGGCGGATCTAGAAACAGCTATAGGCGGAACGGTCAAACGAACTGAGGAAATTGATTTGGGAAAGTCAGGGGTAGCATTGGAGACACTTGCACTTAGGTTATGCAGTCGATGAAAGGCATCCTTTTCGTTTCAGGACAGAAATTGCCCTTTCAGCTGATGAAAAAACGCCCTACGATTGAAGTACCCAAACCTTCAATTTCAGGTGCTTTCCACTGTTGTGTCATGTCGGTTGAAATTGAAGTTCTATTCTCGCACCCGGCCCTTGCATTAGCAAACACATTACCATGGCGGACACAAATATACAGTCATATTTCTTTGTCCACAATTCAAACATTTAAGATGGGTTCCAAGTAGACAACTATATTTGCTCTCAAAATGGAGGGCATGGTACCATGAATGTGTCAATTTACAAAATGCAGTGACAAAATCGACTCTGAATCGTGTGAAATTTCATCTTGTCAAGGTTATACAAATACAAATCGGGCTGCCAAAGTTTTGTAGACGAATGAGTGAAATGACAAATCAACACATTTGATGATGATTTCGCCATCTGGTCAACAAGAATGGACATATTCACTTAATATTTGTTTTTTTTAACTCACGCATAAGCATAAGGTGTTGTTGTGGTTAGAACTTCTGTGCACGTATCCTTTTTGGGAAACTGAGAACCCATTTTGCCACACTGAAATTTTCTTACAATTATCAGATGCTTGCCCTCCTGAACACATTGCTGAAGCCGGGGGGAGGGGGTAAATAACATGCTGAGGATACGGGTATGTGCCACCCATATGGGTAGGTGTTTGGGCGTAAAATTCTCTAAACAAGGGTCCTTTTTTGGTAGATTTTTCATAAACATGGGTGGGTTTGGGTGAACTGAAATTCACAACATATAGGTAAAAATGGAAGGTTTTCCGCCGAAATCATAATCAGAAAAGTGGAAAGCTTCGGTAATTAGAAGAAAGTACCTTTCCTAAAAGTCGGGCGGCAGACACCCGTCCATCCACAAGTCATGTACTATCCCCGGGTACTGAAATATTTTCCAAGTGATATGATACAGGAAAGAAGCGAGAATACAGTAAAAACGTGCTGGAGTTTCTCAATTTTTTGTTGATGTGGGAGTCGTTTCTTACAAATGGTTTCTTACATCAAATACTTGTTTAGTTGAACAAGACGTGTATAACCAATTCAAGAAATACAAACAAGTATGAAATTTGCTCTTGATGTTTTTTATGTTTGTAATTCTCTGGGCTCAAAATACTAAACAGATGTTGATCTATTTTTATCCCCTAATGAATTGCAAAGATATTCGGGTACAAAAAATCAGAAGACATTGTACACTGACCCTTACCAGAGCCAACAACCTTTCTCACCAATGTTGTTGGTGAAGGTGAAGTTGCGGTTATAGCGCCAAGCGCTAGGATCGCAGAAGTAGCTAAGCACCAATCGAGTCCGCGACCCTTGTCATGATGCATCAGTGGTGGGGGCCCTACCGGGTGTCGAGCCCACTACGCCTGACTGTTCTGGCTGCAGAGTCAGAGGATTACACCACTGCGCCACAACGCCCTATCATAAAAGAACGTGACATTAAAAGTTTTCAACTTTAAAACTTTGATGAAGAAGTAAGTCAGGAACACCTCGTTCTCAGTGGCGGATGTAGGGGGTGCAGTCGGGGGCAACTGCCCCCCCCCTTCATGATGAAAACTCGGCTTGGCGCCCCATTTTCGGCAAGAAGGGCGCCCCTTATTCTCACCCAAATGCACTCTTCTTTTCGTGCTTCGTTCTGAATGTGGGAAACATATAGATTAAGGCGTTATTCAATTGAAAAACCAAAGAATTTTTCCGGAAGAAAGGTCATAAAATTTCTGCGCGCCTCCGGCGCTCTTACTTTTTACTATATTTTTGGCGCCCACTCTGCAAATTGCCCCCCCCCTTCAACTTCGGGCTGGATCCGCCCCTGCTCGTTCTTCAATATCTTCTCCCTTCTTTGCATTTAATTACAATTGAATATTGAAAAGTAACGACGAGATTTTACGCTCGTCATAGAACAGAGAGCATAGTTTTTTGGCCCACAAAATTACGGATGTAAACAACATCACAAGCAAAACGTTTACTTTTGCGTATTGCTTGAAGTATTGGCTTATTATTTGCATCCGTAACCCACTGTTTGTTAAGAAACTTTTTGCGATTCAGCATATCTAAAAGCTGAGAAAATTTCTCCACAGCGAAATGGCCTCGAGTTGTTACTATTTTTAACTTGTCACAAGAGCCTGCAGTTATTTTTATAAGAATGTGATTCATGAAACATTCTGCTCCATTATACACCATACTCCTCCAAGTTTGCTTTTGCAAAGAAATTTGAAGGAAATTGCTGCAATCATCCATCAGGTCTACAAGGTAACATGAAGAAGCATTTGACGTGTGGTAAACGCAGTCTTATTTTGTGAGATACTGTTAAAGTTTAAGAAGTCTCAAGACATTGCAAATTAAAATAGAAAAAATAGTCTTACCTTGTGGGACCTGCCCAGGCTGCAAATTTGGACTTCGCTTTGTTTTCTGGCTTCTGTATGTTGCTGTTCTTATAAAGAGCCTCTTTGATCACGTGTTACAAATTAGAATGTATTTTTGAAACATGATTCATGCATTTCATCGTGAACTTATCTGAACATATTTCCTTGTCTTCAAACTTACATGATTACAATATCAGACTCGCCCAAAGACATTCCTGAGAACATCTCTTGCCTTAAGTCTATTCCGTGGTTTATCAGCGCCAAGTAATATAATCACCTCTGCGGTGGGGTAAATTTCCTCTTCGAGGTTTAAGCCCCTCGCACAGGTGATTGTATTACCATGAGCGTTAGGACACCCAGTGTGTAGCTGTTGAAATTTATATTAGTAGCGAGCCACCTTAACTTATTGTTTTTTTTTGTGTCTTGAACTTGTTTTTACTTCGTATACAACCACCTTTCAATGTTTCGTAATTTTGAAATTTTCAGTAGTGAGCCACCTTAAGTGAAGATCCACCTTAACTCTTAAGGGTCTTACCTGAAAAACTTAAAAAAGTTTTTCAGGTAAGACCTTTAAGAGTTAAGGTGGATCTTCACTTAAGGTGGCTCACTACTGAAAATTTCAAAATTACGAAACATTGAAAGGTGGTTGTATACGAAGTAAAAACAAGTTCAAGACACAAAGAAAACAATAAGTTAAGGTGGCTCGCTACTAATATAAATTTTAACAGCTACACACTGAGTGTCCTAACGCTCATGGTATTACTTAGCGCTGATAAACCACGGAATAGATTTGGAGCAAGTCTACAATAAAGACGAACAAGAACTGATTTCGTAACACATTAACATCAGCTGCTTTTGACTGGTAAGACACTTATAACCGACCGCCGAGAAAGGAACATGTAACTAATAGGGCAAACTATCGCCTTGTGCATGCAAATGTTGGTAAGGTGGTTTTTTTTGAGAAGTATGATGAGTTTATAACTAGAGAAGTGGGATAAATCTGAAGATCTGCCAGACAGACTGCTTTTACTTTATTAGGGAGCTGAGCAGTAATTGTAACATTTAAACCCTAGGCGAGAATTGCAATGCATTCAGCTCGGCTTCTGAATCAAATTAAAAAATCGGCCATGCGAACCGTTAGATTTCTCGTTTCAAAAAAACTAACGGTTTCTCTCAGAAGTCACTTTTTGCATCGCATCCATAGGGAGCAGTCATTTTTAATCCTGGGTACCGGGGCGGAGGATTTTTGGCAGGGGCATTAAAATTTTTTGCAAATATTTTATGGGGGTATAAAATATTAAGAGCAATATTTATGGGTATATAACTATTCAGCTTGAACAAATTTTGGATGAAGTCATTGATCAAAGATTGAAGGAAAAATTAACAAACACCTGGAAATGATGAATTATTGAACGGTATGAAAATTGCTTGGGACAACTTGGTATCTTTCCATAAATCTGTTTTATGTACAAAGACTTTTGGATGGGGTACTATACCATTTTGCAAAAAGATGATGGGGTACGAAAACTGTTTCTATGTTCAAGATGGGGTATGAAATTTTCTCTAATTGTGCAAAATTTTCCTCCGCCCTGGTACCCAGGATTAAAAGTGACCGCTCCTTTACTCTCATTTCACCAAGAGGTCCTGACAAGAAAACGGAGGCGTTTACATTACTCCATTTTCACTCGTTTTCATTTGCTCTGTTTGAAGTAAGATTTTGCTTCTTTTTAGCCCGAAGTTGGTTTTATTGTTGTTCCAGTTTGAGCGAATCCTTTGTCAGTGAGTTCAGTGCTTCCATAAAAACGACGTTTAATTGTATGGCACCAGAAGACATAAGAGATACAAAAACTACAAAAAATGGTCAGAAGAGCGCTTTGTATTAGACTTGGGGCGAAATCTCCAGTCTATGCAAACGGTCAGTTACACAAATTTCGAAACAGCTTTTGAAAATGCACTGGAGGCAAATGCCCCCAAGAAAACAAAGATTATAAGAGGAAATAACAAACCTCATGTGAACAAGGAACTACGAAAAGCTATAATGAAAAGAACAAACCTGAAAAATATTGCAAATAAAAGTAAGCAACAGGTTGACATTAGAAATTACAAAGTCCAGAGAAACCATGTTGTAAATTTGAACATAAAAACAAAACGAGAGTACTTTAAATCTATTCAATCGAAGTCGATAGAAAATGACCAAAAATTTTGAAAAACTGTGAAGCCATTATTTTCAAATACAAATGCTATGAGTGAAAAAAATCACCCTGATTGAAGACGATAAGATACTCTCGACGGACGCAGAGGTTGCAGAGTGCTTCAATACATACTTCACCAACATAACAGACAGTCTGGATATCGCTCCGACATTTAGAGAGGATCATGAGGTGGCAAAGGACACTACGATCGAACAATTGACAACGATGGCAATCTAAAAATATAATACGCACCCCAGTATTATAGCAATAAAACAGAAATATGGAACCAGTGGCGATAAATTTGAATTTTCTCATGTAAACCCATGGGAGGTTGAAAAACAACTTGATTCTTTAAATGTAAAGAAATCGCACAGTGGAATTATCCCAACATTCTTGCTCAAAGCAACAAAAAATGTCATCTGCCTTTTCCTGACAGACTGTATAAACTGTGCCATCCACGAGTCAGCCTTTCCGGATAAATTAAAAGAAGCTGATATATCCTCAATATTCAAAAAGGATGAGGCCACTCTTAAAGAAAATTATAGGCCCTTAAGTGTTCTTCCTTCAACATCTAAGATTTATGAGAGACTCTTAAAAGATCAAATGATCAAATTTTTTGACAACAAATTCTCAAATCTTCTCTCTGCGTTTCGTGAAGGATATAGCACCCAGCACTCTTTAATCAGAGTAATTGAAAAATGGAGGAAGTGTTTAGATTCATCCGGAATAGTGGGGACTATATTGATGGATTTGTCAAAAGCGTTTGACTGCTTGCCTCATGATCTTCTAATTGCTAAGCTGGAGGCCTATGGATTCAGTGCAAATAGCCTGTGCTTGATCTATAGCTATCTAAAAAACAGGATGCAAAGGGTTAAAATTGGATCGGTAAAGAGCTCACAACAAATTGTTAGAGCGGGAATCCCACAGGGTTCTGTTTTGGGGCCAGTATTATTTAATATATTCATCAATGACATCTTTCTTTTAAATTAGAATCAGACTTGTGCAATTTTGCAGATGATACCACACTTTATGCGTGTGGCTGTAGTCTGGACGAAATTGTTCCAAGGCTGGAAAATGACCTTAGCGCACTTATTCAATGGTTCTTTGAAAACGGAATGGTGGCAAACCCTGGTAAATTTCAAATGATGTTTCTTGGTTTGAAAGAAAAAAATACCTTGCGTCTCAACATCAATGATAACAAAATACTAACTATGAATAAGGTTAAATTGTTGGGCATTGAGATTGACAGCGATTTGACTTTCACTGCCCACATACAAAATTTGTGCTGCAAGGTAAATAGAAAGATAAATGCCTTCTCAAGGCTAAATACTTATATCTCAAGACCACAGGCCATGATGATATGTAATGCCGTAATACTGTCCAATTTCAACTATTGCCCGTTGATCTGGCTTTTTTCTACGAAAGCTGCTAATAACGAAATAAACCGCACACACAAACGTGCACTAAGGATCCTCTTCAAGGACTATGACTCTTCCTTTGATGAGTTACTGGAGAAAAGTGAAAGTGTGAAAATACATGTTCAAAATCTCCAGAAACTGATGATCGAAATTTACAAAACAATGAACAACTTGAACCCCTCATATATTTGGGAATTTCATGAAGAAAAGGTTGTGAAATACGACCTACGAACAAAAAATTTATGTCGATTGCCAAAAACGCAAACAACAAAATTTGGAATTGAGTCATTATCCTTTAGAGGAAGCCTCCTTTGGAACACCCTTCGTGATCAGATAAAAGCACTTCCAAATGTTGCAGCTTTCAAAAGAGCAATCAAGCACTGGCTAGGCGATAAGTGTAATTGCCGGATTTGTAAATAGCCAGAATTGTAAATTTGTATATTTTCTATTTAAGCTGTATTTTTGTAAATAGTTGGTATTAATTAGTAATTATATTACTATTGTAAATACACCAACTTTAAATAAGATCATTATCATTATCATTATCATAGATGAAAGAAGAATACAACAGCAACAACCTACAACAACCATGATTGGTGAATAGAATTGGGGTGAGGCTTTTCGCTAGCCTGCGTCCCACCCAGATCCCGCCCCTGTTTCTGGAGCCTGAATGCAGACTTGGTCACTGGGGAGGAGAGGAGCGCAGGCTACGGTTCCTGGAAAGCCATGGAAAACAAGCTACTTCCCGCAAGCCACACAATGTTCACCCTTGAAGAACGACAAAAAGAAACGCCAAGAAAACTGCAAAGACCAGATATCCAGAGCATATTGTTTGATTCACATTGTCTTTTTTCCAGTTTTTCCAGTTTCCAGTTTCCAATTATAAACCACATCCGGGAACAACACTGTTTTAAACAATCAATGTTTTCTCAGAAGTTGAAGAGGGATCCCCAATGATGTAATATCCTTTGTTAGCCTCAACGTGTCGATCATTGATTGGTTCCTTTTCGAGTGTGCAGAAGACATTCCTCATCAGGACTCAGGACCGCATTTTGTGATTCCATTTCCTTCGCTTATTCGCTTCGTACACTCAGCAGACTCCAAAACAGCAGTGCGGCTTATGAGAAACGAATCGAGCGCGCTTGAGGTAAGTTACGTTTATTGTTTATTCCACGTTCAAACTGGATGGATAATGTTTTTCAAGGGAATCAGTGGACTATTCTGCACCACCTTCTGGCATCAAATATGAAACATTTTCGCTTGCTTGTGTAACTGTTGTTAAGTCTACTGTTGTTAGGACATGCCGCATGTGCAGGGACCACACAGCCATTGAGCTAGGAGGGGCTAAAGGAAACTGTTCTTTGGTAAGATAGCAGTCAAATGTTTTGGTATTTTCCTCAAGAAGCTACCAGATCTAAATCAGAAAAATCTCATAACTTAACCTGCAACTCTTGATGTAAAATTTCCTCAAGTGTCAACTCGTCTTTGGTCTGAACACCCCCAGTAACGAGCCCGCCGGACCTTGAAAATACAGCGGGGAAATTACGAAAACATACATTTTCAGCGGGGGATTAGAAATATCATGACGGGGAAATGAAATTTTAGGCGATTTTAGGCTATCATCTATGATGGAATGGGGATGGAACTTGCATAATTTTGACGGGAAGCAAAAGTTTCAACGGGGAAACAACAAAAACAAGGCGGCGGGGAAAGTGTTTGAACTCAGAACTTAGCGGGGAGACTAGTTTTCTCCGCGGGTCATCCTTGAACCTTGGCGGGGCAATGCTTTAGCGGGGTCGTTACTGGGTGTGTGTCTGAACTGTTAGAACTTTATGTTGTCCGAAACTAATACCGTAAAACGATATTCCCTGTTAAAGAAAAGATTGGAAAGTTTGCAGAATGCGCGGGGGATCACTCCTTCGTGCGAATTGCTTGCGCGGCTGTATTTGTGTCACTAAACAATAGTTCTATTGTTTCCTTTTGTTGTTTTACGAAAATTTCGCGGCTGGAACCGCGGCTGAAATTTAAAGTGCGCGGCGGAGAAATCGGCCGCGCAAGGCAAACTCTCCAATAAGACTTCTCTTCGAGGGCACTCTGGCATCCGGGGGGGGGGGGGGGTACTTATATATTTTTCTGTACGGGGACGTGCCGCTGAACAGGGTATCATTCCGGGACAGGGTATAATTTTTGTAAAAATCGGCTCCATGACAGGGTCCATATTTGTCATTTTTGACTTTGAAAGGTCGTTTATCATATATCATATCATATCATATCATCAGTTATTTAAGCATGGTAGCCCATTCAACTAAGTTGGTTTACAAGGGGCCATGCATCTAAAATACTACAAAAAGCAAAAAATTTGAAAAAATATAATACAACAAATCTAGATAAAGAAAAAGAACATTTTATCATACTCTACTCCTCTACCCAACCATTACATTACTCTACCCTGCCTTACCGTACCTCGCCCTACTCTACCTCACCATACCATACTCTAATCTACCCTACCTACCCTACAATACCATACCCTACCCTGCCCTACAATACTCTACTCCTACCTTACCCTACCCTACCTTACCCTACCCTACCCTACCCTACCCTACCCTACCCTACCCTACCCTACCCTACCCTACCCTACCCTACCCTACCCTATCAGGTTAATTTGGATACCCTATTACATTACTTTGTCTTTTCTTTACCTTTATAAGGCCATTTGCACTCTGCGAATATGATTCAAATCGCTTGGAAGGCAATATTTCTACATTTCTAGATAGATTTCGTACAAATTTCCTTGCCGAGCACAATTTTGTCTGAAGAAACGAAAGGACAGGGTATTGTTTAAGAAAATTCTACTCCGGGACAGGGTATCATTTTCAGGAATTCGACACCAGGACGTATGTTCGTAGGCCAAGTACCCCCCGGGATTGGCATAATGAAGGCCATCAATTCTCACGAACAGAAAAGGCGTTTTACGACGTTCTGAAAAGGGCGTGGCCTCAAAAAATTTTTGCAACTCAGCCCCTCTCTTTGCTCACAACCCAGCCCCTTCACTTTTACTGTGCAGTCCCTGGAGATTTGCGTGTATAAATTTCATGGACCAACAGATCCAGGGGTTTGAGGATTTGACAAGCCAGTCGGGTACCGCATTAGGAACGAAATCGAACCGATACACTCCTTTCTTCTACCAAATCCTGTAAACTTAATTATTCAAACACATGAACATAGAACATACATACTAAATACATCAATACAATGCCAGAAATGGATGTAATCGAAAATGGATGCGTCAATTTTATTGTAGATTTATGCACTTTTCCGTCAACAGAAGCTTTGACCAGCGGAGTTGCAAAATGAGGGGATGGGAGATTTTTCCCTTTTTGTCAAATGTATTCCTCAGGCTTCTTTCAAAACAAGGGGAAAGTTGTCGACATCTCCACATCTCTGTGTTTCGTCTAGGCCCAAATTGTGTTGTTGCAGTTGTATTGAATATTCAATGTGTTCAATACAACTGCAACAACACAACACAATTTGGGCCTAATCAATTTGGGCCTAGGTAGTTATAGCGGTATATCAGTTAGGCAAATAGTGAAACTACGACTCTGGGTAAGTCTAATGTGGAGATAGGAGTCTGTGTAACTGATAGGGGATTCCAGAGAAATTTAACACAGTTGACTGGCGGGGATGATTAAATCTTAGTACATTTGTATGTATTACTGAATCGTGCAAGTATTACCGTACCATTCTCCGCCACCTGTGATTAGTGTTGATTCCTTCTCAAAAAATCAAGTCAGATCAAAAAATTTCAAACCATAAGGTGCTGAGAGAAAGAAAATAAAAGAAAGCATGTAAACAGGAACACGAAGTCGATGAATACTTGTAGAGCCGATTAGACATGTCCCTGAATTATCTTCTCAGGTATCGACAAAAACGTCAATGAGCTTTGGTCTGTGAGTCAGGCTATAGTGAAGGTCAATTTATGTTAAACTGACATCAGCGAAGATTTTCCGCGCAATTCTAATTTGTTTACTTGTTTCCAGTCTCCTGAAATTCAACTTCTCTTACTAAGCGGCATAAACTGCGACCGGCTATTGGGCAACGCTGCTCTAAGAACTTTGATGAAATTCAATGGCTTAAACATTTATTTCTAAAATGATGTCCCATAATTATTGTCTATTTATGATCTTATCAATTTTGACATCCTACAATTCATTTTCTGCCCAAAAGACACTCCAAAAATAGGACATATTATAACGGTATATTTGGCAGTTACCACTGGGACTCTCTCCCATTCTTTACTTCGAAAAATTTCCTCAGGATTTTACTCTTTTTACTTTCGTTATTTTTAATCTTTTGTGTGTAAACTGGAACTATCATCCTAGCCTATACTGATTGCAGTGAGTCCCACTTATCGCTCACCAAAACGAGACTACTGCTTGCCAAACCGAGACCGTTCGGCGGAGGAGCGAAACTACGGCTTGTAATGAGTCTAACCCTAGCCATCGGCAGGAAACTTGGATCTTTTCGACAGAATCGGTATCTATGTCATTCTGCATTTCTAGCTAAGGCTGAATTTTGTTAATGTTTTATCTTTTCGTAATCCAAAATTGAAGAAATAGAATAAATTGAGGCTATTTTGATTTGCAAGTAATGTGGTACTGGCTGAGTCGATCATAGCTTTGGCTGTTAAAGTTGTAGGAACCAATAATCTAGCGCAAGGGATCTAATACAAGTTTTTTTATATAAGAAACTTGGATCAGGCCATAGTATTAAAGGTTTCTTAATTTAACATGAAATTTTGTCCATTTTAGTACTAAAAGTTTCTTAATTGGTTGCTTATTTTTTGAATGCATGAATTGTCAATGTGGTCGCTAACACTGCAACAGATATGTTTCTTGATATTTAAAACATCATATAGGAATAAACAGTGTTCTATTATGTTGAAAACACAAGTGGTTAGATAATATTGCCCAATAATAAAGGTTCAACGATCTATTTGCTCTAAAATTCATGCTTTTAACTTTGAAAAATTTCTTAGTACTTCTCAGACATAGTACTAGAGTTTCTTAAAATTTTGGCCATCTTAGTACTAGTTTCTTATAAACCAGTTTCTTATAAAAAAACGTGTAGCAGATTTTAGTCTGCCTGCAACCCACGAGCAATAATGTACTGTTGAGGTGGCCTATATTTTGATCAAAATTTTGTTCTTACCCATGGTGCCAATAAAGCAAAGTTAAAAATTATTTTCCGTGTCTCAGTTCCTAAGCAGCGATACGTCCCATTTTTTACCCAGTTGGATTTGCGTGGAAGTTTGAACTGAGACGTATCGCTGCGTACGAGCTCATGCACGAACGCAGTTTGAATCTTATTTTGATACTGTTAATGACGGCATTTATTCAATGCTTTTTGTGGCGAGAGAAGAACAAAAGAAAAAAAGCAACATTATGAAAAAAGCAACACAACAATTTATACATGTGGTCCTAACGTCGAGAATGTTCTCGCAAAATTAGAGAATGACGCTCTCGTGATAAGTGAATGGTTTCCAAACAATCGTATGAAGTTGAATGAAGATAAATGTCATTTGATGATTTTTGGTGGAAAGAGCAACGAAGTCTCCGTCAAAATAGGAGAGGCTAGCGTGAAAGAAAGCAAAGAGGAGAAGCTCCTAGGGATAATTTTTGATCAAGCATTGAGCTTTAAACAGCATGTCAGAGCTCTTTGCAAAAAAGCCAGTCAAAAACTTCATGCCCTCGCCAGAATATCCTGCTACATGGACACGGAAAAGTTGAAGCAGGTAATGCAAGCGTTTGTCTTATCTCACTTTGGCTACTGCCCCCTTGTTTGGATGTTCTATGATCGAACTTTAAATCTATATATATAAGCGATGAAGAGTTTTGTTACGCACATTCCTGTTTGTGACACTTTCCCGCACGCAGCTCCTCACGCCCACTGCTTGCCTCCAAAAATTCCAGAAAAATTATGAAAAATAGCTGACGATAAAGGCTTGCCTGTGGTCCAATACTTTTCTTCGTACAGTATCTTGGGGTAATGTGAGGAGGGGTTTTGTACCCAAATTTTAGCAATTCAATTCAACAATAGGCCTTAACCTTCGACCTTTCTTTGTGGATGCTGATGGTAGCCATAGAAATGTGATGGCAGCGTTCAATCTGAGCTAAAAACAAGTTTTGCAGCTGCCTTTTCCAAACACCAAGGGAGTGAAAGCTTGCAAATAGTTGATATTATGTTAGCTGCAGTATCTATCTGGCTTGTAGTAAAGTATTTTGATGCTCACGTTGGATACAACGAAGTTATTGCCCTATTTTGGAGAGACCTTCCTCTTGCTTCGGTCGCGGTGCCACAAATTCAGAGTCTGCCCTTGTAGTTTTTTAGGTCTTCTGCTCATAAATTTACTGATTACAACGCATAAAACCTTTACTCAATTCTTAGTGAAGATTTAGCCCAAGTTATAAAGTGATTTCTCTTGAAGCTGATTTTTGACGCTTTTATTAAAGGCCATACGCATAGTATGAGTTTCTCTGCTTCGGCCAAAATGGCATGCAGTACAAATCAGACCGGTAACCCTAAGAACACAGAGTCGTCATTTCCAAATGTTGACGGGATGACTAGCTCAAGGCCAAATCCAAAAAAATCCTGTTTACCCGTATAAAGAATGTTGATTGCAACCTGTTCCTTAACCGAGCTTTTAAACCAAAGTAGAGTATGATTAAAGTTTCACAGCGAGGGAGAGTCCTCGGTTATTACAAAAGGGGTGACTTGGAAATAACCTCAATAACAGTTCAGCAATTCAGTCATCGCTGGGGCTAAGCTAAGTAGCATAACTGAGGTATGCAGAGTCTGAATTTGGCAAAACAATTTTCTTACTTGATGACGAAATAGCTATTTCTTCGGTTCTTCTGTTGAATGAAAATAATGCAAGTTTGGTAATGAATTAAGCAAAGCTTACTTTTGAGTCCAGTAACTGCCTTTGGTACTCCCTTGATTCATCGCTTTTCCATGATTTCAAAATTATGCAGATGTCCGTAAATGATGATGAAAGGTCCTTGGTCTATTTTTCAATGAGTTAGTAAATGACCTCATCACTGTTTTCCTTCTATCAGTATCATCTTTTGTACTACTTGTTTACGAACTCTGAAAGAGAATTCAGCACAAAAGGTCCAACAATGGACAGATTTTCTGCTTTCAGATCATTTCTAAAGTCTTTTTACTTGTATCATGCATGCAGCCGTTAGCTTGCCAACTCGCAATACTAAAAATCTGCCCTATCACGTGATGTGTTCATAATTCGCACAAAAAACTGAGACGTTCTTTTGAGCGGACCCGAGGACTCTGCGACCCGGGACTTACAACCCCAGATCATACGACAATACTACCCCAGGCCCAGGCCAAAGTTTTATGCATTTGGTTAACAAGAATTTGTTACGATGTATTGATACTTCCATTATTTTCAATGTCAACAGAGGTGCTCCTGAGTGACAGGGGATCTGGATGAGAATGAAGAGATGTTTGCATTTAAGTTATAACTTTCTTACTTCTTTGTTATTGTTCTAAAAAAATTAGAGAGGCTAGAAAGTCTGGAGAAACCCTAACGGTCGAAATGCTTTATAGCCCTCTATTCTGAGTCTGTTACTTTCATTGCCTATCAATTGAAACATGGAAAATTTGCTTTCCCTGATTAGAATCAAGCAAAGAAGTGGATATTCAACATAGATATTCATCCATTCTAATTGTATTCAGAGGGTCCGGTTTTGTTTACAACAACTCGCTAGCTCACTATGAATACACGGAATTCTACGTGACCAAGAAAACCTTGACACGTACTAATGCCTTACGTGTTCACTAAACCATCGGTGGAGCAAAAATTTAGTAAGCTATATATATATCAAACTTTGGACCGGGGTCGTATGGTAGAGTGGTCGTATGATCGTATGGTCCACACTTCAATAAAATCGCAGTTTATTCATATGAAAAGCTGAATTCTCACATACCATAGTATTTTCTCACAGAGCACCCTTATTTCTAATTCCTTACATATCAATGCACACATCTATTCTATAAATGTACAGCTGTACAAAAAATTTCTTTCGTAAAAAACTGCTTATAAGAAACTCTATTCTTAGATCATCAAAAATTAAGAATCTCCAGTGCTAGGACTTAGCAGCTATTAATTTCATTCAAAGAAAACCTTGGCATAATTTGACTTATTTTCACTTATTTCCTGTATCATACTATACAGGAAATAAGTATTACTACTGCCTTCGCAGTTTCCTGTATTGCTGCGAAGGCACTAGAGCAATTTTAAATATTGGTAGGCTTCGGTAACAGTGGCAGAAATTGTAGGGATTGGGGACATTGCCCCCAAATTCCGAGGGGCATTTCAAACCTCTTCTACATCTTCTACCGTTGAAGAACTCATTGGAAATGAGTCCAAAACAATGGTCTTCAAGTCGCTCAATGATTTGGCTCCTCAATACTTGTGTAATCTCTTTACCAAAAACTCAGCATGCTCCTCCCGCAGTCTCCGGAACACTGAGACTGATTTGAGGTTGCCAAAGAAAAGATCAGCAAATGGACAAAAATGCTTTTCTTTCCGGGGAGCTAAACTATGGAATAGCCTTCCTGCTGAGTCTAGCCAGACTAGCCAGTTCCCAGATTCATGGAAAGTAGCTAGAATTACTCCGATTTTCAAAGAGGGAGATAAGACTGAAAAATCCAATTATCGTCCCATATCAGTCTTGCCTGTCATCTCAAAGCTCTTCGAAAAGCTTGTTTTCAACCAGCTGTACCACTATATGAAAGAAAATAGTCTCTTTACATCTGACCAATCAGGGTTTTTGCGGCTACATTCCACACTAACTTGTTTGCTTAAAATGAGTGATGACTGGTACAACGGGCTTGATCTCAGTAAGCTTGTGGGATTGGTATTTATTGACCTAAAAAAGGCATTTGATACGGTCGACCATGATATTCTCTGCAAAAAGCTCGAACTAGAGGGGTGTCGCCCTGATTGAGGGTATTTTACGTTAGTCGAATATTCCTGCTGAACGAAAAAAGTTTCAGAACGAAACTTACCATGAACACCTTCGTAAACTCTTCACTGTTGTTGATATAAAATATATTTGTGATTGGTGATGTTGTCTTTAAGGGCGAGCTACTCGACAACATAGTTGTCGAGAGGGCCTAAATTTCCAACGTCGCCCTGGTTGAGGGTATCCAAACTTTCACATGGTTTCAGGTAAATTCAAGATAACTTGATGCGAAAATCAGCAGCATATCAACGATTAAAGAGTTTTTATTGTTATCAAATGTTTTCTGGTTGTGTTTGCTGTGTTTCGTTATCCTAAACACTGACCTTTGTTGCCGCTTTCGTTCAAAGACTTTTCAAGCAAGCTGCCATCAAATTTTCCTCCTTTGGTTAACTGAACGATGCATAAATCAATTTATGATCTAGAAAAAATATTTTTTACAGTCCACTGATAGAACAAACCTGTTTTTGCACCATAATATGTCCTTTACAGTAAATAGTTGTCGCCTGTCATGCGTTGGCAGTGCAAATTTCGTTGAAGAACCGGAAGATACCACAGTGCCCTCAACCAGGGCGACTTTAGGCTAATCAGACGGCGTGCAAAAAGAAGCCTGTCGTGGAGGAAGCGGATGTCATATCTTTGAAGTTGCGTGAATTACGTATTCTGGACAAGCGGGGCTTGGCGAGAGGCCATTTATTTGTTGTGAAAGTTTTAACAACGTCGAGAAACAAAGCAAAAAGAAAATTGCGCTACAAATTGTGAAAGGAAAAATGGCGGATGCTTAAAGTTACATCTCAGGTGAGCTTCTTTGTGCACTTGTCCCTCTGTTTGTGGACGGAATTTTAAGAAACACAAACATGAAAAAAATTAGCAAATGGAGTCACCAAAATATTTTTGCGTGCTTTTTGGTTATAACTAGGCTCAGACTCCTGTTATTCAGCAACAAATGCAAGACAGTTAAAATCGGTCAAAACGCGTTTACCCTCAACCAGGGCGATACCCCTCTATATGGAGTTCAGCAGCGAGAGTTGTCTTGGTTTAGGTCTTACCTATCCAACCGCAAACAATTCTGTAGGGTTAATGGTGTTGATTCAAATGTTACGGAAATAGAAGTGGGAGTCCCACAGGGTTCATGCCTGGGCCCTCTTCTATTCCTCATTTATATCAATGACCTTCCCCAGGCCGTCCAAGACTCCTCTGTGACTATGTATGCCGATGACACGAGTCTTTGTCATCAGTCTCACGATTTGACTCAGCTGAATGAGGCTATTAATAGCGATCTCAAGAAACTGGAGACGTGGCTGAATGGCAATAAGCTTTCATTGAATGTGGCAAAAACTCATTCAATGCTCATATCCACCAAGCAGAAAGGCAGCTCTCTTAGAAGTCGAAATGAAGCTTTGGAACTGAAGATACGCGAAAATGAGCTCGAGGTAGTTCAAAAGACAAAGTACCTTGGAGTGCAGATCGACTGCAATTTAGATTGGAAAGAGCAAATCAAGGCTGTTTCTACCAAGGTCTCCAGGGCGATCGGCTTTTTAAGACATGCTAAATCCTTTCTACCTGTGGCAAGTTTGAAAACTCTTTACACAGGTATTGTCGAGCCCCACTTTCGATATTGTTGTTCTGTCTGGGGTTGTGCTGGGTCTACAGACATCAACCAGTTGCAAAAACTTCAAAATCGTGCTGCTAGGATCATAACAAACAGCAGCTTTGATACCCCAAGCAGACCACTTATTACGGGGTTGGGCTGGAAGACCGTTGAAGAACTCATTGGAAATGAGTCCAAAACAATGGTCTTCAAGTCGCTCAATGATTTGGCTCCTCAATACTTGTGTAATCTCTTTACCAAAAACTCAGCATGCTCCTCCCGCAGTCTCCGGAACACTGAGACTGATTTGAGGTTGCCAAAGAAAAGATCAGCAAATGGACAAAAATGCTTTTCTTTCCGGGGAGCTAAACTATGTAATAGCCTTCCTGCTGAGTCTAAGACGGCATCCTCCCTGGGTAGTTTCAAAAAATCAATACAGGGTTGATTATTTCCTTTTTATTGTAAATATCATATAGTTGTAAATAGGTTTTTAACATTATGGGTTCTTATTTTTTGGCATTTTAATTGTATATTGTAATTAGTTTTCTTTTTATATTGTTTTATTGGAGGGCCCCTTGAAAAACAACTTCGGTTGAAGGGCAACCCTCCCTAAACAAATGAAATATGAAATATGAAATATGAAATCTTCTGCAAAAGTCCTTTTGTTTCCACGAATGTTCCACCAAAATCCGTAAAAATTCTTCCGTCCTGAGAAAATCTTGCACGCTTTTTCGAATGAGTGAAATGCCACTTATCAAACTCGAAAAGATTGGGAAACTTTATTGAAAAGTCAGAAATCCTTAGGTAAGATCGAAACTGCAATGAAAAGACGATTCACCGTGGAGAAAAAGAAGAGCTCCTATTTGCAAAAAGCAAATAAAAAGGATATGCTCAAAGCATATTGTTCAGCTTTTATTTACACTCTCATTTCTTTCTAATTTTAGAAGAAAGTGGTCGTGTCTGTTAGCAATCTTACCAAGCGACGTTGGAGCGTGGAAGGGAACTAAAGATAAATAAGCTTTTTATTTGGTTTGGCGCTATGAAAGTTTTAATGTAGTAGTAGTAAGGGAGAGGCTTTCTTCTCAAAATCTGACCATTCATCAAAGATTAACCCTGGGTGCCAACTTTTTTTAGATATTTGAAACGAATCTATGCATGACATGTCTCTATCAATAGGCTCCAGGTTTGAACTAAACTGTATGAAGGGAAACAACCATCCAACCCCCTTTCGAATTCCTGGGTACGTCGCTGGCTCAGAGACAGATGTATCATCTATCTGTAGTAGATTTAGAGCATCAATGGTCGGCAGCAATTAAAGAGCAATTGCCACCCAGGGTCCTTTGCAGGCATGTTGCAACGTCAGACTATTTGAAAATAAAACTTGGCCTACGTAAGCGGAAATATGTATTCACTTTGCAGCAGATGAACTGATGCAAAAGTCATCTAAAGTCAAATTTTCATCATCAGTTCAACTATTACCGTGGAGACTCGTATCTTTTACTAGGCCAAATTTGATTTACAGACTTTCTGAAGATGCAGCCTGTACACAAAAACTCTGGTGACAATAGCTCCTTAGGAACTCAGAGAAAAATTGAGGGGAACAACTTTAACATTTGAATGAAGCTAAGAGACTCGAGGGAACTCTAAAGCATCTGCTACTGGATTCATGTGCTGAAAACGTAACGATTTTGTTGAGGTTTATGTGAGGCTTATTTGGGAGTAAAGGGATGTTATAGAAAGGGGCATGTATGGTTTTCTCATTTTCTGGCGTATAGCATACCATTCTTACTTAGTTATTTGAATTCTTATGAATGACCATCACTGCTCTGATTTCATGCAAGGTTGGTAACATGGCTTTTTTCAGCCAAATTTTGGAAATTTGACTCGTTTCTCTTATTGTTGGCTTCAAAAATTAAGTTTGGCTGTTTGGCTCAATTTTGCCTTCTTTTGAGATTTTTGGTCAATTTTCATTCAATTCTCTTCAAACTGGAGTACAGCAGACCATCACAATCTAGGACATTTTTCGTTGCAAGGCAACATCAAATATCTAGGGTTTTCATCGGAGCTACACAATGTAGTATGTGAAAACAATGAAATGCAAGTGTCCATTGCTAGAAATAACAATGGAACAATAGGTTGTACAACAATAGGTCATTGTTTGGAAAGGTTTGGCTTTATCTGGCCATTTTCCGACCCATGGTTTGGCTTCGGGGCGGTCCGGGGATCTACCAACCCTGATTTCATGCTGAATTTAAATGGTGGTCACTGATGGAGTATGTTAACCATAGAAAGCACTCCGCAGGAGCTAGGAATGTTAAAGCGCGAGCGAAGCGAGCGCTTTTACTTCCTAGTCATAGAATAAATCATATCCATGAAAGAACATTTCGTTTTGCGTACGAAGACTATCAAACAGATTTTGAGTCTCTTCTGGAGCAAAGGAATTTGGTATCTATTCACGTAAAGAATCTACAGTTGCTTATGACCGAAATTTATAAAACAAAGTCTGGCTTAAGTCCTCCCTTTATGAAGGATATTTTCACTGAGCGCAATACTGGTTACAATCTAAGGCACGGTAACGACTCGCAGATTCCAAAAGTTCATACAACAACACATGGAATTGAGACTATATCATTCCTTGGAAATAGACTTTGGTCGACTTTACCAAATATAGTCAAACAAGCAAGCACACTTCCTATTTTCAAAAACCATATTAAATGTTGGAAGGGCGAGAACTGCCACTGTAGACTTTGCAAAACATATATACCACAGGTTGGGTACCTAACATGATACGATATGTTGTAATTATATTTTTAAACGATTTGTAATATATTTTCTTTTAATTTTAAGTTAAGTAGTAGGCCTTAATTAGCAGTAATGTTGCTATTTTAAAACTTTTTAGCCTACTGTAAATAGATTAATGATGATGATGATGATGATGATGATGATGATGATGATGATGATGATGATGATGATGATGATGATGATGATGAAGCTTTTCTAGGAATCCCGTGGCAGAAAAACGACACAGTAAGCAAGGTTACAATTTTGATTATGATCTAGGCCATATCAACGGTGTATTATTGCCGGCATACCGGAATTTGATGACCCGGGACGCAAGTGGGACGCGGGAACCGGAACACAGGTGGGAACCGGGAACCGGGACGCAGGTGGGACCCAAGATTTTTTCCGATTTGAAATTTGAGTTGTTTTTGACTTGTTAAGAAATGAGAAGTGTTTTTAAGAAGTGCTTTTTCCTGGATAATTTAATCGCATTTTCCGTGCTAACTGTGACAACATTTATGTAAGTCTTAGTTGAGCATTTTCTAAACTAACGTAAGAAATTCTGGGTACTTAGAATATGACGATTTTAAAAGAAACTTTCACTACTGGCTCAAATTCTTAGTTTCTTTGCGAGCAAAAGCTTAGCTTTTCTTGAAATTACCGTTGCTGAAAGGGAGTATGTTAAATCGCGTGCCCTGCGTGCCCTTCAATCTCCTCGTGCCCTCGTGCCCTAATTTTTGGCGTGCCCTCGTGCCTTCCATGTTGGCGTGCCCTCGTGCCCTCGTGCCCGCGTGCCAAATTTTCGGCGTGCCCTCGTGCCTTCCATGTTGGCGTGCCCTCCGTGCCCGCGTGCCCTCCGTGCCCGCGTGCCCTCCGTGCCCGCGTGCCCAAATTTTCGGCGTGCCCTCGTGCCTTCCATGTTGGCGTGCCCTCGTGCGCTCGTGCCCGCGTGCCCAAATTTTCGGCGTGCCCTCGTGCCTTCAATGTTGGCGTGCCCTCGTGCCTGCGTGCCCAAATTTTCGGCGTGCCCTCGTGCCTGTGTTGCTTTAAAACGATGGATAACATCTGACATGAACTTGACGACTTTTCATTTATTTTGACGACTGCACCACGTACCCTGCATTTTAAGTGCTCGCAATTTTCAATTTTTTTCTGTGATGATCAGGGTAAGACGGGGTAAAGTGAACTACGGGGGTACTTTCAAGGCTTGACCTTCATTTACAAATGCAGTTACAGATCCAAGCATTCTGTTTGATTTGATGAAACAAGGATATCTATCGATACAGGAATGATAGATGGTCATAACCATGAGCTTGATAACTGCGTAAGATTTTTTTTGTAGTTTTGGTTTTACCTCAGGGAGAAGTTTCGGGGTAAAGTGAACTACCTCGAAAAAAGTGTTTCTCTCCGTGGTGATATGGTATCTATATGCAATATAACATTTTTTTAAGTGTATTCCCATGATTATCGATCGATTTGTATTCAGTATGTGACTCAAATGTGTACCCAAAAATAGTTTTTGGTAAATATATTGATTCTGCAAAGATTCTTCTCAACATAGGCCACCATTTCACTGTTTAATTTTATTCAATTTTTTGGTTTTGACATGCAAAGGACTGCTTAGAGTCGCAAAGTGAATAACGATTCCAGGTTCCCCTGGTATTTGATTGGTTTTATTGAAAAGTTTGCTCAGCAGTTCACTGTACCCCGTGTCGGGGTAAAATGAACTAAGCGAAGTGGTCTCCAGAGAAACCTCTTTTGTAAGACAGTGGAAAAATATTTCAAAAACATTTTTGCTGGATAAACTTACCCAAGGACATAATTTCAAAACAAAGTTGAAAAGTTTGCCCTCAGCTGCAGTCTCTTCTGCGTATCCTTAAAAAACTTCCAAAATAGTCCACTTTACCACGTGTTATCCTAAATTATCTCCTCTATTTGGTGCAGCCTAGCCGTTAATGTCCCTGTCATTAATTAGATACCGTCACGTGTGCTTGTTGTTAAGTTCCGTAGATGTTTGTCTCTACAAAACTTTATCCATGTTTTAAATTTTTCACTTCAAATTCTCTGCTCAGGTTTCTCGGATGAAATTTAGAAAAAAAGGATCACTAAGTTTCAAACTTTCAAGAAATATTTCAAGGGTCACATCCCGAAAATTTAGGCGCGAGGGCACGCCAGCATCGAAGGCACGAGGGCACGCCGAGAATTTGGGCACGCGGGCACGAGGGCACGCCAACATCGATGGCACGAGGGCACGCCAGAAATTTGGGCACGAGGGGACGAGGGCACGAGGGCACGCCAACATAGAAGGCACGAGGGCACGCTGAAAATTTTGGGCACGCGGGCACGAGGGCACGCCAACATGGAAGGCACGAGGGCACGCCGAAAATTTGGGCACGCGGGCACGAGGGCACGAGGGCACGCCAACATCGATAGCACGAGGGCACGCCGAAATTTGGGCACGAGGGCACGAGGGCACGAGGGCACGCCAACATCGAAGGCACGAGGGCACGCCGAAAATTTGGGCACGAGGGCACGAGGGCACGAGGGCACGCCAACATCGAAGGCACGAGGGCACGTAGAGCACGTAGGGCACGCCATTTAACAGACTCGCTGAAAGGCAACCCTGCTTAAATGTTTGAAAGGAATTAAATGAAAATATTCTCAAGAAATGTACTCAAGAAACTGAGTACTGCCCCCTGAACGGGGAGCAATAGGGAAGGTACCACATTTATTTTGTAGGATACCGTAAGTTTTTTCTGCTACGATTTTAGCAGACCAAACAATGAGGTTGGCAACGATGTTTCACTTGGTCCGGCTTGTTCACATCGTTGAAGCTGATTGAGACAGGTTCTTTGTCACACTTCATATGTTTACAGAGAGATCATAATTGATCACGCCACCAATGCAGAAATCATCGATGGTAAATGCAAATTATCAACCAAAGTAAACAGCTCATATTTAAAGGTCCGCAACTATGGCAAATGTTGCCGCAAACAATACGAAACTCAGGATCCCTTGCTCAGTTTAAAGAAAATATAAAAAATTGGAAGGGAGAAAATTGTCCATGCAAGCTGTGTCGCACTTTCATTCCGAACTTGGGCTTTTTATGATGTTTTTAGAAATTTGTTTTATTGTATACTTTGATGAATAGTTTTAAATAATTTTGTATCTTTTATCCACACTTTGTTATATATTTTTAGCGTTGGAATTAATTAGCTAAATATTTTAGCTATGAGTTATTTTGTTGCCAACGGTAAATAAATTGATAATAATAATAATAATAAATAATTATCCTTGGCATGTGTATCTGCCGCAACAACTTCGTTCAAATTCTAGTCTACTGCGTCTTTCGAATTCAAAATTCGACAGCATTACTACTCGCCAAATCTCACAATCTGATTGGTGCTCTAGGACCCGCGAAGTTTAGGCCTAAATAGGGCCGGGTTTTTCAGAGTAATACTATGAGTCTTTCTTGACCGAAGCGCTATCTAGACCTAGACTGCATATTCGTAGTTATCTCTATTGATGGACTGATGAAGCGACAACAGTAACATAAATTCAATTAAATAAGATGAGCGTAAATTGAGACCTTCACTGGAGTCAAGTCAAAGAGCACAGGGAAACAAGAGACTCGTCTTCATAAGTCTAACTTTGTATCAGTAAGTCTTAAAACGCAATTTTACACATCCTTTCAATGACAGGGAATGATATAAAGTCCGCTGTTTACTTTGGTTGATAATTTTGCATTTACCATCGATGATTTCTGCATTGGTGGCGTGATCAATTATGATCTCTCTGTAAACATATGAAGTGTGACAAAGAATCTGTCTCAATCAGCTTCAACGATGTGAACAAGCCGGACCAAGTGAAACATCGTTGCCAACCTCATTGTTTGGTCTGCTAAAATCGTAGCAGAAAAAACTTACGGTATCCTACAAAATAAATGTGGTACCTTCCCTATTGCTCCCCGTTCAGGGGGCAGTACTCAGTTTCTTGAGTATATTTCTTGAGAATATTTTCATTTAATTCCTTTCAAAAATTTAAGCAGGGTTGCCTTTCAGCAACGGTAATTTCAAGAAAAGCAAAGCTTTTGTTCGCAAAGAAACTAAGAATTTGAGCTAGTAGTGAAAGTTTCTTAAAATCGTCATATTCTAAGTACCCAGAATTTCTTACGTTAGTTTAGAAAATGCTCAACTAAGAATTACATAAATGTTGACACAGTTAGCACGGAAAATGCGATTAAATTATCCAGGAAAAAGCACTTCTTAAAAAACACTTCTCATTTTTTAACACTTCTCATAAGTCAAAAACAATTCAAATTTCAAATCGGAAAAAATTTTGGGTCCCACCTGTGTCCCGGTTCCCGGTTCCCACCTGTGTCCCGGTTCCCGGTTCCCACCTGCGTCCCGGTTCCCGGTTCCCACCTGCGTCCCGGTTCCCGCGTCCCACCTGCGTCCCGGTTCCCGGGTCCCACCTTGCGTCCCGGTTCCCGCGTCCCACCTGCGTCCCGGTTCCCGCGTCCCACTTGCGTCCCGGGTCATCAAATTCCGGTATGCCTATTATTGCCCGTGATGTAACCAGAATAACAACAGTCCTACAATATGTTCATGGATGATAGTGGTATTCCTATTTCTTTTCAGTTTCGGTGTCAAGATGGGACATCGTCTGGAAAGAGCTGCAGCCGGAAGGATTGCTAGGCTTGGAGATCTATATGATGCGCGAACAGACACCTTTGTTGGTCTTAATGCCTACAACGTGAACCTAAATGAAGATTACAACAGCATGGGGACAGATGTGAACGAGGTTGAAATAACTGTTATGACCTCTGAAGTGGCTCATGAAAAACTCGAGAAGCTGCAGATCGATCCAAACCTTGGACTGAGCATATTTAGTGGTCTCATCGATGTCAAAGGATCGTTGTCATACCTCAACGATCAAAAGAAGAGTGCTAAAGCTTCTAGAATGACGTTGGCATACTCAATGAAAACAGTAGAGAAGGAAATCATCAGCCCGAGTAGCAATGTCATCGTTGACTGTTTGGATGCAACGGAAGCAACGCACGTAGTTGTTGGGGTGGTATGGGGTGCAAGATGTAATGTCGTATGTGAGCACGAAAATATCAATAATGAAGATGAAGAGGTCATTCGTGCAATCTTGAAAACAGATGTCGAGAAACTGAAGCGATTAAGTCAGCCAAAGAAGGCACTTGAAACTGTTGCCGAAGAGAGTTGCAAGGATATTTCTTATTATATCAAATGTGATTTAGGTGGCACAGATCATGACAAAGGAACTGACTTCCAGCATACGTTGGAGTTGTTTAGAAGCATTCCTGATGAAATAAAGAAGCTTAATGGAGGAAAAGGAATTCCTGTAGCATACAAGCTGCTCTCACTTGACATTTTAAGAAAGATGTGTCGACAGCCAAAAAATAATGATGTCATCTTGAAGCTTATCAAGCAAGAAGTAGTTTCTGCATACATGAGCACCATTGATGAAATTGTAAACACACAGCAAAAACTCCAGTGTTTGATCGAAGATCTGAAGAAAGATGGGAGTTTGTTTCCACCAGAGCCGTTGAAGAACGTCCAAGAATTGTTGATACAATTTGAAGATGGCAAGAGGAAGTTTGAAGAGGCTTTCAAGGCTACGTTATTGGCTGTTCGATCTGGCAATGAAGATGTAGCTGTTCTAGAAAATGTTCTCAAGGAATTTCACGGAAGTGAATCCTCTCCTATGAACACACTGATAAAGACTGAAAATTATGATGGCGCACGAGAAAAGCTGATCTTCATCAATGATCTTTTAAGTCAAAATGTGGCTTACCTTGGTCCAGAAGAGATTTATGAAGAATTCTTGTGCAAGCATTCTTCCAAAACGCTCTATGTTATGTATATGGATTATGCAGTCAGAGTGTTTGATACAGTGAGATGGACGGAGCAAATAGACTTGTTCTCCAGAATCCTCCAAAGTTACCGATACCACTCTGGTGTCCAGCTTGTCGTCATTGACTCTGAAATTCATCCCAATGTTTGTAAGGCAGGAAAAATGTACATTGAACTGTACGAACAAGGACATCTCATCTGCGAAGATCTATTCGCAAAAGAAGGAGCACATCTTCAGGTTTGCACATTGAAGATGGACAAGTTGGAGAATTTTCGGAGAAAGCCCAACAAAATGGTTTTCCTGGAAGTTCGCTGCCCCATGTCTTTTATGGGTAAATGCCCCACTGATGCCTGTCAATGGACTTGTCGCAACTGTAAAGACCTGATTCAGTATGATGTCAAAAATGACTACCTGTATTGTCACTGTGGTAAGTCATTGTATACCAATGCTTCCTTCAGATGTAGCGAGAAGAGTCATGGCATTGAGTACGTCAGATTCCCTCCTTTGCAAGCAGAAGAAGTATTCAGCGAATTGAAGAAAGTAGAGGAGACAAACATCCTAATTTTAGGAGAAACCGGTGTTGGTAAATCCACGTGGATCAATGCTTTGGCCAATTACCTTCTATTCCCAACGCTGCAAGAAGCCTCAGAGTCTGAAGATATTAAAGTTTTGATACCATCACAGTTTTCGTACACATCTGAAACGGGCGAGACGAAGTCAATCGCAGTAGGAGCAAAGAGTGACAATGAAGTTTTAGCAGCTGGACAGTCAGCAACCCAAGGCCCACAAGCTTACAAGTTTAATGTCGGTAAGCGAATCATCTGCCTTATTGACACTCCAGGCATAGGTGATGTACGGGGTTTGGAGCAGGATGAGAAAAATTTCGAGAATATTCTTTCCCATTTGGCGTATTATGATGAAATACATGGTATATGTATACTGCTGAAACCGAACGATTCCCGGTTATCTGTCACATTCCGATTTTGTATTACCGAACTGCTGACCCATCTGCACAAGACCGCAGCTCAAAATGTCATGTTTTGCTTCACAAATGCCAGAGGCACATTTTATAGGCCAGGAGATACCCTGCCAGTCCTGCAGAAGCTTGTATCAGAATATAAAGGAGCAAATGTAAAGATTGACCCAAGCAACCAATTCTGCTTCGACAACGAATCGTTTCGAGTCCTTGCCTGCATGAGGAATGGCATCAAATTCCACGAGAAAGACATCGAGACGTACTCCTCAAGCTGGGATCACTCTGTTGCTGAAACGAAAAGGCTCTTCGAATATGTCCAAGGTTTGCATCCCCATACAGTTAAAGAAACGATGAGTCTCAACAATGCACGTCGTATCATCCTGGAACTGAGCAAGCCACTCGCTGAGATTGCATCGACTATCCAAAAAAATATTGATGCTGCCAATAGAAAAGCAAATGAGCTGCAGGCATCAAAGGCAACTGCAAGTGACTTGCAAAACAAGCTTTACCTGGATGCTGTTGATCTTCGACCCATCCATTTGAATTATCCACGAACAGTGTGCACTGATGCGACTTGTGTTGAGTACATCACGGTGAGATTTTGCTGTTTCTTTCTGTACAAATATGGGCAAATCTTTAAACGATTGCCTCCTTTTCGTTTGATTGACACTCAAGTACAAAGTGACTAGCCATCGTAGGTAAAGATGTTTTACTGTAGGTTTGTCAAGTTGCAAACAAGGAAATGTCGGGAAACCTTCAGTTGTCCGCGACAATAACTCACAGAATAAAGTCACAATAGAACTTGCAGTAATTCACAATTACCAGTCACTCACAGCATATCGTAGATTCAACAAAAACTCTTCCTAACTCTACTCTAGATGCAGTATTTATACTAATTCTTTAGAACATTCCAGTTCCCAGTTCTATTTGATCATTCGTCATAAACTAATTACGTAAGTTATATTTTTACTCGGTTCCAGAACGCTCTTGGGGCTTCTATGTAAGCATTACGTCAGCATTAGTAATAGATTACATGACAACGAGGCTACATGTTTACTTAGGTATAACGATGGAATTTTGCTTACTCACACGTTTGAGTGTTCTAGAAGTTTCTACAAGTTTCTGGAAGTTTCTAGAGTTCGCGATTCTAAATGGATTAGGTATGTACTTAATAATTCTGTCACACTCCCCCCATTTGAGAACGTCTCGTTCTCAAATGCACTAGCAGAATTTAACAAGGTCCGAGTAAATGACTTCACCATTCCACTGCTGGTCCTTGACCCTCTTCTTCCATCTGGCCTGTAATTCTGAGTTTTGCGGCAATAGCTGCATCGCGCCTTGGTTTGAATTCCTTGGCCTCAGCACTTAACTTCTTGCCTCGAGGAGCCTGGTTTACGTTTTCAAGCGCATCATCGCATTGAAGTTCCATTGGATACAAATGCTGCACTGCACGTTCCAATGTTGCATTTCCTGTTCGAAGTTTTGCTCCTCTGACGACACCATCTCTACCTTTGATGAGTTCCTTTACAATGCCGAGTTTCCAGTGACCCTTGTTTCTCTCATCCCCCTTTATTATCATGACGTCACCGATCTTTAATACATTCGTCTTCCCATGATGTTGCAAGTTATGCTTTTCTCTCAGCCCTCGAATGTATTCATTGCTCCAGCGGTTCCAAATCTTCTTTTTACACTCTTGAAGATAACGTGCTCTCCTTCTGAGATCTCTGTCTTCAATTTCTTCATTGGTCTCTTCTAATGTCATATTGGGTTGGCCAAATAGCATAATGTTTGGTGTAAGAACAGGCATTTGAACATCATCTTCCACATATCCAAGTGGACGGTTGTTCAGTGTTAGCTCTACATCTTGCAACAGGTCTGCCAGTTCCTCCCATGTTAGTTTTGCTCTCCCAACATTCTTGTACAGCGTTTGTTTGACTAAACCAACCATTCTTTCAAATTGGCCGCCCCACCAGGGTGCTCTACTGAGGTTGAATCTCCAATTAATATGATTGCTAGCAAGAAAATCATGCACAGCTTCGTTTTGTATTGCTTTCTTCATCCATTTTGCTGCAGCAACAAATGTTGAAAAGTTGTCGGAATAAATCTTCTCGGGTCTCCCCCTTCTCGCAATGAACTTCTTAAGGGTTGGTAGAAACCGCTCTAACGTCTGATCTGGTAGCAATTCAAGGCATATGGCACGTGTCAGGCTACATGTAAGAAGAAGAATGTAGGCTTTACCCGTCGTTGTCCCTCTCTTTTTGTAGTACAGAGGCCCTGCGTAGTCCAAGCCTATTACCTGGAAAGGTCGCTCTCCAACTGTTCGTTCTGTTGGCAGGCTAGCTTGCGGAGGCTGTTTGAGTGCCATTGTGTGGAATCGTTTGCAACCAAAGCAGTTTCGCACTATCTTCTTAGTAAGCTGTCTGAGCTTTGGCACCCAATAGTGCTCCCTGACCTTCGTCATTGTAAGCCCAACTCCCCCATGTAGCGTAGCGAGATGTGCATTCTTCACAAGCGCCTCAGTGAATGCTGATTTGGTGGGCAAGTACACCGGATAATCTCCTTGCAACCGTCCATGGCAAACATATATTCCTCGGTGGTCCTTTTCCAATCTCAGCTGGCTTTTGCGTTGCTCAAATTCTGGAGACCCAGCACCTTGCTCTTGAGTCTTTCTGATCCACACTTCGTTTGCTGCACATACTTCCTCAGTTATCAATGGTCCTCTTCTTTTCTCCGTTGATTTGCAGTTTTCAGCAAACCGGATAATCCACGCGGTTATGCGAATAGCTTTCTTATAGGAGAATCGATGTATCAAGTCCTCAATGCCTGGCTCCATATTGATTGCTGATGCTAAAACTTCTTTGACCTTCCTTGCTTCTGTCTCGCTTTCGACTGAGGGAACTGTGGTAATATCCTCTAGCCATTGGTCTTCATGAAGAAGCCAAGAAGGGCCTTTCCACCAGATTTCTTGCTGTTGTAATTTTGTTGCTGAGCAGCCACGGCCTCCAATATCTGCTGGGTTCTGTTCCCCAGGTACATGTTTCCACGTAATGAATTCTTTAGATCTGATCTTCTTTACTCTGTTGTTAACAAATTGTTTGTAATTTCCTTCTCCCCTGATCCAATGTAAGGCTACTTTGCTGTCTATCCATGCCATTGTACTTGCTACTGGTAACCCTTCCAAAGCATCTTTGACATTTTCTAACAGATTTGCTGCCATGTGTGATGACACTAGCTCTAGCCTTGGAATAGTTGTGTCCTTCTTTGCAAGTCTTGACCTTGCAGCAATGATGCCTACACTGTAACCTGATGGTTGTTCTACAACAGCATATACAACTGCCGAAATTCCCTTTTCACTTGCGTCACCGAATGCATGCAGTTTAATTGAATAGATCTCTTCTCTGTAGAAACACAGGCTTCTGCTCATTTCCATTTTTGTTGGCAGGCTCTCACAGAATTGTTTCCATCGAGTTTCAAGTTCTTTTGGTAACTGCTGATCCCAAGTTAGGCATCTGTCACAAACCTCTCTGAATAGAAGCTTCCCTTGAAGAGTAATTGGAGACACAATGCCCAGTGGATCATAAATCGAAGCAAGTGTCTGTAGTACCCCTCTTTTTGTCACGTCACCAAGCTTTGCAGGGAATGAAACTGCAATTGTATCGTTTGTTTTGTTCCAAGGTAGTCCCAGCAGCTTCGTTTCCTCTGGCCTAACTCCCAGCTGTTGTTTGGCATATGACTGTTCACTGTCTGTCTCATCTACGTCCTCGCTTTCAAGTTGTATGTCATTTGAATGCCATTTATGAAGTTCAAAACCAGCCTCTCTAAAGATTTTGGTTGCTTTGGCCTTGAACTGTCTCACTTCATCTGAGTTGTAACCTCCACTTATAAGATCATCTACGTATAGACTTCTCCTCATTTCTTCGGTCAGCTTTCTGGCTTGGTTCTCGTAGCTTGCAAGGTGCTGCTCGATTGTACCACCAAGCAAGAATGGAGATTGAGTAAGGCCAAACAGGGCTCTAGAAAATCTCAAGGTTTCCACTTCTTCTGTCTGAACATCTTTCACCCAATGGAATCTTAATGCATCCCTATCTTCTTCTCGTATCCTCACCTGTAGAAATGCCTTCTTTATATCACCAGCCAGTGCAATAGGTTTCATTCTGTTCCTCACCACCACATTCCAAAGCAAGTTTTGAAGTGAAGGTCCTGTTTCGAGGCACTCATTCAATGAAGGACTTCTGCTATCCTCTCTTGCTGAAGCATCGAATACTACTCGCAGCTTTGTACTCTCAGCTTGTTCTCGAACGACTGCTTTATGTGGGATGTAAAATACTTTCCCATGAGGCATTGTATCACACGAGACTCGCTCTACGATTCCTTGATCCAGATAGTCTTTGATGACAGCATTGTAATCTTGATACAATTCAGGTTGGCGTTTCAATTTCTTCAACAATGTTGATAATCTTGCCAAGCTTCCCTTTTCATTTGTAGGCAGCGCTGGGTGACCTACTTTCCAAAGAAGTCCAGTCTCATACCAGCCTTCATCACTCCTTGTTAACTGCTCTTTGAAATCTTCATAAACTGTACTTTGATACTCAGCTGGAGAATCCTCAATCCCAAGTACGTCCCAGCTGCACAAGCGGTCATAATCTTCAGTAGCTGATTTTGCAAGGTATAAATTTGACACTTCCAAATCAGCTCCAGGTGAAATTATTGTCCATCCAAGGCGGGTATATTCGGCCACAGGTTCTCCTGGATTTCCAATCCTTGGCTTTGAAGCTGTCTTGATCTTAGAATACTCACTTGTGCCAAGAACTAAGTGTACTGGAAGCTCACTCTTATTGTCCATGTCGTTCAGCCGTATGTCACTGAGGTGTTTATATCTAGTCAACATTGCTTCATACCTTGGATTTTCCAGGGACAATAGGACATCCTTATCAACCTTGCTGACGTCAGCACACATCTCGAAATCTTCCTCCAAGTTTGTTATTTTCAGGCTGTAGACTTGTATCTTTCTTACAGTCGTGTGCACCATCATCTCTATCCTCCTGCTCTCAACTCTTGTAGCTGGAATACCAAGCCGGTTTATCAGTGAAGCTGAAGCATAAGAGCTACCTGCACCGGTGTCTAATAGTGCTCTGCATTTAACTCCATTGACTTTTACCACTGCAACTGGATATGCAACATGTTGGGTTTCTGTTGTCAACATCATTGTGCTGGCAGCTTCATGTGTTTTGTCACAAATAGAGGAGTGATGCCTTGATCCACATTTGGTGCAGTTCTGTTTGCTGTTACACTCTTTTGCTCTATGACCAACGCCAAGACAGTTGAAACATAGCCTTTTCCTAGCAATGACTTGTTTTCGTGCTTCAGTGGACGAGACTTGCTGGCAATTTATGGATTTATGCATTTCAGTGTCGCAATACACACAACCCCTCGGTTTCCACTGTTTCTGTCGAGTTTGAAGTGTCTTGTCAAACTTCCGTTGTACTATATGCTCCTTCTTCTCTTCTGAAATCGGGTTTCTTTCTGTCCACAGCCTAAGGGCTTCAACCAGATGTGGAAACTCCCAGTTGGTCCAATTTATGTCATCTCTCACCAAATCAGATCTTATGCCAGGTAGTCGATCAAGTAGTAACCGTACGTACCCATTGATTGTCTTCAGCTTCCCCATGGTTTCTACTGCTTGAACATGTGTGACCAATTTCTCATAAAAGTCGTGTATTTTTGCAGGGTTTGATCCATTTATTGTTGGTAAATCCATTATTGCTCTTACATGTGCTGTTATAACTTCACTTGTTTTTCCAAATTTCGTTTGTAGTATGTTCTTCGCCCTTTCATACCCTTCTGCTGTAAATGGTAGACCATCTATGAGTGGTTTCACCTTTGGATCCAAGAGCTCTTTAAGGTACGAGAATTTAGAAACCCCAGAAATTTTCGTCGAGTCTATTTCTGCGGTAAACTGGTTCCAAAATCTCGTCCAGTCCAATGGCGTTCCTTTGAATTTGGTTATGGTTAGCTTAGGTAACTTCACTTTCACGTCTGTTCCTTCGGCTGCTGGCGGTTTTTCATCAGAATGCCTTTTACTGAACTGCTCTCTCATTTTCAATCGCATTTCTTCAATTCGTTGTTCTTCCTCATATCTTCTTTTCATTCGAAGCTCCTCTTCTTGTTTCGCCAATTCTGTCTTTTCTATCTCACGGTTGTTATCGATTGCTGCTGTTGCATTGTTCAGACTCTCAATTACTTGTTCATAGTGTTCGCACCTGGCTTCGAATTCTTTCCCCCATTCCTCGATCTGTTCGGGGCTTTCGTCTTTGGCAATCTTTAATTCCTCAATCTCGTTCCGCAGATCGTAAATATCTTCCAATTTCTGTGAAATTACTTGAACTTGTCGTTTCAGCTCTCTCTCTTTCTTCTCGTTAAGAAACTTTTCTGTATTTTTGTCCTTGATTTCCAGTAGTTTAAATTTGTTTTCAAGCTTCTTCAGACTTTCGGCTAAAGACATTGTTATTCTTCGAAGTGATCTCTCTTTCTTGATAAATTGGCTCTCTAAATGCACGAATAAGTCCCGTCGGAGGTGCCACTTTGTCGGGAAACCTTCAGTTGTCCGCGACAATAACTCACAGAATAAAGTCACAATAGAACTTGCAGTAATTCACAATTACCAGTCACTCACAGCATATCGTAGATTCAACAAAAACTCTTCCTAACTCTACTCTAGATGCAGTATTTATACTAATTCTTTAGAACATTCCAGTTCCCAGTTCTATTTGATCATTCGTCATAAACTAATTACGTAAGTTATATTTTTACTCGGTTCCAGAACGCTCTTGGGGCTTCTATGTAAGCATTACGTCAGCATTAGTAATAGATTACATGACAACGAGGCTACATGTTTACTTAGGCATAACGATGGAATTTTGCTTACTCACACGTTTGAGTGTTCTAGAAGTTTCTACAAGTTTCTGGAAGTTTCTAGAGTTCGCGATTCTAAATGGATTAGGTATGTACTTAATAATTCTGTCAGAAAGCTGCAAAGTAGACCCGAAACCCTGTCGAGTAACTCATTTTTTGTGCATGAAATAATGGATTTTCAAGAGAAGACATGAGCAAATTTAGAAAGTAGGAAGGATTGATCTAGGCATCTGTTACTGAAATTTAATTGTCTAAGTCAGAATGATAACGAGCGCACCCTTAAAACGTTATGTATTGTACCGGGTGAGTCAAAAAAAAAAAAAACGCGCAGAGTTTGAAAGGCTACTGCTCCCTGAGTATATAAGTAGTGGTATACCTGATTGAATAGCTAACATGTTCAATTACTTTTAGAAATTTTCCTGCCTAAAATTGGTCATTCCTTTCAGATTCTATAAGCGATTTTCTAGAATGAATCCCTTGAGAAACCTTAAAAACATGCTAAAATTACAAGCAAGAATCCCTGATGTGTTGACCTCACAGCGATGACTTTCAGCACGCTTTAGCACGTGCTTTCCTTTTTATGGGTTGAAAAGGCTTCCCCCTAGTGTGAATAGCTTATACATGGGGGGCTCCATTCGCCCAAGAAGACAAAATACATCAACACATCCAAGGGTCATTATTTCTAGGAAGAAAGGGAAATTTTGCTTGGTGTTTTCACTCGTTCTTGCAAGTTTTCGAAAGGGGCTTTTTGCAGAAAATTTCCTTTTTCGATGGGAAGAAATGGCCAATTGAAGCCGGTTAAATTACTGAATCTACTTTGACTTATCGGGAATAAAAAAAGACAGTTTCTAATGTCATTGCTTTGATATTCAGGGAGCAGGATTTTCTAAAACGCTGGGCGTTTTTATTGACTCACCCGGCACATGTACGCTATTTTATGGAAAACAATTTTTCATATTATATTGTCGTTAATCGTAAATGGTACTACAAGTGCCAAACGTATTTCTAAGATGGAGGTGCATGCATTTTATGACAAAATAAACGAGAATTACTTTATCTATTGTTGTTCAGCTAAATAGATTAATTCTGCACATGTTTACAGGATGTACTAAAGAAATGTGCTTCACCTGAATAGCTTATGCAGAAGCACACACGACTCCAGTTTTCCCATTTTAAGATTTTTCAATAGAAGTGTTTTCAACTTAGAATTTGAGACCTTGTGAGTATGAATATCTGATTAGGTTGATTAATGCTTAATTGCTCACGTCTTCTGAAAATTTCCTTTCGAAAGTGCAAATGTAAACAAAAAGGCGCAAAAAACTGCCCTGAAACACGGACGACCAACTCACTCATAACTTGACTGATGACCCATAGTAATCCCTTCGTCGCCGCTTTACACTGGAGTATTGAGACAATGCAATGAATACTGTTTTTACAAAATCTACACAATTTAGCTCATTCTTTATTTTGATTAAGATAAAGTAAAAGAACTAGGAGAAAATTTGAAGAAACATAGAGCCAAATGAAATGGGATTTTTGCAGATCTAAGGTTTTACGGATAGCCAGTTACCATTAACTATGCAAATATGGAAATGCACATGGATCCGGTCCAGCATTGGAAGCAAGTGCGGCAACGACCTGAAAGTTGGGACAAGCTGGCATTCTCATTATCTTGAAGTTAGATGGATTAGAGAAAAACGCAAGTTGCTACCATTGTAGAAGGAAAACTAAAAGTTTTGACCTCAAAATGCGAAAGTTCTCTCAAGGGTGAAATTCTGCTCTTTAGGAGTCTTCAGTTGACAATGGTTTGGTGAAAAATAGATACTAGGGTCATTATTTATTTCATTTGGATTGGAAAAACATCGAAATGAAGTGCTGGCAAAACCAGGTTCACCAGCTTACTATAATCTGTTTTATTATTGTTTTTAGATATTTGACAATACTAAAAAAACTGTGTACAGTCAGCATTGCCACGCACATTGCTGCTTGGAAGGAATTCCCACGGAAGTGGTCAACAATCCAAAACTGCAGCACTGCTGGGCAATAGATGGTGGCCAGTCTATTACTTGCCGTATTTGCAATCACAGCTGGAAGGTTCACATGCATATGACATATGACCTGGAACAAGTGAAAAAAAGAGTTGTTGACCAACACGTGAAAAGCCTTCTGAGCGAGAAAGATGACGATGCCACAAAGCTAAAAAAGTTTATCGAAAATGTATACAAATATGCTGAAGAGTTGAGAGAAGAACAGCATGAAATTACAGACATTTGCGCTCAGTTTGGATGTTACTTGAAGAAGAATGCAATTACACCGTACAACGATCAAATTGATGCCCACATTGAAATGCTGATCAACCAAGAAGAAAGCAAACCAGACCGCGACCAAAGAGCCATCGACAACCTTGTTGCAATGAGGAGGAAATACAGTGAGAAGAAGCGGGTTATTACTGAGGCAATGAAACGTCCAGATTTGCACGATGTTGATTTCATTTCAAGCCCTGAAAAAGTTGACGAGCTGAAGAAAACACTTTTTCAGCTAAAGCACAATGGAGAAACTCTTCGCAATATCTTTTACAAGATCCAGCGCGTCCAGTCCGAATATCGTCACTGTCAAGCACAATTGCAGCCACTGAGACCAAGCAGTGGCAAGAGGCAAAAGCGAAACCAAGGAAGAGGTTTGATGCATGATCTTCGTAATATGTTTTCACATGTTGTGTATAAGATAAAAAATCCATGCCGTTAGCTATGCAAGCGACTTTATTCACTTTAATCAACTATACCTTGGAAACAGGACTTCTCATGATAGGTATATGACTTTAGTCCTTTGTGAAGCAACAGTATGGATTGAGTCAGCGTAAGTTTTAAAACGTTTGTAAGCATTTGGCTTCTCCTCAGTACCGAGTGAGTCAATAAAAGCAATCTCCGTTTGAAATGCTTCTACTCCCTGGATATCAAGACGATAATATCGGCAGATATATAACTTAATGGTAGACATATTCGAATATACTTTAAAATTTACTTAACTGAAATCGGCCACTCCGTGCTGAAATCATGAGAGATTTTCTTGAGAAAGCCTCTTCAAGAAACCTGCAAAATACTACATATGAAAATACGACTTCTGAAAATCAGCCTTTACACAATGAAGATCAGTCTGATGCTATTCGATGCTTTCGATGGGTAGTTACGCAACAACAGGCTCGCAAACGATTTGACTTTTTGACTCGCCCGATCTGTGTAGGTATTGTCATTGTTTTTGTTAAAAATTAGCTATTTGTAACTAAATGATACTTAAAAACCGTCTTGGACACACAGAAAGTAAATTGGAAAGTAAGGACTCGTCTACAAGGAGTTAGGGCAGCCGTAGCACTAGAATTGCCTTACTGTCATAGAGTCAGAGCATGGGTATTGGGAAAAGTGGAATGTGGTAATGGATTATGTCGTCGAAAAGAATCAGAACTATCAAGCCTACCTTTGGGTATTTTTTCTGTCTCGACATTTTCCTTTGTCATTTCGATTTTGCATTTTCAGTCTGCTGCCAGTCGCCCTCCACTCCACGTTTGAAAGCGCCATACTTTTCTCACTTTGTGTCGCCTTCTCCGCGTGAAATTACATATTCAGTTAAGCGATCTGAGAGACATGACGTCATATCGCGCAAATGAAAAACGAGGCTGTCACGGCGCTCCCTGGAGGCTTTCCTATTGCTTTCCCACCTCTCAATTGTTGGACTTCCCCAAGTCGACTCAATTGTTTGCTAGCCTCTTTACCGTGTACACTTGCAAGAAAATGGCTGCAAAGAGAGAAGATATGGCCTAAACTGTCAAAAGTTTTTGGACCTGACAGATGTTTGAAAGCTCAAAATGTGAAATAAAGGTAAGAATTCGCGTCAGTTGATGATAAGTTTCTTTGTAGCTTTCGTCATGCCAACCCTGGACTTGTCCTTTAAAACACACGGCCCCGTCGCCTTGAGATGTATAGTGGAGAGCGACTGGCAGAGGACTGAAAATATAATAATTATCAGGACAAAGGAGAATATCGAGACAGAAATATTACCCAAAGGTAGGCCAGGCCTGATAGCTCTGATTCTTATAACGATATATAATCCTATAACACATTCTACGTTTCCTAGTACCCATGGTCAGAGTTAGCCCACGTTTGCATGTAATGTAAATTTCACAGCAGATTTCACGATGGTCACCTGATCAACTCTTTATCGATCGAGTAGTCACAAGAGAAATTGTCTATGTAGCAATTAATTTTCCTCTCCCACAACGTTTATCCTTACGAAAGGGACAAGCTGGACACTTTGGAAGGTCGACCAAACCTCAGGTAACTTATGTAGTACAAAAGGTGCCAGGGTAATCCTAACTATTCGTAACCACGCCTACAGTGCACACCTGACTAATTACCTCACTTTATGGGCTCTAGGTGCTTCAGATTAGCGTACAGAAAATTGTGCTGAAGCCACAGTTTTGAAACCAGGCAGAATGAGGACTCAGGCATGACCGGATAGGCTCTGCTTAGCATTGGTCTATCGAAATCTCTCTTGCACGTTCTTGCGCAAAATTAGAATAAACCCCGGAGCGGTTATGAAAGATTTTCCTTTTGTTCAGTTGAAACAAGCTTAGACGTTGGTTCTGATATGGCAGGGGTCAGGGGATAACATCTCCACGGGATGGGTGTATTTGAGATCATTTGACTCGTAAAATTGAATGCTGCCAGAAAACTATGGCAACTGTAAGGTAAAAGTCTTGGAAAGCTTGGGGATCCCTATTTGAACTTGCCTGATAACCAGACTCAAGTTCTTTGAACTTGGGTCTGGTTATCAGGCTATATTTGAACCAGCTGTGCGGTTTCTTTCGCTGCAGTTGTGGTAATCATTTGGACGCGACGAATCAATTTCTAGTCGACAAAAGTCTATTCCAAACAAGCACACTTAAAAAGTCAATTCGCAGCTCGATTTGTAAATGATCGAGGTTATGTTTTTTTGCAAACATTGTTCTTTTGGTATTGTTGAGGCTACAATCTTTTCCTCACCGGCATTTAGTGTTCTTCTACTAAGAGTAAAAGTTCAAGTTCATTTAATCAATATTACATTTTAATTATGTTTTGATGATTCGTTGAGTTACAGTATGCTTAAATGTTATAGTTAGAGTTGAATAAAATGCAAAACTGTGGATTTATTGCAAACTGTCCTGCTACGGACTGTTACTGCCGTTAGAATCCCGAAGTCTTGGGCTGTCAAAGCCCAGGTAGGTGTTGTTGTTACTGCAAAGAATGGAAAGACATGAAGAAAAAACGGTGGAAGGGAACCATTGCGTTCCAGTGTGAACAGAAACAACAACCGATAGGATGGGATGGGGGTAATTTGGGTCTCTGAAAGGGGCATTTTTCGAAACAAACAAAGTACCCTTACAAACTCGTTGGATACATTTCATTTCATTTCATTTCATTTCAAATTTTTAAGGAGGGTAGCCCTTCATCAATAACAATGATGATTTACAAAGGGGCCCTCCACCTAAATACATACAAATTAAAATATATTGGAAAAAAGAAAAACTAAGTTAACCTAATTACAGTTTCATAAAATACTAATAAAATAGCCTAAGATCTAAAATGAATATTTACAATAAAAAGAAATCCAAATACATATACACACCTACTGATTGTCAACACGTTTGAATTGGTAAATTGAGGAAGCATTCTTATGCTCAGCTGAGAGGCCATTCCAAGATTTAGCACCTCTAAAAGAGAAGCATTTCTGCCCATTTGTTGACTCTTTGTTTGGTACTCTTGAAGATCTTTTTTCGCTTCACATGTACTAAACCTCTTGCTGTTCTTGGGAACTTGTTCCCGTTTTTTGATTTGAAGTTCGAATATTTTATTTGGAAATTCTTACCTTCCTCACTTTTGCGTGTAATGTCAACCTGTCGGAGGGAAAGTTGCGTCTATTTCACCAGGAGTATTGTAAATTCAATAAAATAAAATTTTAGAACGATTTTATGGATAACTGTGATTGAATTTTCAGAGTTTTGCAGCCAAAGACTTGAAAAGTTGCACAGAGAAAGTTAAAAATAAAGCGCACCACCATTAGCCCATATTGCAAAGCCTAGGCCCATTCTTATGTGTAAACAAAGTTTCCGTCGAAAGAAAAGTTAAAATAAGTGAATCCTTGCGTCTTGCGCTGAAACCACTAAAACATGAACGCAAAAGTGTACCTTAGATTGTTTTCGATTTATGCATCCATTTGCTTGCACTATTATTTCCATTTTGGCTTTGATTTGGGAGCTATTGCAAATTCTTTCACAACGCGACTGGTAACGAATTCCCTGTAAACCCAAATCACTCCACCTTGTAAAATGATAGAAATAAAATCTACTGAATCGCAAAAAACATTCCGAAAAACTATCAGCACCTTTCTAAATGATTGAGCATGAGATTGATAATGATTTGTTGACAAGAACAAGTCGCAGTTTGGCATCAGTGGAAAGTTTTCTACGCTATAGATCATGATAAAAGTTCAGGCTGCGGAAAATCTGGAAGTTGAATCACTAGTACCCTGCGTACCAGAGCCTCAAAATTTAAATCAAAGGAAAATTGGGAAGAGGAAAAGAGGGAAGGAAGAAAGGAGGCTCTGGTCAAATGATAACACAACCTCGTTTTGGTGCTGATCAAAATGAACTTGATCTCTTTCCGCCATCTTCGACTTGCTAAAATTGAATTTTCTAAATCTATAAGTAGATTTCACCTTCTAGCAATACTTTGATCCACATAGTCTGGCTGTATGAATCAATCTTAGAAAATGATTTAGGTTTTAAAATGGTTGTATTTTCTCATTTTTTGTCTACACACTTACATACTTTACATACTTTAAAGTACATACTTTGCCATTTTGTGACGTCATAATTATGACGTCTTATCCTTTTTTAGAACGCTTTTATGTAAAATGATAGACTCATTCCAAAATTCTCTTGTTTCGCTCCCCTGCAGACATGTCGCTAACAACAACAACAACAACAAGCGAAGGTTAGAGGGACTTACGTCATGAGTCTAGTAAAATGATACATCATAAGCTCTGCTACCTGAATGGTGATTTCGTCAGAATAAACAAAGAAATGGTGATTATAGAGGGGTCAGTGTTAGGGCTCGGAAAAGTATGCCCTTGAGAGCTGGCTACCTCTGGTGGGTTAAAGTACCAGTGACGTGCTCAGGAAAAAAAACCAAGTAAATTCGTCATTAGCATTTTCATAAATAGCTCTTCTAAAGCATTCGATCCTAGATACGACTTTTTAATATTTCTAACATTTACAACTATTAACAAATTCAATTCTAAGCAAACTCAAACCATCACCAAAATAAAACAGAAATTCAAATTCAATTCTATTTACAACTTTCAACACAATTCATAATATATACAACAGTTATTCAGTTTCTAAAATTATTAATTTCGAATCATATCTACAACATTTACACTTGAATCTAAGAACATTTCTAAACAGTTATCAATGCGCTAACGTAGGATCATACATGAGGATGTGAATAGAGGAATATCATGCTGTAAAATAGCAGTGCAGGAGCGTAGAGCGAGTATAAATAACAATAACAAGTCATACTTTGTATCTGATATTAAATCAAGTGCTATAGAAAATAAACACTACTGCACAGGTCAATTGAAACCCCGGAACCCCGTCCCCGGGAAATAGGGACTTTAAGCAACTAGAACGGCAACGCCAGCCAGAACGTCGTCTTCTACGATACAACCGAGTATAGTTTTCCACAAGTTACCTTCACATGTTCTTAAACAAGCCAAGACAAAATCTCCTTCTTCATCTGAATACGTTGGAACCTTCTTTTTCCTTGATAATTAACATTTAAAGTGAATGAGTTTCATTTCGAAGTTCCAGATTTGAAGAACAGCACGTTAGAAACAGGATTTCCAAGTAGTGCAGTTGAAAAGGACAACTTCATAGACTCTTGAGGGAAGCAAATTCGCACGGAAAACAAGGACACTGTGATCCATTAGGCCCTTTATATCAAATTAATGCCAAAAAATGAAGTTCCTAAATCCTAATCCTAATGAAATTTTATACTTGTGAAACGCACCATAACCTAGGGGTTCAAGCAGTGCAAAAATTTTCGAGATCAATCAACCGAAGTAGACTGACGACGTGATTCCTTGTATTCGTTCAACATTTATAATCTGATGTTTTAATTTCATTCATACATGATGTTTTAATTTCATTTGATTTCTGATGTTTTAATTTGGACTCACGACCAAACAGATTCTAAACAGGGACTAAAATCTTACGAAAAATCAGAAGAAACTTAGAACATCTTCCATCCTACGAACGTAAAAAGAAAATTCGAACGTCTCTTCGAACGTCACTTCGAACGTTGCTTCGCTTCGAGAAGTCGAACTTTGAACTAATGAGCCAATCAAATGCTACAAATAGGCACGTGGGTTGACCATCTTAAGAAATAAGCGATCTGATTGGTCGCGCCGTGAACGCGGCGGACTTGGCCTAATTAGTCCCTGTATTGAAGCGTAAGGACATAAGTCCCTCAACTGAAGCGACCACAACAACAACAACGAGCGTAAGTTAGAGGGACTTATGTAATGTAGTCTACAACCGAAGGCGAAGATATTGATTTTTGAAGTTGGGCCTAAATCAGATCTTTGTTTATATGACCGGAAGAGGCATTGCACTGTTTTGACAGCAAATTACAATTCCTTGTATCTATGCTCAGACTTCACTGATCTTTTTCATTTCAGTCTCATTCTGATCCTCTAAACGTGTGCTTTGAGGCAGTGTAAAGCATGCTAAAATATTTTGCCTTTTCATGATCATTTTAAGACCATTTCACAATGGTACCTTTCTAAAAAATTTTTGTCTTCAAGAATCAATTGTAAAATTAAAAGCTAAAGACAAAAAAGTATGTTTCGCTATACTCTTCCAAATAATTTCAACAATTAGAAACACCTTTCTAACAAGTTTCTACCAAAGGGCTGGTGCCAATTCGATCCCAAACATCTTTTATGACTTTTTTCATTTCACAAGATATTTTGGTTCTTTAATGATCATTCACCCAGCAGCTACAACAGAAGTCATCGTAAAGATAGGAATCAAATGTTTTAGACGATTTTTGCTCGTGGCCCATGACCAGAAACCTTCAAACCCTCATTTTCATCGACCAATCTGATGGCGAATAAGCGAAGAAGACACCTTTCTTCCTTCTCTCTTTTCTTCTCCCCAAGTTTTCTTTCATTTAAATTTTGAGGCTCTAGTACCCAGGGTATAAAAATGCGTTATCCCACCGCACATTCCCTGTTAATTCTCTGTCATGTCCCGGGGGTGGGGGGCTGAGATTTCAATTGACTAGTGCATAACTGAACGCATTAGCATACAAGTCAAATCTTTCAATAGGGCACAGGGAAACCCATAAATCTTCCAATTTCACGCTTATCAGCCAATGGTGTTGCCGTATTCTCGTCACATGACCGAAAATAAGCTCTGTGAGACGAATTTTCGAGTACCCTTACGAAAATCAAAATGGACATTCGAGTAATAAAGATACAGAGCTGCTTTTGCCACAAGTCGATTCTACAGGCCCTATTCCATATTTCACATTTTGCATTTCAATAAAATCTCATCAGGGATCAGCACTACATCGAATTTCATGCATCCGAAAATAGGCCTATGTTCAAATATCATTTGGGAACGCAACAAATAAGATATAGCTTCCAAAATTTCACACCTTACGTGAATTATAATAAGGAATAAGGTGAAGATGTTTCTTTGCTTCAGTTTCCCAAATCCTTGACGAGTCTCGGCTATTTGCGACGAAGAAAGCAATTGGGCCTACCTTCATCCACTGCATAATGCTATTATTCTGTTTCACATCGGCTTCTTTGCTGTAGCAAGGTAGCAGAGCTATTCACCAACAACATAACACCAATTTCCACTATTCTCCGCTGAAAAATTGCCATCAACCTTGGTAAAATGCGATGAACTTTCAACAGCTCTTCGCCACACTATCTATTCCAAGTTTTGAAACAGTGTGCTCACGTGGAGAAAATTCTGTTATTGTCAAAGCGCTCAAGATGTCATGGTCAAGAGGTAGGTCTCGTATCATCCTCTCTCAGACTTGGCCTTTGTTTTAGTATGAAAAGTGGAAGGGATTGAGGCCGGGCTTTCAAAATTATCTGTATTTCTTAAAGAAAGGAAAATGTTGAATGCATATTTCAAAATAATTTGAATGAATATGAGAGTTTTTTCATGGAAGTTAAAGGGTATTGGAGCTTGCGAAGATACCTAGGCCCCCTATCATTTGAATAATTCAAATTCATTTGAAATATGCATTCATCATTTTCCTTTTTTTAGAAAATAAAGATAATTTTGAAAGCCCGGCCTCAATCCCCTCCACTTTTTCGTACTAAAACAAAGGCCAATCTTTGTAGAGAGGAAATGATACGAGACCTACCTCTTGACCATGACATCATGAGCGCTTTGACAATAGCAGAATTTTTTCCACGTGAGCACACTGGATTAGATAGTGTGGAGAAGAGCTGTTGAAAGTTCAACGCGTTTTACCAAAGTTGATGGCAATTTTTCAGTGGAGAATAATGGAAATTGGTGTTATGTTGTTGGTGAATAGCTCTGCTACCTTGCTACAGCAAAGAAGCCGATTTGAAACAGAATAATGGCATTATGAAGTGGATGCAGGTAGGCCCAAGAGCTTTCTTCGTCGCAAATAGCCGAGACTCGTCAAGGATTTGGGAAACTGAAGCAAAGAAACATCTTCAGCTTATTCCTTATTATAATTCACGTAAGGTGTGAAATTTTGGAAGCTATATCTTATTTGTTGCGTTCCCAAATGATATTTGAACATAGGCCTATTTTCGGATGCATGAAATTCGATGTAGTGCTGATCCCTGATGAGATTTTATTGAAATGCAAAATGTGAAATATGGAATAGGGCCTGTAGAATCGACTTGTGGCAAAAGCAGCTCTGTATCTTTATTACTCGAATGTCCATTTTGATTTTCGTAAGGGTACTCGAAAATTCGTCTCACAGAGCTTATTTTCGGTCATGTGACGAGAATACGGCAACACCATTGGCTGATAAGCGTGAAATTGGAAGATTTATGGGTTTCCCTGTGCCCTATTGAAAGATTTGACTTGTATGCTGAACGCATTGGGCTATGCCCCAAGTCAGAAGAAGAATATTTAAGAGCAATGAAGAATGTATCATAAACCAAGAATTTTTTTAATTAATTGATTGCATAGAGCACGTAACGGAAAAATATCACTAGTGAAAATGTAACGCTCAGAAGCAAGAGAAAATAAAGTTGTTAAAGGGAAATCTTTATTGCGTCCCGTTGGATCATGTGATCTAACTAAAATAATTCTTAAATCATAGATGGTGTTAAAAGTGGTTGTGTCCCATTTCTGTAGCAGCTGAGGAGGAGCTGCAACTTCAGTTGACCTGTTTTATATAGTTGCGTAGTATATACTTTACAGTTAGAGCAGAAGAAGCGCACCATCTTTGTTTTCAACATTCAAACTAGAATCGTATTTTACAGTCAAAGGAACTGTATGACCTATGTTTTCAACATTCAAAATACAAGCATACTCTCGAGTGCCGAATAAACGGGGGGAGGCTGAGAATATTCGGGGGGGTTGGAAATGGTTCGATATAACAATAATCGGGGGTTGGAACAATCGGAGGGGTTGTTTGGAGAAATGGAAAGTAGTAGTTTTCTTGGCTAAACACGTATCTTTTATATATCTATGTAAACAGTGATGTTACGGGTACATTTACCTACGAACTCTGGTTCTGTTGAATGCACTTCTTGATTAATTATGTTTACCATCATTTTATTTTTCCAAAAACTGACAAAAGGAGGAGTTGGAATAAAAGCGGGGGGCGGGTTGGAAAATTTTTCAAAACTTAACAAGCGGGGAGACGATTATTCGGTACTCGAGAGTACCCTCAACGACTTTTGTTTTATTTGCATGACAAAATCCTTGAATAATCATAGTTCTTATGGTTTCCAGGTAAAAGAACTCCTGTTGTAATGATATTGCCCAACAGAAGCAATATTCGAATAAAACGGAGGGAAAGAATAAAACAGTCATCCAATCATGATATTCTATTTTCAAATAATCTTCAAATTTACATAGTACGCTTCTTCCGCTTTGACTGCAAACTAATTTTGGTTTCTTTGCATGACAAAGTCCTCGACTTTTCTAGTTAATTTGGTTGCTCCGCCCAGTGGAAGCGAGCAATATTCGAACAAAACAGAATCAAGTGATAACAAAAGCAGTATTCGAATATGTATTCAGTCATAAGGATCAATTTTCAAATTATCTTCCAATTTACATGGTACATTTCTTCCGCTTTGACTGTAACTTGAATCTGAGACCTTGTTTGAGTCAATCCAACAAGTAGCCTTTTGATAAATGGTTCAAAACAGCACTTTATCTGTTCTCAACAAATGTCAAAATCAAATGGAGTTTTAAAGGGGCAGGGTCACGTAACCGTAAACGAACCTGATATCTCTAGAAGGGTGAATCCACACTAAAGTTACTTCTAAAAATCCACCAATATCTCTGCAATCGTACAACATATGAGTGTTTCGATCGTTTCTCTACGAAGTACAAGAGTCTATCTTCAAACTAGCGCTTTCATTTTAAGAAAAGTAGTGGAAAGTCATTGTGTTGCCTATAAAAAATACTGCAAAATCGTCGTTTCGAAAGAACTTTGTTAGCATTACGTGACCCTGCCCCTTTAAGAACAAGTACCTTCTCGAAGGGATTATAGTGTTGTCTTATAAGGTATTAACGTCTTCACAAATATAAAACGAATCGAAATGCAACGCTAGAGCCCTTTCTTTCAAAATTTGCATGATTTTGATGTTGCTGGAGAAAGCAACCATTCATTTTCTCTTGTCGTTTCTTGTGTCATAAATCAGCAGCCCTTTACACAATTTTTATACACCTATTAGAAGCTGGTTTACAAGAAACTAGCACTGCAGTGGTGGTGCCAGCTCTGAAAAATCCAGAAGAAGTTAAGGGGGGGATTTTGACGTCATTTTTCAATCTAAATGTACACCCAGCTAATTTTATGCCATTTTTCTTTGACAATATTTGCCAACTTTTGGTACTGGGGGGGGCAAGTCCCCCTGTCCCCTCCGTGGCGCCACCACTGCTAGGCTGGCAAAAATTTAAGAAACTTTAGTTTTCTTTGAGAAGTGCTAAGAAACAATTAAGAGCAAAATCCAAGAAACACGGTGGGAACTTTGGCGTTGAGTTTTAGTTTGAATGAATTAGGGAGCTGTCATTTTAATGTTGGGTACTGGGGTGGAAGAATTTTTTATACAAATAGCAAAATTTTCTTACCCCAATCAAGAAGGTCAATAAAATTTGACACCCCGTGTGAAGATAGCAAAGAATTTTATTCCCCACTATTGAGTTAGCTTGGATTTATCATAAAAACTTAAACACTGAGAAACACAATCTAGACATAAAATGAATCAAACTGGAAAAATTCATCGAACCAAAGAATCATCACCAATTATTTCAAATAACTTTTTCCTTGCCTATTAATGAACATAGTACAAACAGATGAAACTTTTGTTGTAAAAAGAATACATCATTTCCACTTCAGTCTGAAATACATTCAAAAATTTCACAGCCCATCAGAAATTTTACAACTTTGTCTAAAATATTTCATACCCCTATAAAACGAGGCCAAAAAATTGGTACCCCTCCAAAAATTCTTCCACCCCTGTACCCAGCTTTAAAAATGACAGCTCTCTTAGTGCTTGTTATCTCGAAACTTAGGAAAAACTGTCTTACGTTCCTTGTTACTAACTATTATCAATAATTAGAAGTCTACAAATTGAAAACAATTGAGATCTCAATTAGCTAGCATTGTATGTAGTAATTTGAATTAAAAATTCCTCTGTAAACATCTTCCCCTACTCTTATTTGTTACTTTTGACTTCAACTTTGCCTGATATCTTTTGTTAGTCTTGATAAATTTTGTATTTTAATCCAGTAGTCAGATTTTGGCTATTTTCAATTGTTTCAGTTGCCTAGCAACGAACCACGTAACCAATTAAGCTCTATTGTAAGAATTGCAAATATTGTCCAAAAGAACAACTGAGACAAGTTTCATTATTATATTTCATGTAGTTTCGGAAAAAAGGGGGGAGGGATCGAAAAATGCCCCCTCCTGGTCAGAGATACACAAATTTCATCCCGGTCCAAATAGGGTTAAAAATGAAACCTTTTTCTGCTGCGCAACTTTCAAGCCGAAAGCAGAAACTATGATCAAAATGCGTTTTCTCCTAAATCAGTAGAACATAAACTGTATTTTGCGTTCGAAAATTTATTCTTTATGAATCAAAATTCTTTTTCCTTTGATTACACATTTCACTATCAATTAGATGCAACATATTGCTCTTTCGTCTCATTCAAAATCAAAACACCAAGTATACTGAACTTGTATGTCCATTTTAAGAATTTTAAACATGGTCCTAAGCTTTAACGCCAACCGTACGAGCACAGACCATTGAATGTGAAGATTTCGAAACTTCATGCCTTTCAGAATCGTCTTTCTGCCGTTCCTTCGGGACCCTTACTGCTTCCTACTAAAACTAAAAGTATGCTTTTATCCAATACCACCATAAAGAAAAGTTCTTACCATATTTAGACCATTAAAAAATCTGCAAAGCCATTATAAAACCAGACAGCCATACTTGCCACATTGTTTCACAAAAACAGCAGTTCCTTTTAGATGTCTTCAATTTGAATAATTTTCGCTTCGTTTAGTGTTTCGCGCCTGTGTTGGTTAAATAAAACAGCATGTCAGTTCCTCCAACAAACTCCAATCCTTTTGTGCTACAGTTTAGCTCTTGCATGTACTTACTATTCAGCTTTCATTTGCTTCGGCATAAATAAGTTTCCGCTTACTGTTCACTTGTGGTAAAAAGTCAAGGTATTCACCAAGATTCTTTGCCCGCTCAATCAACCCAGCGCTTGAATTTCCACATTTCGTGAAGCCAACTTTTTCATCCATGATAGAAGCAGGATTTGGTGTTGCCTCTTCATTCACTTCCCCTCGTTTCTGTTCATTGATATCAAAGAAATCTAATCTTCGTTGAGGATTTCTGCTAAAACTTTCAGAGCAGTTGCAATTTCCACCACACCTTCGACAAAAACCCTTTTGCGCGCGGCATTCGAGGTTCTTTTTTGGCGCCCAAGTTATCGTAGCATCACTAACATTGTGCAATGGCGAACGTTGTATGAAGTCTGCCATTATTTGCTCTCTTTGCTGTTGTTGCATCATAATTATACTTGGGTTTGAACGTTTGATAAACTTCTCGCAGCTTGAGAAATTACGCCTTCTTCCAAAGGTTCTTGTCAAGGAAATTTTTAAATTTGAATCATGTGAATGAAATCGAACGCAACGAAGGAAAGTACCATGGTCGACCCATCCCAGCACTATAGAAAAACTCCCGGATTTTGTGTTCTAACCAAATGTTTCTCATTTGCTTGAAGGGGGTTATCACTGCTTTAATTAATTGAACCATCACAAAACTAAATTAAACTAGAAAATCTAAGGAATAATATTTCCAAGTTACATAAAATGACATTTTAAAAGTTATATACCATAATGAACAGGCTACTACAAATGTTGACATTTTAAAATATAATTTTCTTGGTGATTCTGAGCCGTCAAATGGCGTCATCGGAGGAACTACAACAGAGGAATGGTCTAATCCAGTCTAATCTCTGTCTTCTTTCGCAATGAGTTTTGCATAACTTTTTATATAAGAATCTTGTGATAAACTCTGGTACTGAGATCGAAAGACACATTTCAATTCCTAGATTCAAGATAAAATGTAGCCTGTCCTGTATCATGTTCTCATCAAAGTTTCTCATGTAAAAACCGTGTAAATATGTTCCTAACAATATTTCAGAGAACAGCTTATCAAAAGATTGTTTTCTCCAGGGGTACCTCAAGATTTGGTTCTGGGCCCCGTATTACTCATTGACAGGTGTCAGGTGTTTTTGAAAACTGCGGTTGGAGAAAGTACTTCGCAGCGCAGGTGCAACGCAATCTCCCCTTCTGTGATGACAACGAAACATGGCGGCCACGATCTGTGATGATGGAAACTTCCACCGATGTTTTGTGGACGAGGAGTTTCATTTTAATTTAGTTAAAGCTTTAAACAACCTCAAGTCGCATAGCAGTTTGTGCGACATTACAATAGTATGTGGGAAGGAGCGAATTTCAGCACACAAAATTGTTCTAGCGGCTACAAGTACATATTTCTGCGCAATGTTTACAAGTGGTTTGTGCGAATCAACGTTGAACGAGGTAAGGTGCTCGTCAAAGGCACAGGAGAGGGTTGTTTTGTTTTTAACTTGGTTACAGTTGTATTCTGAGCTGAAGGAAACTCTATGATTTTGTGTGATCAGATCAGCCAGTAAAAGTCCAGTGAAATTTTTCTTATGATAGTCGAGATGAGTTTCATTAGGGATGATTCCACGACGATTCAAAGAAACTGTTAGGGGCCATCGACTTTCGATTTTCATATTTTTTAACGGCACTTGGCCGTTAAGATCGGAACCCCCTCCCCCCCTTCCCGTTAACGGCCTTCTACCAAAACGGGCCTCCGATCGGCCTAAAATCTTTGGCCTAAGTAAGACTTGGGGAGCAGCAAACAAATGTCTTGTGGAACATGCTGGACTTCAACCGAAAATACGCCATATCGGGAGGCATAGTAAAACTGTTCTATTCTACACTCTATATGTTATTTGTAAAGATTTTATCTACGCTTTTAAAGAAATTCTCTTACGGAGATTTCCGTACGATTGTTTATTTTCTTAACGGCCTAAGGGTAAGACCCCCTCCCCCCATAACGGCCAATTGCCGTTAAAAAATACGAAAATCGAAAGTTGATGGCCCCTTAGAAACTCTCACTGATCGCAAACGTATTAGGATACTATAGTACCGGGGAACATATTTTAGGAAACCCTTATCCCTTTCAATATTTGGAAGGCTTCATTTTTTGAAGAAACTCTTAATACTCAAGCAATCTAGAATTCAATTTAAGAAACCAACAGTGAGTACTGGCTCAAATTCTTGTTTTTTCTATAAAATAGATAATCGCTCAAATTGTCAGTTTTTATCAAAAATACATGCACTGATTGATGGGGAAACCTGGCTGGGATTAGCATAAAAAATAAGTCAAAAATTTTTCTTTTGATGCAACTGAAAATAGAAATTTGATACCCTAGATCTTTCACTTTATTATCTTCATTCAAACTTTGTTATCTTTCTTTGCTCTGCACCAAATTAATTTTAGCTGGTGTACCTGCTGACATCTTGTTGGAAAAGTTTATAATCTTTTGTTGTCTTGTGAGGTTTGGCCCAGGATTGAAAGATTATTTTTGTTTATTGTTACACCCCAAGAGAAAATCCAAGAAATAGGAGAAAAAACAACTGAAAAAGCAGGCAAAATTGTGTTTGAAACTGTTACTATACAAAACCTTTGAATTTGATGCAAATGCAAAATGTGCACTGCAACCAACTTGAATTCCCTTTGTAAAACTGAAATTGTTTGAAGTCCAAATTACAAACTTTATGCAATCTTTTCTTTTCTATTACAGATTGAATTAAAGGGGCTTGAAACACAGTCAGTGAATGCACTTATCAATTACGCATATACAGGGATACTTGATATTCATAGCCAAAATGCACAGTGTTTATTAGAAGCATCAGATCTTCTACAATTTAAGACAGCAAAGGATTATTGCAGCGAGTACATTGCTAGTCAGATTGACATGTCTAATTGCCTGGATGTTTATCAGCTGGCTGATAGATACTCTTGTTTATATTTGTCAAACACTGCTTGCAGCTTTTTCAAAGAGCACTTTGCTGAAATCACATCATCAGAGCATTTCTTGAACCTTAATTTCCAATCTGTGAAACAAGTAATGCAAGATGATGATATAAGCATCAAAAGGGAGATTGATGTATTGAATGCATGCTTGTTGTGGCTAGAACATGACCCTGATGAGAGGATGCAGCATAAAAATGATTTACTAAGTTGCATCCGATTTACATTTATTGGGCCAATGGAGCTTAAAAATGTCTCTAGCAAAGAGTCTTGCTTGTTGCCATTAAAAAAGAAATCCTTCCTTCTCAAAACAACCAAATGTAATCGATACAATAGCATTCAACTAAGGATGAGAAAATGTTATAAACAATGGCTGTATGTATTTGGTGGAGAACGATCATTCCTGACAGAAATCAATGATGTGGAATGTTTCAATCATCCAGGGGGAGGATGGGAGCTTTGCAAGCCTTTGAAGGGGGCAAGATCATCATTTGCAGCTGTTGTCATTGGCAAGAAACTTTACGTGATTGGTGGAATGCGAAGGAGTGTCAAACTTGGCAGTGCAAAATGCTTTGATGCAGAGAATGGGAAGTGGGTGACGCTCCCACCACCTTTGAAATGTAGAGGAGATACCAAAGCTGCTGAGCTAAATGGTATGCTGTATGTAGCAGGTGGATCTGGGGACAGGGAGTCTGCTTGCAGGTAATTTCTTGATTATACACTTCCTTCATGATTAATAAATATCCACAAATTCAGGGAATTTGAGGAAATCCTTTATGAATTTCAAGAATTTTACCAACAAATTTGATGTGAATACTGGTACTGAGCTCTGACCCCTGTAATGCCTGCCTCACTTATGCCCAGGGGGTGCACTATATACATTTTTGGTACATGGACATTCCATTGGGAAGGGTATTGATTTTCAAACAGGCATTCAATTCAATAAATGGTCTTTCATATGGGGAAGCTTTTTTAAAATCGCACTGTATACCAAAAAAGTATGGAAAGAACCTACGCTCAGGATAGGGCTCAAATCTTTCACATTTTTTTTTGAATTGAAGTTCTAGAAAAGAACTTTGGGTTATCTGTTGTTAATCGGCTATGGCAATATTTTGATATCTCGATTAGTTTCAAAGTGGTGGCATTTTGTTAATTTTGATGCTGTGGCGTCATCAAATTTCCAAATCTTTAACCAGAAGAGCTACAGATTTCTGCTTGCAGTCATATTGTAGCCCTTCATAAACTATGGTTTTCTTGAAGATTGTGTCAGTTTTCCTCAATTGATTTAAAAATTACAATGTTTTTAATTTTTTCAAAATTTTTGATGAATTTCTACAAAAATAACCAAAATGCCTCCATTTTGAAAATGATCATAATATTTAAAGATTGCCTTGATAGATTTACAGTTAATTACCCAAAGTTCCTTCAAGTGCTTTGATTCAAAGAGGAATCTTAAACCCAACTTTTTAAAGATTTGAAAGATTCAAGACCTATGGTCCTATGCACAGTGGGTCAAGGGCATATAAAAGCCCAAAAGCTATATAATTCTGGAAAGAGTGCTTTATCATTCTTCCTTACAACTTCTGACACATTGCTGATGACTTTGCAAACAATGTTTGAGCTTTTAGCATTTCTTTAAACCGGAAAAAATCATCAAACTTGAGGAAAGGTCAACTATGGGATTTTCTATGTCGCAAAAGGCAAATTTTTTTCAAATATTGTGATACTTTTTCCAGGAAACGTGGATAGTTAAATGATTTTTCGATTTCAGTTCTCATCTTAGTAAAGTTTCTCTGACCCTCTTTGGTTGAAGGACAATTTTTCATATTTTTTTACATTGTTTAAAGAGTTTGGCGCAAAAAATTTTAGGATTTGATAGGTTGTTGACTCTGTGCTGTTGTAGAAAATGGTCCACCAGGGGTCCAAGTAGTTTTCTGCATAGAAACATCTCATATGGTCTTTTTTATCAAATCAAAATCTTTTGGCTTGCCAAATCTTGCCGAATCTTGCTGGTTTACCTTATATTATAATTTTTTTGATCCTATCACTTTGATAGGAGGTATCAGTTGAAAATAGTCTTGATAAGCTATTCTTCTCTTGGGCGGATGAAAATGTAGAATGTTGTTGATTTAACAACTGTTTTCATAAATTATTATTATCATCATCAACTAAACATTTGTGTATACCAGGGGCAAAAAGTAAGATTTTTTTCTAAGAGAAATACAGTTATATATGTGATATTTATTTTTATAAAAAGCTGGATGTGATTAGAAAATAAATTAAGTAGAATTTGCAGTTTTCTCCTCGTCTCAGCCGCTTATCAGTCAAAGTAATTTTCATGGTATTCCTTTTTGGTTATCTTGGAGAGAATTTTAAAGGAAAATCTTATTTTTTGTCAAAAGATGTTATCAAGAAAAATGTTCTGCCTCACAAGACTGACAGTTTTTGGGGTCATAGCCATTAAGTTTCTACAAGTTGTAGGGTTGTGGCTGTTGAACATGTGATCTGACCTACCGTGCTATGTTGACATAAACCTAATAAGAATTTATCAATGGGATTTTTAGACAGCCAAAGTAGAGAGAAGCTTGATATCTTGATCAGGGTTTTATTGCAAATTGCTTATATTATGTAATGCGCTGACAGACAGTACTCCTTTTACAGGTATCTGGAAATGTACAATCCACACACAAAAACATGGACAAGACTGGAGAAAATGAACAACAGACGTCGAAGATTCAATTTGGTGGCGTTTGATGGTTTCCTTTATGCACTTGGTGGGTTTGATGATAAACTGGGCGACCTTTCAAGTGTGGAGCATTATGACCCTGCCACTAATAAATGGACCCAGGATGCTTCCATGCTTACACCTCGAAATGACTTTGGAGCTGCAGTATTGTCTGGCTATATTTATGCAGTTGGAGGAGCGAATGGTGCTCGTGGCTCATTGGACCTTGTAGAAAAATTCAACCCAACGGAAAATCTATGGACTCATTGTGCTTGTATGCAGAATTGTCGAGGTGGTCTTTCGGTTGCAGTTTTCTTCGGCAGAATTGTTGCCTTAACTGGTATTAATATTTACATGTCTTTAATAGAGACTGCAGAGTATTATAACGAAGTGGAAGATAAGTGGCATCAATTTCCAGCGCTACGAATTGCACGATCCGGTAGTGTCGCTGTTTGCTTGCCCTTTCGAATGCCAAGTGGTGACGATAGGAAGTCATTGGAGTCAATGGACTCTGATTTGGCATGAAGAGAACATTTACAGACCAGGTAATATAGGAATCCAAAGGCGTGATTACATTAGAGTTTTCTATAGGTTTGGGATTTTAGCCATCTCACCCGTGATGAAATTCCAGCCGTCGGTGGTGGTTCGCGGGTGGGTAGCCATGGGGGTCGCTGTTGTCGCTGCATAGGCATTTATACTGCAGCGACAATACTTTTTCTTCAATTTCCTTTGTCTACTCTAGATTATGAAAGTTGTATTTTGTAAAATCGTTAACCTCGTTCGCAGTGAGAACTAGATGATGTCATGTCTTTTCCCACTGTGAGGGGGGAGGATGGCAGGGTAGTGGTACCATGGAACTAGAGGGGTGGTACCTGGTACAACATTTTGCAAAGGTGGTGTAATTTGGTATCAAAAATAGGGGTACCAGTACCAAACCTATATGAGTCGGTACCAATAACAATTTCGCCAATGGATGTTTTTGGAATTCCTAGAAAAAATGTTAGCTTTTATCACCAGGGCAGACAGTGACACAAATACGACACGGTGACGTGTTCAGGAGTGGTTTGGTCTTGCCCATTGGTCTCATGAAAAATTAAATTGACGTAGATCTCTTTTCACAATTCCTCATATTGACGATGGCCCCCAAAATTTGTGGTACCAATACCTTCAATTTCGATAACTTTTCGATACTTTTCGAAAAACGATTTCGATAACTTTGTCATTGTCCTCTGTATCGGATGTTTTGGGGTGGCTCTGCTCTCCGGTCTGATGGGTGCGTTGGGCTGGTTTTCGGTTCGCTTCTACGGGTGGCTGTTGGCTTGGCTGGGCTGGGGCCTGTCGGACTTTCGAGATTCTGTGGAGCGCTCGTTCGCAGTTTCCGAGGGTCGATGGGCTCCAGGTAGCGGCTGATGGGTGCTTGGGGGGTTTGGGGCCGGTCCTCTGCGCTCGTTGGGGTGGGGAACGGAGTAGCCCCGTAAACATGGCCTTTGACTACAAGGATGTATATAAAGTCTTTATCTTGTATGTATAGTATTGTTTCGTTTAAGTACCATTCTTTAAGTAGTGTAATCTATAATTTTCTTGTAATTTAGCTGTTGATTTGAATTGTTGAGTTTGGAGGCGACTTGATAACGTTATGTTTTTCGTCTCCATCTCAACAGTAGATAGATTTGAGTTGTTTAGTTTTTCGTATTTTAACTCTTTATTTGTTATAGAAAAAAAATACCTTCAATTTGGGTGGAACCTAGTATCTAACGAGTTGGTACCAAGGACTCCGTCTGTCACCCCCCTCGTGTGAATGGTACAGTTAGTTGCATTACTGTTGATTTTAATTGAATTTATAAAAAATTTGGCCTTAGCTGTAAATATGGATCCACACTGCAGTGAGTGAACTGCAAGAAAGTTTGACTTTCGTTGTTTTTTCTACCGGGTGAGCCAGAAAAAAGTTCCCACTTTTGAAAATTCATAGCACCAAGATTACTTCAGAGATAGGCGAAAGATCAATTTTTTGTGTGATTTTTCTCGCTGTCCTACCAACACTAGAAGTATCGGTAAATTCAACTTTGTAAAAATTTTATGGTTGCAAAATGAAGGAAAAAGGGCCTAAAACACTGATCAAATTGTAAGGACTCTATTCGCGCAGAACAATAGTCAATGGATGTTTCACCTCCCTCAAGTGGGATAAGGCATCAGTTTTCAAACAAATACAAAAGATTTTCAATCCCATGGCAACTTATGTGCAGAGGCTATCTCTCATCCGTGAGAAGTTGCATTTCCTTCATTATTCTGTGCGAGGAGTCATTTATGCTTTGATCGATGTTGTAGGCCATTTTTCAATCATTTTGCAACCATGAAAGTTTTGTAAAGTTGAATTTACTAAAATTTGTAGTGCTCGTGAGACAAAGAGAAAAATCACAAAAATACTTCAACCTTTTGGTTTTTAACTAGAATTAGAATCATTCAAATCTGTGAAATACTCTTGCTGTTATGAATCTTCAAAAGTGGGAATTTTTTCTGGCTCACCCGGTATGTAGCATTGGGTTCCAAATCGCTAAATTGACATAAAAAGGCAGATGTAAAATTTTATGACCTATTTCTTCTAACTGAATGGCTTTAAAGAAACTTTAGCCATTTCGTTGTAATTTTACCATTGGAATTTTAGTAAGTTAGTAAGTAAAAACAGTTTTATAGTCTTAAATCTAATCAAAGGCTGCTCAACTGTCTTCACACCTGACTTCACACCTGGTCACTATGCTTAGAATAGCATATAGCAGGGTGCAGTCACAGACGGTGCTTATAACTACGGCCAGGTAAACAGTTATTCTCCTGGGTGGAGAGAGGCACAACTTGAGTCAAGAACTTGCTCAGGAATGCTTTCCTCAAATGCTGGTTTCCAGTGCTGGTTTCCAATTCACGACCCTTGGATCGTTAGCCCGACACCTTACCACTATGCCACTGAGCCCACCAATGGCTGCTAATGAACATTTGTTCTTGGAAATGGAAAAGTGTGTTTTGTATGACAATCATAGAGCTCGTGTCTGAGTAGTTCATTGATAAGATATGATTTTTCTAATAAGAAACTTACGAAACTTTACCTTGATTTGAAGTTTATGTCTCATTTTAAAAGAAATACATCAGACCTCGAATTGAAACGTTGTTTCTTATATGTGGGAGACTACTGTATGCTGATTTTGTGAAAGAATATGTTTTCTTGTTTTTGAGAGTAATTATTCGTCCATTTCATGGTATGAAGACAATTTAAATACCTGTACATATTGTAAATAGTGAGTTTCGAGTTCCAAATGTGTTCAATGAAATTACGTAAATTATTTACGGATATTTAAATTACTTATGAAGTGTTATGAAATGTAGGAACGTCCTCAAGTCAATTAGTTTAGTTTTTGATAGAACTGTGGCTTTTATGTGTGATGTTGTGGTAATCGAATGTAGATTTATCATATTGTCAATACACTGTTTGAGTAAAAAACTACCACACCCTTTCTGTAAAACTACTGTTCATTGGGTATCGCGGATCACGGCAATGGTATCTGTTATTATCAACATGAGGCTAGCTTTTCTTCCGGACGTGTCTAGACTTATAACCTTGAGTCCGATGTTTCCCTGATTTTTTCGATTTTTCTACTGGGTAAGTCAATAAAAACGCCCGGCGTTTGAAAAAATGAATATCAAAGCAATGATATTGAAAACTGCCTTGTTTTATCCCCGATATGTCAAATTAGGTTCAGTAACTTACCCGGCTTTAATCGGTCATTCCTTCCCGTCAAAATAGGAGATTTTCTGCAGAAAGCCCCGTTCGAAAACCTGCAAAAAACGGTTGAAAACACGAAGCGAGATTTCCTTTTATTCTCCTTCCTAGCAATAATGACTCTTGGATGTTTTCATGTATTTGTCCTCATGGGAGAATGGAATCCCCCTGAATAAGTTATTCACACTAGAGGGAAGGCTTTTCAACCCACCAAAAGGAAAGCACCTGCTTAGGGTGCTGAAAGTCATCGCCATGAGGTAGACATATTAGGAATTTTTGCTTGTAATTTTAGCACGTTTTTCAAGGTTTCTCAAAGGGATTCCTTTAGAAAATCACTCACAGAATCCGAACGGAGTGACCGATTCTAGCCAGAAAAGTTTCTAAAAATAATTAAACGTGTTAGCTACTCAATCAAGTATTGCAAATATCGTTGCTTATATACTCAGGGAGCAGTAGCCTTTCAAACGCCGGGCGTTTTTTCGACTCACCCGTTACCGGGTGTCCCAAAATGATGACTTAGCATTTGCAACGATGTGAGAAATTTGAATGAATCACCAGTCATTTTGTTGCAGACAGCGTAACTTAGACTTAGAAATTCATTTCCTGATATCGGCCGTAGACTTGTTTTGGAAAAATGCCTCAAGGAAAATTAAAAGTCTCTTTACAACATCTCTGCCAAGTTTCAACTTAAAAAATGAATGCGAGCATGCTGATCTTCCAAGGAATAAAAAGTGATGGCAAATATATATTTCTTACACTTCAATGTACATGGGTTGCTTAGGTAAGGTTCTTTAAAGGTGGTCAATGCAATTTTCATCTTATGAAAGATGGAAATCGAATGAAATTTGATTATAATTTTTTAGCGTTTCTCGCAACTTATCAAAAATAGCTTCCAAGTAAGATAGCACATGACTCTAGAACCATTTGACCGATTTTTGTGAAATAAATTTCTACATCGAAGTTAGTCTTTGGGCTTCAAAATGAGAGGCGACTCATTGAAATTGGCCCATAATTCATGATTATGCAGCTCTGCAAATGATGACACGTCAATTTTGAACACCAAGTATATTCACTTAAAATATTACAATAAATCTTACATTCTACTATACCTTTCTAATTACTATACAACACTACAGGTACGATAACATAGGTAGCGAACGACAATGACTACCCCATGGCCAATATATGAAGACACGCAACCTTGCGTAAATATAACTACACTAAGAACGATAAAAACCAGGGGATACTACCAGGGGGTGAGTGGCCAAGTGGCTTATACAGTCTTCGCCAGGTGATTGAAGTTAAGCTCGGTCGAGTGAGGTCAAACTCCAGATGGGTGACCTCAAAGGCCTGACCTCACAACTCAACTCGTCGTCCTTCGGAAGGAACCTTAAACTAAGCGTCCCATACCTGGATGCGGCCTGTACAGTGGGCCTAAATTAGCTCTTAGTAGCTAGAAATCCTGACAAGCCCACTCAAAACAAATTGAAAACAAACAAACCAAAAACTATACCAGATTCTGTCAAACATTATATGGCAAGTCAGGGTTGCAATGAATAAACCTTTTAGCTATTCTAGAAAAGAGCCTGGATCGAGCGATATTTTTAACAATTCTATACGTGCGGCTCGATTGAGTGGCGTTATGGATTCGATCGCAATTGTTGACATTCGAAAATTCTACAAAATGTAATGAAATATCGTTCGATCCAGATTCGTTTTCAGAATAGCTAAAAGGTCTATTAAATATTCTTTGATTTGTTGATGTCACTTAGATCAATGGGGAATCATATGACATTACACTGAAATAATGGGCATGCTTTAGGCCTTCGCAGAGTGGATCCCCATGTCCCAATCTAATTGCTAGAATAGTATAGGATTTAGTGTGCAAAGTCCAAACCCCTCTAGTTTAGGCCACTTTGTAAAACTGTGCCTGTTATTTCATAGTAATTTGAATTATTAGCATGATGAGGCAGACAGCAAGCTCAAAGATTTTCCTACTTCTTTCTGAAACATTCACTCATTATTCATAAAGATTGAAAACTCCGAATTTTTCACATGCTCATAGAATATTTACAGTGACAAAAATACTTCACTTCGGTAGCACAGAGAGCATGGATAAAAATCAATTACAAAATAACCCTGTGGCATACAATGAACTTAAATTCAGTCTCAACATAGATGTCAGGTGAAACAGTACGGGATCTATCGAATGTTGAGTTAAGCATGGGTACGAAGAGCTACCAGTTTTGAGTATACATCACCTGATTTCTTTTTGAACATAAGATTTATCAACAAAATCATTTTCATCACTTGTGGTATTGAAATTTGCCACCAAAAACAATATCTATTTGTAACTCAGATCAGGTAGGTATACGGAATTCAAAAGTGTTGCCCATGCCCAAGGCTCTCTTTCTTTTCTTATCACTTTGAAACCTGTCCATAGCCTAGGAGTCAATGCACTAGAATAATCATGAGCGACAGGACACAAAAAGATTGGGTCGGGCCTAAGCTACTCTCGCAGTGATTACTGAGACCAACGTTATGAATTTAGTTTGCAATCAATATGTAATGATGTAAGGAATACTTACTCGTGTTCTTGTTCTTCTCTGTCATTTCCTTGCCTTGCAATTTCTGCCAAATACAGCCAGCATCGGAGCTAGATTCCCCTTCCACGACAGAACTGGCATGGCGAATATATTTTCGCTCCTCCGCACTCACCTTTTGCGTAGTTTTGAAAAGGTGAGTGCGGAGGAGCGAAAATATATTCGCCATGCCAGTTTTGTCGTGGAACGGGAATCTTGCTCCGATGCTGGCTGTATTTGGCAGAAATTGCAAGGCAAGGAAATGACAGAGAAGAACAAGAACACGAGTAAGTATTCCTTACATCATTACATATTGATTGCAAACTAAATTCATAACGTTGGTCTCAGTAATCACTGCGAGAGTAGCTTAGGCCCGACCCAATCTTTTTGTGTCCTGTCGCTCATGGAATAATTAGCATAAATAGGCAGCCAGCAAGTTCAAAGTCTTTCCTGTTCCTTTCTCAAACATCAACTCATTAATTCAAAGATTCCGTGCAAATCTAGTATCCATATCTGAAGTAACACTAAACAAATACACCCAAAACACGACAACCCAATGTGAACCCGACTCTAGTATTTAACGTAGAACTTGCTTATGAGTAGCCTTTTGTATCAGTATTTGATTGTGTATTTAGATTTAGTTTCGGTTACCTGTCTCTATGTTATAGCCATGAGGTAGTCATGGTCTGCTGCTCCTCATGGCATCGTCACTCCGTGTACCGGGTGTCTCAAAAAAAGTACAAAGTACCCCCTTTTGACTATACTAAAGAAAGGAAAGAAGCGATGAAATATCGGGACTTTCTGAGTTCATAGGGATATCTGTTGATCTTCAACTTAAATGCACATACCTTGTATTTTGAAATCGTCCTCCGAACACCAAGCTTATGAGCTCACAAAATCAAATTTTGGAGTGCACTTGAAACCAGAGGCTTTGTAAAAGGGCCTAGCCATGATTTGATATCACAGGCATATTGCAAAAGAATTTCAACTTTAACCTTTAGCTGTTTCTTTTGAAAAGAATTATACCTTGAAATGCTGCAATAGACCTTTTAGCTATTCTACAAAAGAGCCTGGGTCGAACGTTATTTTTATACATTTTTATACACGAGGTTCGATCGAGTGGCGTTAGAGCTTCTATCACTATTGTGCACATTCGAAAATTCTACAAAGTGAATTAAAACATCGTTTGATTCAGATTCTTTCTTAGAACAGGTAAAAGGTCTATTGTTCTACAGATAATTATTCCTTTGAGGAATCAATCCGTGCATTGCATTCCGTCCCAAGTGTCAAAGAAGAGGAAAAGGAGACCATTCACGCTCATTTTGGAGATGTGGCAGAACTTTATCATTCTTACTACATTTTTATTATATTTGTTTAATCAGGGCGATGTCCACGAATCTTTGATTCCTTTCAAAGCGAAACTCTGAAAGTTAAAGTTTGCAGCATGTGCTTTGGAAATATCCATGATACAAATCATGGCTAGGCTCTTTTTCAAAACCTCTGGTTTCAGGTGCACTGTAAATTTTGACTTTGCAAGGTTGTATCTCCGGTTTTTGGTGAAAGATTTTAGGATGCAAGGTATGTGAATCTAAGTTGAAGGCTGATAAATTAGCTGTCCACTCGGAGAGGAATACCATCTTGTGGTTTCGTTCCTATTTCCAGTCAAAAAGGGGTACTTATTTTTGAGACACCCGGTAGAGTAGCAAAGTAGTTTGTAATTTTTGTTCTAGGTAATTTCGTTCTTGTAAATTCTTATATTGGATATACAAAAAAAAATTGCAAAGAAATAGGCCATATAGTTTTACACAAACCGTTTTAAAGATCTGTAACAAATGCTCACATGTAGGAACAAGTTGCATGGCATTGGGCTGCTATGTGATATACACAGTAACTATATTTGGGTCGACTTATTAGTACTTTTTTCCTTGGTGAACTCGAAACACAACAAACCTTCTTTTCATAATATTCAGTCAGTGTTTGGTTCCACTTCTTGTGCGTATTGTCTCTTAAGGCCATTGAGGTAGACTCGTAATGCTGTTTCATCAAGGGTAGAATGCTGGGCAACTTGAAGCAATCGTGTGCCCAATCTAAATACTGCTTTTCGCTTCTGTGACTCAATGGATATTGGTTGATTGGTCTAAAAATAATGTACCTTCATTAAACTCGGTTACGGCCAATCTAAGGCCCCGTTCACACTACTCCGTCTTTGTACAAAAACGGAGAGAAAAACCTCCGTTTTTGTGAAAGTGTTCACACTGATCCGCACAAAAACGCCACAAAAACGGAGGTTTTCGAAAACGCTGTCAAAAGTGGATATCCACAAAAACGGAGGTTTTTGAAAACGCATTTGATCAATGTGAACGCACAAAAACGGAGGTTTTTGAAAACGCTCCAATATCCAACAATGAGCTTCACAAAAACGGGGCAATGTGAACGCACAAAACGGATGTTTTTCGCTGCGTTTTTGTTATCGGGCAGATCAGTGTGAACGCACAAAAACGGAGGTTTTTGAAAACGCTCCAATATCCAACAATGAGCTTCACAAAAACGGAGTGATGTGAACGCACAAAAACGGATGTTTTTCGCTGCGTTTTTGTTATCGGGCAGATCAGTGTGAACGCACAAAAACGGAGGTTTTTCTCTCCGTGTTTGTACGAAAACGGAGCAGTGTGAACGGTAGCTTCGATGCAACAAAAACGGATACTAACAAAAACGGAGTAGTGTGAACGGGGCCTAAAAAAGGTTATTCTTAACTGATTTTTGAAAGATGGGCATAAAAATTGACCAACAATAGGTATTTCGTTTTGATTTCAGCGGCAAAAGTGCTGCAGCCCGTCAGCTATGAAATCCATTTGAAACAACAATATTGCTTTCCAAAGGCTTCCTGGTTGATATTCTTGAGATATTTGGCCATCTATTACTCCCAAGTGTATTTCTTGACAAAGCTGTAGAGTTTAAGTCCATTTGATGCTAAAATTCAAGTTTCAAAGGTCAAGTACTAGGATCAAATACTCTGGTTTTGAGGCAACCAGTGATTTGACTTTCTTTCTTCATAAATCAGCAACTACTTGTTATACATTTACTCAAACCCGGTGGCAAACTCTAAATTGAAATCTCTTCTGTTTTCTGTTCGCAAGTCGGAAAGACGGGCAAGTTGGATTTATGGCTCTTTCGCAGTTGCTATACAAATGGGCACATGTTTTCACGACACCATATACTGTTTTTAAATATTGGCAAGATTAAACGAGAATAAACAGGTTGACTATTCACAAAGTATCAGCGATTTTGACTGGAACTACCCACTTAAGGGTGGGAAGGGGGTGGGGTCTCGACAGTAAGCGCATTGTTGCCGTTCTTCTTTCCCTTCAAATAGCTGATCCCTTTTTCACATAATACAAGTAAAATAAATCCTTACTAGAATGCGATCGTGAGCCATTTTCGAGAAATTCCGAGAGGCTCACAAGCTGGCTTGTTCATATCTCCAAAAAGATCCCGTTAGATATTGAGATAAATGCGCAGTGAAAAAATATCTATGCGATTAGAAAATCTGTGTGTTTCCCTCAAACGTTTAGCACAAGAATGTTGCGGACAAAGTTACTTTGTGTGTAATTATGGATACTCTGGGTACCAGAGCCAAAAGATAAGAAAAGTATTTTCCTATCAGTTAAATTTTAAGGCTCTGGTACCCAGAGTAAACTATGAAGGATATACGGCCAAATTTGTGATACACTGCACCGGTACAGTTTTGATCCGTCATGAAGCGGTTGCGGTAGCGTTTACACTGCTCCAGACAAAAATTTTCTATAGATGGAAGGAACGAATTTGTTACAGATTACCGTGTGACCCAAAAAAAACTTCATGAGCCAGATCGCAAATATTTTCTAGAAAGGAAATGTTATGAAGACAAACAAGGTATCAGCATGTAGCTGAAAGGCTCTGTTATCATTTGAGACGTTGCTTGGTCAGTTTAAGGTATGCGTACTGTCCGAAGAAACGGTTTCAAAAATGCGGAAATTCATTGATTTCTCGGACCATTCTCTCGCTTTCCAGTCCATTTTTTGGAAAAAGTGAAAAAAGCTTAATTCTAAATTTGCTTTGGAGCATGAAATTTGAATGAGGAACAGAGGTCAATCATTTTGTAAACAAAAAGTTTCCCCAGACAACTTCTAATCCATCGCTATGTCGAGTTTTCACAAAATGCTGACTGGAATATGATGTCGATTATTTCACTCAAAATGGGAATCCTGGATTCGAAATTTTCATTGAATCTGGTTTTTCGGATGGTAGTCATTGCTTAAAATGACCATGCAGCCTCTCAAAAGATAGCTAAGCCTTTCAACTAAACTTTGATAGAAAGCATTTGACGATAGCTTTTGATTTCAGGGAGCTGGTTATGATCTAGCTCGTGAAGTTTTTTTGGGTCACCCGGTAGTCGGAACATTGTAAATGGGAGGCTGATCCGTTACATTTTTGCTACGGATCCAAAAATGTACCGGAAAAATTTTGATCCGTTACAACGTTGGTACGGTTTACGCGGCTTCAGGTAAGGAAGCGGTGCGGATTAGCAGGAAGAGTGCAAATGGGAGGCAGATCCTCAAAACTTTGTTACGGATTCAGACCCAGTTTACATTGTGCTGGATAACCGCATAAAATTTGTTCGAATGGATTTGCGTTTACTCTGTGCTGCACAAATTTTGTCCACTTTATCCTCCCGTGTACATTGTGCCGGATAACTGCTGTCTCGTGACCAAACTCATGCGTGAAACAATGCAAACTCCCACGATACGGGATTGGCGCTACTTTGATGACTTTTAAAGTTCAATGCTCATGAGTTTGTTTGCCCCCTTATTGAAAAAGCCTCCCTTGTGGATCAAAATTAACGTCACATTGAATGTGGATAAAATTTATCCGGATAAAACCGTTTACACTGTGCCAGATAGCTATGCGAACTAATTTAATCCACTTTTCTAGGTGAACTAATTTTGTTGGATTTGGATGCGGATAAAATTTATCCGGCTCAGTGTAAACGGGGTCTCAAAGTTGTACCAAAGAGTTAAGGCTTATTTCCATGGAGCTGCATTTTCCGCTTGAGCGTAAAACGCTCGCGAGTATATTGTTTTATTGAAAAGAAAGTTACGGCTGCGCTACCTTTTATTGTGTAAAATGGTGCTCGCTCGCTAAAAACTTCTGTAAGGAAATAAGGCTTTACGAAACCAGGACGGCAAAGGTAGCTAGAACGTCATGTGATATTTTGCAAAGTAAGTATTGTTTCCGTGCGCTACCTTTGATATATCATCCACAAGGCTAAAATAGGGTCTCCTATGACTCAGAGATGCCTGAGACCATCTTTTTTCTTTGATGACACATTTGAAGCGACTGAGTTCTTTTTTGGAGGCCTAGACATGCAGTACAGAGAACGCCAGAAATGAGGTTCCCACGTTGCGAAATTGAAAAGGACAACTCTCAAGGGAAGCAAATTCGAACGAAAACAAAGAATCATTTGCGTCTAAAGTTCTGAAACAAAGGCAACATCCGCTACTAGTACAGTGTAAATTGGGTCTAAGAAACGTTGTTAAAAAGACTAAAGCCATGAATGTAAATTTTGCATCAAACCTTAGACCTTGAATACCGCAACCTTTCACGGTATGTAACTAAATTGAATCTTAAGGTACAGTTCCTTCCAGAATGATTAGGCCTACACAAAATGTCCTGGCTACTCAAAACTTTGCTTCGTATCGAAACAGCAGTAAACTGTGCGAGATCTTTTAACAGCATAGAGTACTTAGCAAAATTAGCACAGCAATTCTGCACACATTTTGACTTGTGTTATCGAGATTTTTTATAATCATTTGAAGGAGAAACGTAGAAGTTAAATCTAGTGTGATATGGTGGAAACAGACACTAAGTCATTAGAGTTCCCACCATGAAAGCCATGAAGAAAGACTAAATGTGAATGAGCGTAAACTTTTCAAATTACTTACATGATGGTCTTGGTTTGTGATTTGTTCTGAAATTTGATTGGCCTTTTCAATGATGGAACTTGGCAATGATGACATCTCTGCTAAGCTGATACCTAGAATATAAGATGCAATGAAATGAAAAAGTACTTTAGCGTTTGCTGAAATATAGTGATTGAGTAAACAAACAACATCTTCGTTTGAAAGGCCTCTACTTCCTAGCTATTACAACAATGATATCAACAGATCTCATTTAATGGTGAACATGTTAAAATCTACTTCAAAGTTTACCTGACTGAAATTGGCTTCTCCGATCTGTAAATAAAAGGGATGTTCTCGCGAAGGCAGCGGCGGTGCCAGCACTTGAAAAGCGTCTGGTGCTTAGCTCCAGGAAAATGTTAAGTGACCACGCCCATCAAACTTTTGGAAAACGCAGTCAACGCCCATTTAGCTAAATTTGTAGTAGGTATTTGTAAAGAATATTTCATGAGATCGTTTAACTACTTGATAAGAAACAACTGAGTTGGCTTACCCCTCCTGAGGGACAGATGTTATAGCGTTTTTGTATGAATCTCATGACCCATCTTTTGGAAAAGCGGGGTGTCCAGAACCCCCATTCCTCCCCGTGGCTCCACCACTGCGAGAATATCCCGTCAATGAACCTTCAAAGATGCTCCAAACCCAACAATTATTACTTGAATAAAAAACTGATTATGCTACAGAATGTATAAACATATTTTTCAATTCAGGCTCTTTAAAGGTCTGTTTTTGCATGAGTTAGCTTACCATAGTTCGTCTGCTGTGTTTTCCCCTTGGACAATACGTGGCTGAAGATCATACTTGAATCTTGATTGTTCGCTCTCTAAAAATAAGAAATAAAAGCTGAAATAAGAGCTCCTAGCTCACAGACCGAAATGAGGCAGTTGAAAACAAGATGGCGGCGATGCGAATTTTTTTTCCGTACATGGTTGGAAGTATCTTTGATGGTTGGAAGTATCAGCTAGTGATAGTTGGCAGTATCTTTGATGGCTGCAAGTATCATTTTTAGGCCCTAACTTGTTTCATTTACCTTTGATAGTTGGAAGTATCAATTATTAGGCCAGGCTCATTTGCACTATCAGTGGTTGGAAGTATCCCGCAATAAACTCGTTGGTTGGAAGTATCTTAGCTGCGACGTAAACGTAGCCCAGCTTTAAGCTTATCCAATATGGCGCTCAAATGTAATTGTGTTTCTCTCTCCTTCCTTACCACATTTAAAACAAATAGAAAGAGGCAGTTGGGAGATTAAGTATTCTTTAGTATATTATACATTGCTTACTTACCTCCCTTTAGATCTCTTAGATCTGTGAAGTGTTTCGTGCAAAGTTACAAAAAAGCACGATAAAGTTTAATGCATGATACTTCCAGCCATTGACCCTGAGAATTGGCCCCAGCTGATACTTCTCATCATCAAAGATAAGTGAAAGAAACTGAGACCGAAAAATGATGCTTCCAACTACGATAGGCAAAATGAAAATTGTTAAGGATTTACCCGCGCAAAGCACATTTAAGTTTTCTGGCTGATTTATCCAAATTTGTAGACTGTCCCTCTAATCTTCTTTCAAAAGTAAAAAGTATAGTACAACGTGTAAAAAATAACACCATTTAACCGATATTTTCCCCAGTTAAAACATTATCCCATTCGAATTTTGACCAGCCATGTCATAAATTTTGTCCCATTTAGAATAAGCCAACCACTTCGAATTTGTCGTCTCGTAATATCAAAAAAACATTGATATCAATTCTATTTTTGAATCTGGCAAACTGACAAAGAAATTACGAATATTTTCTCGCCTGTTTAAGGTCTCGGTTGGAGAGAAAACCATTTGCTTGTTCTAAGACCAATAGGTGAGGGGTATTCCTGGCGCTATTTTGAATCAATCGTACCAATACTTTTGAACATCAAGAGAAGTAAAGAAATTAAAATTTCCAATTTTCTCTTCCTACTTGTTTTAAATTTGGAAAGGAAAAAAGGAAAAAATGCAAGCACATTTGAGCACGATATCGGATAAACTTATAGCTGGGCTACTTTTACGCCGCGGCTGAGATACTTCCAACCAACAAGTTTATTGCTGGATACTTCCAATTATTGATAGTGCCAATGGGCCAAGCCTAATTATTGATACTTCCAACTATCAAAGGTAAGTGAAACAAGTTAGGGCCTAAAAATGATACTTGCAACCATCAAAGCTACTGCCAACTATCACTAGCTGATACTTCCAACCATCAAAGATACTTCCAACTATGTACGGAAAAAAAAATTCGCGGCGGCGATCAGGGATCAGGAAAGTGAATGGCAGCAGAACGAAAATGCTAAATCGACAGGACAACGGAGAGGATGGAAAAACAAAGAACACACGAAGGTAGGCCTGACAGTACTGATTCTTTACAACTATAATTAATCTAACTAGAAGTAACTATAAGTTATCAACTGCTCGCACTCTTTCATATTTGTGAACTCAGATAAAGCCACACTAAATTCGTAAATGAATGTTCTGCTGTCCCCTTGAAGTGGAATTGTTCGTTCCATTATTCCGTATTCCATGTTTTATGAAGGTAAAGGAGGGTATGGAACGCAGGTTCAACAGATTATTGCTTATTGTGTTGACTTAATCCTGTTGAAAATGTGATTGCATGTAAACACTGAATGACGTCGATATCATTGTTGTGCAGCATTTGTGAATGTTTCGTATCGATACCACACGCCGCTCAGGGTCAGGGCTCATACCAAGCCAAGCTTCGTTTCGTTGGGTGAAGTTGAATCTTGTCCGTCTTACAGTTATTTACGCCGTGTTTGGTATCTTAGTCTTTTTATGGCCAAACGAAGTAGCGAAATGTGTCGATGGAAGATCTGAAAGTAGTGTGAAGGTGCACAAACTTATTGCCTGTGTCTCATGAAACGTAAGGGAAGTTCAACTTAGTCGCCCCTTCTCTGGGATAGGCCCGATCGCCATCACAGTATCTTGGCAGGCCTTGGCAGACAAAAGAATATCATGACTATTGATCATTGTTCACGAAGACAAACACGTTCACAATCAAACTGTAGTGACAAAGGAAATGTGGCCAGCGAATCTTTCAATTTAAACTAACCAGCGGTAATAGATAATCAGAAGTAACAAAGCAATACAATAAACATATGCGTGGACATCACAGAAGGTTGGCTGGATCACTATAGTAATCTCGCTCCTTCGTCGCTCGCAATAAGAACCTCCACGTTTCCCAAAACCCATGCTTGGAATGAAAAGCTCAAAATACATCTCGCTTGTACGCACGTGTAAGTAATCTGCTTGCTAACCAACAAACTTTTTTGCATGAACAAGCTTCTTTCCGTATGGGAATATTTTGCACTCCGAATACCCCACGGGCTTAGTATGGCGGAAATCCCGGGGAGGGGGGATAACTCGAATCTCGGGGTGACGGGGACGTACCACGCAGCATTTTAAGGAAAGACCCATATTTAAGGATTTTCGGTTGATTTTCATACCCATTTTTAAGGACATTACGGGGGCGAAGCCTGTTGAAATTCCCAGGAATGAAGTTTCATTTCACTGTTAAGGTATACTAATGGAAGATAAGGTTACTACAAACCAGCTGTCACAACTAAGATGAAGAAAATCCAACAATAAGAATATATATCTCGAAAAGTTTTTCTTTATGATTTAAAAAGCTTCCCATTTCTAGTGGAACAGTTACATGTTGAGACCCATAATTAGGGACTTGAGGTTCAAAACCCATCCTTATACCCGGCACGTACCCGTTACTCTACATATGGAAGTTACCACCCCGGGATCAAAGGCTCTTACATCATAAGCACAGAACCCCTTTAAGGATTCCCTGTGGGCCGTCTTAAACTAATGGCGATGGGGCTGTCATTGTTTTTTGCTCCTCATGGCATCGACCAAGTAGTGTTACGTAGTACAGTGGAACCTCCATATAGCGGACATCTTAGGGACCAATTTTGATGTCCGTTGTAGAGAGGTGTCCGCTGTATGGAGGTGTCATCCTTTGTTTTACTGTATTTTGGGACGAAAATATTTGTCCGTTGTTCGGAGGTGTCCGTTAATGGAGGTTCCACTGTAATTAGAAAATATAGCAGAATGAAACCTGCATCGTAATATTTCATATGGCTATAAAAATACATACAATAAGTGGAAAAATTATGGAAACATACTACCTGAACATTCATGTGATAGCTGGAAAAGAATAATAAAAAATGTTTGTTAACTGACTGAACATTCATTAAAGGTTTGCTAAGATAACAAAGCTCTGGTAGTGTTAATGCTCTGAAGAACAAAATAGCTGAATCGGGGCTTCAGACCTTTGGAATGAAATTTGCCAACAAATGCTGGCTCGAGATTTGTTTGCCGACAGCTACTATTTCTTTCAATTTGTTTCGAGTGAGCTTGTCAGGATTTCTAGCTACTGAAAGCTAATTTAGGCCCACTGTGCATGCCACATCCAGGCATGGGACCCCTAGTTTAACGTCCCTTCCGAAGGACGACAAGGTGAGTTGTAAGGTCAGGCCTCCGAGGTCACCCATCCAGAGTTTGATGCTACTCGACCAAGCTTAACTTAAGTCACCTGACGAAGACTGTACAAGCCATTCGGCCACTCACCCCGTAAATTCACCCTGTATAAGCCACTCGGCCACTCACTTTTACAGGGGGTGTCACAACAACTACACTTACTATCGTGACGGCCTTGCACCTACGGTGTTTTATGGGTACGCTGAAATTTTAGACCGTCTGAAAATAAAATTGGCCTGGGCGGTAAGGATGGATCAACGCTAAACTACCAGACAAGTTAACTGAATTCAACCTCTTCTATCAGCTTAAATGCAGCGGTATGAATCTATATTTTCCGTAGCCTCCGTATAGTCTTTCTTTTGTAAAATCGAAAGAACGGAAAGTTGAAAGATTGTCCATCACCAAGAGATTTATCGTACAGTATCCCCGCATGTAAGAACCTACCAAAATAAGAACCTGGAGGCTGTTTTTCCTAAATTATGCACCTTTGATGAAACATAGGTTCTTATTGCAGGGGCTGCAAAGTTGATCTTTGATTGCTGCTATTAAGGTCATCTTGCTCCCAGTTGGCTTTGAAGGTTTTATTGACCTCCCCAAAGAGCCGCTTAGTTTTATCAATGAACGAAGTTGTAGCTTCCAGAATCTTTCTGTTTGAGACAATGTTTAATTTTTCATCGCCAACCAACAAGAGTGCCTCGTTGCCCAAAACTGGAAAGTCCAATACAGTAAAAACCCGCGTATAAGAACCTAGTGATTAAGGCCCCGTTCACACTACTCCGTTTTTGTACAAAAACGGAGAGAAAAACCTCCGTTTTTGTGAAAGTGTTCACACTGATCCGCACAAAAACGCCACAAAAACGGAGGTTTTCGAAAACGCTGTCAAAAGTGGATATCCACAAAAACGGAGGTTTTTGAAAACGCATTTGATCAATGTGAACGCACAAAAACGTAGGTTTTTCAAAACGCTCCAATATCCAACAATGAGCTTCACAAAAACGGGGCAATGTGAACGCACAAAACGGATGTTTTTCGCTGCGTTTTTGTTATCGAGCAGATCAGTGTGAACGCACAAAAACGGAGGTTTTTCTCTCCGTTTTTGTACGAAAACGGAGCAGTGTGAACGGTAGCTTCGAAGCAACAAAAACGGATACTAACAAAAACGGAGTAGTGTGAACGAGGCCTAAATCAAAACTCCTGTTGCTTAGTCATCAAACCAAAACAAACTGATCGTAGCATTAAATTTGAATTTGAACAAAAGAAATTCCCTAAAGCCCTGAATACAATAAGAACCAATTTAAGAACCTGAACAGTCTCGTTACCTGGTCAGGCTGACTTGGAAAATTGCAGATTCTTACAGGCGGGTTTCTACTATAGCGGAATGTCTCTAAGCTGACCAAAGAGATCTCTACGAGCATTGAAGATTGGTCTGAAATTGGTCCTGACACAAACGCGCCAAAAAAGTTTCATGATCATTAACAACAGAATCTTGCGATAATTTTTCAGGTTATTTCACTTATTAGTTCTTCTGAGCTTGCAGCAAGTTGTAAAGCTCAAAACTGAGAAACTTTATGCTTACTTTTCTGCATTAGGATAAAGTGATTCTAGCTTGCATAGCTCCATGAAATGGGTAGCAAAGAATGTGAACGCCTGAAAAAGAAAATTGGCATTTAATATCATAAACGGTAGGACCAAAGGCAAGGCCACAATCCCAGGGGGCACTCGGAACATGAACATATGGGGAGGTAAGTACAGTGGCATAGTGGAGGTACACGGGGTCCTTAGTGAAGAAGGGGGACTGGGGCCTCTTGTACCTATGTCTAGACGTAATTTGATGGTTGGGGGCCCCCTTGGAACCCCTAATCAGTGGGGGCCTTTAGTAGTACGCCCTAAAGGTAACCACCGTCGGCTACGCCACTGGGTAAGTACGATATTTCTTAGTCTGAATATTTCCAAAAGTGATATTTTGGGTCAAAAATAAGTGGAATTATGGCCATGGTATTTTTTGGGCATAAAATATAGTCAAACTGATGTTTATGGGTTCTGTAGAGTTAATCCTGGCTTCAATTAACATTGTTCCTGGATATTTATGTTCGTTTACAGGTGTCAAAGCATGGGGGTAGGTGATATTTTTGGGTTGCGATGAAGCTAAGCTGATATTTTTGGGTTGCCAGAAAATTTCTCGGACTGATTTCCCAGTATGCGTATGTGGTGAGTGCTCCCCCCTGGCGCCAAAATCGCAGGCACAACCCATGAGATACTGCTTCTTGGAGGAAATTTCGAGTTGAGATCCCCCGCCCCAAATTGCAATTTTTTTTTCATTTTTGATTCATTTAATGTTGGAGGCTGATGGAGATGTCACAGGAGAGTTAGCAAGTATGTGTTCTTCAAGCAACCAACATTCATTGCGGGGGGATGGGGGAACCATCAGCAGTGGAGGGTAGTGGTTTACATGCAGGAAAGGCATCTTTCAACACAAAACTCAATAGTCTCAATAATTTTTCCACCATTGTAGGTCAGAAAGACTACTGATATAAAAAAAGAATACTGTACGTCCTAAATGCGACTGGCGCTGGAAAAGCAGTTCATGTGAAAAGGCCAATAAAGTCCCCGTCTGAATTGGAAAGGCTAGCGTGAAAGAAAGCAAAGAGGAGAAGCTTCTACGGATAACTTTTGATCAAACATTGAGCTTTAAACAGCATGTCAAAACTCTTTGCAAAAAAGCCATTCAAAAACTTCATGCCCTCATATCCTGCTACATGGACACGGAAAAGTTGAAGCAGGTAATGCAAGCGTTCGTCTCATCTCACTTTAGCTACTGCCGCCCCCTTGTTTGGATGTTCTATGATAGAACTTTAAATCACAGAATAAATCATATCCATGAAAGAGCATTGCGTTTTGCGCACAAAAACCATCAAACAGATTTTGAGTCTCTTCTGGAGCAAAGGAATTTGGTATCTTTCCAGGTAAAGAATCTAAAGTTGCAGATGACCGAGAATTATAAAACAAAGTCTGGCTTAAGTCCTCCTTTTGTGAAGGATATTTTCGCTAAGCGCAATACTGGTTACAATCTAACGCACGGTAACGACTCGCGGATCCCAAAAGTGCATACAACTACACATGGAATTGAGACTATATCCTTCCTTGGAAATAGACTTTGGTCGACTTTACCAAGGGTGTGTTTGATTGGTACCAATTTTGAAAACGGTAGACTTGGAAGACTCGGAATTTGTGTTTGTTTGACTCCCCAATTCCGAAAACGGCAAGTTTGGCTGGTTTGGCAGGCCTGCTGAACCTTCTGAGCCAGAAGACAGAAGGTTTGGCAGACTTTGGAGAGGTTTTCGATTTCAATTGTAGAACTCTGAAAAAGAGGCGACTTTGGTCGCGTTGCTATGGTAATTGGTAACTTTACTCGTTGTAGCCAAGCACGAGACTCGTCTTCGTGTTTTTAAACAATAAACCTCGTCTTCGCCAGGATAAATCTGAAACCTGCTGCTTTGAGAACTTTGTCTTTAATTGGGAACTGTGTTTCCGTCTCTGCGAAGTCTACCGTGTTTCAGAATTTGGTAGGTTTGGAATAACCATTCAAACACACCCCAAATATAGTCAAACAAGCAAGCACACTTCCTATTTTCAAAAGCCATATTAAATGTTGGAAGGGCGAAAACTGCAACTGTAGACTTTGCAACACAAATATACCACAGGTTGGGTACCTAGCATGATATGTAGCAATTACATATTTTCTTTTAATTTTAAGCTAAGTAGTAGCAGTAATGTTGCTATTTTTAAAATGTTTTTAGCCTACTGTAAATAAATTAATGATGATGATGATGATGATGATGATGATGATGATGATGATGATGATGATGATGATGATGATGATGATGATGATGATGATGATGATGATGATGATGATGATGATGATGATGATGATGATGATGATGATGATGATGTGAGGGGGTGAAGGACTTAGCGGATTGGCGTATTTCGTTAATTACTAGAAGCGGATTTTGTATTTATCACGAAAGAACGAATTTTCGTATTTTGTTTTCTTGGCGGATCACGTATTTCGGTAGCCTGCGTGCAGAAAACAACAGAAAGACTGCACGCAGGCTAGTATTTCGGATTTAACTAAAACTTTTCAACGGATTTTAGATCCTTTATGTCCCGTGCAGAGAGTAAAATGACTACGTAACATGATTTAAGGGTACTGAGGAGGAGATATGTTTTGCTTTTCAACGTGCCAAAGCTAAAATGGCTGCCGAGAGCTTCCACTCGATGTGGAAGAGCTGACACATTAACTTAACGGATTCTCGTATTTCGTCGAAAAAATTAGCGGATTTTCGTATTCGTTCATCGAAAGTAGGTGATGGTGAAGGTGAAGTTGCGTTTTTCAGCGCCAAGCGCTGGGATCGCAGAAATAGAGCAGACCCAATCGAGTCCGCGACCCCTTGTCATGACGCTGAAGACCTCAAGTAGTGGGGCTCTACCGGGACTCGAACCCACTCCGCCTGACTGTTCTGGCTGCAATGTCAGAGGATTACACCTCAGTGTCACAACACCTTCAAAAGTGTATTTTGTATTTCAATACCCCCTCCCCCGCCCCCAGTTCACTGAAGTGGATAAGGAGCAGCTTGATTGATTCTTGATAGGTGAGCAAAGGCCGCATGTTTCTCAAAACTACACTGGACTGGCGCTGCCTTAGAACCAACAACAAAGGGAGAGGGCTAGGCCTTGCTTGCATCTGAAATGGATCACAATCCCGGTCACAACAGCACAATCTTTTCTTTGAACACTTGTTTGCTGTTGATTTTGGCGGAAAATTGGAAATAAGAACGAAGTTGGCAACGAAACAAAAAGACGAAATACGATGATAAACGAGAGCAGGATAGCCAACAAGACGAAAATAAGGGACCCCTCTGAAAAGATGTCAACTAACTGAGTTTGCAAGGAGGCAAACCTTATACCAAAAGATCAGAGAGATCTGGTTTTGGAAATAAACACCTTCCTTTGACTGATGCGGTACTCTCCAATGCAGAGGTTCCTCAATCATCGCATTGCCAATGCAGAGGTTAGGGAACCTCTGCGTCGGAGAGTACTCATGCGGCACCAATGTCAGAGACTCTAAATAATCGAGATTTTGAACGGAGATATAGCGACATAATCTAGACATAGCACAAAAGAACGGCAGGCGCCACTAATCTTCTTATTGTTTTCGAAGATCGAAAACATCAAATACAATAGGTTATATTTAGATTACCCGGTCCCCTGAGCTAAGTTTGCTTGTAACCCCGTTGATTTACTTTAACAGGAGGAAACACGACATCTGATTTCGCAGTAAGTGCTTTCTTCAACTTCCGCGTTGGCTGATTTCGTTCTAAGAACTAAACAAGATGTTTACATCAACCTTGCATCAGCTAATTTAATTCATATGCAAATCCGCAGTCTTTGAGTATTCAATCCAAACTGAAGATGACATTGAATTTATTTAAATTCATCACAGAACCAGGGTCTTACCGCAGACCACAGACAACTCTTTTCGAGGACTTTGCAAGTTAAATTTTTAACAACAATGACTCCTCCCCCCAAAGGGCTTCAGATCGCATGCGCAATCACGATTTACTTCAATGACGTAATATGCAAAGTAGCTTGATGGTTGAATCCACCTTTCCAAGCAAAGAGGGGCCAAAGGTGAAGACTTTTGTTGTTTAAGATTTTGCATTTTTGAAGCTAAAATCTTGTTTTGCGTACGAAGTTCAGTGTATAGAAACAATGTTTCACATTCATATGTGTCTTCGTTTGGAAATTTTTGGCGATTTAAAGAATTTGAATTCATAAGAGCTTTGAATGTGACCGTGAAATGAAATAAATTCATCAACCGTTTCATCGTAACTTTCTGGAAATGTTGGACAATTTTATGTCCAAAGTTTGATTCGCGGTCAAAGCCCTCATAAATTCGATTTTTTATAATCAACGTAATTTCAAGATAAGTACAGATATGGATATCAAAATTCGCTTCTTCGCTAAACGTGGTACGCAGAACAAGATTTTAGCCGCAATAATGCAAAATCTCATGGATTGGAGAAACAACAGCAACGATGCGCATGACATTGTGAGCCCCAGCAGTGATTCGCTCACAATAACCTGAAACACAATGTGTCAAAACAACGGGGTTAGCGGATCGTCTCTCCAACAAACTTTCAAATTTGCAGCAATCTTGAATGTCAAACTGCGAAGAACAAGTATTTATTGAAGAATGAAGTAATCAGAAGCAGCATACGATCTTCCAACCCGAGGTTCGAGGTTCGAGGACAGACGTACAGAAACAAGACGGACACTCAAACGCGGATACACAACTTGCAGTGACTCGCTACTTGAAACATTTCCAACTTTCTTGTCACGGATTGCACACCGAGATAAAGCCTGCACCGATGAAATCAAGTAATCTAATTTACGGCCATAACTTGCATTAATTCGTTAAGAGAAAAATTTCCGACCGTGTCATTGTGGATTTCGGACCAAATCCACCACCGGCGAAGACGCACAAGCCGAATCGACCGTGACGTCCATTCTGTCTACTTGAGGCTCCCAGACAGAAGCTAGACGGACACATAGACACAGCTATATCTTGGAGCAGTTTGGATAAAAACATTGCAGTCATGTTGCTGACCAGTAGCAAATGGTTTCTGCTGTTATTTCTGCTCAGTACAATGGGAGAGGCGGATTCATGGAGAAGGAGAAGAAGAAGACGGCGCAGTTGCAGTGCATCGAATTGTCTAGTCACCTCTTGGTACAGCTGGGGGCCCTGTTCAAATACCTGTGGTCATGGTAAGTTATATATTCATCATTATTTCGAAGATCTTCCCCGCGCTAGTGCGACTGCTTCCAACCGCAGCCGCGTCATAACCCCGTTATAACACTATCCCTAGCAGTATTTTTATGAAATTTTCAAAAATCCGCCGACCCTCAGATGAGCCAAAATTCGCTTTAAAATGAGCTCCCCCGCGCCAGTTCGACTTGCTTCCAGCCGCAGCCGCGTCATAACCCTGTAATAACACCATCCCTAGCAGTATTTTGATGAAATTTTCAAAAATCTCCGACCCTCAGACAGTGGCGTAACGGACTAAAGTTACCTTTAGTTCAAAGACTAAGGGCCCCCGACCTCTAAGGGCCCCAAAAGGGCCCCAAGCAAGTCAAATTCCTTTGTTATTTTATTGTAAAACTGGTGCTGCAGCTTTGATAAAATGACCAAGGGGCCCCATGCCTGCATGACGAGTCACTCTAAATGAAAAGCGTGTTGATGGGATTGGACATTTCTCCCTTTTGTCAAAATATATTCCTCAGGTTCTTTCAAAACAAGGCGAATGTTGTCGGGTATATATAGGCACGGTAGAGTGTGAATTTTAGCGAAAAAAGCTGGAACGTGACAAGGCTTCTAATTTTGGAGCATGCAACATGGGATCGTGAAAAGCATTTTTAGCCTAAGTAAAGGGTGCTTACACAAAAAGTTATGAAAGAGGTGATTCATAGAAAACTTTGGCAAACTTGTCAAATATTCCAATTTGATACGGTAAGCGTTGGAGCGAGATAGGCTCACTGAGCAAAAGCAATTGATGTTGTCTCAGAAAGCTTAGATGTAATTAGGAGACGTTTCTAAGCCAAAGTAGAAGACATTCTGTCAAAATTTTCCTGAGGGCTTGGCCCCCAGACCCCCTACTCCACTGCCTACATGGATTCGTCCTTGCCATGCTGCTGACTTAGACAACACTCCAGGTTGCAACCATTAGCCTCAAATTGTTAACTGGAAATCCTTTTCCTGTCATTCCAAGCTGCAAAATCCCTAGGGCCCCGACTGCCTCCGTTACGCCACTGCCCTCAGATGCGCCAAAATTCGCTTCAGAATGAGCTTCCCCGCGCCAAAATCAAAGAACGCAAACTGGTTTTGCTATAGCATGGGTATCGGGAAACGTGGGATGTGTTATATGAGGTTATATGTTGTTGGAAAGCATCAGAAGCATAAGGCCTTCCTTCGTGCGTCATCTGTGTATTGATAATATCTTTTGTCGTCTCAATTTGGGATGTTTAGAAGGCTGCTTGTCCCCAATCGACTTCATTTGCAAAGGCACCATATTGAAATAGGTTGTTGTGTTGTTCAACAGGCTGTTGTGTTGTTCAAGCGTTGTTCAACCTCTCCGCACTACTCTTCCCTTTGAAGGAGCTTGAGCAACATAACAAGCTGTTGAACAATACAACAACCTATTTCAATATGGCGCCTTAGCAAGTCGATTGGGCACGAGCAGCCTTCTGAACATCCAAAATTGAGATGGCAGAAGATATTATCGACACACAGATGATACACAAAGGTAGGCCTAATGATTCTTATGCTTTACAACAACATATAACCTCATATAACACATTCCACGTTTCCTAATACCCATGGCTATAGCTTCGCTTCTGATTTTATTTGTTAACGAAAATATTTGCAGACTTTATTGTGGCTGTCAAATGATATCATTGCAGTTTACCGTTCTTATTTGTGTTGAATTGTTTTTGCTTCTTTCTGAAAGCTGAAAGTAACAGTATCAAAGGAAGAATTTCCCCGTTTTAAGAATAGGCAAACACATGTTTAGAATGAATTCTTAAGAGTCAAGATTGTGTCAAGAAAATTACCAGAAAACGGAGGGATGTAATGAAACATATACCCAGGTAAAAGATTAACATACATCGTCAAATTGGTGTTTCCAATCTCAGAAAGACAGATCATTTCGAAATTAATTTTCAGTTCATTGAGAGTATTGTGAAGCTCATTTGCATGCTTGTTTAAGCTCCTTGTCTTCATGTGAAAGAAAGATATGGTGTTTTTAAAGTCGCGAACTCTTTTGCTCTAACATGAAATTCTAAGTTGAAAATTTGGAATCAGCACCCAAGAAATGGCCTTGTTGTACATTTTCATTGTCTTATCATGTGAAGCAATGAAATTAAGGGAACTTGAGCCTGCGCACCACAGTAAGTGCCACACCCTTTTTCTTTGTTAATTGCAGAAAAATGGTCCAATTTTGAAAAGTGATATCTCGGGAACCGTTTGAGATAATTAGCTCAAAGTTGGATAGTTTTCAGATCTCACCAACCTATATATTTGGCGAAAAAATGATCTCAATTCGTGACACTTTTGTTGCCAGATTCTCATCTCTTGGCTAAATTGACATGGAATGACCCTCTTGTGTCAAGAAAATATTTTCATTTATGATATGTCAAGACTAACTTGGCTTGAAAAAAGAAAGAAAAAATTGCAAATTTATTCTTATTTAGAATCAGAAATTTGCTATGTGATAGAAATGTAACAAACTTCAATAGGCCTATAACGAGAGTCTGTGGGACGCTTGCGACAAGAGAAAATGTAGCCATAAACTTAGTTGTCCATTAAGAAGGGGGGAGGGGGGGTCAAGCCGTTAACGGCCCAATTCCGTTAACTGTGACGAAAATTGTTTGTCGATGACCCCTAAGAAATTTTATTCCGGGATAGGGTTCAGTTTTGCAAATTTGACTTCAGGACAGGGTACTATTCAGATCTTCCAGCGGCACCTCCCCATCTGTTCGTAGATCTAGTGCCTCCAAGCCGGGATCCAGGGATACAACATCAAAGAAAGGAATTGGACGTGGAAGTGAAATTGAATTGGTAGTTTCTATTTCTTTCTATATTAATTGTCACGGGGTTGTCATAGTCTATTTCTCGCCGTGGTGTTACTGTCCTTGTAGTGTTTAATTGAGTAATTAGTAGGTAGTGTACCGGGGGAGGGGGTACTTGACTAGGGAAGTGAGGGGGGGTGTGGCAAACTGCTCAACACCCTGTACCCTGTCGTATAAAAAATTGCCCAAAAGTATACCCTGACGCATAAAGATTTTGCCAAAATCCATTGTTTCATGAGAACTGTAAAAGGTGTCCTTCGACATGATACAAAGTCGCATAATTTTCTTATCAATTGTAATACCCTGTCGCATCATTTTTATCAAGGGAGGACACCCTGTTGCATAATTTTTACCGTAAAAGGACACCCTGTTGAGCGGTACATCCCGTCAAGTCAAGTATAAGAGTACCACCCCCCCCCCCGGGTAGTGTAATACGTAATTTGTCTTGTAAATTTTTCATGAAATGTAAGAAAAAAAAAAGAAATTGAATGACTTTCTCTGATTAACAGGTACGAAAACGCGAACAAGAGCTGTTACAAGGCAGCCATATTGTGGAGGCAGTTGCCCTTATAGCCTCACAGATTCATCTTCTTGTTTTCAATATACCTATTACAGCTGTCAAGTAAGTCAATGGTCATCTTGGTCAACCTGCTCCAACACTTGTGGTTTAACCGGTGAGAATTACACAACATTTTCTCCTAACGTTAACCTATGACCATGTTTACACTCTACAGACTTACACAACTCTAACCATTAGCCTAAAAATGCTTGAATCGCCTCATAAAGAAATATACTCATTCAAACTTACGATGCTGTGGTTGTCTCTTTCTTCTTCATTGTCTTTGCCCAAATATTTCCATCAATATGCACAGCACGACCGACAGTGGCCTAGGTGCCGCCATGTTGGATTGCGCATGCGTAGAATCAATGCAACATGGCGGCGCCTAGGCCACAGTCTAGGTTGCATATTGGTGGAAATATTTGGGCAAAGACAATGAAGAAGAAAGAGACAACCATAGCATCGTAAGCTTGAACAGACCCTGGTTTGAATGATTATATTTCTTTATGAGACGATTTAAGCATTTTTGGCTAACAAAGCAGTTTCCTACCGCCCATGCTGTAAATCATGGGCAGTTCGGACGCTATTGTTATGCTTTCTGAACTAACCAAAAAACAATAATGATTCAATATTCACCCCAGCCAAGCAATGTTTGTATGGCACTCCCTAGTTTGCATCCCTCCCTGGCTTGTAGAGATTTCTCTCAGGGGCTCGTAGTTGCAAGGGCATTACGTGAGGGTAAGGTCGGGAGGCGGAATGTTGCTGCAGTTGGGATTCAGAATTTGAAGCCAGGGCCTAACCAAAGCACGATGTTGGAACGGAATACAAACTTTGCTTGGCTGGGATGAATATTGAATCATTATTGTTTCTTGGTTAGTTCAGAAAGTACAACAATAGTGTCCGAACTGCCCACGTCTAAATCCGCAGCAAAAATGTATCGCATCGACCTCCCGTTTACACTGTTTCTCAAGGCCGCCAGTCCGATATGAAGCCAAAACGGTATCGTGGAAAAGGAGCCTTGTACTGCTCCTGCGGCAAGGACAGACTTTGTTAATAGACCTTTTAGCTATTCTGAAAAAGAATGTGGATCGAACGATATGAGCAATAAATTTGCAGGAGTTGTAATGCCCTCTGCTCCGCTTCTGAATCACGTACACAAAATCTGCCGGAGAGAACTTTAGATTTACAATTCTTCTTTCTTCTGAAACACATTTTCAGGGCAACTTTGCGGCTATGTTTGTTCTGAATTACAGGTTGAGAGAATTTCTTTTGTCGGAAATCGCTAATCGCTTTGAATTGAGATTTGAATCAAAGCAACTGATACTATTGTATTACAAAATCTGCCCTTGTTATGAAATTCACCATGGCGAACCAACTAGCGAAAAGTTTTGTCTGTCAACAGGAACAAAGCGACGTACAAGATATGTGACAAGGAGTGCTTCTTGTGGAAGAAGTTGCCTGTATTCCTTGTCAGAAACCAGATCATGTATTCAAAACCTTGGATCGAGCTGTACTTTAACTCAGTGGTCAATTTGGTCAAGGTGTCCAACTATCTGCGGAGTGTTAGGTAAGTAATCCAAGAGAGTTCTGAAATGAGCTGTGAATAATTTCAGCTTACAGCGACATTGTCCTATTGTTCGGCTGCTTGGTAACAAGCCACATGACCAGTTAACAATTGGGCTCCCAAAAGATGTAATTACTATTCTACGAAGTTGCAATGTTATGCTAATTATGGTTTGGAGACAAATTGGGGTAATCTTTGTGCCATCCGGGAAGTGGTATCAGGTCTCACAAAAATCTTGCGGGTGGATAAGGGTGGAAGAAAACTACATCTTTTTGTGAAAATTAACCATAACTCCTTTCAAGAAGCTCAGCTTAACCTGATTTTGGCTGGGGGGGCAAATTTGCCCACCCCCAAGTAGATTTTCACCCATAACTCTGTCAGGAAAATTTTATGGTCATTAAACTTCTTGGCTTTCTGCAGCTACCTATTATCCAACAAAAAAAAGTCTCATTGTAATATTCAATAAATGAGGGGGAGGGAGTCAATTTTCTGGGACTGACCCTGGAAGAAATGGCAAGTTCTTGAATCTCAATTAACGTGAAAAACGTAGCAAAGATTCAATATTTTGCTATTTTCTTTTACATTGTAGTATTATTTGATGCATTCTATGATAATCATCATGTTTGGATGGAAATCTTGCTCTAAATTTAATCTTATCGCGATTTTCCCAATTTAGGCCAATTTTGCCGCTTTTTCTTACCACACAAAGGAAAGCGCTGAAGTGAGCAAAAATGATGGCTATTAATGGTAAATTGATGTTAAAAATGATGGTAAATTTTTCTTTTTTCCGAAAGTACATGCCTGAGGCTATTAGCACACCACATTTGGTTGCTCTACCTATTACCAGTAAAGTTTTAGGTCTTTTGTCCCCCCCCCCCCCCACCAAAATAGGACGTATCAGATAGCCCAATCACTATAGGGTCCAAACTGCGTTAAATTGGGGGGGTCCGATAATGCCGGGGTGCGGAATGCAAAGTGGTCCTAAATTAGTTTGAAATAGCTAACATTTCCAGCCTATTCAAAATGAAGATAACAAATGAATCTTTTTCAGGGAAACAAAGAAGACACAGAAGAGTTATTAACCGACCATCATGTGGAGGTCAATGCAAAGAAAATCTCTTCGTATCAAAGGGCTGTTATGGAGACTGTTCCATGTGTGTCATGGGGCCATGGTCTGCCTGGAAAGCATGCTCAGCACCTTGTGGTACTAAAGGTATATGAGTAGTCACTGATTACTCCATCTCTAAGCGTAGAAAAGTCAAATTTCGCGCTCTAGGTATCTGTTCATGAAGTATGGGCGGTTGCTGTTGTGTTGGTCGTATATCTTCTAATACTGGATGTCCTAAAATGATTTATCGGTGTCCATCAAGATGTAATATACAGTAGAAACCCACATGAAAGAACCTATTTTTATTGGAACCTTGAGGCTGAAATTCAATGTTTCAAATCCCATAAATAAGAACTTCTCAGAGGCTGACCCTGCAAAGATTCTTATATAACAGGTTTCATGTCTTCAGAATTACTCAGAACTTTCAAGAATTATTGACATTCTGATCAAGCTTCCTCAATGGTACAAAAGAATATCAGATTTTTAACATAAGCTAGGAATGTTCTAGCCTAAAAATGTGCTCAAGAACCATCAAGGAATTCTGAGAAAGTCCTCAGATTTCCTGTGCTGAAAACAGTATTAATATGTGCAAGGTGAGTACTGTATATAATAGCCTCTGTAAGAACCTATTCAGGCTGCCCAAGGAAAACCTAGGCTCTTCTTTACGGGTTTCTACTGTACCATCATGAATGAAAAAATTACTAGGTACCAATTTTGACAAAACACCAATAATTTTGTATCAGAATTCCTAACTTAGACCAGAATCGGTCATACTATTCTACAGTCATTGGCTATTTTGCTTGTGAGATATTTCTAACATACTTAAAAGAGAACTAAATATATGCACTAAAATTTTCCCAAAGTGCTGGCTTCAATATTTTCTCCTTCGGCAGTGATTAAAGACTGGTAACAGAAACTACAAATGCAGAACTTTCTAACATAGACTTTTGGCTGAAGTCAAACAAACTCATGCTAAGCATTGAAAAAACTAACTATTGTGTCTTTTCACCAAAACGCTACGTGTGGACTATAACAAAATACAAATCCCAATGGGAGGAGATATCAGCCATACAACCAGCATCAAATTTCTTAGACGTCAACCAGCATCAAACTATAGACGAAAATCTCTCATGGACCCTTCATACCAAAGACCTTGGAAGTAGAATCGTGTCGCATGCCTCCCTGTTTTCAAAACTCCACCAACTACTCTCGAGTACCGAATAATCGTCCCCCCCGCTTATTAATTTTTGAAAAATTTTCTAACCCCCCCCCGCTCTTATTCCAACCCCCCCTTTCATCAATTTTTGGAAAAATGAAATTATAGTAAGCATAGTTTCTGAATAAACGCAAAAAGAAGTGCATTCAACACAACCAGAACTCAAAAGTACATGTATCAGTAACATCACTGTTTACAGAAATATATAAAAGATACGTGTTCACCAAAGAAAACGACTATTTTCTATTTTTCCAAGCACCCCCCCCCCATTATTCCAACCCCCCGATTATTGCCATGTCAAACCATTTCCAACCCCCCCCCCCGATTATTCTCACCCCCCCCGTTTATTCGGTACTCGAGAGTACTTCCAAAAAATGTCTTTTAGCACTCTACCACGCTTTTATACATTTAAAAATTGATTATGGTCTTGTAATCAAGGGTGATGCAGCAGTTAGGTAGGGAGGTATATATGTTTAACGTGTCTAGCCTGCGAAAGTCTGAGAGACTTATTTCCAGCAGGGGCCACGGATCTTTTACCATCAGTCCGCCGCAGCCACCCGCCGCAGCTACCAGATTTCCCTCACATGGCTCTAGTTGACCCGGGCTAGAGTTACGGACAGCGACCAAACTGTCCAGCGTGGGCTTTGAACCTACAGCCGTTCTGACCTTTGAGTTACGAGTCAGACGCCTTAACCACACGGCCACACGCAAGATTTGACGACACTACAAACTTATCAAAATCGACTACTCAACGTTCTTCGATTCAAACACTTTCATTACCCAACAAATGTCTTACACAGAGAAGCAGGTCTCCTGAAAATATGTGACCATTACGAACTAAAGTGCCTTTAAATAATGCATCAGCTAGTTTATAGACCTGAAACTTTACCATAATCAATAAGAAACATCTGCCAACTAAGTGGACTTACAAGAAAGCGAAATCTCCGTGACCACTTGCTTTTAAAAGGACGAAAACGAGCTCCAAATGGGGAGGCAGAGCTTTTGCTAACAAGAGCCCCTTACTGTGGAACAGGCTACCACTTTCTGCAAAAACGATTGATGTTAAAGTTCTTTTCGAAAAACCTTGAAAGAATTCATCTATACTCAAAGATACTACCTGCAAAAAAAGAAAAAAACATTGATGTCAACCAAACTCCATCAAAGTGATTTTTTGCTCTATATTTTGCACTCTTCTTCCCTATATTTGCATTCTTCTTCTGTTGTTTAGATAAATTTTCTTCTCCGCCACAGAGAGCTGATTGTGATTTGTAAACTAGTTGTTAATTAGATTACAGCTGCTTCGTGTAACTGTAATGTTTTTCAATTTTCCATTTCTATAACTTTATCGATGTATGATATGATAGTTACATGTTTTGAAACATTTGTGCTTTAACGGCAGGGCGATGCAAGAATACTTCCTATTAATTCCCAGTCCTTAAGCAATCTTAAGGCGTGCTCCGCATGTTTGCTGAGGAGCTGGAAGTCAAATTTTCATTACCTTCCAAATGAAGGTCATATTCTGATTGATTTTATCAAACAAGCTCATGAATCTATCAAGTGATAAGTCATGTTATTACGATGAATTACCTGCAATGCAGCTATGCGGCTTTGGCTATGGTTAGAGCAGCTATTATTGTAGGTTAAGCTGGAATCTTTCACGGTAAAGGCCTAAATTAGGCCGACATCAGTGGTTCAAGGAATGGTCCGGAATGGTCTTATGTTCTTGTTTCATGTCAGGGCCCTAGACTAGATAAGCACTGCTATTTCTAGGGCGTACAAATCAGTTGAACTGATATGTGAATGAATATCGTCATATATTGCAGGTTACAAAGAACGGCTCACCACGTACACATGTGGCAGTCGTCACCCAGAAGTAAAACAACATGCGGAATGCGTTGGAGATTGTTGCTATACTAAATGCCGTAAAGGCTATGTAGCTGTTGGAACGTATCCTTTGTGCCATTGCGTTCAAAATAGATGGGGTGACAGTGGTGCAAGTCGTGATCAAGGTAATATGGTTCATGATACTATCGATGAAAGTCTTCAGGGTTTTCTCCTAAGAGAGAGCCAGCCTCAGAGTCCGTGCAGTTGCGATCTGAGGGCCATCGTCCTATATTTTGCTTTTGTGATTTCGCGAATGTCAGGACCGAATGAAGGGCCCGAAAACCAGACTGATCAGAAAAAATCATCTTGTTTTTGTCAAGGTAGTCGTACAGCTGGCTATAGACAAGCTTTTCAAATAAACGAGAGACAGCAGGTAGCACCGATATAGGCCTATAATTCGACCTTTCATCTTTTGAGCCTTGCTTAAAAATCGGGCTACGCAAGCAGTCTTCCAGCTGTCAGGGAAGCAGCCGACGGACAGAGACAGTGTGAAGAGTTGGGCAAGCGAAGGAGGCAAAATCTCAATACCTACTTTTAGAAAGTGATTAGAAATGCGATCAGTGTCAGATCCATTTGACTTTTTAATCTTAGAACATGCTTTTGCCCTTGTATCAAACTTTTCAGTAAAAACATTTCTTTACTTTTTAGGTTGCATTGCGTGCCTTATCGTAACGCTTATATTCAGCACCTTGAAGATCTGGTGAAATTATTTCAAGGTGCCGAAGGAGAACTAATTTTTATCAACTTGTATATGTGGGGCAAGACCATTCAAAATTTGCACAGGGGTTGAATTAGATTGAATAGCTCAGTCACAGATTTTGCTTGAATTGGATGACGGCAATTCCATTCAACTGGGAATGTAAATCAAACTGAACTGCGACAACATTCCACCTCCCAAACTTACCCTAACAAAAAATGTCCTCGTAGCGACAAGCCCTTGTGAGAAATTTTGACTCACCGGCAAATGCCACGCAGGATAATCGCATTCTAACCGCCACGACAAGCGGTATCGTATGAACACTTGAAAATGATGAAAGACAGAATATTTTCCTGCGCTTTTGGAAGAAAACTGATCGATTCTTAGGGTGCAGATACATTTCTTTGGCTTCAAAGTCTTGTAATGAGTCTTTACCGCTAGATTTCCTGCCGAAGCCAACCTAACTCAATTTCATTTCAATTTTCAGTAAAATTTAGCGTCCATCCCACGTAATCACTTGGCGGATACATCCAAGACACAGCAGTTGCCCGACATCCAATGTGAACCCGACTTTGGTATTTATCAGTCGAAATTGTTTCTGCGTAGCTTTTTGTTTTAATATTTGATTGTATATTTAGACTTAGCTTTAATTACCTGTCTCTATGTTATGGCCATGGGGTAGTCATGGTCTTCTGCTCCTCATGGCATCGTTCTTGTAGAGTAGAACAGTAGTTTGTAAGTGCTGTTTTAGGTAATTCCTGCCGTCTCAAATTGTTCCAGCATCATGTGAATGCTAGCTCAAATTTTGCTACCGTCACATTTTGCACCGTTTTCAAAATATGCCGGCATCGTGTGAACATGGTCTTATACTGGTAGATGTTTTTTCATTCTGCTCAATTCTTTACATTTTGAGCATTGTTTGAAGCTCAAAAACCAGGACATTGTTCAACTCGAAAGTATATTAAGGCCGGTTTCCACTTGAGCGAAATCTTGAGCGAATTCGTCAGTGATTAGAATTTCTTTTGTTCTTTCCGGGTGTAGGCGAATTCGCTAGCGAAACATGAAAGTTGAAAGGAGTTGCCTGTTTCAGAAGCTAATCTGTGACCAATTCTATTTGTTCCTCAACGAATACCGTCGTCTGTTTTCAAAACAATCAGGATTTCGGAAATTTCGTTCCGTCCTTACCTGTTTGTTAGGATGTACAAACGATTGGTATCTGAACCTCGATAAGGGACAATATACTTCTGTCACCTTCATTGACTTAAAGAAGGCTTTTGACACTGTTGATCACCAAATATTGATAAGAAAGCTTTGTGTTTATGGAGTTGCGGGGAAAGAGTTGAATTGGTTCAGATCTTACTTGCAAAATCGTAAGCAGAGTTGCAAGGTCAAAGGGCACGTTTCCAGCATGGAGTCAATTAAGTACGGGGTTCCCCAAGGTTCTTGCCTTGGGCCTTTACTATTTCTGATATATATTAATGATCTTCCCCTCTCACTTGAGTTTGGAGAAGTTAATATGTATGCAGACGACACCAGCATCTCCTACTTCTCGGACTCGGTTACAAATATCAATGATTCAGTCAATGAAGACTTGGATCACCTTAAGAACTGGTTGGAGAGTAATAAGCTATCGCTAAATGTAGCAAAAACACAGAGCATGCTAATCTGTAGCCGAAGTAGATTCAAAAAGGTCTGAAAAACCAGAGCCAGCCCTCAAAATAGGAGAGGAGCCTATCTCTATGGTTAAGCACACTAAATATTTAGGTGTTCAGATTGATCAGCACTTGCTATGGGATGAGCATTTAAGTGTTATTACCAAAAAAATTTCTCGAGGTTTAGGAATGCTGAAATACTCAAAAAATAGCTCCCATTATCCACCATTCAAAGGATTTGTAAGAGTCTTGTACAGCCTTAGTTCAGGTATTGTTTACATGTCTGGAGTAACTGTGGTACTATGGCTCTTCAAAAATTGCAGAAGCTGCAAAACAGAGCAGCCAGGATAGTCACAAATAGTCCCTATGACGCCTCCGCATTACCGCTAATTAAACAACTTGGCTGGCGAAATATTCAACGAATGATTGAGTTTGAAACAACAAAGATTTTTCACAAGACATTGCACAATGAAGTACCTGAATATCTACAAGGTCTGTTTACTAGGGTCTCTGATAAATGCGTCAGGGAATTACGCAATTCCAAACTGGATTGGAACCTTCCGCTGTTGAAAACATCCTTTGGACAAAAGAGATTTTCATTTAGGGGAGCAAAATTTTGGAACAAATTAGGATCCGAAGCCAAAACTACGAGTAGCTTTTCTACTTTTTAAGAAAGCTGTCACGCAAAATTGACTCTATATTTTCTTTTACTTTTACTCCATATTTTCTTATACGTAAGCTGCGACATAAAATTGTAAATAGGTTTTGTTCAATATTCTTTTTGTTTAGTTTATAGGGCAAGCTGTAAAGCAGTAATTTTAGTTATTGAAGCTTTTACCCTGTTTAAAGAATTTAAAATGAAATCAAATGAAATGAAAGTGGAAACACGCTTAGCGAATTCGCCGAGCCAATCGCTGACGAATTCGCTGAAGATTTCGCTCAAGTGTAATCCGGCCTTTAGGTGTGTACAGTTCATATTTATATTTCATCATCGCCATAAAGGTAGATATGGTTTTTCGCTCCTAATGGTATTGTCTTAGTAGTAAGGTATGGTATCATTTAAGTAGTGTAATCAGTAATATGTCTGGCAACTATTTGGGGGAATGTATGGATAAATAATTCTTCACCGTATGCGGTATTTGTAGTAAGAGCTGGAGGATCAAGGTAGAATCCACATGCGAACTGTATCGATCTTTTATTAAAACCTCGCATCTCTATTATGCAGCATTTTTATTCTCCTTAAATGTTCATCACTTGTACATGTTATTGCATCATTTCATCAAATTATTTCATAAACTGTAGATACTTGTAAGTCGACCAGAATGGAACGTGGAATTTACGATTCCCATACAAACCCCTTACAGGTATTTTCTAAGTTGTGGTTCTTTAAGGTGAGTGATCTTACCAAACAAATTTTCTCATCTAAGTTAGCCTTTGAATCAAAGATGAACACTTAAGTTTGAATATCGGTCACATACTTTTCATTCCATAGCCCGCCAAACGAACTAGGGCAGCTTTTGGAATACAATAGCGTCAGTTACTTTGGTTCACACCTCAATTCAAAGCGATTAGCGAATGCAGACAAAATAAATTCTCTCAACCAGTAATTCAAAACAAATACGGCCGCAAAAATTGCCCCGCAACCAGTAGTACAAACTCTCACTTGGTGCAGGTGAAGGGAGATTTGTAAGAAAAGCTATGTGCTAAAGACGAAAGGAGAAGGGTAAATCTAAAGTTCTGTCTCGCGGATTTTGTCTATTTGACTCATGAGCTGAGGAGTAACTATTTACATTTGAGCAATAAATATGCAATAATTGTAATGCTCTCTCTTCTCCCTTCGCCCGCACCTAGTGAGAGTTTGCCGCACTGGTTTCAGGTCAACATTGCGGCTATGTTTGTTTTGAATTACTGTTTGAGAGAATTTCTTTTGTCTGCATTCACAAATCGTTTTGAATTGAGGTGTGAACCAAAGCAACTGATGCTATTGTATTACAAAATCTGCCCTTGTTCGCTTGGCGGGCTATGGAATGAAAAGTATGTGACCGATATTCAAACTTAAGTGTTCGTATATGATTGAAAGGCTAACTTAGATGAGAAAATTTTGTTGGATAACTTTTTTTTGGCTCTCCCGGTAATTGTAAAGGGAACAATTTCGACAATTGTTTTGACTCGAACTGCCTGACATCTGATCTCATTTATGTTATTCTCTTTTTAAACGTATAAAAGATTTGCGCTATGAAGAGCAGCCATTGTCAGACCAGACAAAGGTGGCTGACTTTTAATGAACATCTGTCGATGTCGAAGTTAACGAAAATCTGAAAGTCTACGTTTAGCCATGCAATAGTTATTTCTCCCTTTATATACATCCACTCTTTTATCTTCTTGTTTTGCAAATAAATGAAAGACTTGCGCAGTCGAGAAAATGCATCGTCAATAAAAGGTAGTACTGTTAACAAACATCTGTCGAAGTTGAGGAAGATCTTCAAATGCAAATTCAACTTTACAGAAATAATTTAATCTTTCAAATACCTGCACTCTTATATTTTATTCTTTTTAAACATGCAAAAGATTTGTGCTGCGGAGAATAATGCGTTGTCATTGAAAGGTGATGTACTGTTGTGAATACACGCTCATTCTTTAACGATCTTTCTACTACCTTAAATTCTGCTTTAGACAAATACGACAACGTAATTGTAATGGGGGATATCAACATTGATACCCTAAACCGGCAGGACCCTGGACACTCTAAACTAGTGTCCTTTTGTGATGTCTTTGGGCTATCAAATTTGGTGACTGCTAAAACATGTTTCACCAAGAACAGCACTTCTTCCATTGATGTTATCCTTACAAATCGGCCGAGATCATTCCAAAAAACTTCTGTGTTTGAAACTGGCTTAAGTGACTACCACAGTCTTGTCATAACGGTTATGAAATCTCATCTCCCGAGACTTAAGCCTAAGATAATCAAGTATCGCAGCTACCAAAAGTTTGACGCCGAAAATTTTTTGTCAGATATAAAGCTGGCGAATTTTGGTGCTCCTGACGATCCTGATCAAGCTTACAATGATCTTGTATGCACTTTTCGGAAATTGGTTGACAAACATGCCCCCCTAAAAACGAAAGTACTACGAGGAAACACTGCTCCTTTCATGACCAGGGAATTAAAAAAGGGAATTTATACCAGAACGAGGCTACAAAAGAGATACAAGAAAAATCCTACGAAAGAAAATGAATTAAAATTTAAACGACAAAGAAATAAATGTGTTTCCTTGAGAAAAAAGGCAATTAAACAGCATTTCAAACAAGCAACAGAAAATGGACTTGTATCGAATCGAGCTTTCTGGAACCTTGTCAAACCTTTTCTCTCCAACAAAGGAGGCTTAGCTGGTAGTGATATTTCCTTAGTTAAAAATAATGAAATCGTAACTGACGACCAGCAACTAACCGAAATATTTAACGATCATTACATCAACATAGTAGAAAAATCTAGCGGTGTAAAACCTTGCAACATTGCAGATACGGTTGCAACCGATGATTATCGGCAAATCATTAGGCTGATTCTTGAAAAATACAAAAACCATCCAAGTATTTTAGCTATCATTCAAAATCCTGAAAACAATTTCAATTCATTTTCCTTTCATGAGGTACAAGTCTGTCAGGTTAGGGAACAACTAAGGTCTTTGGACGGTAGGAAATCAACGGGGGAAGATCAAATACCACCAAAACTTGTGCTGTTGGCTGCAGACGATCTTGCAGCCCCTTTAACAGATGCCATTAACAGCAGCATACGAAACTATAGGTTTCCAGATAATGGAAAGCGAGCTGCGGTATGTCCCTTGGATAAAGGGGAGGCCAATCGTACGGTTGAGCGAAACTTTCGACCTGTCAGTATTCTAAATATATTCTCCAAAATCTATGAAAAGATTTTGAAAAACCAACTGGTCCCATACTTAGATGAAACCCTTTCACTTTTCATAGCTGCCTATAGAAAAGCATACGGCACACAACATGTCTTTATTGTGGGAGCTATCCTTATGGATTTATCGAAAGCTTTCGATTGTATTCCACACGATTTACTTATAGCCAAATTACATGCCTATGGTTTTCATGAAAATGCCCTGGTCCTTATCTACTCTTACTTGAAACGGCGGAAACAGTCTGTTAGAATCAATAATACATATAGCTCTTTCCAAACAATTTTATCAGGGGTACCTCAAGGCTCTGTTTTGGGTCCTATTCTTTTCAATATTTACATAAACGATCTATTTTTGTTCATTAACCGAGCAACGTTACATAATTATGCTGACGATAACACTCTAGCTTATTTTTCCAAGACCCTATCAAATTTGATCGAAGTACTGGAAGAAGAAGCTGGAGTTGCTTTAACTCGGCTAAAACATAATCAAATGATAGCCAATCCAGAAAAATTTCATGCACTCCTCATTAGAAAGGATCAAACAAATACTAGTGGAGAGAATTTTAACATCCAAGGCAAAATGATCAAATCAGAAGAAACTGTCAAATTGCTGGGTATTCAGCTAGATTACAGGCTAAATTTTGAACAGCATATCTCAGAAAAGCTGCATCCCAACTCAATGTCTTGAAAAGACTCAAACACTTTATTGGTTTTAATGAAAGAAAAATCCTTGTCCAGAGTTTTGTTTATTCAAATTTTGATTATTGCCCTCTTGTGTGGTACTTCTCATCAGCTAAGGCTTTACAAAAAATTGAAAAGATTCAAGAACGTGCCCTTAGATTTTTATATAATGATCACCTTTCCTCTTACAGTGACTTACTTTTGAAGTCAGAAAGGTGCACTATGCAGGTTTCTCGTCTGAGAGTTCTTTGCATAGAGGTTTTCAAGACATTGAAAAACTTAAACCCATCTTTCATGCATGACATTTTCAAAATCAAATCTTCCACTTACTCATCACGAAATCCAAATGATTTACAGCATTACAGACCAAACCAAGTCACCTTTGGATCTAATAGCCTTCGATCTTTAGGACCTCAAATATGGAATGGACTGCCGAATGAAATAAAATCTGCCGAAAATTTGAATAGTTTTAAACACCTAATAAAAAAGTGGGATGGCCCCAATTGTAAATGCAATGCTTGCCAGCATATGACAGAAAACTAATCTCTCTTTGTATCATGTAAACATCTTTATGCACATACCTGTATTATTTATTTTTCACTTTAATTTATCGATTTAGATTAGTTCGATATGTACATATGTATATAGAGAGCTAAATAATAATTATCGATGTTAAATAAGATGACAAACAAACGCGCGCTGCCGAAGATCCGCTGCGACCTTACGCTAGATCGATAAAGCACACAAATGGAAACGCCATGGTTTCACTCCAATTATCCGCCAAACTCTTCCACATCATTTCGAGGCAAATACATGATGCCTTGTCTAATACACTATATACTGTTAATGAAAATGCGTTGAAGTTAGGGAAAATTTTAAAGTGTAAATTCAGCTATTCAATAATTATTTCACATTTTCTGCTTAGAACATGCAAAAGGGGTAGAGTTCAATTTAGTGGGCGCCATTCCAATGATGTTTTATTGTATGTCATATGGCAAGGGTTAGGGTTGGTTTCAGAAAAGGGTTTTCAGGGTTAGTTAGTGTAATATAGAGGCAGTTAGGGTAATTCAAGGTAAGGATTATTTCGTTCAATATTTACACAAGAAATATGACATTTAACGCCATCCGCTAAATTGCAGTCCTCCCAAATCTTCAAGTGTAGATTCAGCTTTAGAGTAATTATTTAACATTTTGAGTACCTGCACTCTTTTATGTCATAAGATTTTCACTGTCGGAGGTGATGTACTTTTAATGAAAATGAAGGTGAAGTTGCGTTTTTAGCGCCAAGCGCTCGCAGAAATGGAGCAGACCTTATCGAGTTTGTGACCCCTTGTCATGACGCTCCAGTGGCGGAGCCCTACCTTCAATTGGCCCTACCGGGTATCGAAGCCAGTCTACATGCAAAGTCAGGGTATTACCATGAGTGGTGGGACACTAGTAAATTAGATTAGGTTAATTTAGCTTCTTTACCTACCTTGAAATGCCATAAGATTCTCTTCCTTGACATTGGCAGCCTTTCTCAGCCATAGTTCTTGCCTTGAACTCCCCTTGAACTGAAGAGCTCCATCTCATGTGCTTTCAAAATGTTTGGGCCTAAATTGAACTTTGTCATCTCCTGCGCATTGCTGTGCCTACGCAGTTCGATTTCGAGACCACTGCGTAGGCACAGCAATGCGCAGGAGATGACAAAGTTCAATGTAGGCCCAAACATTTTGAAAGCACATGAGATGGAGCTCTTCAGTTCAAGGGGAGTTCAAGGCAAGAACTATGGCTGAGAAAGGCTGCCAATGTCAAGGAAGAGAATCTTATGGCATTTCAAGGTAGGTAAAGAAGCTAAATTAACCTAATCTAATTTACTAGTGTCCCACCACTCATGGTATTACACCACTGCGCCAAAACACCTTCGATGAACACCTGTCAAAGTTAAAGGGAATATAAGCATATATAAGTGGCTCCGAGCCACAGGGCTGAAACTGTCAATCAAATTTTAACCAATCACAAGAAGCTATTTAGTATTTCACGTGATCACTTTCATTGCAGCCCGCACGCAACGGGCGAACAGTTGGCCAAGGAATCTCATTGGGCCTAAACGTATCTTGGGAAAGGGTACTCATCACCAAAGCTAACATAACGGAATCTATGGACAAAGGACAAAGGTTAATTTGGCAATATTCCTTGATCTGAAAAAAGCGTTCGACACCGTTGACCATGAGATCTTGCTTGAAAAATTAGAAGCGTATGGAATTCGAGAATTAGCCGGTAACTGGTTCAGATCATATCTGGAAGGCAGACAACAATACTGCAAGCTTAACTGCTATGAGTCTAGGGCTAAGACTGTCACTTGCGGGATTCCCCAAGGATCCTGTTTGGGTCCTCTTCTGTTCATAGTGTATCTAAATGACTTTGAAAAATGTTTGAAAGCATCTAAGGCTGGCATGTATGCTGATGATACTCAAGTATCGTTGGCATCTTCAAGTGTCGATGAGTTGGTTCGCAAAGCCCAAGATGAATTAAGTAATATCTCTGAGTGGATGCGACGGAATAAATTAAGTGCTAATCCACAAAAAACAGAATATATGTTTATTGGCCACCCAAATAGAACTAATAAGATAACCGAGCAAGAAAAACTAAAATTAAATGGCTCAGAAATAAAACGAGTGAAGAAAACAAAATCATTGGGGGTAATTATCAAAGCGAAAGTACGCGGGGGCCTTGCTTCTTTAAAAACCCTAAAAAAGATTGTTTCGCAATCTCAATTAAGCAATGTCTATCGTGCGCTCGTAGAGAGTCATATAAGATACGCTGATGTCATATGGGGTAGTGTATCCAACTCCAAAATGGAATCATTACAGCGTTTTCAAGACAGGGCCATTTCGATAATTGACACTGCCAGGATAAAGGATGACTGGTCGAAGAATTTTTTACAAGTTAAACAACTCATTGCGTTTGATCGATCAGTCATGACATATAAGATCATGAACAGGCTATGTCCAGAAAACCTTTGGAATAAATTTCAACGGAGATCTCATTACTCTAACTATAATACTAGATTTTGTGAGAACCTTCAAATCCCAAAGTATAATCTGGAATATTCTAAAAAGAGATTTTCTTACACAGCTCTGAAGGCTTGGAACGAGATTCCTATGAATATTAGGGAGCTCCCCACCTTGTATCAATATAAAAAACAGTTAAAAAGTCATTTGATGAGCTGAAACCAATGCAAACACGGCCCCCTGGAAGATCAGCAGTAGTTTTCTTTTTTTGTTTTAAAAAATGATTGTAATTAGATTTATGTTTTTTAGCTAAAGTTATTTTGTTGCTGAAGGGTCTCGGTGTATAAAGAATTAGAAATAGAAATAGAAATAGAAATAGAAGGACCAGTATTCCAGAAGGAATACTGATAATAAAGCGCATAAAGCTCATTTTACACCTGGCGGAATTCTTTGGCGGAAGCGGAGTATTCTGTCCAAACGCATGCGCAGAAAGATTTCTAAGATGAATTTTTGCGGAATATTTCAGTGGCGGAAAAGTAGAAACCATTTCAACTTTTCCGTGGCGAAAAATTCCGCTTCATCTTTTCCACCAATCAAATCAAAGAATGATGATTGCGTGTCAGTTCAATATACACTATGCGTAGCGACTTCGTAGCGACATCGTCGCGAAACCTTGATTCCGTGCGGAAAATTCTTCCTGGTGTAAAATAAGCTTAAAGGGAATAGACATAGGTATATCCCGTAGTCGCTATAAATAGGCCAGAGAAACGCCCACAAATCCATTGTTTCTTTAGCTAAACAATGAAACCGGATGCGTCTAAGCTGTCGAGTACAATAGATTATATTTTTGACCTGGCCCGGGCCAGCTTTTAACCATGTCGATTCCCTTTAAAGCAGCCGGGCCTAATTTTCAATACAAGATCGATTGCGAAATTGATGAGAATGGCAAACAAAGAACTCATAAGATAGAGGAAGTAAAGCTAAATTATCTGTTATTCTTTTTATTATTCTATGACTTCAGAAGTTTTGAAGTTGGGAAGAGTTAATCTGGCGGGATCTGGCCCTTCGGGAAGACAAAGTGCACAACAAAATCAACGTTCTCGTCCCACCATAGCCTATGGGTCTACGCGTAGGCTAGTCCCACCACAGATTTGCAGAGCTCACTTTCACGTGCACAGATACGAAGCGATAGTTATGCGCATGCTCTGGCGTATCTATTTATAGACAGCGTAAATTCAGCTATACAGTAATCATTCTACCTTTTACACACCCGATGTATTTTGAAAGATGAAAGATTAGCGCTATGAATTTGATTTGATTTGATTTGATTTCATTTATTTAAGGAGGGTTGCCCTTTGGCAAAAGCCGTTTTTCAAGGGGCCCTCCAATAAAAACATTATTATTATTACAAAAATACCAAAGAAAACTACCCTAATCTAATTACAATGAAAACCATACTATTAAAACCTATTTACAAGAAATGATCATTTACATACATACTAAAATGAAATAAATGAGAGTAAAACGAAAACGAATCCGGAGTCACTGACAGAGGCAGACCCCCGCAGCGACAGCACCAGCCGCCCCTAGGCGACAAGACATCCCAGGGCGAACAGCGATCAAAACCATGACCGCTATACGCCCCGAGCCGGCCCGCCACCCCAGGACAACCAGCGCCACCACCGCAGACCCCACCCCTGCAGTTATCGCTGAACAGCTTTTTGAAACTGTTTAGGGACGATGAAAGAATATGCATTGCCCGGGGGGGTACTTCACTTTGGGTAAGACGGGGATGTGCGCCAGTTTTGGGTAGTTTTTGGCCTGAAAATTCTGGGATTGGGGTATCCTTTTACTGGAAAATTTCTGTGATTGGGGTATACTTTCACTCGGAATTTTCTGGGATTGGGGATTACTCAAAATTCTGTAATGGGTGTTGAATGAAAGTACAACTGGATAAATTTTCAAGTTACACGTTGTCAGTTTCAAGTGAACTGATTTCAAGTATTTTTGTGTTGAAAAACGTCCTCAGATCAGAACCTCGTTCCAATGGCCACTTGGAACCAAAATAATCGTTCCCAGCCCTCTATCCCTTATCCTTTTGACGTCGAATTGCTTTTGTTACTTCTTCGATTGGGTATCAATATCTGACATATATTCTGGGATTGGGTATCAATATCGGACCAAATTTCTGGGATTGGGTCATAACAGAAATCCTTGCGGCGCACACCCCCGTATGAATTTATAGTGAAGTACCCCCCCCCCGGGATGCATTGTCAGTTATAGGTGGTGTATTGTCACTGTGCATCTGTCGAATGTAAAATTAATGTGTTTTCTGATTATGCAGGTGATCATAAGTGCTTGGGCACCCCCATTTTTTGATATAAACAATCTAGCAGCGCAGGTAAAATCTGATTACTTTTGTTGCTCTTTGCCATACGTGTGGTGCCTCAGAGCTAGCATTGGTCAGCATGGAAGGTGAAAAACGACGGGGGGTTATTCCGGCGACGTTCAATGCTGGCAGATGTTACTGTACATAAATTGAGAAGGCTTGAGCATTCACAACAAAGCTTTGGCTGCTGACGATAGCTGTAGCTGCTTAGACTAGGTGGAGAAAGGACGCACAAGTCTATGGGAAGTCTATAGCTATTGCCGCTTTGGCTTGGTAGAAAAGAAGACACAAGTCGATAGCTGTTGTTGCTTTGGCAAGGCAGAGAAAGACGCCACGAATCGATAGCTGTAAGGCACAAGTTAACAGCTATTGCTGCAGAGTATATCAACACTGAAGTGTGTGCAAAATGAATTTTTTGCATTTCTTCTTCCTATTCTTGCAATTAATGGCCTTGATTGTTATGGTAGCAAGCTCAAGGAGAAGGGCGCCGGTGTCAAGGAGAAGATCTCTACCAACCACACGACGACGAAAGGCTGTTGTCATTGTTGTGAGGCGAAGACGCTCATGCACCAGACGGGACTGCAGAGTTTCTAACTGGGGTGACTGGAGTGAATGTGATGCTTCTTGTGGAGATGGTAACTAATAAATTCTTTATTCGCATGCAGGCCACGAGGCAGAGACGTAGGAACCGGAAGCATCGGGGCATGTGCCCCAAGTCTTTGCAACAAACCAAAAAGTGTCCTCATTGCTTCAAATTGCATCACTTTTTAAAACTCGCGCGTCATTTTCTTCTTTGGGAATTGGTTATGTTACAGTAAGGGAATCGGATATCTATCACGAATCACACAAGTTTATTCTACATTTCAAATTCTTACAGTTGAAATTTCATTTGGGTTTTTATGAAAAAAGGGCTCTTGAAGTGTGCTGTGCCTCTTCAAGTTTTAGATGAGGCCCCCTAAGGGGGGTCCCTGGAGCTCTGGAGCCCATCATTTTGACAGCATGGAGCCCTGGAGCCCATACAATTCCCATGGGGGAGCACTGGAGCCCACCGTTCTCTCCATGAGGAGCCCTGTAACTCAAACACTTCATTTTATGAAAACCAAGCAAAAAATAGCTTTCATTTAATAAGGAAAACTACACGAAAAAGGTGTGAAACTATTTTATTTTGTTAATAGATCTGAAAATCAACTTTAGAATGAAATGTTGAGTTTCATCGCGACATCATTTTTGAAAATCTCGCAATTTACCTATAACTGAAAATCTTTCAGTTTGAATTTCAATATTCATGCACTGGTAAAAGATTAGAACTTGCAGTTAAAAAACTGATCAACAGATAGCGTTCCAAGTAGATTTATCTTCGCAAACAATCTACTCTCCTCGGACCATAAAGGAAACTTTGCTTCGTCTCTTGCGCATAGAAAACTGAATTATGAAAAAAGAACCAAGGTCAAGATGATGCACGCTGTCACCGTGAGTGTATCATAGAAATATCCCTTGCAACAAAGGGTGGTTAAGGGGAACAGTCAGCCCTACGTAAAGTCTGATTTGAGAAAAGCAGCAATGGCATGAACAAGACTAAAAAAGGGCGAATAACACTGAAAATGAGGACGATCGTAAGAAATATAAGCAACAGAGGCATCTGATTGTCAGTATGAATAGGAAAGCGTTGCAGACGTTAACGCTATTGACAATGACAACAAGTTTTGAAAAAGCATTCAAACCAATCTTTACCAACAGAAACACAATGGGGGAGACAATCGAGGGGCAAATCACTTCTCAAAATAGGGTACGTGATTTTTGTGATATTAGAATCACATGACTTTTTCCTGAGATTTTTTTTTGTGATTTTAGTGATTTTAGTGAGTTTTTTTTGTCATTTTTCAGTAATTTTTCGATAATTTGTGATTTTTGATGCTTTCGTATGTAGTGGCGTAACGGAGCAACTAGGGGCCATTAGTAATTTAGCTACGCAAGGGGACCCTAAGGCGGCAGATAGATTAACAAAAGTTTGCCAAATTTCCAACATCAATACGGTGTTTTTATCGCCAAAATCAACTTGAGCCCAGCACATCAAAACTTTCATAACCGGCGTCGATGGAAGTATTTTAATGAAGGCACATTTGTGCACAAGAGACATATTGGGGACAGTGGCTAAAACTGAATGATTGCGAAGTGAGCTACACTTGGGGTAGCCCATCAGGAAAATTTTTGAACCATGCTCTTTAGAATATCAGAAAACGAATCTTTCGTTGAGTTTCTATCATCGAATTCAGAAAAAACAGGATAGTAGTCGACGACATGCGTCCCAAGGAAACATTCAAATGTTAACTTCAGGTATGAAACGAATTTTGGTAAATTCATCCTCTAGAACGTTCATATTCGCTAGTAGCAAGGCATTTTTGAAAAATTTGCCAGTTACACCACCTACACCAAACTAAACTTGCAGTTAGTTCAACTCACTGCGGTGTTCAATTCATTAGAAGTCTTTGGGTCTCTTTGGGGGGGGGCGCTAAAGAATTCAATTTGAATCAAAACGACATGCTGTTTCGCCAAAGCTTGCTTGGGGCCCCCAAAGCTCGGGGCCGGCTAGGAGTTGCTCTATCTCCAACCACCGTGCGTTGCGCCACTATTAGTATGTGGTTTTTCTGTGATTTTGTGATTTTTGTATGTGATTTTTTTCGTGACTTCAAGGAAGGTGTACGAAAAAAAATCAGTGATTTGCCCCTCGGAGACAATCGTAATATATCGAGGAAGGCTTGGCAATATCAGAGGATAAAGTGAAAGCTGAATGCTTAAATTCCCACTTTGGATACTTTGTGAACATCACAGACTGCTGTTTGGTCCAGATCCATCATTTTAGGACGATGGGATTGATATGAGTTTAGAAGATAAGGTAGACATGGCTACAGCATAGAATAGAATCTATCATCTTGTTGCTAAAGAAAGTAAAGTCAAAATTGACCAAAGGTTTGAACTGGATGTTAATTTGTTGAACGTTATTGTTAAAATAGAAGCCTTATTAGATACTGGTAAGTAAGGTAGTGATAATATACCAACGAAAAGTATATACAAAACTTTTTTGGAGACTATGAATCTAAATTTGAGGAACATTTTGTTAAGGAGGAACAAAAGACTACAAATAAACAAGAACCTACAGAATTTCATGGCTGAAATCCAAAAATCAATAAACCATTTCAAACCATAGTACATGTGGGAATTTTTGCTAAAAAAGTGCCGGTGTTCCCCTGAATGAGTTGTCAGCGCCATGGAATAATTTCCCTATCCTTCGGAGGGACTTAAAAGTGTGGAATGCTCTTAGTGATGACCTAAGATTGACAACATCTCTGATGAAATTAGAAAAGAAATACGTTGCAGGGATAGTAACCACTGTACGTACTATATTTGCATTTAATTTAGATTTTTTATCTTTTTCTGTCATATTATATGAATATTGTATATTCCATATTGTTTATTACCGCAGGACTACGCCTGCAACCTTTGCTAAAACTGTCAAAATTGTTTTTCACAAATTTTAAGGATGGAGCCCTGGAGCCCTTAAAAGCATGCAATGGAGCCCTGGAGCACAACAATTTTGCCTCTGGGAGCCCGGAGCCCATTGAAATATGTTCTGGAGACTCGGAGCCCGAAATCCCTTAGGGGGCCTCTTAGATGCTTCCTACGGTCCTGCCAGTGGGAGAGGGTTATCTTTGGCTACTTCCCCGTTTGTTTTGACTAAACATTTGATTTTCGGATTTTCATTTTGTTAACAGCGTATACAGGCTACAGTCTATAAGCTCCATTCCATTGCTAAGCTGTTATGATTTGGATCAAAAACGAAGCTGGAAATTTTGCAGAGACTTTCTTCTGAAAGCTCACTGCAATCGGTAGACCTCCAAAGCGAAGGGAGGGCTAGCCTGCGTGCAGGCTATACCCATGAAAAACGTATAGTCTGCGTAACACCGCCCACTTTGATGTAGTGCGTGCTTCAGCATTTATTTGTTAGCCTAACAAAGAGGAAGTATTGTTGTAACAGCCAATAACATCGCTTTCCCGCGAAACGAGGAAGCAATCAGATTTGCGAACGGCTATCATGTAATTAAATCTCAGGTTTCACTTTGTTCTCATAGCAAACTACGTTAGCAACACAATACTTTGGAATTTTAAGTACCCTGCGACAGACAATAGATAGACCCTAAGTAGATTGGATGTTATTGAAATGAAATGCTGACTCATACAATACGCAATATTGGGCGGTGTTGCGCAGACTATTCCCTTTCCTTAGGTATTGTCTTCATGCACGCAAAGGGAGGGCCTCTTTATCCTTCTTGATCTGCGGCCTCTTTTGTGTTTGGTAGAGATTTGTTTGTACAAAGGTATGCTGCATGTTTCTAATCGTTTGACCCCTACTTCTTATGTGGTATAATAAAATTCAGTTTTCTGGGAAGTGAAAGATCCCGTCGTGGCAGGTACTAAACTTCCACTTAGGTTAGGACCCTGAGGACAAAATGAGCGTACATTTGACAAAGAAGGAGATGATACACCAAAGTTCAACAGTGTACCTGCGTTTTGTCGAATATCCACTGCTCTGCATTTTAGATGGAAATGAAGTTCAGCACTAGCTAGAAATATGAATGCAGTAATTTAGAAAGACGTTGCGTGTAGACGCGATATTATATGGAAATTTTGAGACACACTTTAGTGAATTAGGATATTTGGTAGAATTTATGTAACATGCTTGATTGCTGCTGGGCCAGCGATGGAGACCTTTTTTGGGGATCTCCGTTGTCGGTTTGGCGGGGTCGAGCGCGATATTGTAAGTAGTTTTTTAGGTGCTTTTCTCTAGTCTTTATTGTACGTTTTTATGCGGAGGCTCCTTGAAAATCAGTCAAAGGGTGAAGGGCCTCCCTTCTTAATACACTGAAAATGAAAAAAATGAAAATGAAATGAAACAGAAATAATACATTGAAAAACGAAAATTAACTCAGTTTCATTTTGCTCCTTGCTGGTAAGGGGCCGTCCAAAATTCCATTTCGTCACAGATAGCGGAATTTGGCCGCTAACTTCAGATACTCCCTCCCCCCTCCGCTTAACGGACATGCAAAAATTTAGTGTTTACCAATGTCGCTAACTGTTTCATCGTGATCGTTACAAACCTCCAACTGTTACAAGGAGAACCTCTTCTTAGGCTGTCTCTGTCTTTGCTTTACGTTATCCAGCGTTGAAACTTTGCAAAATATGACTGAAAACATTGTTAGGTTCCATTCCGTCACGCTTAACGGATTAGTAATGAACCCCCTCCCCCCGTAACGGCCAAATTCCGCTATCGGTGACGAAATGGATTTTTGGACGGCCCCTAAGTCGTATTCACCCTTCTTGAACCAGGGTTGGTAAGCAAAGTACAGAAGCGTTAAGAAACACCATCAATAGCACACTCTTTTCTAATGATATCAATTGTCATGCAATTTAGATTCACAGCAGTAGCGATTCTTAACTGAATTTAATCTAGTTCCTTGTTGGTGAGTCGTTTTAACCCTTCATTGATCTTGTTTGGTAAGTACAATACACAATTACAGGTAGTGTTTAAGAAACACCATCAATTAAATACTTTACCGTAAAGAAATCAATTAAGTGACAAGTTATATTCACAGTCTGACCTTTAACCTTATTTTAACCGGGTGAAAAAAGTGATTTTCTAACGGGGGGGGGGGGGCCAGAGAAGCAAAAACACTGCAAACCTACAAACCTGGTTTGGAGGAAGGTTTTGGCCAAAAATTGAGGAAGGTTTAGTTGTCAGAAATAAAATTTTATATTGCCGCGTAGATTTAGAAAATGAATCCTCAATAAATAAATAGAACCATTAAAAATCATGTCAACAGTATGCAGATGGTGACATGGTGAGGTTATTTCAAAACTATATCAAAGAAGAAAAATCAGATTTGATCAGACAATGTGATGAAAGAGAGAACGTCTATGAGGAAAAAATGTGCATATGTGTCTGGAACAAATGATTTTTGAAAAGCGTCCCAGAAAAGTACTTGTGCTTGCAAAATCACCAAAATTTTATCGTAAGGCAGATCTTCAAATTTCTTTTTCTTATCAGTAGATTGAAAAAAGTTATTTTTGCAGGCAAAGCTGATCTTTTGATCTATTTTTCGATTAAGTGAATCCAACTCATTTTAGTGCTGCTTGGTCTTGAAAGCACTTATGTTTATTTGAGTAATTTCTTTTGTTCTATTGAGTTTCTTGTTTGGTCATGAATATCAGAATGAAACGTGAATTGTTATTGTGGACTTGAAGAATACTGCAAAATTTTCAATGTGACGGTTATTAGAGGCAAGATTAGCGATGTTGCTTAAACAGTGTTGCTTAGAATGAGGTTTTTGCTGCATTATTTCATACCCGTTAAGTAAAGAGAACAGATAGCTCACCATCATTAAATATATTTGAATTGTTGATAGAAGAGATGCAAAAATTTTATGATAACCTTCGTAATCAAATTTTGGTGATTTTGCAAACAGGAGTATATTTTTGGACATCCAGTAGCTTTCAGATGTTCTCACATGAACTCTTTGTTCCCCCTTCATTGCCCCAATACCTTTCAATTAATGAATAGCTTCCTTAAGACCGTGGCCTCCCTTGTATTACCCTGCGTACCAGAGCCTCTTTTTATTACTTTTTGGCTCTGGTACCCAGGGTACCCAGGGTACCCTTGTGTTAAAACCTTACTTGCACCCAAACAGACAAATGATATTGGAAGATCCCCAATTACATCCTTTTGTCTGGTTCACAAAACACCCTTGAGCTGTTTTCCAATAATTATATATCGTGTTAAAATGAGGAAGGTTGAGAGCATAAATTTCAGGTTTGGAGGAAGGTCAACAACTTTTTGCAGCTCTGGGGGGGGGGGCGTTTTTCACCCCTAATCATCTTCGAAACTATAATAGCTATGACAATAAAACTTGCGTTGTAAGAATATTACACTTCTCTTCCTCTTTTGAAAGAGCCCTTAGCTTTTACTATTGAGCAAATAGAGCCGAAATGGCACCCAAAAACGTTTTTACTCTACATAGTTTTTGGTCGTACTTTAAAGCTATTAACAATCTTGCACCATGGTTATCTCTCACAATTATTTACAAAACATTGTGCTCACAATATTTTCAGTCTAAAAAGGCAGAAACTGACTTACTGGTCCCTTTCATGAAAATTAGTAATGAGCAGAAGGCGTTCGCATTTCGTGAGAGAAAATCTGGAATGAATCTGCAATCTACAATATCAATCTCCAAAAAGGCATACCGGGGGGGGGGGGGTACTTCACCATAAATTCATACGGGGGTGTGCGCCGCAAGGATTTCTGTTACGACCCAATCCCAGAAATTTGGTCCGATATTGATACCCAATCCCAGAATATATGTCAGATATTGATACCCAATCGAAGAAGTAACAAAAGCAATTTGAAGTCAAAAGGATAAGGGATTGAGGGCTGGGAACGATTATTTTGGTTCCAAGTGGCCATTGGAACGAGGTTCTGATCTGAGGACGTTTTTCAACACAAAAATACTTGAAATCAGTTCACCTGAAACTGACAACGTGTTGCTTGAAAATTTATCCAGTTGTACTTTCATTCAACACCCATTACAGAATTTTGAGTAACCCCCAATCCCAGAAAATTCCGAGTGAAAGTATACCCCAATCACAGAAATTTTCCAGTAAAAGGATACCCAATCCCAGAATTTTCAGGCCAAAAACTACCCAAAACTGGCGCACATCCCCGTCTTACCCATAGTGAAGTACCCCCCCCCCCCCCGGAGCCCATGATGGAGATACACGATACTCACAGTACAACACAGCTATCTTACCTAACTACATATAACTACACACGATATTGGTTAAGGGTTAGTAGTTTTGGCGCAAGGGCACTTGGCCATTATGTTTTACTTTAGCTGCATGGCTGTCCATACTACGGTTGAGTGGTAAGACAGGTATGATGGACTAATTTTTACAGAAGTCTTGCGTAGTTGCAATTTCATTTTCAAGGAAAGGAATGCATGAACCTAAGCTGTATATCGACCAAATAGACCAAAAGAAAGCAAAACTGTTTTTGTTAAAATTTCTCCACGTGTAGCAATAACGCTAGCAATAACATTAATTAGTGAATACAGCGTTTTGGGAAATGGGAACAAACTGCACCATTCGTAAAGCAGCAAGGGCGATGCCACCATGAGAGTCCGCCACCAGAGTTCTCTAGAGGTCGAAACCAAGCAGTTTAAAAGAAAGCTAAACAATCGTGCGAGACTGAGCCAAAGGAAATTTATTTTGGAAAAGGCAGAAAATTTATAGGTTATAGGCCTTTCTCATTCTGTTGAAATTACAAGGTGCCTTTACCCCCCCCCCCTGTCTCACAACCCCTCGTTCTTGCAGTCAGTTCAGTTCTGAAGGCACTGCATCATAAAATGACTGCCCGTCTCCCCGCCCACTGTCTGAAGACCAAAGTGAAGTAAGACAAACACGCAATTCATTCCATAGAGTAAAAGATAATTAAGATGTCCTTGATTAGACTTATGCCTTTCGTCCCTTGTTTCCCTGCGTTCTTTGATTTGCTGATATCACTTGGTCAATAGGGACTCATAATATTACGCTTATATAATGGGCCCACTTTTTCAAAATGTCATAAAGAGGTGGGAGTTCTCGTACACTCAACAAAATCGCTTCCAAAATCTGGTTTAAAGAGCTCGAACATTGAAAAGCGAAGTTTTAGTACAAAGAATGATGTTCTGTTGACCTACAAAGCGCAAAATGCATACGTTTCAGGCAGTAATCTTCCTCTGAAGAAGCAAAATAGATCCATCGAAGCTGCGAGAACTCCAGGATTCTTCAACCGTTCTTTAAGAGCAACAACAACAACATTCTGAATAGCGGCCCCTGATTGGTTAAAAACTGAATTCTAGCGATTTGATTGGTGAATACGGAACCACCCTACGCGGGCTTAAAGTGGGCCCACTATTTAAGAGTAATGTTATTAGTCCATCTTGACCAAGGAACGCAGGGAAACAAGGGACGAAAAGGCATCAGTCTAGTCCTTGATAACACCGCCTCTGATATGATGTATTCCTTATTGTTTGACAAAATAGGTTATTTAGAGAAAAGTGAACTGCAGGATAGCTAGATTTCCACAAACAGAAAGTGAGTGAGAAAGAAAGAAAGCAACAAAAAAAGTAAGAAAGTATAGAAAGAAAGAAAAGTGTAGAAAGAAAGAAAGAAAGAAAGAAAGAAAGGAAGAAAGAAAGTAAGAAAGTATAGAAAGAAAGAAAGAAAGAAAGAAAGAAAGACATCGCAGATTGTTGATTCTACTGAAATATTACGCAACTAACGCTGCAATTATGTAAAGTTTTTGACATGGTCTCTTATAATTAGTCTTGAATTTCACTATCCAGGCCGGAAGTCTCGTGAGAGAACAGTCACCCAAACGGCATTCTGCGGGGGTACAGGATGCCCCTCTCTGCAACAGACAAGTCACTGCACTGTCACTGAAGACAGGAACTGCGTAGTAGGGCAATGGTCTCCTTGGTTTAGCTGCTCAACAACTTGTGGAGAAGGAGAAAGGACCCGAGTAAAGAGCATCATTAAACAAAAGACATGCAATGGCTTATGTGAGGATACACTTTCAGAAAAGAAAACCTGCTCACAATATGTTCCTAAGGATTGTACATTAAGCGCTTGGACGCCATGGACAGAATGCTCAACAACTTGCAGAGTCCCAGGTAAGTGAACTGGAACGGGTTGTGTCAAGCCCCGTTAAAACGCTCTCAACAAGTCACTGAACATGGCTCAACATTCATATTCGCAGAGGGCAAATGTTGAGAGCGTTTATTGAGAGCGTTTTAATACTTTGTTGAGTGGTGCTCAGTGATGTTGAGCGGTGTTCAACGATGTTGAGTGGAATTTGAAAGAAGTCAAAAAATGTTCAGTGGGTCAACTCAACATTTCTATTGTTCTAATTACTGTTGAACTATGTTGAGAGCGTCTTAACACCCTATTCAACAATGTTCAGTCGGCGCAAGCGCACCAGACTCATTCTCTTCGCGCCAAAACAAGAAGAAAACGAAAGAAAGTTCAATACCTATCGAGAGCTTAGTCCAAGTAGGTGAGAGAGAAGTCGAAGTTTATGAATCGCTATGGCAAATCGCTACCAAAGCATGGATGCATTTGGCAATGAAAACGAATGATACGTCATGTACAATATACCGGGTGACCCAAAAAAAACTTCACAAGCTAGATCGCCTATATCTCCTTGACAGCAAACGTTATGAAGACAAACAAGGTGCCAGCATGTAGCTGAAAGGCTCCGCTATCTTTTGAGATGTTGCTTGGTCAGTTTAAGATATGCGTACTGTCCGAAAAAACAGTTTCAAAAATATGGAAATTCATTCATTTCTTGGACCATTCCCTCACTTTCCTGTCCATTTTTTGGAAAGTGTGACAAAACGTGAATTCAAACTTTGCTTTGCAGCATGAAAATTCAATGAAGAATTCAGGTCACTCATTTTGCAAACAAAAAATTACCCCAGACGACTTCTAATGCATCGCTATTTCGAGTTTTCACAGAATGTTTACTGGAAAATGATGGCGATTATTTCACTCAAAATGAGGAATCCTGGATTCGAAATTTTCATTGAATCTGGTTTTTCGGATGGTAATCATTGCTTAAAATGACCATGCAACAACTCAAAAGATAGCTAAGCCTTTCAACTAAACAATGATAGAAAGCGTTGGGCAATAGCTTTTGCTTTCAGGGAGCTAGTTATGATCTAGCTCGTGAAGTTTTTTTTGGGTCACCCGGTATGCTATATAAACCTTGTATACATCATGGGATAAGTAAATTCATTTTTACTCGGAACCAAAAATTATCACTTTTGGCAACATTCCAACCCAAAAATATCGGACATACCTTCCCGTATGAACATGTGATGAGCGCCCCTGGGTCTGACTGGGGGACTATGTTTATTTGATTCGGGAGTTGAGTAGTAATTGCTTCAATGAAGAAAGAACCTGGTTCTTTTAAAAACTCTCGAAGACACTTTATTTTAAGGATGCAAAATCTTTTCATGCAGGAACCCAGAACCACAGCCGCACTGTAGTGAAAGAGGCTGAGTGCAATGGTACATGCCTGTACGCTTTGAATGAATCAAGATCCTGTGCAGGACACCAAGGGCCGTGGTCTCAGTGGTCCAGTTGTTTGGCAGGCTGTGGTCGCACAGGTATGGTACTAATTTAGACCGCGTTTTCACAGTAACGGTACGGTTTTGATCCGCTGCAAAGCTGTTGCGATTAAAAATCATAACCGCCTTAGAATAAAATCATTCCGCAGAGAAAAGGATTAAAGGCGTTACGGATTAACAGGAACAAAAGTCTGATCCACTACGGTATAGTTACGGATCCAAAAGTGTACCGGTGCGTAGTGTAAACGGGGTCTTAGATCGTTATCAATGTTTTTGTTTTTCAATTCATTTCATTTTTCATTCTTTATTCACTAGTCAGGAATGTAGTGTCACAAAATGAGGTCCCGTTCAACTTTTTGGTAAAGTTTGCCTATTTGGTACCGTCCTATGTAAAATTTTACGGGGAATCCGAAAATCGATGTTGTAATTTCAAAAATGTCATCTTCCGGTCATAATGACGTCATAATGACAGGAGGATGACATTTTCTGAAATTACAACATCGATTTTCGGATTCCCCGTAAAATTTTACATAGGACGGTACCAAATAGGCAGACTTTTAAAAAATTTGAACGGGATGACAATGCAATCATGACTACACGGTAATCTCGTCGGCAAAGGCCACTAAATCTTCATCGCAGGGCTCCTTTAAAGGCACACTGTCGCAGCGCTGATTGCGTAAACAACACAACCAAGACGAAAAAAATTAGACAAGAGCCAGTAATTTCGCTGTACAGTGAAATTCACGAAGATGATAATGATCTGATTCCCTTTATTCTTGAAACAAAGTATGATCCAAGAGCATAACGGCTTGGTAATTACTCAAAAGCCAGAGCTTTGTTATTGATTTCGACATCACAACTAGCCAATCACAACCACGACAAAGCCGGCTTCTGCTAAAGGATAACTAATTAAGAAAATCTGGAATGTGAACTCTCATCGCCTTTGAAAAACTGACGATTAAGAAAGTGATGATAGTAAATCGCTCAGCGGAAACCAGCCTTAATCAAGAGCAGTGATGGAAAAACCATTCCCTTTCTTGCTAAGTAACTTGAAACTAATAGGGTAAAAGCCCGCAAACAAGAACATAGCAAAATAAGAACCTGCAGACTGATTTTGTGGAAAAAGACACCCAAAAATAGGAACCAAAAACAGACTGATTTACTTCAATGTTCTTATGAGATGGAACACTTAATTAAGAGATTTCATCATATTTCATCATATAACAAACTCCCAACTATTGATGACTGAACACCTCTATCAGTTTTCAGGGATATGCAAATTGTTTTATCAAGCCGTGTGATATAAACTGCTTTGTCAACAACAAAAATACCATACTCTCTAATATTTTCATGCAGTCATTATACCCTCAAGTTTATTTAATACATAATATATACTGTAGCTATATAGTCATCATAGTCACAAGTGTCCTTGCCATTAGAACAACACCCTGGAAATGTCATAAGTACCTCATTTATAAGAACCTAGCCAGTCTATTTTTTAGAAAAGTATGTTCTTGTTTGCGGGGTTTTACTGTATTCTTCGTTATTTCATAAATTCTCTCCTGTGCCAAATTTCGGCTGAACTATGGCACAACACATATTTCAAAGTTCTTAGGCACATCTAGTGCCATTAAGAAATAAGAATAGGTCTACCGTTACAATGAGGTTTCAAGAAACTTACAAGATTTTCACTTACATGACATTATGCTTAACATGTTACAAGTTTTCGCGATTTGATCGCTTCATACGCAATGAAACACAGCAATTGTCTTGATATGACCTGGAACATTGTGTACAATGTATCCATTAGGCATAGAAATAGCTATTGATAGCTTCTTTGTATCACACAACAGTAAATGAGAAAAGGAAGCAACCATTCAATATATTGAGAATTCCGAACGTTTCAAATAAAAGAGGCTGTTTGTGGAAGGGTTTGATTGATTGTCCGCCCGACCTGGAGTGCGGTTTCTCAACCATCAATTGTAAACTCGGATAGTTGGTCTCACTGGGCAACCATGCCATCTAACCATAAGTTGCTATTTGGCAGTAGCGTAGCCAGGGGGGGCAAGAGGGGGCGGCCGCCCCCCCAATCATCGCCAGAGATGAGTTTTGTAATTCTCCCAAATCCGTTGAGAAACTGGAGGGGGGGGGGGATCGGCTGCATTTTTCTCCAACACTTGTGGCAGCGTGATTTGTCAATGTTATAAAAGAAACAGGAATGAAATTCTTGCCCTAATAAGTGACATCTTGGTGCGATTTAGCCAACAAAAGAATCAAAAATTTTCTGCTCGCTTCGCTCGCACGTCCATACTTCCCTCATCACTGTATCATCTTGGGATCATCTTTGTACCCTGGCCTGCTATCATGTCCAGGCAAGGCATGCAGCTTCATTTCATGTCCAGGCAAGGCATGCTACCAAATAGTATTTGGTAACTGTCGGGCTGGTGGCTGGTCGACCGTTTTATCAAAAGTTATATGCGCAGCGATCAGGCTCTTCATTTCATTTCATTTCATTTCATATCTTTATGCACAAAAAATCCCTATCAGCTATAAAAAAACTTATAAATCCTAATAACAACAAAATTAAAATATCTAATACAATAGTGTAAAGAATTAATAACACAAGTCCTAATAATGGCCTAATCTGCAGAATGCTGTTCTACCCAGGGATCGTGCTTTGGGAATCGTTGCCGATTGAGTAAAAAATCCTTCAACTTCTTTTTGAAAGTGTAAATCGTAGGACTTTGTCTAATGCTCGGTGGAATTTCATTCCAAACTTTGGCTGCAGAATAATAGAAATTTCGTTTCGAAAATTCCAAATTTTGCCTTGGCACGTCGATATCTAATGAGTTCCTTAACCGATAGTTAGATAGCTGTGATCTTGTTGAAAATCGTCTCTTCAAGCTGTCAGGGCACAAGTCATTAGTTATTTTGTAAATCATGATAGCCCTGTCATATTCAATCAAACTTGAGAGTTCGTTTCATTCTCTGTCTTCTGTAATGTTTTTTGCGTTTAATTTCTTCTATGTATTAATACTTTATTTGATATAAAAAAGGAAAAAAAACATAATCCAAATATTGCTTTCCTCTTTCTTCTATTGTCTCCTTTTCGACTTCCTTCCTTTCCCTTAATTATTTCAATTTCTGTTTTCACTTCATCTTTCTTCATTCCATCAGCAATTCTTCTTTCCTGCCTTCAAAGTTTCCTTGTTTTCCTCCTGCCATTCCACTGTCTCTCTTTCTTACCCTTCATTTTTCTTCCTTCCAGACAAATGAGGTTCCGGCGCTTCATGGTTTCGCACACCTTTTCCACCTGACCAAGGGCGATATGAAATGCATAATTCTATTCTTTCAAATCCCTCTCCAAGTTGCCAGATAATCCCTTAGAATATTGCGAGACTGCTGCGGAGGAAGGAAAGGAAAGCACATTTGGGAAGCGGCTGCAGGAAAGTTTGCCGGGGCCGAGGCTAAAAATAGGCTACAAAAATAGGACAACAGGTGATGTGAATCAAGTGAAGATTAGAATTTCTGAGAAAGCTGAAGAGCATGGAAAATATTGTAACTCATATTCTCTACAAGGGCATATACTGGATAGGCACCACGTCCGTTAACGTAAATGTTCTTTTGCTTAATTCTGTTTCAAATCAGATGTCGGACACTTGATTTACTTTAAATACACTTGATTTACTTGATTAAAGACACTTGATTTACTCATTACAATGAAATGAGTTGTGCACGTAAACTTATCTCGACCCTGACCTTGCATCTGATGTGGGACGGAATCTAGTAATGTAATAGCATCCAGTAGATATCAGATTGTCCGTAGTGCTTGCTGTATTTAGATTAACATTGCGTGTCTTTTTCACATTAGCCATGTGGCAGTCATTGTCCTTCGCCCCCCCCCCCCATGGTATCGTCCCTGTAATGTTGTATAGTAATTAAAACTGTATGGTAGAATGTAGGATTTGTTGTAATATTTATATCAGCTATCAGCTATTTCTAAAACAAGAAAGGGCATTGGTTTGTTGAAATATCTCTCCAAATATCTGCCCAGGCATACCCTAAATGAATTGTATAAGCTCTATGTTTGACCTCACCTGGACTATGGTGATGTTATTTATCATATTCCTGCTAAAATGTCTGCTTTCAGTTAAAATATCATTTTACCAAATTTAATGGAAAAATTGGAGTCTGTTCAGTATTCTGCTGCTTTGGCTGTAACCAGAACATGGAGAGGAACATCTCGAGAGAAGTTGTACACAGAGCTTGGTTGGGAGCCACTGAGTTCCAGAAGGTGGAGTAGACGCCTTACCTTGTTCTACAAGTTTGTAAACAATCTTAGCCCGGAGTATACAGTAGATCCAATTCCCCCTCTCCAACAGTCGCAGTACCGTCTTCGCAACCAGGATGTCATTGGGAGATTAAATGCAAGGACAGAAAAATTCAAGTCGACCTTCTATCCTAATTGTTTATCTGAATGGAATAAGCTTGAGCCTGAACTAAGACTTGCACCTTCTATCTCTGTTTTTAAGAAAAAACTCTTGTCAATAATCCGCCCCCATGCAAATCTGTTTATGGAATTCACGATCCAAAAGAGTTGTCCTATCTTACTCCACTCAGGGTTGGTCTCAGCAAGTTAAATCTCCACAAATTCAAGCATAATTTTAGAGATACCATAAACCCGATGTGCCCAACAAACGATGGCATTGAGGATACGGAACACTTTTTGTTGCTCTGCCCCTCTTTCGATGTTCAACGGCAAGGTCTTCTCGCTGAAATTGTTAAATTATTACGACCATTTGTGCAAATCACAAATCTTTCAAATGATGCTTTGACGCAGCTTTTATTATATTGTGATCAAGACCTTTCTTACGACTGGAACAAAAATATACTCAAATAGTCTTTACGGTTCATTCACGAAACTGGTCGCTTCGACTAAGATCTCCCAAGCTCCAGTTATGTCACAAAGTAACCACCATGTCCGTTAACGTAAATGTTTTGTTTGCTTTGTAAATTCCGTCTCACAGCGGATGCCAGCCATTTGATTTACTCCCTATGAATAACCCATTACATGTAAAGACTTTTGCTCCTAAAAATATGCGACCTTGACCTACATCTCATGTGGGACGGAATCTAGTTATAGTTTTCATTAGATATTTAGATCGTTCGTTGTGTTGTAGCATTTAGTATAACTTCATGTGTTTCAAATTGGCTATGGGGTAGTCATGGTCTTTCGCTCCCCTTGGTATCGTCCCTGTAGTGTCGTATAGTAGAAACGTATAGTAGAATGTAAGATTTATTGTAAAATTTTTATATGAATAAAAAATAGCTACTGGTCTGGACCATATCTACGTATTTCATGCAACCCTTGCCTTAACTAACTCAATTTTTCCCTGATAAAAGGATCTCATGAGCGACACACAACATTGGACTGCGGCCCAGGCATTCCAAGATTGAATGAAACTGATTCTTGCACTGGAACATGTTGCGGTAAATCGTGCAATGATGGTTTGGTGTACGCTGGCACTTACCCAGATTGCAGTTGCAAGAAAATCAACCATGGAGTTGTCAATAAAGGTAAGTCATGCTATACCCTTTAGGTTTCACTGGAAGATTTTGTAACTTTTAAGCTTGTATTTGCATGTTTGCACATGGGCAGTAATGCACCGTTGATATGGCCTAATATGGTTTTAACTTTATTTGAAGAATGGCAGCATTCATCCGAGTTGTCTGTGATGAGGAAAACGAAGGAAAAAGCCCAATCATCAAACTTTTCTTGCAGTCCCGTGGAAGCGAAACAACACAGTTAGTAGGAATATAACTTTACATAGGCCACATAAACGGTATTGCCCATGGTTTGCAAGGAGCAAATAAATCTAAAAATATCGCATTGAGGGTAATCATGTCGTACCCTCTTGACTCCACTGAAAGGGTCTGTTTCATCCAGCATTCCTTGTGTGTGTCGTCTGTTGGTTGGCCTTTGTTGTTGCCATTTCCATGGCCCATGAAAAAGGCGACAACAAAGGGAAATCAAGAGATGGCGCATGCAAGGAATGCTGGATGAAACAAATCCTCTAAAGGGTTTGTATAAGGTTTGTGTGGGTGCATATGCCAGGAGCAAAACAAAGCTACAAATACCGGGTGCTCTAAAAAAGTACTCCTTTTTGAAAACTCAACAAAATTTGATCACACAGTCGATCTTCTAAATTCTTTTAATAACCAAATTATCTTTCAAGGTATTGCCGATCTTACGATTGGGTGTAAAATTAACAAATTCAACAGGTAATTTCTAAAATGGATTTCAAAATGTCCACCAGAGACCACTTCAATTAACATCCTCGTTTTGGAAATTACAGTAGTGCCCCGCATATAAGAAACATGAATTCAAGACACACCAGACCTTGATTTTCAAAATAATACCCCCTAGACTGATGCCTTTTCGTCCCTTGTTTCCCTGCGTTCCTTGGTCAAGAGGGACTAATAACATTACTCTTAAATAGTGGGCTCACTTTAGGCCCGCGTAGGGTGGTTCCGTATTCACCAATCAAATCGCTAGAATTCAGTTTTTAACCAATCAAGGGCCGCTATTCAGAATGTTGTAGTTGTTGCTCTTAAAGAACGGTTGAAGAAGCCTGGAGTTCTCGCAGCTTCGATGGATCTATTTTGCTTCTACAGAGGAAGATTACTGTCTGAAAGGTATGCATTTTGCGCTTTGTAGGTAAACACAACATCATTCTTTGTACAAAAACTTCGCTTTTCAATGTTCGAGCTCTTTAAACCAAATTTTGAAGCGATTTTGTTGAGTGTACGAGAACTCCCACCTATTTAGGCCATTTTGAAAAAGTGGGCCCATTATATAAGCGTAATATCATGAGTCCCTATTGACCAAGTGATATCAGCAAATCAAAGAACGCAGGGAATCAAGGGACGAAAAGGCATAAGTCTAAATACCCCCTCTTATAAGAAACTGGTCCATGTCTCTAAAAGGCTTGTTTCTTATTTAAAAACTATCAATACATTAGAAATTTGAAAAAAATGATAAATTCAGCTTTGCAGTTGAATCAAATTGTTCCAATTCAAATGAAAACAATAATTTTGCATGCAAATGAGGCAAAAAAGAATCTTCCTTGAATAATTTTCGCTTTTGTTGGCAGTGGAAATTTACAAATGCAAATCAAAATAATGTTTTATATAACAATCATACAGCTTGTGTCTGAGTAGTTCATTGACAGTACATAATTTTTCTAATAAGAAACTTAAGAAACTTTACCCTGATTGAAAATTTATATTTCATTTTATAAGAAACACATCAGACCTCAAATTGAAAATATTGTTTCTTATATGCGGGACACTACTGTATTCAAAAATTTTTCATATGAAATTTTAGATGCCAAATTCGGATTTAGCATCCATAGTCTAACTATGAGTTTTCAAGTTGCTAGAGGTCGTAATTTCAATTTCATGGCGATGTAAAGTTTGAAATCTATGAAGGATTTTGACCGTGAAAATGACTCTGGGTGTAAAGTTTCATCCTGGACAAATTTTCACGGTCAGAATAAATATTTGAACTTTACTTTGTCACAAAACCAACATAACAACTGCCAGCAGTTTGAAAACATGAAACTAAACTAAAGTTTGGGTGCTAAGTCCGAATCTGGGTTTGAAATTTTCATATGAACAATAGGAAGAAATTTTGACAAATTTCCAAAACGAGGCTGCTTAAATGAAATGGTGTATTGGATTATGCACTTGCAAGTATAATGCTTACAATATTAAGGAGGCAGTGCCCTTCCAAAGGAGTATTGGCGTTTTATCCTCCCCTACTCCCCCCGGTATGCAGTCGGTCGGTCTAAATTCTTTCGTAGATTAAGTAAGACGCTTGATATGATTTAGTGCCTATCTACAGGGTGTTTCATGTAAAGCAAGGTGTCTCATGTAAATCTTCCCAGTTTTTCTAGGAGAGCTTTCCAGTCGTCGTCGTGACACTTGCAACTCAATGAATTTACATTCTGGCAACGATTTTTCCTAAACGACTTCCCAGTTTAAACTCAAAAATCTCTCGATGTGGTCATCCTAGCAGAACAAATAAAACCTGCTCTAAGAGCGTAGCAATGCTCTCACTAGGCGAGCAATAGTTTGATAAAACTTAGCAGTGGAACCACAACCGAGGAAAAAAACGCAGCATGCAAATGCTGAAAGATTGATCTAGATCTCGGGAGGGGGGGTGGTTCTTAGCTAAATTTCGGGTAGGGGTGTGCCGCCCACAGTTTCAAACTGGAACAGTTGGCTAGACCAATTTTTGTGAAAATGATACCCTTGGCTAGACTAATTTCTCCATTAAAAGTGCCCTCAAAGGGCATTTTCTAGACAAATCTTGCCAAATTTTCGCATTCTCAGGACAGAAATTTTTTTTAATTTGGTTTTTTACAGAAATTACCGAACTTTTACAGCTCTTTGATCAAAATTGCCTTGCCTAGACTAAACTCGATTAAAATTGCCAAAAATTATACCCTTGGCTAGACTAGAGGTCCAAAAAAGTATACCCTTGTGGGCGGCACATTCCCATGTACCTTTACTATGGAAGAATCCCCCCCCCCCCCCGTGATCTAGATTTGACGATTCCCGTTTCGGTTTCCGTTGCTCAATGTGATCAAATTAATGCTCATTTAGTAACTCCAGTACAACACCATTAGAATTTTTTGCTGTACTATGATGACCGGTCAAGAGATATTTGAGTTTAAAACTAGGAGCCGTTTTATGTGACATACTATTTGCTGTATATCTATGTATTCTCCTAACAGGTTGCAACGCAGGTTTGATTGCAATGGTGTTGGCTTCTTTGCTGGGAATAACGATGTATTAGAAGAACACTGACAATGCACACTTGCAAGTCTGAACGTTAACAAAGACTGCATCGTCTTACATAATCTTATCCTAGTAATCGCTACTATTTTAAGGGAAGAAACATTCGCATTGATTGCGTTTTTGAACGAAATTCGCAAAAGAATATTCTGCGAAATGTTAGACGTAAATATTCATGTAATTAGATTCTGATATTATTATCATTATTTACTATGAACACTTTATCAACAATGTTGGCATAAAAAGGCATAAGATAGCTATGCATGAATAAAATAAAATATTTACAAGCATAGCTGATAAAAGTGAATTACTTCGAATTAAAAAAAAACAGAATGGATAAATATGTCATGTAAAACCCATAAGTGGTACAATTCATCGGCAGAGTCTACGTTGGCAATGGCACTCATCGGCACTCATTTCCTTTCTAAGCTTTGATTTTGGTCTTAAATTCAATTAAGTTAGTTGAGTGTCTAATTGACCCTGGAAGTGTACGCCATAAACTGTGGACCCCTATATCGAACATTTTCTGAGCCATACATTATTGATCTCACCATTGGTAAGTTAAAAATCGCGATCATTTTTGAGGTTATACTGGCTGGTTTGTGGACAGAATATTTATTTTATGAAAGGAGGATTTAAGCAATACTTTTTTTTGAAAATTTCTATCATTAATAATGTAAGTTGTTCTGATTAAAAAAGAAACACTGTCATCATATCCTAGGAGATCTTCAAAGCTAGATTCCTGATCTCTGTACGTTATTCGGAAGGCTAGCTCGTGCAATTTGTTGATTTTATTATTTAGTTTTCGACTATGAAAAATCCATGCCAAAGGACAGTATTGAAACTGGCTATTTATGAATGATGTCATCAGTATCCTTAATTAAGTTTGGTCCATTAGTTTAAAATTGATAAATACCTCTTTTTTACTTCAGTGTTTGCCAAATTCGTCCGGATTAGGCCAACAACGATGCTTTGATAGCTTGAACGGTTGAACTGTGCTATCAAAACATCGTCGTTGGCCAAATCCAGACAAATTTGGCATACAATGAAGTAACGAGAGAGGTATTTATCAATCTTCAAACGAATTTTCCCCCATCACCGGTGGCATAACAACAAACCTTGAGTTGCAAGAGGTGCTCACACATGCTGTAGCATATTCCAACTCCTTCATCAACACTTGTACCTGAAAAAGATCATTTCTTTTTGCTCAGATCAACTTCAGGTTCTAGAAACTATCGGGTGAGATGAAGGGCAAATTTTGCAATACAAAGGATTCAAGCGTAGAAAAGAGAAAGCGCTTTCTACAGCTCCAAGAGCAGATTTTATATCTTCTGCGCAACCAAGTATAATGTTTTGCTCTTCGCAAACGGAACACCCCTTGAAAATAAGCATTTGCTGAAGGGTTACCCTCCCCCCAAAATAGATGAAATCAAAAATCAATCAAATAGACCATTTTGACCTTTTGAAAAAGAGTCTCGGGAGAGAAACATTTTTCTGGTAAATGGTAACATTTCTTAAATACCGTAATAGTTTTCTGGTATTTTTTTCTGATAACATTTCTGGAATTTTTACAGCGTGTCTCAAAAAAATTGTTCGAGGTTTGATTAAATATAAAAAAATAACAATAACATAAACAGACTCATGGGAAGATACCCCTGTCCCTAAGATTATGAAATAATTTTAGAGAAAAGAATCTCGTAAATCGGTTGAAAATTCACTGAGTTGCGAAGTTTCAAAGACCAGAAATATGCGATAGCTGAAACGAGAGACTCCCAGATTAATTGTAATGTAAACAACCTCATAGACCGAGGTAAAAGAAGCTTGTCTAAGTCATAGCTCTCGTTGATATCAGAGCAAACCAAATAGGACTTCCAAAGTAGTTTAATCTTTGCGACCATTGTCTAAATTTGCGTAACACTGCATATGTCCAAAAACAGTGGTTCAAAGCATAATCGACGAGAAGATGAATCTGTTTCCTCAAAGTATCCATATGCTTGAAAGTTCGGTTATCGAAAACCTGTCCAAATTCCATTTGGTTTGCCCTTAAACAATTGAGAAATAGCAGAAACTATGGTCTATGAGATTTTCACCAAAAATGCAGTTTTCGAACAAACTTGAACTTCAATGCCTTGTAACTCCATGAATTTTTGGCAGATTTGCAAGATTCTGGTGTCAAAAATTAATTTAAAATCCAAGGAAAAGGGTCACTTGACCAAGTGTCCATTCAACGCATCATTATCCTTTAGTATTTAATAAAACTTTGAACAATTTCTTTGGGACACCCTGTATTAAATGTTTGTTGGTACTTTTGGCAAGGGCGTTCTACAAAATATGTATAAGCCTTACCACGTCCTAATTCATCAACAATGATCAGCGACTTCTCACTTGCATTCTGCGATGAAAAAAGATCTACTTTCAGTATAATTGCTTACTGAAGCGTCTACACTGTACCATCTCTTTACACTATTTGTGCTACACACATTAGTATTTGAAAATATTTGATAATACAGGGTGGGTCAAACAAAAAGTTTACGAGTTTGATGGACTGTGGAATATAAAGCATGGGGCCGATATTCAAAATAGAAATGTTAACGTAATGGTTAACTTAGGCCCCGTCCACACGTATCCGGATATTTTTGAAAACGCATCTTTTTTATCCGTTTTCAAAAAGATTCGCGTCCACACGAGGAGCGTTTTCAAAAATATCCCCGTCCACACGGAAACGCTGGGGCATTCACAATTCGATATTCGATAACGAAATTCCATAATCGATAACGATATTCGGCATTCGAACTTCTATGAAAGAAAACAGACAAGCAAAATGCCCTCGCGTGATCCCCAAAGAACCGAGCGCATGCTCTGATACGTCGTAAATCGATGCCTTGACGTCAGCGTTTTCGAAAAGCTCCGTTTTCACCCGTCCACACGAGAACAGGAAAACGGCGTTTTCAAAAAGATCCACTCTGGAGAGCGTTTTCGAAAAGCTTCGTTTTCGGTGACTGAAAACGCCGTCTCCGTGTGGACGGGAACCCAAAACGAATAAAAAAAGATGCGTTCTCAAAAAGATCCGGATACGTGTGGACGGGGCCTTAGATGAGAAAATTTTGTTTGGTAAAACTACTAATCATTTCGACAAAGAAACTAGGAAAATGCTGGTAAACGGCAAATTTGGGAACAAGAATTCCACATTCTATTCTGTTCCATGATTTACTTGCTATTAAAATCAAAACGGTATTTCTGAAACTGACAAAGTAAACTTTAATGCCTCATAAATCATAGACCAGAATGGAATGTGGAATTCTCGATTCCCATAAAACCCTTTACAGACATTTTCTAATTGGAGGGTCTTAAAGATGTATGATTTTACTAAACAAAACTTTCTCATGTAAATTAGCCTTTAACTGATAGAGTTAAATTTCAGTTCTGAATATCGGTCACATACTTTTCATTCCATAGCCCGCCGAATGCGTAAACATTTTAGACTCACCTGGAACAAGGTGTCCCAAAATCTTGTATCGGCGTTTGCCAAGATGAACCATCACGTATTATACAACGACTTCACCGAAATAGCAATTATTTGCCTACTGAAACCCTTCTTCGTATCAATGAAAGGCACTCTGATAACTTTTTTGGCAATGCAATTCTACGAACAGCTGCTTTGCTTATTCAGGGCTGCCGAGAGGGTGAGCAGGAGGGGCAATTTGCCCCAGGGCCACGGGGTCTAAGGGGCCTTATACTTGAAGATTTTTAATATTATGACTGCAGGAAATGCTCTGAAATGCATTTTAAGCCAATCTAAGGGCGCAATCGATAAAAATTTTTCTGCTAGCTTCGCTTGCAGGGGGCCTCATTTCCCAGCTTTGTCCCTGGGCCTCCCAAAGCTCTGGGCGGCCCTGTGCTTATTGGTTATATCCATTTGTTTACAATCCATTTTTCATGAAGATTTCGCACTGTGAAGCTATTCTTTTGAAATTCTGCTGGAAAAACTTGTGACATCACAATGAATTTCATAGAAACCTATTGATATCCATAATGACTAGAAGTAACTATGAGTTATCAACTGCGCGCACTCTACAGTAAGGCATTTGTGAACTCAAATAAAGCCAGACTAAATTTATAAATCACTTTTTTGCTATTCCCCTGAACTGGATTTAATTGTTCCATTATTCCTTATGAGGGGCGGATCCAGGCTGATTTATCTGAGTTACAGAATAAAGTCAAAATTTCAGATATTTACTACTATAAATCTTACATTTAATTGTCATCCAACTGGACTATCTCTTCTTGAAAAATGAAATATCAAAGCTGCAATTGAGGCTTTGAAGCTGGCCATGTTCACTTACTATGCTCACAGATCAGTGGCCGTGCCCCTGGGGTAGCCTATGCGCAGGAGCGCTGTACACAAGTGATGGTTTCTATTATTTTGATTTGATTGGTCAATAAAGCATCGCGATTGTCTTCATGCTTTCTCTTTCTCAATAGGGTATGTTGCTAAAACTTTTCTACTCAACTCTGCTAGCTTTAATTCAAAAGAGGCGTTTTCCAGCGATCTGAAGGGCGAGGCCCTGAAAAATATTTCGAAAAAGAAGAAAACTCTCTGATTTTGAAAATAGTGAAGATGTAAGTTCAATGGCAGAATTATAGCAAAATAGCAAAAGTTTCTTTGAAGCCATTAATTAAGTTCAAAGAAATTGATCATTGAATTTTACAACCAACATAAATCCCAAATCTTCATCAAGCCATACTTTGCTCTTCAAAAGAACTGATATTTTATTGAAATCAATCCATAATTCATGATTAGAAGAAGTGCCCTTCCAATTCTAAGAAAAGGCCCCTAGCTGTCCTGAACTATACCGGGTGCGTCAAAAAAACGCCCGGCGTTTGAAAGGCCACCGCTCCCTCAGTATATAAGCAATGCTATTTTACGATACCTGATTGAATAGCGAACATGTTGACCTATTTTTAGCATTTTCTTGACTAAAATCGGCCACTCTGTTCAGATTCTGTAAACTATTTTCTAAAATGAACCCCTTTAGAGAAACCTTAAAAAACATGCCAAAATTACAAGCAAGTTTCCCGAATGTGTTTACCGCACAGCGATGACTTTCAGCACGCTTTAGCACATTCTTTCCTTTTAGCGGGCTGAAAAGTTTTCCCCCTAGTGTAAATAACTTAGTCAGGGGGATTTCGATCTCCCAAGAGGACGAAAAACATGAACACATCCGAGAGTCATTATTGCTAGGAAGGAGAACCTAGGGAAATTTTGCTTGGTGTTTTCAATCATTTTTGCAGGTTTTCGAGCGGGGCTTTCAGCAGAAAATCTCCTATTTCGAAGGGAAGAAATGACCGATTAAGGTCGAGTAAATTACTGAACCTAATTTGACATATCGGGGATAAAATAAGACTGTTTTCAATATTATTGCTTTGATATTCAGGGAGGAGGATTTTTTCAAACGGCGGGCGTTTTTATTGACTCACCCGGTATTGAAATTTATAATTGATAAAGATTAAAACTGGATCAGTGTTAGAGTTTTTAAATAAAATATGTAATTACCTTTAGTATGTAATTCATTTCTTTCATCTGCAAGAGATGGTATGAGATCAAAACATAATAATACCACCTGTTTGAAAAATCATAGCACAGAAACCAATTTTTGATAATTCAGTGAATAAGTGAGACTATACATTAATTTTGGGCATATATTTAAACAAAGTATGCAAGATTTGAATAATTGGCTGGATAGAGTCTGAATGATAGAGTCGGTTCACCTCAAGAGACGATTACGCTAAAGAAGGCGGTGAGGAACTTTTTACCAAGATGCATTGCGTTATAATTACGAATCCTTAACGATTCAATCCGAATTTGATTAAAGAATGCAGGGCATCTTTTTTAAAGTTCCTCGCCACCATCTTTAGCGTAATCGTCTATTGAGTAGCCTGTAAAGTAGATTATATTCACTTCGTTAGGAAGGTGATCATTATATAAAGGAAGGCGATGAAAATCATGATTACGGCCAGTCCAGCAGATATGTTGAGAAAAGATGACAAATTCAGTTGACAATTTTCGAGTTGATTAGGATATAACTAACAATAACAATCAGTGAAAGCCGTGTTTTGGGTATTCAAAGCAAACTGAGCCAACGTATGGAAAACAGTTTATATTAGGCCTTTCTCGACCTGTTTGCATAACAAAATGAAAAGATCGGTGCTGGTCTTGCAACGGTTGGTTCTTCAAAAATGACCGTCCCCTCCACTCCCCCCCCCCCCATCCCGAAAAAGAAATTCATCTGCAATTTTAGTTATCCAAAAAGCTTTTGGTGACGACAATTGAAACCATTCCACAACATTCGACAAAACAACAGGCAAATAAAGAAGGCGTTGTTACAACAGCGTTATGACCTTCAACCGCAGGAGGAAGACTCGTTTTGAGAAAGACTAGTTTGAGGATGGATTTGAATCCAGTCCAGATATCACAATCCTATTGGGTTGATGAGACAACATTGGTTAATATGACTAGACCATAATAAATAAAAAATTGACAAAAAAGTTGACTAAGTCATACTGTGATAGGATATTTCAAGAAGAGCTTGTTCCATCTGAGAAACTAAAATACGGGTGAGAACTTATAGCAAAAATGATTTCGCATCATTAACCATTAACAGTGCAATCGTATGTTGACAAAACAAGGAAAGGATATTGACGTTAGATAAATCAGAAAGTCCAGGGAGAGTTTAAACAAATCCAACGGCATGGAAGACTTCTGATAACATGGTGAATTGGAAAGCTCCTTGAATCAACGGATCAAAGTTGTTGCTTGTCTTGTCCAAAATATTTGAATAGGCTTGAGTTATCTTCTACAACTAAGGGTTGGTCTTAGTAAACTGAATTTTCATAAATTCAAGCACAAATTTAGGGATACAGTGAACCCAATGTGCCCAACGAATGATGGCATTGAGGATACGGAGCATTTTTTGTTGCTTTGCCCGTCATTTGACATTCAACGGCAAGATCTTCTCGCTGAAGTTTCGGAATTGTTACGACCATTTGTCCAAATCGACACCCTTCCAAACAACGTTCTTGTTCAATACTTATTGTATGGTAATAAAGAGCTTTCTAATGACGTAAACAGAAATATACTCGAACATACTTTAAATTTCATCCACAAAATGGGTCGGCTTGGATAACTTCAAACTTTCCCTTTACGCCACACAACCACTAGGTACACTTTTCCCCGTTTCTCTTGTAAGTCTGTTTCACATTTGGTGTTAGGCACATGAAGCAAAATATGGGAACCTATCCATGCTAAACCAATGACGGTTCAGCACATTTACTTATGCTGGCCTGACATCCAATGTGAAACGGATTCGAGTAATTAATCGTATGCTTAGCGTTTGTAGGTTTCATTTAGTTAATATTTACATGTCTTTATGTTAATGGCTACAGGGTAGTCATTGCCCTTTGCTCCTTGTGGTCCTGTCCCTGTAGTGTTTGTATAGTTTGTATAGTAATTAGGAAGTATAGTAGGATGTAGGTGTAACATGTATTGTAAAATTTTAGATGAATATATAAAAAAAAATATTTGAATCCTTTAGACTTATGCCTTTTGGTCCCTATTTCCCCGCGTTCTTTGATTTGCTGATATCGCTTGCTCAATAGGGACTTATAATATTACGCTTAAAAAGTGAGCCCAATTCAGGCCCATGTAGAGTGATTCGGTATTCGCCACTCAAATTACTAGAATTTAGTTTTTAACCAGTCAGGAGGTGCTATTTAGACAGTTAATGTTGTTGCATATAAAATCGATTGATGAGGCAGACAGTTCTCGCAGTTGCGATGGATCTATTTTGTTCTGCAGAGGAAGATTACTGCCTGAAAGGTAAGCATTATGCAGCTTGTAGATCATGAAAACATCATTCTTTGTAGTAAAAGTTTCCTTTTCAATGTTTAAGCTCTTCAGACCAGACTGTGAAGCGATTCTTTGAATGTACAAGAGCTCCCGCTAGTTTAGGCCATTTTGAGAAAGTGGGCCCACTTTTTAAGAGTAACAATATGAATCGCTATTGACCAAGTGAAGTAAGTAAAGTAAAAGACCGCAGGGAAAAAGGGAAGTAAAGACATAAGTGTATAAATTATCCAGGTGACCCGTGGAATCTATGTGGTCCTTGATGGACGAAATAACGCCTTTATACAATATATCTTTATATGACTAAAAAAATAAGTGACAACGTAAGAAAATCTGGATACTGTGGACTGATGATCCAGAACTCTCATGAAAAAGCGAATATCCCAGACCTTGTTGCAAAACTGAGCAAAGAATTGTTTACCTCGAGAGTGAAAGTAGATGAATTCGTCTCAATGTCATCATCTGTACCAACCCTTGCGAAAATCTGATCTGCAAGTCTAAAAGATGCATATTCAGCAGGAACAAAAGATCCAATTTGCGCCATGACTTGTAACAAAACAATCTGTTTCAGGTATGTTGATTTCCCACTCTACAAAACAAATGGCAAATTTTTAATGACTACATTTAAAGACTACCGCACTTTTTCGTCAGCAGGGCAGTTGGAAGTATCTAAAAATTGAACTCAAAGTTGTAAACTCGCTATGGCATTCTACGTGTACCTTGATCTTTTTATCGTTATATCTCATTCCTATCGGTTAGAATTGAGTCCATATAATTGTTGGGGAGACAAGATACGCTTGACTGATAAAGCCAATATGTCCCCCCGTGCAGTGGGTCAAAGCTCATGTGCCCGTCTGAGCTTCAACCCCAAACCGCTACTGCGCATGAGCTATAACCTACTGCACGGGGGGACACATGAGTTTCCTCGGACAAAGCATATCTGGTCTCCCCAACAAATAAATACTTGAGCGTTAACGCCGTCTTAAAATTTTGCTGACAAAACGCTGACGGCCTTTGCTATAGCACAATAGTGCTAAAGTCATTAGCAGTCGAGACCAAAGACTTCTTAATCCTTGCATTATCCTCAGGAATTTCTTTGGTTTAATTTCTGAAGGGATTAAATGACAACTTTTGCTTTATGATTCAAAAGAAGTTGATATTGGTAGTGTGAGCGGTATTTATATGGACCCAATGCCTTGCTGGTGACCCAATGCCTTGTTGCTGGTGGCTCTACGGCTCGAGGCGGCTTCGCTCCTCATGGTTTTTCGTCTCTCCTTAATGTAGCGTAGTGTTATTGGTAAAGAGTGGTGTAGTGTTTCGTTGTGTTCCCTTGTTGGTTTATTTTTAGATAATTGTACAAATTCATTGTGAGAGCCATTCATAGTGGGGACTAGATGACCATGTGTCTTTCCCCGCTATGATTGGCTCAGATTATTGTATTGTATTTTTTAATGTTATATTTATAAAAAAAAATGCCTTTAAGGAGCAGGAAAATGTTGACGAGAAGGCTATGTAAACCCAACAGCAAATGCAGTATTTGCTGTAATATGCCAGCACAGGATGTAAGGAACTCTTTACAGGGGCATAACTGCTGTCCATTTACCAAAAATTTTCAAATAACTCCCGTAACTTAGTAGCCGTCTCACTTTGCCGTTAGAGTACACTATACCGGTATAATGCTGGATCCGTAACAAAGGTGTAACGGACAGACAAGACTCCTGTTACACTTTTCCTACTACTAGAAGGTGTTGTGGCGCAAATGTGCAATCCTCTGCCTTTGCAGCCAGAGCAGTCAGGCGGACAGGGCTCGATACCCGGCAGAGTTCCACCGCTTGAGTGTCATGATGAGGGCTCGAGGATTCAATTACATCTGCTCTTCTTCTGCGATCCCAGCGCTTTGTGCTAAAAACGCAACTTCACCTTCACTTCACCTACAAATCTGAAGCACTTTGTCATTCTGTCAATAGAATTAATTTGTTCTTGGGCAGTGTAAATGCGCTTGAATCGTAAAAACTTGACAGATCAAAACAGTACCGGTTCAGCGTAAACGTGGTCTGAAATTCATAAATTCATCTTGAATTGTCGAATTTTTCTCGCGTGTCAAAGAAAAATTATGTCTATGAAAGTTATTCACAGAATCCAAGCGAGATATTGAATTCTTCCTGTCTACCCAACAATGGTTATATAACTTTTGCGTATTCATTCTTCTCGAATCTCCCATCGATACAGTAATGTCCCGAATATAAGAAACAACATTTTCAATTTGGGGTCTTAGATGTTTCTAATAAAATGAGATATAAATTTCAAATCAGGGCAAAGTTTCATAAGCTTCTTGTTAAAAAAATCATGTACTATCAGTGAACTACTCAGACACAAGCTCTATGATTGCCATACAAAATGTACTATTTTTCGTTTGCATTTGTAAATCTTCATTACCAAGAGAGGCTACAGTTATTCTAGGAAGATACTTTTTGCTTGATTTGCATGCGAAATTCCCGTCTTCAGGTACAGGCTAATTCAACTGCAAAGCTGAATTTGTTACGTTTTTCAAATTTCTAATGTATACATAATTTTTGAATAAGAAACAAGCCTTTCTCAGGCCTGCATCAGTTTCTCATAAGAGGGGATATCATTTTAAAAATCAAGGTCTAATGTTTCTTAAATTCATGTTTCTTATATGTGGGGACACTACTGCATAATCAGTAGCAAGATATTAGCAAATGATAAAAACATACCATATTTGGACCAGTAAGTATTATGAAGTTGTTAGCATCAGAGGCAAACTATGAAAAATGAACAGAGGTAGCTGAAATTGACTGTAAAATAGTCTGCACAAGAAGTGAAGGGCTTAAGGACACTTCTAGCTGCCATTTTTGACAACTACCGAGAGTGTGCAAAATAGTACTCCTGTTTGAAGGATCGCAAAATTTGGCTACATCAGAGCATAGTCACAGGATACGGACTATGATCAAAGGTGGAAAAAATGTGTTAAGCCAAGAAGCAGCTTCGCAGGAAGTTTGTTTTCTCTGGAAGGAAGATAATGGGAGGAAAGAGAGAAATTGTAATAGAGGGAAAGGACAGAAGAAAAAAGGGAGAAGAAGTAGACGATGAATGCGGCATGGAAAAAGGTATGAACAAAGACTGAAAATTTTAAAAGGAAAGGAAGAACTAATGGAAAGGGATACAAAAAATGCAAGCAAGTGTATGGATTATGCACTTGCAGCTATGGTCGTATGATCCAAAGAACCTATTAAGAGTACTTCTTGCTTCTGGTGGATAATCACCTGCTATGTACACAATCTTGCAATAGACGATTGCGCTAAAGATGGCGGCGAGGAATTTTTTACCGAGATGCAATGCGTTCTTTTATCAAATTCCTATAGAATTGTTAAAGATTTGCGATTCGAACGAGATGCATCTCGGTAAAAAATTCCTCGCCGCCATCTTTAGCGCAATCCTCTATTCGTATTAAACAAGTGTTTGAAGTAACTGATTACCCATGAAGCGATTAAATTGTGACAACTGTACTCCATCATACCCCGTGCAAACACTGTCAACGATAACATTCAAGTCAATGAGCACATGAAAACTTGGGACTCAGTTAGCATATACATTACTACACTTACAATATCATTCGGAATCATCGATCCTGGAGCTGATATCTTTTCTAGGATAGGATGTCGCCCTTGCTTTATCGCTAAGGTATCGGTGAACTCTGGTCGCACTAAAAAACAAAAGAAAACAGAATGTTATCTCTCGTTCAATTCCTACCCGGATCATCCCCAGGGCAGTCCGGGGCTCACAAAATTCCTTGCACAAATGATCGAAGGCGAGGCAAATTTTTTCAGTGAATGTTCGGGGCCGGCAGTGAGAAGATGCACCTTCCCAGTAACTTTATAAGCAACTGTCAAATACATTGGGGGCCGAGGCAAACTGGCAGCCAAATGCTTGAGAATCAGGAATATTTTATGAGGAAATACCCGGAGAGTCCCAGGGGGAACAGTCAGGGTCGCAATCGAACAAGACATTAGACAATGCTGTTCTTCATGATCCTGGGAATAGACCTTTTAGCTATTCTACAGGTGTCCAAAAATTGTTCCTGGTCCAAAAATTGTCCCAAAAGTATGTGTGGCTGATACGGAGAATTCATAGGACCAATTCTCTCGTTTTTACACAGCAAAATAGAACAGGCTTCGACTTGGTGTGCGAGACCTTGTTTGAGTCAATATAGGTGGTTGCTGATTTATGGCACACGAGATTCGAAAACGCAATTCCTTCAAAAACAGGACTTCCTTTGCTCACCAACAATTTCAAATTAAGAAAACTTCGAAAATCAGGGTTCAAACGTTGCATCTAATTTTCCTATCCCTGTAAATGTTTAGCTACAAGGCAACACTATTAACACTTCGAAAAATGCAGAAAAACTGCACCGCTAGAACCTTCTCTTTAAAAGTTCACTTCATTTTGGCATTGCTTGAGGACACAATCATTTTGAAGCTGTTGTGATGTTGTGATATAATCCTCTGACACTGCAGCCAGAACAGTCAGGCGGAGTGGGTTCGATACCCGGTAGGACCCCACCACTTGAGCGTCATGACAAGGTGTTGCGGAATCGATTAGGTCTGCTCTTTCTTTGTGACCTCAGCGCTTGGCACTGAAAAAAGCAACTTTACCTTCACCTTCAAAAGAAATTACGTCTTTGTGGCAACCAATAACTTTTGGGACAACAGGTACTTAGAAAGATTTTCTGGTCTAATACGTAATACTAGATTGTACGTACCATACGTGGATATAGTGCAGGCATGAGCAAACGAGACCACAATGTCGAGAACGGACACTCCTTCTGCCAGTTTGTGCATGCAACCAATATGCTCTCTAATGTTTACCATCAGTCCTGATACAACCCTGAAGGCAACAATAAATCGAGTAACATTTCATTTCGGAGGGGTGTACGTATGTTAGGAATTGAGATTCCTACCAAAGATCCCTTGGAACTTAAAATGAATTGCAATCAGAGAAACTTTAAGATTTTGATGACAAAACTACCAAAGAAATATGTAAATTAACCGTTTTCTAGAGTCGCCTGTAAATATTCGAAGAGCGTCCGAAATTCTGTGAAACACGTCGAATATTTTTTGTTCGAAAATATTTCGCTCGAAATTCATTCGTCCGAAATTTTTAAACTTGATGTACATCAGTCATTTATCGTCTGCCTAGGGATCCAAATTTGCCAAGGGGAACTTGAAAGTTCCTTTGAAACAATAGCTAATGAGATCTTAGTGAAACGCAAGATTCTGTATCCTCAGTCTTCAAACTCTAAAGTGAATTCCACAATTCGGATCAAACTTACTTGGTGTGTTTTCAACCGATTTCAGCAAGAAGTTTTATTAAGGCTAATCAAAATTTGCTAACATTTTACAAAAATAAGAAACAAAACAAACTGCTTACATGTTTGTGAGCAAATAAATCTCATTCAGAGCTTCTGTAACTCGACCTAAAATGAAAGATTAAACATGAAAAGTACTGACGAAGGGTCAAGCACGAAAAGTTTAGTCCTTCAAGCTCTAGACTTTACACTGTATTTTAAAGTCGTTTTATGTATTAACCATAAAAGTAGCCTACTCAATTTGAAAACGGCTGAGAATTTTGAAATTCTATCCATCTAAGGCCTTGACAAAGCTACTAATTCGGGGGACACTTTGGTTCCTGAGGCAACATGACCACATAGAAACAATATGGAAGCGATCCCTTTTTTATCTCGACCCCTAATCTCTGGTTATGCACCTCATCAAGGCACTGCCATTTGCAAATACATTATTTGATGGTGGACTTGTTTAAATAAAATTTAACAAATCAATAGGAAATCAATCCAGGCGTTTCTATCTTTCTAAGAAGATAACAGATGCTTAAACGTGTTCAAGGCCTTACAATAAAAAAGATATTTCAAGAAAATTTGATCGTGGGTTTGGCTGGCTTTAAAGGTTTTTTTAATAGACCTTCAAGTGATGATTCCTCATAATTTGGAATGGAGAGGCAAATTTCAGCTAGGTAAGTTTCAAAATTCACATTTGAACGTGTCCGCTACGAACTGATTCAGTTGCCAACATTATTCTTTTGATCAGGGGTGGCGCCAGGGGAGGCAGGACCGTCGAGAAGGGGGGTAGAGGGGGTAAAAAATCCAGGGCCTGGGCTCTGAAGGGGCCCGTAAATATTATGTGCCATAGAATTTTTTTATTGCTATATATCTCTGCAGTTCATTTATATGGCAATTTATCTGCTTTGAAAGGGTATTTGTAAGAACTGTCGACTTTGATGACATGAACCGTCATATTGATATTTTCCATTTATCGAAACTGGTTCGATGGTGTCGTAGGGTCGTTGAGTTTCCGATCACATTCAATCTTTTCGGCCTTTGAGTCGCTCGTTCCCTCTAGCACCTCCAGCGACTGCTACGACCTGGTGTGAATAAGGCATTACTAGCATAAAACGATGTCCTTGATTCATACATACAATATTCTTTATACCCTTTACACGGAATGTGTAAGCAATTTCTTTAGAATAATTGGTCTTAAAAGGGGCGTTTCCCTCATTTTCCGGGAGATTTAAGGGCGTGGTCACAGAAAATTTTCTTGGGGCTGCGCCCCCTAAACCCCCTGGGGCCTCTACCGATGCATCATTCCAGGGCCCGAGCTGGCTCTCGACGGCCCTGAGGGGAGGGCTAGGGGGGCTACAGCCCCCGTCGGAGGCATCTAGCCCCCCTCGGAGGAAATTTTGGGTTCTCGTCGGAGGAAATTTGGCAAAATAACGCACGGAAACACCATTTTTCAGTCATTTTAGCCCCCCTGTCGGAAGCTCCAGACCCTCTGTCGGAAAATTTCTGGCGCCATCCCTGCTTTTGATATCCAGCGAACAGTAGCCTTTAAACGGGGATCGTTCTTACTCCAAGCATAGGAATCAAATGCTTAAAAAGATGGGTGTAAAAGTTTGTCACATTCTTCTATGAATTGAATGACTTAAAAGAAACTTTGGGTAATTTGCTGTGAATATGCCCGTGGCACTTTTTGGATATCTTGATCATTTTCAAAATGGCACCATTGACTATTTTTGTAAAAATTCATCGAAAATTCTGAGAAAATTAAAATAATCGTAAATCTCAAATTACTTGAGGAAAATTGACACAATCTTCAAGAAAATAATAGTTTATGAAGGTCTACAATTTGGAGTGGAGAAAAGCAGAAATCTGTAGCTCTTCTGGCTGAGGATTTAGAAATTTGATGACATCACAACTTCAAAACTAATAAAAGGCACCAATTTGAAACTATACAAGATATAAAAAAATTGCAACGGCAGATTTACAGCAAATTACTAGAAGTTTCCTTCAAGCACTTTAATTTAAAAAAAAAGTGTAATATAATGTTGCACCCATCTATTTAAAGATTTGAGCTCTATACTCTTACTCCCCCGATATCTGTCTAACCAAATCATGGCTGCATCCCTGATGGGGTCACTTCTATATGGATATGTATCTCGCGCGAGTCCTCAAAACTTAAAACAGACCACTTATCTCTGATTTTACACGAAAAAGATGGACCGTTTCTCAGACTTTTACAGAATGAATGGCATTTTCACTGAAAATGAAATGTTTTTCTAGCAAAATTTTCTACTGTCTGTATCAAAAAGCAGCTTTGACTGCCTTTCAAGTTTTGACTACTCCTTACATTGTACTGTATGTCACACAGAGGAAATTACCAATGTCAATTGTGACAGTTATCAGAATGCAGTCGTTTTAATTCTTTATAATAAATTATGATTAATCTGAAACATATCTAGCTACCGAAAAGCTCCGTATTCATTACAATGGACTGATACACTTGTTTTGGAATTCTCTAACTTTTAATGAAAAGACTAACCTATTTTTAGGAATCTATGTTCTTGTATGCTTGGTTCTAGAATACCCTTCTCGGAGATTTTGGGAACTCGCATGACATACTATGCGCATACTAACCGGTTTTGTGTTGTACAGGAAAATATAAAGCCCGAGATCTTAAAAGTACAGACCGAGCTTGCGAGGTCTGTGCATTAAGACCTCGGGCTTTATATTTTCCTGTACAACAACAAAACCGGTTAGTATGAGTTTTATTACCTGATAGCTTCTCATCTTAACTCGTATCATTTAGTCAACGCATTTTGTTACTGCCATGTCGTTTGACTTTATCTCATAGGCCTAAAGCAGTTGCTGTGGCGTCAAAAACGCGTCCTTGTATCGTATTATACAAGGTGACGGGAAACCCGCGGGAAATGTGCGATTAACCAATAGGAGTTGCGGGATTCTGTATTGCCTCGTTTTTGAAACTTCGTTCAGGTAATAAACATGCATATAGAAGTGATCCCAACAGGAGTTGTACAGCCACTTCACTATATTAGACTGCTCTATTTTCTAAATACAACCTGATTGCTTCAGACTACTAAATACTGCATGCAAAGTAGAACATCTGCTTACCGTTCATTTTAATCTGCAATTGAAGAAAAAACTAATCACCTTATGCAAATCTTTATTTAACTTCATACACTAAATATTATCTAGTAGCTAATGCAAAATACCAAAACAAATCACCTTAAAATAATTTAACAGAGCTGTATGAGTAACAACAGCTGGCACCTACTGCATGATTTAGAAAATGATTTATCTCACCGATTTCGAAGATTCTAGGCTGGAATCAGCCCGTTGGAAGGGGGGCCACTACTGGAAGAATCAAAAAAGTTAATGCGTTTGGCAGACAAAGGAATAAAAAGTATGTGACCGATATTCAAAACTAAAATGTAAATCCAAATAGGGCCAACTTAGATGCGAAAATTTTGTTGGTAAAATCACTCATCATTTAGACCCAGAGATTAGAAAGATGCTGGTAAAGGGCATGTTTGGTTTCTGATAAGCAATTTCTTCTAAAAATATATGTGTACCGCGTGTCTCAAAAAGTATAAGCGTTTGGGCAGTTACTGTGAAGGAGCCTTGGGCTCAAATTTTCTATTCTCAGTTCCTGGTACAAATGAGATCTCAACATAGACTGATTGCATATTCGTAGTTATCGCTATTGATAGACTGATGGACGCTCAAACTATTTTTGCTCAGATTGAGCAAAAAAGGAAATGTTGTTGTTGTTGTTATTGTTGTTGTTGTCGTTGTTGCTATTTTGCGATATCTGGGACGATGTCGTGAGGCTAATCTCAACTTAGAATTTACGAGCTTGCATGCTCAAATCGAGTTTGTATTAGCAGAGTAATTCACCTAAACAGGCAAAATTTCTGAGATGCTACCACTATATATGGGGCGTTTGAAGGAATTTTTTAGTCAGCTCGGTCAGTAAAAATTCCCATTCTTAGAAATTTCTTGATTAACTAAACTATCACATCGATGAGACAAAATGTTAAGGACAGATACATTTAAGCCTGGTTTCCATATGATCGCGAGGATCGCTGGTGACGCAAGGAGGGCACAAATTTGTGACCAGCGATCGTTGCGTCGAAATGGAAGTTGTCTTGTTCAGTTTGCCAGCGATCGTTCCGTTGCCAGCGATCGTTGCGTTTGAGAAAGAAAATTTTCTATCTCTGCGATCGCAGCGATCCTTGCGTCAAGGGGAAGCCGACCGAGCATGAATTTCAGCGGTCGACGCCTCCCTTTCAAAAGATATTTAATTGTTATCTTTTACCGCCATTGTGAGAATTGGATTTTGGCACCAAACTTCTAAGATTTGTGCTATCGTTGTGATAAATGGAATCTGAATGACGCAAGAATCGCTGACAGTTGCTGGTCACAAATTTGTGCGATCCTTGCGTCACTAGCGATCCTTGCGTTCATATGGAAACCAGGCTTTACGCTTCAACAGTTCGTAACGCAACTTTCTAGGACTGCAGGGCAAAAGGAACAGGAACTGTGTCAACTACTATTCTAATAATGCCGGATCTTCCTCATGCAACTTTTGTTACAACTGTGATTGTTAAGTCAAATTGGACTTTTGAATTAATGAAGAGTAAATTTCATTTTCATAGCTCGACAAACCTCCAAAAATAATGTATTGTTGAGCTGCCCAAAAAGCTCTTACCAAATTACGCATAGATAGTAATTTCTTAGTTCAATAACCATATGTCTCAGGCTGCTTCAGAAATTTCGCCTGTCTTGGGAGTTACTCTGCGAATGCAAACCCGATTTGGACATGCAAGGTCGCAAAACCTAAGTTGAGATCTCATCTATAGGTAGGTAGGTATTATATTTAACGTAAAAAAAAAAATAAAAAAAATAAAAAAAAAAAAAAAATATTTAACGTGGCTAGCCTGCGAAAGTCTGAGAGACTTATTTCCAGCAGGGGCCACGGATGTTTTACCATCAGTCCGCCGCAGCTACCCGCCGCAGCTACCAGATTTCCCTCACATGGCACTGGTCGACCCGGGCTAGAGTTACGGACAGCGACCAAACTGTCCAGCGCGGGATTTGAACCTACGGCCGTTCTGACCTTTGGCTTACGAGTCAGATGCCTTAACCACTCGGCCACGCGCTCTCTTAATAAATGGTGGAATCTAAGGCTCCTTCGCAGTAACTGCTCAAACGTTTATAATTATTTGGGGACACCCGGTACTTCATGGGCTTCCACAGTTTTCCAACAGGTGCAACACTGATTAGCGTTTGTTATATTAGTCTACGAAAAACAACATTAATAGAAATTGGGATCATCAGGTGAACTAATACTGAACAAAACAATGCTTGATTGTTTCATTGCTCTTCCGGTTATCTCAGAATCTCTTTGTGATATTTTCAATCTTTCAATTGCTACTGGTTGTTTTCCAGATAGCTGGAAAATAGCCAGAGTAGCCCCAATTTTTAAAAGTGGTCAAACTAATGATCGATCTAACTACCGACCTATATCTGTCCTGCCTGTTTTAGCCAGGGTTTTTGAAAAGCTTATCTTTAACCAGCTGTACGTTTATTTGGACAAAAACAAACATCTATTTTCAAACCAATCTGGCTTCAGAGCCCTTCATTCTGTTGTCACTTGCCTTCTTAACAACACAGATGACTGGTATGTGAACATGGACAATGGCAGATACACCGCAAATATTTTTATTGATCTAAAGAAAGCATTTGACACTGTCGACCATGACATTTTACTTGCAAAGTTGAGAAAGTATGGTGTTGAAAATCTAGAACTTACTTGGTTTACGTCATATCTAACCTCTCGAAAGCAATTCTGCAAAGTTAATGGGATATGTTCTAAAACCGAAGATATTCGCTGCGGTGTGCCCCAGGGCTCTTGTCTAGGCCCTCTGTTGTTTCTGATTTATATCAATGATCTTCCATTCTCTCTGAACAAAGGTAGAGTGACCATGTACGCCGACGACACCAGTATCTCTTATTCTTCTTCGAGCTTAGCAGATATAAACCAAACTTTAAACAGTGAGCTAAACGAGTTGAAGCAATGGTTGCAAGGTAATAAACTTTCTTTGAATGTTCTAAAAACACAAGCTCTGATTGTAGGTTTGCAGCCCAAAATTAAGAAAATCAGTGATAAAACCGTTGATCATCCACAGTTTTTTATTGGTGACTCTCAAGTTGAAAATGTTGACCGAACAAAGTATCTGGGTGTGATGATCGATAGGAGCTTAAATTGGGATGAACACATTAACAATCTCCGTACCAAGGTTTCTCGTGCAATCGCATTTTTGAAATATTCCAGAAAATTTTTACCTCAAAACACGTTGAGTGAAATGTATCGGGGTATCGTTGAGCCCCATTTTCGGTTCTGCTGTTCAGTATGGGGGTGCTGTGGGGTGACTAAACTGCAAACGTTGCAAAAGTTGCAGAATCGAGCAGCTAGAATTGTGGTTAAAAGCAGTTTTGATGCGCCTGCTATGCCAATAATTCGCAGTTTGAATTGGCCAACTGTGGATGATATTATTAGGAGCGAAATAGCGACAACTATGTACAAATCGTTAAATGGCCTCGTCCCAGAGTACCTTTCCAACCTGTTTAGAAAAAATTCGACTCGATATGTTAGGAAACTGAGAAATACTGACACTGATCTTTCGCTTCCATTACGAAAAACAAACAATGGGCAGAGGGCTATTTCTTTTCGTGGACCTAAGCTTTGGAATCAACTTGAACGCGATGCCAAACAGGCACCTTCCCTTGCCACCTTTAAGAGAAGAATCAAAAACAAACTATGATGACCTTTCCTATTTCGTAGTATCTATCTTCCTATTTGTAAATGTTTTGCCACGGCCCCCTGAAAAGCAGTTCCCATGGACTGACGGGGCTACCGTGCCTAAATAAGTAAAAATGAATGAATGAATGAATCATAAGCAACTATAGCCTACGGTAGAATTAAATTTATGTAAAATAGTCAGCGAATAAAAACAACTTTTGGAGTTTATCATGAGTAATTTAGTGTTATCGCAAACTTAAAGATGTACTCTAATCATAACACGTTCAATAATTCATAATATGACCCTAAAGGGAATAAGTCAAGTATGAACTGCAGACTTGATTTCTTAAGTCTGCTTTCTCTTCCTCCAAGCTCATCATTCTGGTGTCCGAAGTGATGTGTTAGAATTTGCCGATTTGTGCTATTGACAATCATGAAAAATCCTAATTAACTAACAATCATTTTGTAAAGGAATGACCAACTTCGACGTAGAACTTTACATCATTATAATTCTTCGTACCATTTTAGAGTTCTAAAAAACTTTACTTTGAGATTATTCTGGAGAGCCTTGACAGAAAAATAGAGGTTACGATCAAAGTTAATTATTTTTTAGCTTTTGACTATCAAACTATCGTTAACTCACGCAATTTTACACGTCAGAGATACATACTTTGGTACATGACGACTGTACACTTAAATCGCTGCGTCAATAAGCCACTACGTAGCTACCCTCGAGTACCCAAAAACCGTCCCGCTCCCGCTCATTAAGTTTCGAAAACTTTTCCAACTCAATCCCACTTTTAATCCGACCCTATTCTTATAAATTTCTGAAAAACTGAAATAATAGTGAACATGAATTTGGAATAAATATAAAAAGGTACGTTTTAAACTAAGAAAATGACTATTTTCAATTTTTCAAACCTCTCACCCCCATTTCTCCACCTTCTCGATTGTTATTGTGCCGAGCCATTTCCAACCCCCCGACTATTCCCATCCCCACCTCCATTTATTTGGTACTCGAGAGTATTTTGGTCACAGAGTCTACAAGTCCTTCTGTCTTTTTCTTTCTGGTTTGTTCACACGTCTGTTTCACTTTTGATGCAAGGCACATATTAATGTGAATGGTAATCCATCCACAATACACGATGTCCAAGAAAAATTATAAGCGTTTGAACAGTTCCTGTAAAGGAGTTTTGCATTGAAAAATCTTTATTTTCTGCTCATAGTATAGGTGAGATCTTAACTTGGATTTGTGAACTTGCAGTCCAAATCGGATCTGTATTCATATAGTAATAGACTATTTGCCACTGAGGAAAAGGGATTGAGGCGAGTGCGATACGATCGATCAAGCTGATTCCGAATCTGGAGTTGCCGAACTATTATTGCATGAAGGAATACCTTTTTGACCCATGCCATTTCGTCCTCAGTTTCAGGTGGTGGAAAGATGAATACCCTGGATAACAGACTCTCTCAAAAAAGAAAATGATAGAGAGTCTAATCCTATCTCACTCAACTCAAGGTTGGTCTCAGCAAACTAAATTTTCACAAATTGAAGCAAAACTTTAGGGATACCATAAACCCAATGTGTCCTAGAGTGATAGTATCGGAGAACACTTTTTGTTGCTTTTGCTGCACCCGTCCTTTGAAGTGCCACACAGAGATCTTCTCGCTGGAGTTTTTGCTTTATTATAACCATTTGCATATACAAAATGATGTTCTGATGCAGATTTTATTATATGGTGATAAAAATTTCCCAACGAACTTAATAAAACTATACTCCTGCTAGCTCTACAATTTACCCGCACATCTGGTCGAATTGATTAGAATATTTCTTACCCCGTTATAAGCCAAACAACCACAACCACCATGTCCCTTTTCAGTAAACGTGTTTTCCTTTCTTTGTTTGTATTTCCGTTTTTAGTCGTATATCCCAAGTTAGGTAACACGCAATATTTGCGATAATTTCTAAATTACCCAAACACTTAAGTTGTTTCGATCGCAGACATTTCTCGTGGCACGTAATTTGAGACAGACTGTGATATTTCCAAATGGTCTCGGGTTGGTCATAGCCTTTTGATCTCCGGGGTTTCGTTCCAGTAGTATTGTATAGTTGCATAGCAATTTTGCAAAGTCGTGTAGCGTGTATATTTATATTGTAATTTTTTAGTAGATATAAAAACATGTATTGTAAAATTTTAGATAAATATAAATGTAAAAACTTTAGTGCAAGTTTCCAGTCCTTATGGCAACACCATCAAAAACTAAAACTTAAAACTTACCAAGTCCTCAGTTGTACATGTAATAATACTTTTTGGTTTTACAACCTTGATGAAAGATTCTGGCAATGAATTCACTGACACGTTTTCAGGGATTTGGATGAAGAAACCACGGGTGCTGTTATAGGCTGGCTTTAAATTCAGGCCATGCTTCTCAGATAGCTGTTTGATCAATTCTGAAAAGGAAAACTAGTTTTATATTCAAACAGTATCCAATCACAGCTATCAAAGGGGAGCAAGCAAGAGATTTCCTAGCCACCAAACGAGTCTGGTTCGAGCGACATCTTTTAGTACACTTTAATACGCCTGGTTGGAGTGAGTGGCATTAACACTTAGATCACTATTGAGCACATTCGTTTATCTAACTGCCGGGTGTTGCAAACAAGTATTCCGGTTTAAAGATTACCAAAATCCGATTATGATGGAAACTATTATAAAATTTTCTTAAAATTAAGTCTACTGTTTAATTTGCTTTTCCTGTGGATTTCTGCTGTAACCATTGTAGAGGCTTCATACCGGGTGAGCCAGAATAAAATTCCTATTTTAAAAAATTCATAGCACCAAGAGTACTGCAAAGACTTGAATGATTCCAATTTCAGTTAAGAGCCAAAAGGATGAAGTATTTTTGTGATTTTCTCGCTGTCTTACCAGCACTAGAAGTATCGGTAAATTTAACGTTATGAAAATTTCATGATTGAAAATGACTGAAAAAGTAGTCTAAAACATGAATCAAATTGTAAGGACTCCCCTTAAACAGAACAATATGCAATGGGCGTTTCACCTCTCTCAAGACTTACAATACGACATTAATTATCAAACAAATACTTAAACATATTCAGTCCCATGGCAATAAATGTACAGAGGATATCTCTCACCCATGAGGAATTGCTTTTTCTTAATTGATCCGTGCGAGGAGTCTATTATGACTTGATCAAATGTTTAAGGCCATTTTTCAGTCATTTTACAACCATGAAATTTTTGTAAAATCGAATTTACCTAAATTCTTATTGCTCTTGAGACAACAACAAAAATCACAAAAATACTTCGATCTTTTGGCTTTTAACTAACATTTGAATCATTCAAATCTATGAAATACTCTTGATGCTGTGAATTTCTATAAGTGGGAACTTTTTTCTGGCTCACCCGGTATATGAAAATAAATTCATGTACCAATGGTCAGTGCTTTTATGCAGCATGCCTCAAAATCAGGCAGCCCTAAAAGAGTAAAATTTGCTAATTCTAAAACCAATCACAAAATTAGCTTCTGTATACCTGGGAAAATGATTTGTTCTTTGATCACCTTGCTAAAGAAAGAAATTTGAGATCGGCCATGCAAAATCAAGTTTTAGTGAGTTTTGAAACAGGAGTACTTTTTTGGACATCCGGTATCTGTTTATGGAGATTCTTTGATAAAATAACTAAAGGTCGATTGCATTTCAGTGGAATTTCTGATCAGCCCATCGGATAATTTGACCATCGGTATCAATTTCAACCCATCTTTTCTGCCACGAAAAATTGGGTTTGAACAGATTTTGAAATACCATACCAGTGTTTATAAAACAGGATTATCTGATAGGAGTACTTTATATTGGCACATCTGGTACCTCAAATACATACCCGTGATGTCATCAATGCATTCAGTATATACTCTTCTCACAACATCAAGCATCCCTACGGAAGATAAAAAGGTAAATATGAAATCCCAAGAGACTGCACATGCTTATCTTGACTGTTTCTCGAAAAGTCTTTATGGATATCATCGCCCACAAATAATGGCCTGCAGGGTGTGATGGAAGAAAATTTGTACTTTTGTAAATAAGAGTAATCGAATTGGTTAAAGGCTGGCCCGGGCCAACTTGAAAATATAGTCTATTGTATTTGAGAACTTTAGAACGTCTCCCATTTCAATGTGTAGCTGAAGAAACAATAGGTGCGAAGGCGATTCTTTTTCGCCTATTTATAGCGGCAACTCAATATAACAATGTCGATCCCATTTGAATATGTAGCAAAGTTAGCCGCTCACGATTTTCATGATGTAATTCTGACCATGAAAATCACTTTTTATAAACATAGCATTTTTTTCCAGTGAGGGTCTCTGCTACACATTAATCAACTTTTTCATCCAAGTTATCTGTTCCACAAAACTGACATATTGTATGCTGAAATGGAAAAGTGCTGCATGATACTGCATGATCGCAAAGTTTGGCAAATATCGAAGCAGTTTATTGACTTACCCAGTACATGGCCGTCGAGAAATCGCATATGTATACCAGGTCACAGCTCTACAAACTGCACATCACAAATACATCTGAAACAATTCTTAACAACGGATTTGAGAATTTAATTGTTATGTTTAAGTGGTTTTAAATTCAACTGGAAACAACAAGGGCAGATTTTGTAATACAGCAGCATCAGTCGCTTTGGTTCACACCTCAATTCAAAGCGATTAGCGAATGCAGACAAAAGAAATTCTCTCAAGCAGAAATTCAAAACAAACCAAGCCGCAAAGTTGCCCTGAAACCAGTACGGCAAACTCTCGTTTGGTGCAGGCGAAGGGAGGTCTTTAAGAGAAGGTATGTGCTTATAACGAAAGAAGAAAGGTAAATCTAAAGTTCTGTCTCGCGGATTTTGTTTATTTGATTCAGGAGCTGAGGACTGACTGCGTACATCTGAGCAATAAATATGCAAAAATTGTAATGCCCTCTGCTCGGTTTCTGAATCAAATAACCAAAAATCCGCGGGACAGAACTTTAGATTTACCCTTCTTCTTTCGTTATAAGTACATACCTTCTCTTAAAAACCTCCCTTCGCCTGCACCAAACGATAGTTCGCCGTACTAGTTTCAGGGCAACTTTGCGGCTTCGTTTGTTTTGAATTTCTGCTTGAGAGAATTTCTTTTGTCTGCATTCGCTAATCGCTTTGAATTGAGATGTGAACCAAAGCGACTGATGCTATTGTATTACAAAATCTGCCCTTGTTACTGGAAACGCTATTCTGAAAGTTTGAGACGACTTTTCAAAATGCGTTCTAAAACTGATGGCAAGAACAGTAAAGGTTTTAATCAAACCTTTTAACTGTCAATCTTGAACAGATTCTTACAGATAGAATGCTTTCATGACCACGAAGAACAAAAGAAATGAAAGATGGTACTTACTTTAACAGAAGTTACTCACCATTTACACCAGGCTACGAAAGAGAAATAGAGTAATTAATCAACTGAGATCTTCTGTTAGAATGTAAGCTTCTGTTAGACAGCAAATATTCACAATGCGATGGGAAGGCCGTGATCAAACAAGGCAACGCAGAATGATTAGCAATTAAGGAGTTCCTAATTGAAATCGTTTCTCAGTTCAGCCAAATTCTATCTAACAGTGCCTTGATAGGTGAAGATGAAGGTAAAGGTGCAGCTCTCTGCGCCAAGAGCTCGGATCGTAGAAGTAGAGGAGACCAAATCGAGCCCTCGACCCCTTTCATACGTTCAAGTGGTAGACTCTACCTGGGACTGAGCCCTGTCTGCCTGTCCGTTCTGGCTACAAAGTCAGATGATCTACATCTTGTTCTGCAATATCTTTAGGCAATATGGCAAATGAGTTTGCAACAACATCCAGCGACAAATCCTGGACGTAAGGTCTATACTCTCTCCATATGAGAAGGTCAAGGTCCATAGCAAACAATATTGAAACAAAAATGTTACCAAACATACCTTGACAAGGAACACTTTTTGAGTTCTCATATTTAGCGTTCCTTTTTGCACCATGGTATCTTCATTTATTACTTCCTGTATTGTCTCTAATAGCAAATTGAATCTGTTGTCCTCAAGGGCCTGTGAACAAAGAAACATACATTTTGCCTTACTCAGATGTCTGTGTTCACTAATACAATTGTCAAGAGAGGTCTGAAGAGGTCTTCTGATTATCTGCAACAGTAGCAAAAGTACTGACAATGCGATTATCTGCTTTTCCCAACTACAACTGTACTCTAGCCCACAGCATCCCTTTGCCCAGAACATATCGAGCATTTGAATTTGATTGAGGCACTGGTGCTAGCAATTAATGTAGAACAATGCCTCCGTAACGTTTGATTCATTAACTGCTCTAAAAACCTACAGTTTAAGGTACCGGGTTCGCCAAAAACATGTCTGTTTGAAACTCAGCAGACAGTGAGGTAATGACCATAGCTACAAACTGTAGTCAGGATACCTTTGAAATAGTTTCATGATAGCTCAAAAACGCAGAAAACAGCTAAGATATTCGATTATATTTCTGCTAGTCTTCCTGGTTACAACATCAAACTTCCTTAGACAGGGATATCCAAGAGAAAATATTTTGTAAGCACAAGCGTTGAATCAAAGTTTTCTCTAACAGGAAGATTAGCGAGGCGTCAATGTTTTTCCAGTCCCCCCCCCCTCCCATCCTTAAGCTATTCTGAAAAGACTTTGGGTCTAAAGATGAGTTTTATACATTTTGTAGTAATCTCTGGAATTTTTGAATGTGCACGAGAAGCTCGAACGTCACTAAAGCAAACATCTTGTATGAAAATGTATAAAAATATCACCCGATCCAGACTCCGTCATAGAATAGCCAAGAGTTCTATAGAGCTTTTTAAGGGGAAAAGATAAGACTGAAGCTATTTTCAACAATCGCTACTTCGCCTAGGTATATTCCCCTGAGGGTTCAAGGGAGCAGATGACAACAGTTCGTCTTACCTTGGCATACATGACAAACAATGGATTCTCTCCCTCTTTGATTGCATCTGCTAGCGGCTGAACTAATTCCAGTGTGTGTTTCAAGTATATAATTTCTGTAATCTTTGCTTCGGAAGTTTTCACATCCTCTTTCTTTGGTATTTGAATGCACAAGGAAATCAAATGCTCAACATCAAGGAACTTTGACAGAACTAGATATGAAGGAGCGCATATACAATTAGGATCGTAGAAACGGTTTAGTCCAGAGGTCGCAGACTATCGAGAATTTAATCTAAACGTGGGTATTATAAAGTTATCTTGGCATTCCACATTTTCATTCTATGATCTTCAGGAAAATTGCCTGTACTAAACCAGTGGGTGTGAGGCAAACCATGGAACGTGGAACACTTGCTGATCAGAGAGAAAAACTGCTAAAAGGATGCTAAAAGCTTGTTCGTTCTGTACAAGAGAGTGCCACGTTTATCAGAAAATGATAAAACCTTTTCAGTGGAATGGCCTGTTGAAAAGGACTTGAATGCATGTATGTCTCGTTTAGAAAGCTAATAGCAACGACGGAGCAGCAATTTTTGAAAGTAAAGTTGTGGGTTTTAGTGCTAAGCACTGGGATCGCAGAAGTATGGAAAAACTAACTGAGTCAGCGACCCTTTGTGGTGACGCTCAAAAGATAGCGCTCAAAAAGGGCTTGAAACGTGGCCACCAAAATTGTTCTGGCTGCAAACTCAGAGGATTACACTACTGTACTGATTCACTTTCAACTTGTTTACTTATGGACACTGCTAAACAGGTTTATTTCCAAGAGAGGAAAATATCAAACTGGATTACATACCAGATTGCAAATTCAAGAACATGTCCTGAAAAGAAATGCAAGAAAACAATCAACAATGAAAAGTAATTTATAAGCGCAACAACGAAGTATCGTCAACACATTTCAAATATGGAAAAGAACAATCAAAATTCACGTATTTTCTCATGAAAAATATGCACAGAACATTATTGGATGACGTAGTGGTAGAAGATTATAAAAGATAAAAGATTCATATTAATAAAATCAATAACTATGATGATAATGGAAATTAAAGTAACTTACCTCTTTTTCAAGAAGCTCTGGAGATACATGAAATACAAAAAAAAGAAAATTCATGAGTTTGAAATTAGTTCTACTTGCCAATTGTTTGTGTACTTGATGCAATAATTGTTGTTCACTTGCTTTAAAAAGAACAACGTTTAAAGTAACGAATGAACAAGCTAATGGCAAGTGGAACTGCTTGAAATACAAATAATTGAGGGAGATATAACTTAGGATCAGATCTGAGTTGTTTTGAACAAAATACAACCAGATGAAGGAAAAACATTGGCTGCTGTCACACTACAATCTAATCCCGTTATATATCTGAATAGTTTCACTTTCTTGAAATTTATCTTTAACGTCAGAACGTGAAGCATTATAACTATACAAAGACATCCGGTCGCACTGTGCCCGTCTTTCTTTTGCAAAGCTGCCTGTGCTGTGGCTAATTTCTTTGGCGCGAAAGTAATCTTCATGCGATTGCCTTGGCAAATCGTGATTGATTAATTTTGCTTCAACAACGCTGTAATTTAGGTTAGCACCTTGTATGTCGCGTTGTGTTTGATACTATAGCTTTTTAAAGACCCTTGACCAAGGAACGAAGGTTGTGACAACGTCGTATGTGAACAAGAACAGCGGTCACACACAACAACGTTGTAAGTCCATTGCTTCGAAAGGAAAGAACGGGACAGAGAACCCAATGTGACCACAACCGATATCAGGCCCCGTTTACATGGGATCGGATTCAAATGGGATCGGATCCATTTGGATCCGATCCACTTTTTGAGGGGCGTTTACACGGGATCGGATCCAGAATTGATGGCGTTTACACGAGATCCCGAGATCGGATCCATTTGGATTTTATGAACTCTTAGCAGCGCTCCAGTAAACCTTTTCTCTTATTTCGATCAGATCCTTTGAGATTTTGCACTCTAATAGACTCTTTCTCAACTCTGATTCCCCTCTTTGAAATGTCAACAAAGGATTTCAGTTTAATCGTGTCATTTCCTATCCGTACCAGTTTGGATCCGATCCCACCCGTTTACGCGAGACCTTTTTGGGATCGGATCCAAACGGGATCACCTTCGAAAGTGATCCCGTTTGGGTACGGATAGCAGATCCAAATGGGTTCGGATCCGTTAAGTCCCGTGTAAACGCAAGGCCTATCCGTTACACTTTGGGTACGGATCCATTTGGATCCGATCTCGTGTAAACGGGGCCTCAGTCTTTACTGGGTGCGCCAAAACAAGTTTACACGTTTGAAAACTGTGGTGCCTAGAGCTGACGATGCCTTTGAATGAATCTCATTTGATTGATAGCAAAAGACTGAAATAGGCAGAGCTGCAAATAGCCTTGGCAGAAGATTTTTCAGTTAAAGTTTGCCCAAACAAGTGAAAATGACTGCCTTTTCTCAATTTCTTTTAAACAAAAGATAACTGATTGACCTTTCTATACTACTGATCATTATCCTTAGTGAAAATGCAAAGTTACAGGCCTTGGGAACATCAAAATGGGAAGAATTCTCAAGAAGTTTTAAGAATTTTTCACAGAAATGATAAATTCTGAAGAATTTGAAGAATTATTCACATAAATGATCAGTTTTTTTCGACCGCCTTTTTTCGATACACCCCTGTAATTTGGCCTTTGGACCTTTCAGCAAATTGTGGCCTGAAGAAACAAAAAGTATATATTTTGCATAACATAATTGACTCTGTAGAAAAAATTTTCCTAGTTTGCCACGTTCCAAGAAAGGAAAATATTTTTTACAGCTCTGGAAATACTTTTTGCGATTTTTCTTGTACTCTTGTGAGCAAGGAAAAGTAAAGTACATTTGAATGTAGGAAAATTTGTTGGTTGTGGAATGGCTGAAATAGTGCCTAAAAAGCTCGATCTTGACGGGGCACTTGGCACGGAGCAGAAAATCGCGTTGGCAAAATTGAGAGCATTGGCCGTCACAACAAATATTAGCTATTGCAAAATTGTAACTGCGTGAAAACCACTTCCTTAATATTTTCATCAGACACAGGACCCTATGAGACGAAACGGGACAAAACACAAGGAACACATAAAAGTTTAGTGTTGCTGTGTAAGAATTATGGGACTGCTTACCTTCGATGCAGCTTAATCTCACATTTATAGTTTCAGCATCTAAGGAGAAAAAACTCCTATCATAAAGGGAAAAAGATTTCACGTACATAAAAGCCTATGACAGAGGATTAAAACGTTTATTTTCTGGCAATAAGTTCCCTCTGGAATGAAACCTTTGAATAAGATCTTATGGAAACGGGAAAAACAAAAAAAACAGAATAAAAGAGAAAGTGCGAGAAACGAGGAAAAATTATTCTCATTAACCCCTCTTTTTCAACAGACGGATAAAAGCAAATCCAAAACCAGATGTCAGTAATACTCAAGCCAACAACTAGCTGAAGTCAACCAACAGCCGTTAACGATCAAGCCCTTGGCGCCAAATCAACACATTTGAAACGCAAAAACAAACTCCTTCTATCGACAGAAATAAGGATCTAGAAGTTTGATAAACGCAGCTTCTGGACGGTCCGATAAACCCGGCTTTAATCCTTGCTATCTGTCGTCTCTTTTATATCTTAATTTCTTGAGACCGTAGTCTGTTTTTCCTTCTAGTTTGTTGAGACCAGAGATGTCTACAACGATAAGTAACAGTGACATACGTACCGCATGGAGGCTGCAAGATGTTAGCTCTCAACAGTCTAGCTAGAAGGTGGAAGAGATACCAAATTATATCAAGTTTGTACTTTCAAAACGTTTTGAATTGAGATACATTCACACGATACCGGCACAATTTGAAAACAGTAGGAAATTTGACGGGAACAAACTCGTTGCTATCTCGCCAAGAATTCGATGCCAAAAAATGTACCTGCATCTTAAGACTCAAGCAGTCTCATTCTGATAGCCTCGAAAAATGGTCCGTTTCATCGTTTTCAAATGTTAACACGATGCCGTTTTAAAATGTGCCGGTTAGAGTTCCGTATTCAAAATGTACCGTTTTCGAACTCTGTTGGCAGAATACAGAATGCACTATTTTCGTGTGATTACTCTTACGGCAGAACGTGTGAATTGAGAGGCAATTCAAATAACTTTCCGTAACAGAGAGAAGCTATAAGTACAGCAAGAACTGAAAGTAGAAGGCAAACTTACTTCCTCCAGGTGTCTTGGTGTGGTTCATGATACCAAATAGTGAGTGATGGCTTCGAGGGTCTTTAGCATTTTGAACCAGTTCTAAATGCTTTGCTACTGATGTATCTGAAAAAAGATATGTTGTTGTTAAAAAATCACGAGGAAGAGTGGATAAATTGAGAAATGGAGAACGTTTGAGAATGTTATGTAACAAAGTTTGTCCAAAACAGATTCCAAGCAACAAGAGCAGATTTTGTAATACAATGGCATCAGTTGCTTTGGTTCACACCCAAATTCAAAACGATTTGCGAATGCAGACAAGGAAATTCTCTCAACCAGTAATTCAAAACAAACATAGCTGCAAAGTTGAACTAAAGCCAGTACGGTAAACTCTCACTTGGTGCGGGCCAAGAGAAGTTTTTAAGAGACGTTATGTGCTTCAGACGAAAGGAGAAGGGTAAATCTAAGGTTCTGTCCGGTGGATTTTGCTTACGAGATTCAGAAGCCAAGCAGAAGGCATTACAATTGCTGCATATTTATTGCTCAAATGTAGGCAGTTATTCCTCGGCTCCTGAATCAAATAAACAAAATTAGCCAGACAGAGCTTTAGATTTACCCTTATTCTTTCATTATGAGCACATAACTTCTCTCATAAACCTCCCTTCGCCCGTACCAAGCGAGAATTTACCCTACTGGTTTCAGGGAAACTTGGCGCCAATGTTTGTTTTGAATTACTGGTTGAGAGAATTTATTTTGTCGGTATTCGCTAATCGCTTTGAATTGAAGTGTGAACCAAGGCAACTGATGATATTGTATTACAAAATCTGCCCTTGTTATTCCAGGCACAATTACCCAAAACCTTAGAACGGTATGACTGCCTTCAATCTTTAAACGTTCTTCAAAAGTCTTTCCTCCAAGAAAAGATTACAGGCTCATTGAAAATGGTGCATACAGCACGGTTGTAAATTTCTGTTCAATGCCAAAAGCCTCATTCACCCACTTGCTACTTTAGATTTCAAGACGAAATAGTTTAACTCGTCATTCTCTAATATAAATAAGGATAAACATTGCGCCTCGGTGACCACTGGGGTTACCAAATACAGTAAAAACAGTTAACAAAACCGGTGATTGAAGAACCTCAACCTAATCGTTTGCAATTAGGTAAAACAAGTCTTCTTGACAAGAAACTAACAGAAAATTGTGGAAATAGGAATAATCAACTGAGGAAAGGAACTCAGAACAAACAGAGAAGTGATATTGGCTTGGATATTTTGCTTTTGGCAAGAATCTATGGCAACATGACATCTAATTCGAATATGCAGAATTCAAGGAAGCAGCTGTCCAGGTGGTTGATGTTTGTTTGAGCCAGGCACTCTTTCAAACCTACAGAACCAATAACATGTTTCATTCTTCATAAAAATGTACAATGGGCCATACCTATAAGTGTCGTATTTTCGCTTCCTTTGAACACGATCTTTAGTGAATTCGGTGCATAAACAATGTTTTGAATGAACTCCACGTACTTGAGTAGAGCCTTCGAAGTAATGCAAATTCAGCTGTTACAAAAAACCGGGTGAGTCAAGAAAAGTTTATGCGTTTGGTGGGCTATGGAATAAAAGGTATGTGGCCGATATTCAAAGCTAAAATGTCAATCTATCAGTCAAATGCTAACTTAGATGAGAAAATTTTGTCTGGTAAAATCACACATCAATTAGTCCCAGAAATTAGGAAAATGCTGGCAAGGGGCATGTTTGGGAAGAAGGATTCCTCATTCAATTCTGGCCCATAATTCACCTGCTATTGAAATTAACATTCTACATTTGAAACTTGTAATGTGAACTTTTAATGCCACATAATCATGGATCAGAATGGAACGTGGAATTTTTGATTCCCATACAAGCTCCTTACCCCATTTTTCTAAATTTTTGGGCCTTAGAAATGTGTGATGTTTCCAAACAAACTTTTCAAATCTATGTTAGCCTTGGACTGATAGATTGACACTTTAGTTTTGAACATCAGCCGCATATATTTTATTCCACAGCCCTCCGAACGAGCAAACTTTTTTTGACTCACCTGTTACAGCAAACATTTTTGTCCCTCGTTAGTAGCAGACATTTTTCACCTGATATCTAATTTGAGACAGAGTGTAGTGTTCTTTGCTTGGTATTTTCTGTCTTGTTGCTTTCTTATTTTGGACCTAGTTGCATCGTCCTCTTAGCGTCATTAAAGGTGATCTGAAGCGAAAATTTTTATTGATGCAGATGAATAGCACTGTTGAACGAGGAAGAATGTCATTAAAATTTTTTTGATACTTTGTTTCATCTTCGAGTTATCCACTTATTTGTACGATTGGCTGATGACGTCATTTTGTTTGCAAAAAGTAAGAGAAAGTATACAAGGTTGACCACGTTTCCAAAGGGACGTAAAGTCAACGACCTTTCCTTCAAATGAAATGCCTTTTTAAAGGTCACATCAGTTGATGAAACAATGTTTATTGCATTTATTCTGCTCAGCTGAAATGTCTCCTACAACTGTAACCTTCCAAAGATCAGATACAACTTCTTTCCATACAGAATCATAATAATTTGCAAACAAAATGACGTCAACAACTGACACTTAAAAACGAAATGAGATATCAAAAAAATTTCAACAAGATTTCTCATCAATCGACAGTGCCCTTCATTTGCATCAATAAAAATTTTAGTTTCAGATCACCTTTAAGTATTTGCATAACAGCATAACTTGTAAATTTGTATTGTACAGTTTCATTGGAATGTAACAAAAGAAAGAAGTCTATTGAAATAATTTCTTGACCGAACAGAGTGAATATTTATTCTTTCTCTCAGACACCTGGTATGAGAGAAGCAAAAATTTATTGGAGTGTGGGTGAAATCACGCAAGAAATATTCAGTCGCTCTGCTCAGCTGGGTAAGCGACCTGTATTTGTTCCAGCAAACAGATAAAAACAAATTAGTTAAGAACAAATTAGTTGATATCTAGATATCTAAATCATGAATTAACAGCAAAGGGTTAATACCAAATGTGTTAAAAGCATACTTACTGCAGCTGTAGCCAGGCAATAATACCTGAGAGAAAAAGAGCTGTGGTATTAACAGATTTTTAACTCAAAAGAACATTGCAAAGTAAACATACGAGTAATGGCAATTGCTCAGCGTATAACAAAACTCACTTGCTTCTAACGGCAATTTCCACTGTCTGGTACTCTGCTGCACATAAATCTTTTACATATTGTAAGCCTGCAAAGTCAAAGAATAATAATTGACTGTTAGAAACAAGTGACTCATTAACCCAGTTACCGGTCTTCTCTCAGTTAGCACCGTCGACAGCAGGAGTAATCAGGGCTGTGGCAAGCAGCTGCTGATTAGGGGCAATTGTTCTTAAAGCAATAGAGAACAATAGATTCAATTAATGCTTGTGACGTAGCACCATTGTCTTCAACATTATTTGGGGAGCTTGAGCCCTCCCTGCCCCCCGCTTCCTACGGGCCTGGGAGTGATGACCATTGTAGCAAGGTTATGATTCACTAGCAGTTCTAAGGCATTACTACCGAGCGAGTCAATAAAATTGTTGAAAAAATCTTGCTTCCTGGATATGAAACTATTGAAAAATGTATTGCTTTATTCCCAATATGTCCAGTTAGGTTCAGTAATTTACTTGGCTTTAATCGACCATTCCTTCCCGTCGATACTAGAGATTTTCTGAAGAAAATCACTTTGAAAAACCTGCGCAAGCGAATGAAAGCGACCAGCAAAATTTCCCTTTGTTTTCCTTCCTGGCAATAATGACATTTACATCCATTCGTTATTTTTTCCTCTTGGCAGAATGAAATCCCCCTGAATAATATATTCATCTCATATTCATACTAGCACGTGATAAAGAGTGCTCAAGACATTGCTAAGGTAAACACAGGGAAACTTGCTCATGATTTCAGCGCGTTTTTTACGGTTTCTTGAAGAGACATTTTTAGGAAATCCATTGTAAGATCTGAGCGGAGTGACTGCTTTCAGTCAGGTTCTCAAATAATTGAACATGTCAGCTATTTAAATCAAATATTGCAAATATCATTGCTTATCCATTCAGGGAGCAGTAGCCTTTCAAATGCTGGGCTTTTTTCAGTCAACCGGTAAATAAATGGAAAGATGGTTCCGGACCATAAAATAAAGCTGACAGGTAAATAGGCTGATTCAAAAAGTCCCCGTCTAAAATTATTGCAGTACATATAATTGAATTCTAATCATCAAAATTAGTTTTTTCTAATAGCCACAGGATTGGAGTATTTTTACATTTTTTGGTAATTTTCAAGATAGCATTCCCGTGGTAGCTTTAAAAGATTCAAGAACTTAGTCTACAACATCCAGAAAATGGCCTAAAAACGTATCATCAAGGCATCTCAAAACACAAGACATGTAAGCTGTCACTTTTATCATTTTCGATAATCCTTGTTCGGAGCAATAAGTAAGATATCAATGTCAGTTTCAATCTTGGTTGTAGTTCATCAGTTTATTAGTCATGCTAATTCTCAAAAGGATTTTGAAAAGATTTCAGTCGACCTGGAAGACTTGATCAAGCGTTTTAGGCCATTTTCCAAGCTGTTCTTCAAGACCTAAGTTTAAATCTGTTGGACTTCCCAGCAGATCACTGCTTTGAAAATTGCCGAAAAAAGAAAGCATACTTCAATCTTTAAGATATCAGAAAAGAATTCCTATGATGATCGTGTTACTACGTTTGCTGCAATAATTTTTCAAACGTTGGGGACATTTTTGAGTCACCCTGTATTATTCAGCAATCCCTTCCAAACTTGCTGTCAACGTTTTCAAGTTAATGATTAGGTTTGCCTCTCCCTCTCTTTGCTCTCCCTTCGGACAAATTTTCAAAATTTACCAACTAATAAAAATGAGAATAGCATTATGAAGGGGACCCATTCTCTCTTGTCTCTTGCTAATACAACGCATGAAAGATGAACGCAAAACGGAACAATTGAGAGAAGAGAGAAGCGCGGTGGAAGAAGAGGTGGAGGAAGCCTTCCTTCCCCTTCACGTTGCATATTCCACGTCTAGTGCTGACAAAAGTAATGGTTCTGACAAGAGAGAAAGAGAGACTTGTAGCAAGGCCAAACAAGGATATGCACAAGAGTCGTGCATAGCTTTCTAGGACTTGATACGTCACACAAAAATTCAGTGTACCTGTTGCTTCACTAAAGTAGCGTCTCTGCACTGTTGTCATATTTGAGTTCGGGCATCTGTCTCTAATAAGCTCAAACAGTGTTGCCATTTTACCATTTTCACAGGCAGTGCTTGGCATTAGAATCTGATGAAACAATTAGATATATTAATTTTTTTTTCTTTTTTTTTTATTCAATATAAAAATTTACAAAACGAGGTACTTAAGACTATTGGACTACAAACTACTAAACTACATAACAAGAACGATAACTCGGGAAGCAAGAAACCATGACTATCCCAAGGGTCATTTAGGTAGAAACCCTATAACTTTCGATCAAATTCCAACTGTTCTGGATATTAATTTTTCAAAAGATGTATACAGGACGTTGTTCTCGCGAAGAGCAGTAGAGCGAGTCATTGAACCAAAAAACAATTTAGATGAAACTAGCGAGAAAAGGAACACTTTGACAAAAAAACGTAAAAATGTGCCCTTCAAAACAAAAAGATTGTTGGAATAAGGTGCGTGGTATTCAACTGAAATGTTGTCTCCACATAGACCAACTAGCAAGACAAAAATTTCACCATTAGGTTGGTGTTTCGTAGAACTGAATGCTTTGATCTGTCAAAAATGACCTTCCTATTACGCACCAAGAAGTCTCTCAGTGAAATAAGTTTCAGAAATTTTCCTTGGACATATTCATCAGTGATATGCTATGGTTTCCATTTCTAATCATGAAATCGATAGAGGGAAGCTTCGTCCCAGTTTTCAATGTAAAAGTCCATGAGTCGTAGTTGGAGCGTCCATCAATCTATCAATAGCGATAACTACGAATATGCAATCAGTCTACAGTGTGGGTCTGGCATTTGTTAACTGTGTTCTATTTCAAAGATATGATTTAAGGAAGTTTATTGCTTTCAACCCATCTCTATTCCCTGTACGTTAGTAAGATTGTTTTCGGGCTAGAATTGGCATTGGTTAACTTTACCTCAAGTGGTCTCATAATGTTCAGCTTTGTTAGCAACTTCATGTATGAAGCACCATCCGAAAACTAGGGGGAGAATCATATACCGGCTGAGTCAAAACAAAGTTTAAGCGTTTAGCAGGCTGTGGGATAAAAAGTGTGGGGCCGATATTCAAACCTGAAATATTAATCTATCAGTCAAAGGCTAGCTTAAATGAGAAAATTTTGTTTGGCAAAATCACTTACCTGTCAGACCCAGAAATTAGGAAAATTCTGGTAAACAGCCAATTTGGGAACGAGGATTCCACATTTCATTCTGGTCCATGATTTACTTGCTACTGAAATTAAAATTCTATTTTTGAAACTGACACTTTCAATGCCACATAAACCGTGGACCACAATGGAACGTGGACTTCTCGATTCCCATACAAACCCCTAATGGCATTTGTCTAATTTTTGGGTGCTAAATCTAAGTAATTTTACCTAACAAGATTTTCTCATCTAAGTTAGCCTTTGGCTGCTTATCTAAGTTAACCTTTTAGATTAACATTTTAGTTTTGAATATCAGTCGCATATTTTTTATTCCACAGCCAGGCCAAACCCATAAACTTGTTTTGACTCACCGGCTATTAAAATTGAGAATATTTTGTTAAAAAGAGCTTCACCGAGAGAAGATGATGCTTGAAAATAGACAAGGAAGCAGTTTGATACAGCTGTGGCAAAATCAACTTTGTTACTTTTTAGACAAGACAGCATCTAAGTCTGGTAAATTCTGCATTTCTGTGGAATTTTACTGAGATATTATAAGGTGGCTAAATGATCTCAAATTCAAGAATACTCCCTACACCAGAGAACGTTGTTAGAATTTGACGTTCTAACTTTGACGTTAAGGTAGGATTGCTTATCTAATTTTGTAAAATGCAAATACCGAATGTCTCAAAAAAGTACCCCCTTTTCACTAAACAAAGGAACGTAACGATGAAATATCGGGATTTTTTGAGTTCATAAGCATATTTTTGGATCTTCAACTTAAATACAAATACTTTGCATTTTAAAATCGCCCTCCAAACACCGGAGATATGAGCAGACTTATGCCTTTTCGTCCCTTGTTTCCCTGCGTTCTTTGATTTGCTGATATCACTTGGTCAATAGGGACTCATAATATTACGCTTATATAATGGGCCCACTTTTTCAAAATGGCCTAAAGAGGTGGGAGTTCTCGTACACTCAACAAAATCGCTTCAAAATCTGGTTTAAAGAGCTCGAACATTGAAAAGCGAAGCTTTAGTACAAAGAGTGATGTTGTGTTGACCTACATAGCGCAAAATGCATACGTTTCAGGCAGTAATCTTCCTCTGTAGCAGCAAAATAGATCCATCGAAGCTGCGAGAACTCCAGGCTGCTTCAACCGTTCTTTAAGAGCAACAACAGCAACATTCCGAATAGCGGCCCCTGATTGGTTAAAAACTGAATTCTAGCGATTTGATTGGTGAATACGGAACCATCCTACGCGGGCCTAAAGTGGGCCCACTATTTGAGAGCAATGTTATTAGTCCCTCTTGACCAAGGAACGCAGGGAAACAAGGGACGAAAAGGCATCATTCTAAGATATGAGCTCAGCAAGGAGGAAAAATCTTTTTGCGTGTTTGTTTACATTTTTGCGTGTTTGTTTACATTTTAGTGGGGCCAATCATAAGGCTCTTATTTTACACGTGACTTTGTGGTGCATTTGTAGCTAATGGCGTCGTATGAGCACAGAAGCTGTGGCGTGGGGCATTTGGAGCAAAACCATACTCCATATTTAGGCCCGAAGGCACATTAATTTCAAGAATTTTCAAAAGCTTTGAATCAGACAAGAAAGACTAGTATCTTTTCTAAAATTTTTGCCAAAACCTAAAATGATGAAATTTGAAAGCTTGAAAATATCGCAATTTGCTTTTTAAGGGTTTTTGCAGCCTTCCACTCTGCCTAACACGGCCTACTTGACAGATGATGCTGCGTTTCCTTGATAAAGATTTGTTTCTACGCACAGTTTTCAACGCAACGGAAACTAATGTAATAAAAATACTTTTCAATTACTTTTACTTCATTTAACAGCACAAGCACAATTGTACTGGAAGGCCCAAAGTTTCCTTGCCTGTTAGATTCTAAATCACAGATCGTTGTTGAGTCTTCTTCGTTTTGAGTTTGCAGTTTGCTACATTAGAAACAATCAGATGGAAAAGAAACGAAGGGAATCAAAAAGCCTCAAGGCACGAGGGATAACTGTGAAACGTAGAGCTTTCTCTACTCTACTCGCAAGTATCTCTAAAGTCAAATATATTCAGAAATTACTGAATTACTTTGCAAGGCGTTTAAAATTCTGCTTGACCTCTGGTTGACCTCATCCTCTCATCAGATTGGCCTTAGTCAGAAAACCGAAAGCCAAAGCAATTTGAATAGGTATAAGTAATAACTTACCCTGTTTTCATTCACTTAGACCAAGCAATACTGAATAAACAAAGCTCCACTTGTTTAATCCTGAACTGAGCAAATTCTCAGCGATAAAATGAAACTGTTTTCACTTGCCATGTTTGACCAAAACAGCCTTGACTGTGCTCTCACAATAAGCTGACGAATGTGAAATGTACATCGATTCCAAAATCTAGGAAGAAATGGCGCGAAAACAATCTTGTCGCCAGTCTCCTAAAATAGAAGATGTTTCCATAACAAACTTCATTCTATCTTTTTTACCGCAGTCATTTTCAGTTCATAACTAGGAAACTGACGAGTAAATGTATTTGATTGTCGATGTTATGATTAGACATTGCTGAAGTAAATTGGAAGCTTTTCTAACTAAAATAGATAAGCTCTTGACATCTCCAAACTTCGACCATTAAGATATGAGAATTCTAGAATTAGAAACACACATGCAGTTCCAAACTTCAGCACTCTACAAGCATTTGTTTTTCATCAGCTAAGAATTTGGACCAATAGTAGAAGTTTCTTATAACCATCAGATTTTGAATACTCAAGAGCTGCCATGGCAATTTTCATTTTTACTAACTGTGCTCTGGTGAATAGTTCAAACAATGTTTTTTATGCTTTTTCAACGCTTAGGTATTCACTCAGGTACTGTAATATGATAAAGTAAACAACTGAAAATGAAGCAAAAATATGTCAAGGATTTCCTTTGTCAAAAATAGATACTTCCTTAATTTACATTTTGCCTGTACGTGGTTTCTTAATTTTTGGTGATGTGAGAGTTGAGTTTCTAATCATAAGCAATTTCTTATAAAAAGATGTATCCTTTCAAGCAAGGAATTGTTTCTGGAAAGGATCTTGTGTCTTCTTGAAAAGGGACTGATTTTTCGAGAATTTAGTCAGCATTGAACCAATTCAATTGTAGAAAACACCCCCCTACGAAAGCTGTTCCTTAGAAAATATTCAAGCATTCAAGTTAAATATTTTTTGTGTAATCTGAGGGATTGGTTTCTTATAAAGCCAGAACTTTTTATTCTTATCAAATAAATTTGTGTATTTCATTACATATAAACATTTTTGGAGACTGGAGACAAGATTGTTTTCGCGCCATTTCTTCCTAGATTTTGGAATCGATGTACATTTCACATTCGTCAACTTATTGTGAGAGCACAGTCAAGGCTGTGTTGGTCAATTATGACAAGTGAAAACAGTTTCATTTTATCGCTTGGAATTTACTCTGTTCAGAATTAAACAAGTGGAACTTTGTTTATTCAGTATTGCTTGGTCTAAGTGAATGAAAACAGGGTAAGTTATTACTTATTTACCTCTTCAAATTGCTTTGGCTTTCGGTTTTCTGACTAAGGCCAATCTGATGAGAGGATGAGGTCAACCAGAGGTCAAGCAGAATTTTAAACGCCTTGCAAAGTAATTCAGTAATTTCTGGATGTAGTATTTGATTTTGGAGATACTTGCGAGTAGAGTAGAGAAAGCTCTACGTTTCACAGTTATCCCTCGTGCCTTGATGCTTTTTTTATTCCCTTCGTTTCATTTCCATCGGATTGTTTCTAATGTAGCAAACTGCAAAATAAAACTCAAAACGAAGAAGAATCACATAGGCAATCTCACGTATTTCAACAACGATCTGTGATTTAGATTCTAACAAGCAAGGAAACTTTGGGTCTTCCAGTACAATTGTGCTTGTGTTGTTAAATGAAGAAAAAAGTAGTTGAAAAGTATTTTCATAACATTAGTTTCCGTTGCGCTGAAAACTGTGCTATAGAGACAAATTCTTATCAAGGAAACATAGCATCATCTGTCAAGTAGGCCTTGTTAGGCAGGATGGAGGGCGGCAAAAATCGTTAAAAAGCTAACTGCGATATTTCCGAGCTTTCAAATTTCATCATTTTAGGCTTTGGCAAAAATTTTAGGAAAATATCAGTCTTTCTTGTCTGATTAAAAGTTTTTGAAAACTCTCGAAAAATTAATGTGCCTTCGGGCCTAAATATGGAGTATGGTTTTGCTCCAAATGCCCCACGCCACAGCTTCTGTGTTCATACGACGCCATTAGTTACAAATCTACCACAAAGTCACGTGAAATGTAGGAGCCTTGTGATTGGCTCCCAAGAAAAACGTAAACAAACACGCATAAAATGTAAACAAACACGAAAAAGCCAAAAGATTTTTCCTCCTTGCTTATGAGCTCACAACGTGGAATTTTGGAGTGCACTTGCAACCAGAGGTTTTTGTAAACTTTCAAATGTCACCAATTGTATAATGAACCCAAATGTAAACTGTCACCAAAAGTAAAATGGATCATCTGTAACTATATCATGGCAGTGGCAGGCATCTTGCGTAAAATGGTTACACGATGTCCGAGCGGTCAAGTACCAAGTAAACAGTAAAAACAACAACAATGATATTCTTTCATAAATCTTTGCACTTACATATATCTAGATATAGTGCCTTGTGTGGTTCGGCGAGGTGACTTGCGTCCCTGCCATTGAACCTTGAATCTTCTCTTACTATCTAAACAAACATTCTTATAATGGTACACAAACAATAGTTGCTCCGCGACTGTCAAAACGAAGAATCTGATTGGTTAATTCATGACCAAAGGTGTGAAATCTAGGCTTGGCATCCGTAATTCCTGTGACGACTATAGATCTTAAAGCGATTAATGATAATGAGTTCAGAAACCGAAATGGGAATCGATACATTTGTAACACTAAATAAACATGGCAACTGTTGACCAATACAACTTTGTTGATCAAAATCTAAGTGGTTGCTAGGCGTTGCTAATCTTACTTTCTTCGTAACATATTCAGTTTCCAAGGCTAACGTGATTCTGTGGCTCATCTCTCAGAGCATCATGGTCCATAAACAACAAACAAACGAGAAGGCACTACTCAGTCTCTCACAAGCACTGATAGTCCTGTAACTCCAAAATATGCATATGCAATCTCAATACTACAAAAGCGCGACCAAAAATATCTGACTAGGATACAAGAGCTTTCTCAAGACACTTGTTCCAAAAACTGTCCGTCCGACCTTAGCCTAACATATCCGTTACTAATAGTTATTAATTCATCTTGAAAGGAAACATTATTTAGTTCTGTCACATTTTCTACCACGGGGGGGGGGGGTAACTACCATATATACAGGTACGGGATGTGCCATTTTTGGGGTACCTTTTTTTGAGCAGAAAATAAATTTTGGGGTATCATTTTTGGTAGAATCACAAGTAGTCATAAATTTTGGGGTCTCATTTTAGAAAAATATTTCTTTGGGGTATCGATTTTGATCAATTTCACTTACTTGGTTAAAATTTTGGATGGCTGTCACAATTTTAGGGTATACATTTTCAATGTCCTGTAAATTTTGGGGTATCGTTTTCGCGAAAATTTATAAATTTTAGGGTCCGATTTCAGACATCAAATGGCACACCCCCGTCATCCGTCTATTGAAGTTACCCCCCCCCCCCCCGGGCTTTGTACATGAGTTGAAATCAAAGGCATATTGCAAAAAGATTTCACCTTGACCTTTAGCTTTTTCTTTTGAAAATAATTATACCTTGAAATGCTGCAATTGTTCTACAAATAGTTATTCCTTTGAGGAATCAATCCGTGCATTGCATTCCACTCCAAGTGTCAAAGAAGAAGAAAAGGAACAGATGCATGTTCACTTGGGAGATGTTGCACGACTTCATCATTCTTACCACATTTTTTTTATATTTGTTTAATCAGGGCGATTTCCACGAGTCTTTTTTATTCTTTTCAAGCGCGAAAAACTGAAAGTTACAGTTTACAGGTGCTTTGGAAAAGATCCATAATACAAATCATGGCTAGGCCCTTTTACAAAACCTTTGGTTTTGGGTGCACTGTAAATTTTGTCATTGCAAGCTTGTATCTCTGGTGTTTGGTGGACGATTCTTAAATGCAAGGTATGTGAATGTAAGTTGAAGATTGATAAATTTAGCTAACTACTCGATAGCTAACTAAGTGTCAAGGAAGAAGAAAAGGAACCCATGCATGCTCATTTGGGAGATGTTGCACGACTTTATCATTCTTACCACATTTTTATTATATTTGTTTAATCGAGGCGATGCCACGAGTCTTTTATTCTTTTCAAAAGCGAAAACTAAAAGGTAAAGCTTAAAAGTGCTTTGGAAATAATCCATGATACAAATCATGGCTAGGCCCTTTTTCAAAACCTCCGGTTTCGAGTGCACTGTAAATTTTGACTTTGCAAGCTGGTATCTCCGGTGTTTGGTAGACGATTCTTAATGCAAGGCACGTGAATCTAAGTTGAAGATTGGTAAATTTAGCAGTCCACTTGGAGAGTGTCTTATCGTTTTGTTTCTATTTCCAGTCAAAAGGGGATACCATATTTGAGACACCCCGTAGTTTCGAATTGGCACCATAGAGTTTTTTCAGAATATTTATTTCAAAATTTAGAGTACTTAAAAAGATTTTGATAAGATACCAAAATAGAAAGGGAATTTACCTGAAAAAGTGTTAGCTCAGATCCCTTAAGATCAATAGCTGCCATTCCAATTTCACCTTTTGCCAAGCCTCTCCCTTCTACAACAGCTGCAATCAAAATATATATTCGGAAACTTAGACTTTTTATTGATCAACAGTAACATTATAGGGTTTGTGCAAGGTTAAAAGCTTGTATTTGCAGAGAGCAGAAATGCTAAAATTATCTCATTCAAATCGAACTTGCACACAGAATCAACAAAGATAGTGTCACAATAAGATTTTTATCTCGCCTCGAAACAATGCTGTGTCGGAGTGATTTCTTCGTTCTATATATAGAGAAACCTTTTTACAATTGCACATTAGCTTTAAGGTTGGTTGCAAGGATTACATAAAACTTGAGCATCTTCATATCACAGCTCACTTGCAACTTTGGAAGCAGGGCCGAAGCCAATGGGTGGGCCGGAGGGGCGGAGCGCCCCCCCCCAGGAGACCATTTGTCGGAAAATGTTGCTCTCTTGTTGGAATTTTTGTGATTTAAATGACTAGTTTTGAAGGATTTTGGGAGAAATAATGCATAAAAACATGACTTTATTAATGTTAAAACATGAATTCAAATATGAATTATTGAATTTTTGGCATCTTTTTGATTGATATTCACTAACTGCGTTGATTTCAAGGTTGGATTGCGAAATTTGGCCAAATTTTAGTTACTGAGGAGTTATATTCGTCATATAATGCATAAATTTAAAGCATGGTCCAAGGTCCTACAATTGTTGTTGTTGCTGTTGTTGTTCGTGGTTTCATCGTCGGTCAGTTTTTGTTCTTCACCCCCCTAGGCAGTCATGGCTGGTATCGGCCCTGTTTGGAAGATACTAATCACTAAATCATAACACATTGCTTAATCAAGCATCAGGTATTTAAGCATCATTAAATGTTGCTTTTATCGTCATTGTGTTTGAGTACAGGTAATGGGGAAAAATTAGTAATAGTAACAATACCTCTCATTTACTTTAGTGTTTGCGAGCTTTGCAATACTCTCCAGATAAGGCCAAGCACGACGATGTTTCTGTTGCAAACGGTTCCGGTCTACACCACCAAAACTGTTTGTATCACAAACATTGTCGTGGTTGGCCTAACGTACATTAAAATCGAAAACTTTCGGACCGAAAAGTTTCGGCGAAAAAACTTCGGACAAGAAAACTTTCGGACGCTTTTTCGGGAATTTCGGACAAAAAACTTTCGGACAAATACGACAGTAAATAAGCAAGCACGATACCAAAAAGATGTTAAAACTAATTGTGATGTGATTCTATCATAAATATCAACTTACAAGGTACATGGTAATTATCAAATCTGCCAGAACATTTGAAAGTAATTTCGTTCGACTGAACAATGGTAAAACCATCTGTAAACAAAATTAATAAAAGGTGTTACCATACATGAACTAGTTTCAAGAAACGCTTCAAGGAACCAAACTTTTACATAAAACATTCAAGAAACTTAAGCACTACTGGCAAGACATTCAAAATTTTCCGACGAAAAAACAAAAAACTTTCGGAAATTATCAGGTTTTGGACAAATAAACTGTCGGACTAAATTTTGTCCGAAAGTTTGATCGTCCGAAAAAAGTTTTCGACTTTAATGAAGACAAACTTGGCAAACACTAAAGTAAAAAGAGAGGTAGTTGTTACTTCAAGTTTAAGAGAAGGCAGTACTTACCAACGAGAATACTTGGATCCATTCTGCCAGTACAAGGAGTGGTTGGATGGTGAGGCGTTCTTGATGAAGATCCACGTGATGTTCTATTAGTAGAGATATATGGAGTAACAGAACTGCCTTTTCCTGTCATAGATGATATTGATCTTCTCTGCTGTACAGTGCTGAAAGTAGAAATCCTACCAGGTGAGTAAAAAATAGCCCAGCATTTGAAAGGCTACTGCTCCCTGAGTGTATACGCAATGATATTTTGCAATATCTGATTGAATAGCTAACATGAATGTTCAATTATTTTTGGAATTTCTTCTCGCTGAAATAGGTCACTCCATTCAGATTTTACAAGGGAATTTCTAAAAAAGGGTCCTTTCGAGAAACCGTACGAAACGTGCTAAAATTATGAGCAAGCTTCCCTGATATAATAAATCGAAAAAGAAAAGGCCACGATATAACTGTCGCTCATCGGATCCGTAGATGCTTGCAATGACGGATAACGATTGAATTTGTAGGTAGAAACACCGCAAAACGACGAAAAACAACAGCGAATGAGTCGGTTGACTGAGATTGTATATTTTGCCAATATTTCGTCCTGCCATGAAGGACTTCTTCAGGGCTGTTATATGATAGTTACATTTAAGATTTGAATATGTGCAACGATTTGAATAGGAGAGGTTACATGTGATTGGTTGGATATGTTGGCTACGCAGGGGCTATGTCGGGTAGGTTACGAGGGTTGCATAATGTGGTAATAATAATGATAATGCTGAGGGCAATGATAATAATAAGAATGATGATGATGATGATGATGATGATGATGATGATGATGATGATGATGATGATGATGATGATGATGATGATGATGATGATGATGATGATGATGATAATGACGATGATATGATAGTATAATTGTGAAATGATAACGATGATGATGATGATGATGATGATGATGATGATGATGATGGTGATAATAAGTAAAATGGGAAGATTAGGAGGGTTTGCTTGTAGATTCGGTTAGTATAGAATTATTTTTGTTAGCGGTCTGTGGTCTGTTTAGTCCGTTAGGTGATAGAGTGTTGGCCAAGCCAATGAAGTATGCTTCCTTAGCTCGTCTAACACTCTCTCTGGTGTCGTGTAACTGGAGTAGCGGTAGCAGGTCTTGTATAGACTTATGCCTTTTCGTCCCTTGTTTCCCTGCGTTCTTTGATTTGCTGATATCACTTGGTCAATAGGGACTCATAATGTTACGCTTATATAATGGGCCCACTTTTTCAAAATGGCCTAAATAGGTGGGAGTTTTCGTACACTCAACAAAATCGCTTCAAAATCTGGTTTAAAGAGCTCTAACATTGAAAAGGAAACTTTTAGTACAAAGAATGATGTTGTCTTGACGTATGAAACGCAAAATGCATACCCTTCAGAAAGTAATCTTCCTCTTTAGAAGCAAAATAGATCCATCGAAGCTGCGAGAACTCCAGGCTTCTTCAGCCGTTCTTTAAGAGCAACGACAACAACATTCTGAATAGCGGCCCCTGATTGGTTAAAAACTGAATTCTAGCGATTTGATTGGTGAATACGGAACCACCCTACGCGGGCCTAAAGTGGGCCCACTATTTCAGAGTAATGTTATTGGTCCCTCTTGACCAAGGAACGCAGGGAAACAAGGGACGAAAAGGCATCAGTCGAGAGGTCTTGTATTGAGTGTCCGGGTTTACTGAAGTGCTCTGCAACCCCGGATGTGTCGGAACGTCTATTAATGATGTCTCGTCGATATTCGTTGAGTCTGTCTCTTGTACGTCGTCCCGTTTGTCCTATGTATTGACAGTCAGTCTTTTTGTTCGGTAGGCATCGTTTGCATTGTAGTAAGTATATTTCCCTGATATGTTTCCCTCACAGCGATGACTTCAGTACGCTTTATCATGTGCTACCATCTATGGGAAAGGAAAAGGTCTTCCCCTTAGTATAAATAACTTGACAAAGTTCACACGATTCCAGCACATTTTGAAAACGGTGAAAAATATGATGGATAGGCCTCCCGTTCACAGGAAAACGGCACATTTTTGCCAGCAGATTTTGAAAACGGAACTCTAACGGGCACATTTTGGAAACGGCATCGTGTGGAAACTCGAAAATGATGAAAACAGAACATTTTTCGACTCTTATGGAACGAGACTGATCGATTCTTAGGGTGTATGTACATTTTCTTGGCATCAAAGCTTTTCACCGCCAGATTTCCTACCGTTTTCAAATTGTTCCATCATTGTGTGAACGTAATCTTAGTCAGGGGGATTCCATTCTCCTAAGAGGACGAAATACATGAATACATTCAAGTGTCATTATTGCTAGGAAGGAGAATAAAGGGAATATATTAAGTATCAAGTGTATACCTTGGAATTCTTGCACTTCTCTTGGCAGTTGTTGATGGTGTTGTAAATTCGAAAGATGTAGCATCATTGGATGTGCTTGTTATTACAGATCTTGAAGTTGTCCTTGCTGTCGGTGTTTCCAGTTCAAAAGCTAGAAGAACAAATATTGTTCTCAGTGGAAACTTTCTTGTTGAATATGTAGTAGTAGCAATTGAAATAAATTGAAAAGTGAGAGCTTCAACTGTTTGGGATACTACCCCACATAACTCAGATGGGGTTGCTCTATGGGAAGGGTGATCCCTCATTCAAGATCATTGGAGTTTGCACAGTAGGGCTTTCAGGGTCATCCTCATTGCTGCTGGTCATTGGTCATTGTTCAATCAATTGAACAAAGGGAAAGCGCAAAGATATCATGCATTTGACAAAGATCTTTAGCTAAATGAATGGGTGGGTTAGTTAGAAGCCACAAAAATCACATTAGACCATTTGTTCTATGGAGTGCCAAAAGCAAAAAAAGTCATATTTTTATTGTAAAGTTATATTTTCATTGCTATGCACATATAAACATTACAACTGTTCAATTTTCATTGCTTATCCGAATTATATTTACGTTGCTTCTGTATATTTTCGTTGCAACCTCATATTTCCATTGCAAGCCTATGTTTTTATTGCCTGCACATATTTGTATTGCAAACTCATATTTGTAATGCAAGCGCATGTTTTTATTGCAAGTCCATAGTTTTATTGCAAGCGCATATTTTCATTGTTTCCGCATATTTTTGTTGCAACCTCATGGAAATATTTCCCACGCTTTGCAAAAAATTTCTCACGTTGTTCAAAAATTTCTCACGGTCTGGCGGTATGCAAAACCCGGAAAACAGAACAACGGTAATCGTGAAAACGAGGCTACGCTTAATGGCGACTTGCGAGAGTCACAAAGTGTTGGAAAGAACGAGAAAAGCGTTAAATTTTTTGCAGCTACAGCAGTTCTCCACAGGAAAAGAGCCCAGAAATTTGTTGTTCGAGGGTTCAAGGAATGGTAGCTTTGAATAAAAAAGTTGTTTCAGTTATTTGAACAAACGGAACAGAAGAATTTAATGAAGATTGTCTGCGGATATGGCCTAAGTTTTATGACTATGGAGTCTTACGATACGAGATCTGCCGGTTTCATTGCAAAGCAATTCAACCCAACAACAATAATAGCACTTTTGATTAAGCTGACAGATTATTTGCCTACTAAGGAGGCTAGGTTTTTCTCAATGAAACAAAAGGAGAGAAAGCCAAACAAGGAACAGTTAAAACATTAACTTACTGATTCAAAAAGTTATTGCCCCCAACCAAGCCCTGGCAACAATTGATTGCCCCCTAATTCATGGCTCTTTAGAGAAGTCCTGCTTGAAGCACTGTGGTGTAGTGGTGTATTCCACTGGCATGGCCTTCCCCTAGCATCACTTTGAGCATTATGACATGGATTGCAAACTTGATTAGGTCTTCTCTAACCTCAATGTTATGCCCACATTGATATAAACTGATCAGATATTAGGCCTTCTTGATATAAGGAGAAACTCCCATTTGAACAATTGTTTGCTGATGAAAAAAGCTGAATGAGAGTGCAAATAGTTATATCATGATCCCTCAATTATAGAAAGACTTGATGGTTGTTTAATTTGCACTGAAAATTTAATACAGTGTTTGTAGGAAAAAGTGGCATCATGTACTTTCACTAACCTTTTGGAAGAAAGTTTATTTGTCCACAGTGGCAAAAGACTCTAAATTTAAGGATAATTTCATCATTTTTGCCACTGAAACTTTTTCTGAATTAGTCTTTACTATTTGAGTTAAGAGTTATGGTGTAGTTTCTCTAACTGCTGAGAAGTGTTTCTTAAAATTTGGATTTGTTCTCCTTTATTCATAATACTGCATGTAAATGTTCATTGTTATAATTAGGTCTCTGATTGATAAAATGAACACAGAAAAGATATGGTTTATTTTTACTATGCAAACATTATAAGAGTCAAATTCAATTAGTAAGTTCCTGTGAGACCACAATTCTATTTGTACAGTATTTTGTAGCAGTATTTAATTAGAAAACTTTGAAAATTTACAGAGTGTTGCAAAAGAACTTTTTGGCACACAACTTTTATCAAGAAGGCATAATATCTGATCAGTTTATATCAATGTGGGCATAACATTGAGGTTAGAGAAGACCTAATAAAGTTTGCAATCCTTGTCATAATGCTCAAAGTGATGCTAGGGGAAGGCCGTGCCAGTGGAATACACCACTACACCACAGTGCTTCAAGCAGGACTTCTCTAAAGAGCCAGGAATTAGGGGGCAATCAATTGTTGCCAGGGCTTGGTTGGGGGCAATAACTTTTTAAATCAGTAAGTTAATGTTTTAACTGTTCCTTGTTTGGCTTTCTCTCCTTTTGTTTCATTGAGAAAAACCTAGCCTCCTTAGTAGGCAAATAATCTGTCAGCTTAATCAAAAGTGCTATTATTGTTGTTGGGTTGAATTGCTGTGCAATGAAACCAGCAGATCTCGTATCGTAAGACTCCATAGTCGTAAAACTTAGGCCATATCCGCAGACAATCTTCATTAAATTCTTCTGTTCCGTTTGTTCAAATAACTGAAACAACTTCTATATTCAAAGCCACCATTCCTTGAACCCTCGAACAACAAATTTCTGGGCTCTTTTCCTGTGGAGAACTGCTGTAGCTGCAAAAAATTTAACGCTTTTCTCGTTCTTTCCAACACTTTGTGACTCTCGCAAGTCGCCATTAAGCGTAGCCTCGTTTTCACGATTACCGTTGTTCTGTTTTCCGGGTTTTGCATACCGCCAGACCGTGAGAAATTTTTTGAACAACGTGAGAAATTTTTTGCAAAGCGTGGGAAATATTTCCATGAGGTTGCAACAAAAATATGCGGAAACAATGAAAATATGCGCTTGCAATAAAACTATGGACTTGCAATAAAAACATGCGCTTGCATTACAAATATGAGTTTGCAATACAAATATGTGCAGGCAATAAAAACATAGGCTTGCAATGGAAATATGAGGTTGCAACGAAAATATACAGAAGCAACGTAAATATAATTCGGATAAGCAATGAAAATTGAACAGTTGTAATGTTTATATGTGCATAGCAATGAAAATATAACTTTACAATAAAAATATGACTTTTTTTGCTTTTGGCACTCCATATTGTTCTTCATGTTAAAACTTTCTCTTATGGCTGCAAGCTGAAAGCTTAAAAAAGTTGCAAAATTGTAGTGAATGCAACATTTTCAGCATGATGGACGGCACACTAAATGGGCACTAAATATCATGACCAATGTATATTGAAAAAATATTTGTATGCATGGCTCTGGTGAAGGCTTTAAGCCGAAACATGAAAAAACAAAAAATGGCTCCTGTCGTGGTGTAAGACTTGGGATCTGAATGACTTCAGATTTCTCCAAAATTTCAGATTTCTCCAAAACCAAAATCCTGAAAAATCATTGTTTCGCAAAATGTTTGTTTACATTATGTGACCCTGCCCCTTTAAGACTCAGGAATTAGAAAGAAACCTGAAAAGGGCTTGTATGGGAATCAAAAAATCAACGTTCTATTCCGGTCCATGATTTATTTCAATTTGTTTTGAGTGGGCTTGTCAGGATTTCTAGCTACTGGAAGCTAATTTAGGCCCACTGTGCATGCCACATCCAGGCATGGGACCCCTAGTTTAACGCCCCTTCCAAAGGATGACGAGGTGAGTAGTGGGGTCAGGCCTCCAAGGTCACCCATTCGGAGTTTGACTTCACTCGACCAAGCTCAACTTCAGTCACCTGATGAAGACTGTATAAGCAGCTCGGCCATTTATGTGGCATTGAAGTTTTTATTGCCACTGTTTTCAGGACTGAATTTTGATTTCAATAACACATAAATTATGGACCAGAATGGAATAAGGATCCTTGTTCCTATACATGCCCATACAGCCATTTTTCCTACTTTCTGGGTCTAGTCAAAATGATGAGTGATTCTACCAAACAAAATTTTCCCATCTCAGTTACTCTTAGACTGATGGATTAACATTTCAGCTTGAATATCAGTCTCATACTTTCCTGCCAAACATTCTTTTTGACTCTCCCAGTACATCAAAATTGCTGCAGCTAGAAGGAAACACTCTCACACAAGGTAACAAAGATCTCTGTCGACTCTGCATCTATCACAGCTCTTTTAACTCTATTTGCAGCTTGTGTCTTTCAATTTTTCTGATACAATGTGTAGGCCAAATCACACATGTTTTCCAACCTGGCTTTGGCTTAGATCTATCTCCCATTCTTGTGCTTGCCATTAGCGAGGAGGAAACTTCTGTAAGTCTGTGACAGTTATTCTATAAATCAGAGCATGAGGAAAATGTCTGAAGAAACATCCTTTACTTTGGCTTAGATGGCATCCTTACCAGCAATAAATGCAGGGGTGGGTCCAGCTCAAAATTGAAGGAGGAGCAGCCTGCAGAGAGGACACCTGGAGCATGATAGAAAGCAAGTGTGCTGAATGCACATGAAAATTTTTGGACTCTTGCTTGAGAAAATTTGTTGGTTTTTCTAGCAAAGAACGTCTTGACTTATATGCTTGCCCAACATTGAAATGATCAAAATAGTTAGAAAAAGAATCATAGGGTGATGACGAGGGGCTCACTTCTCACCAAATAGGGGGTGCAAAGCCAAGTTTTCATCATTGAGGGAGGGGCAGTTGCCCCCACTTGTCCCTCCTTAAATCCACCACTGCTAAAATAGAAGCTTTAACAACACAATTCAGTTACTATGTAATCTCCAAGCATGCCTCTGAAAATTTCTTACCCAATCTTTACCCACTAAATTCTCTTCAGTTTTAAAGGATTCGGGACGAGTGCAGTTTAGCGGGCGGCGATCACAGGGAAACAAGATTATCGTAAACAATAATACAATAGCTTATTAGCATCGAATCAATGGCGATTCTTTCGAGCGACCAATGAGAGTAACCGTTAACCATGGGAGAAAACGTCCAGTGAAGACGCGTAGGCCACTTGTTGCGATTCGCCAAAATCCTGCAAAACCCAGCTTGGACTGCAGCACGAACAGTTTAGATGACTTTCAATTATAGCTTCTTTGTTACGATGATTCTTGTTATATAACTCGTTGTTTTTTTCCGTGATAATTGGGGGCTACCGCCCCCAAACCCCCGTTGTTTATCAGTTGATATGTTTGCATGAAAAGAAACCACGCTTGTTTCAAACTGACTTTTGATTTGAATTCGAATCCTGTCAAATACGACGTTACTGCGCAGGGGCCGCCCGCTAAACTGCACTCTAGCCAAGGATTCTTGAGGGCCATCTTTTGACAAAAACGGGGGCAATTTGTCACCATCCCTCCCCCCCTTTAGACAGTAAGATATACAACAAACACATCTCTCTTTGGGGCAGCTGAAACACAATGCTTGCTTCCAAATGCATCCTGGACAGTTTTCAAGTCTGTTCAACATGCGGCATGCGGTGAAAAAGTGTGAGACCGGGCCTACTGTACCTATATCCATCATGCGAGTAGATAGGCCTACTAGATAGAAGCCCAAAAAACAAGGCAAAATAGTGTAGCTACCCTCTTGTTTGGGGCCAATTTCCAATAAACCAGACAACCTAGAACTTACCATACTTTTGTTGATTCACCCTTTGATTAGTAGTATTCATGGTGTCTTCCACTCTGGTCTTTTAACTTGATGTTTTCTTTTTCTGCAGCTGGCCTTCCCTTCCTGCCTTCATCACGTCAGAAAAAAATGGCGCGAAAATGTCGGCACAGGGAACTAGGAGGTATTTTCCTATGAAAAAATTACTTGAAGTACCTCCTTGGCCCATTTGGATGAACAGCATTCAAACGCGAAGCTTCTGTATCGATGCCGAAAAAGTCGAAGAAAAAGGCAACAAAGACAGGAAAAAAGCACGCAGATCGATCTCATCTTACCACATCAGTCCATCTTGGTCTTATGATAGAAGAAACAAGTAGGTTTGAGCGCTGCTTCACTCAAAGTACAGTCAGCAGAGCAGCAGTAACGACGTCATCATTCTAATTTCAGTCGAGTCCCTATTTCAAATTGTATCATAATTCATAGATAACCAAAAACTAGCCAGATGTATTTCTGATGCAAATGGCCTCACAAAACGTTACGTTTGTTTGTCGTTTCAATGGAAAAAGATATGACCTGCCACTCACTGATGCATGCATGCCCCCCCCCCCAGCCAGGCTGGAAAACATTCAATCAGCATTGCTATGAAATTGTGTCGAACTTTTTACTCGTAACAAAAAAAAGTAAAAGATTTTGCAGCAAGAACAAAAGATCTATTGTTAATTTTATAGCAAGTAGATCGTAAAATTCTTAATGAGCAATATTATGTAACCATTTGTGTTTTCAATATAACAGAACACTGTTTATTCCTGTGTACGATGTTTTAAATGTCAAGAAACATATCTGCCACAGTGTTAGCGACCACATTGACAATTCTGCATTCAAAAAATAAGGAACCAATCAAGAAACTTAAGTACTAAAATGGACAAAATTTCATGTGAAATTAAGAAACTTTTAGTACTGTGGCCTGATCCAAGTTTCTTGTAAAATAGTGTGTGTGTAGGAGGTCAAATCATGCATGTTTTCCCACCTGGCCACTGATGCCTGCCTGCTTTGGTTGTGACATTATCATCTCAAAAAACAAGAGGCTTTTACGTGATGTGTTAGGATCTGCAGCAAGCTTTTCCTGGCTGTACATGCAGGAAAATGATGATAATCCATTTTCATCTAGTTTACTAGTTTTGAACAATTACTGCTAAAAGAAAACACAGTTACTATCCGCACAAGAAATTTACAGCAACTGGCAACAGAAATATTTTTAACAAAAATGAATCTATTCACTGTGCATCGTTTTGTGCCGAACGAAAAAGCTTTTGTTTATTGTTACTGCACAAAAATTGACTATCAAAAGTGAACCTTATTGCTAACATTTTGTCATTTTTCCCTGATCTTATTGCAGCAATTTCTGATGACAACTTTGATGAAGCACTTAAAGATGCAACAACGACAAGGAAACACAGGAGAAGGAAACTGATACAGCAGGAAGAGACAACCTGCAACACAATTCACTATCCAGTAGATGTATGGTTTCACATTAGTAGATACATAAAGCCAGAGCAAATAAAACTGTTTGCATCTATATGTCATGCATCTTGGAGTGTAACTAAGTCCTCCCATTTTTGGTTGACTTTGTACCAGAAGTATGTAAAATCTGACTTCAATCTGCCAACCAGACTTCAACCATGGAACATAGATGCTGGCCCAGGAATCCAGTGTAGAGTTGTTAGAGCTCTTTATCAGACTTATCCACCATTCAAATTAAAGGCCACTGCTATCATAGATCATTCAACAGACCTTATCAACAAAAAATGTGACAATGTTTGGTGGGAGAAAGAATACTCAGCCAAGAAAGGTGCTTTTGTCTGGACTTATTACTTCAAAGTTGCTAGCATTGATGACAAAGGAACTTCAGTGAAAAGGGTGCTCCATAATCCAGAAAGAAACAAAATTGTTGTCAAAGTGAAGTGTCTTAATTACATCAAATTGCAGCCAGTTCTTGGAATGATCCTCACTTCATTCAATCTATGCATGAGTGGAGATATGAGGTATCATCAGGTTAAACTAACTTTCCATCATGAAAGAAGGGACAAAAAATACAATAGGAGTCAAGGAATGTTGTTAGTAATAAACCCTGTTATAGACATGAACATTTTGCATTGGTGGACTCCTTATTACCCTAATTACAATGACTAATGGTTACCCAAAATTTTTTTAGATTGGAAATTTGAATTGGCCATTGGTAGTAAAATCTTCGTAAATCTGAGAAAATAATTTGTATTTTACTGCTAAATATCAATGTTTTAATTGGTTTCTCATTCATGGTGAGAAAAGCTGTGGTGATATTTTAGAAGCTTCTATGTCAAGCTAAATAGTTGAAAATGAATAAAAAATGAAATGAAAAGAGGGCGTAGTGCAGAAGAGAGTGAGTTCTGTTCCCCATAAGATGTACGTGGCATCGTTTTGTTTATTTGGGATTCATAGACTCAACTGGCCTTGCTGCGCTTGCATGGGTGTCCCGCATGGACAGGGAATGTTGTATAACTATCTAACAATCATGCTAACCTTTAATTTTGCCCTCTGCTGCTACCAAATCGACCATGGAGATCAAGAATTCATCTGGTAGCTTCTTTAATCTTGACCAGAAGTGTCATTTTTGGTGGCATCAATTGCAGGACATTCTTAGAACAATTGATACCATAGCTTTGCACAGGTATCATTTATCAACTTTTAAATGAAACAATTGAATTCAGCTTGATTAGAGCTTTTGATAGGGGCGTGACAGGGGGAGTCTTTGGTACCGGTACCAACTCATAAGGTACCAGGTTCCACCCAAATTGAAGGTTTTGGTACCACCAATTTTGGGGGAAGGGGCTATCATGAATATGACGAATTCTGAAAGGAGGTCTACGGGGGTCTACGTCAGTTCCTCGTGAGACCAATGGGCGAGACCAAACAACTCCTGAGCACGTCACCGTGGCATCTGTGTCACTGTGTACACTGTAAAAGCTAAAAATTTGTTCTAGAAATTCCAAAATCATCCAAGGATGAAATTGTTATTGGTACCGACTCAAATAAGCTTGGTACCGGTACACCCCTCTGCCTTTGGTACCAGGTTCCACCACATTTGCACAATGTTGTACTGGGTACCACCCCTCTGGTGCCATAGTACCGCTACCCTGTCAGTGTCACCCTCCCCTCTTTTGATTGATATGCAACTTTTTACATTTTGATGAAGTTCTAAAAATATATATGACATCATCAGTCCTATGACATCAAGTTGAAATTTTCTTACAATTATAAACTGAAATTTTTTGATTAAATCTTGATTTTACTAAATCGATCATGCTGATTCAGTCGATCATGCCGGCAAAGATAATTTATCTTTGATGCCGGTCAAAGAAATATCAAGTTCGGTAATTCCTGTAAAAAAACCCATTTTTTTTATTTTTGTCCAGAGAATGCGAAAATTTGGCAAGTTTTGTCTAGAAAACGCCAACTCTGGGCACTTTTGATGGAGAAATTAGTCTAGCCAAGGGTATCATTTTCACAAAAATCGGTCTAGCCAATGGTTACATTTTGAAACTGTAGGCCCACCGTAGTAGTCGGCAACCCCTACCCGAAATTTAGCAGAGAACTCCCCCCGTGGGTAGCCAGCCCACTCATTTTTGTTATTTCATGGCCCACCCGGCGATCTCTTTCATTCTCGTGCTTTTTTCTCGTGCTCCATTTCACGTTTCAAACAATTCGCAATGCATGCTGGTAAAAATATCATTTGTTCTTCTTCCGCATCATTCCGTTCGATCGGCGTGTGGGAAGTAAAGTGCGGTGATACGAAACAGGAAGAAATACATCCTTGAACATCACCAACTCGCCTGCTGCAAGAATCACGACAAACTGTGGCCCACAAGACAGCTGGGAAGATGTTCAGCAAGTTCTTAGTATTATTTTCAATTTGGTTCTTTGACATTACAACATCTAGTTCACCAAATGATGTCGTTTTCCCACAACCGGTGATCGAAGTTCCTGGAGAACTCTTAGGCCATCTCAAACCATACGGCCTACAAAGACCTCCTGAAGGACCAGTTGTAGAATTCCAACAGCCTCTCACAGCTGAAGAATTCTGGAAAGACTTTGTGAAGCCCCACAAGCCATTGGTATATCGTCAAGCCATCAGCAAGTCGCCTGCATTGAAGTTATGGACTGATGAATATTTGACTGAAAATTATGGCGATTTAGATGTGTTGGTGGAGTTGAAGAAAGAAAACAGGACAAGTTCATCTGGCCGCATGCGACTGAGGGATTTCTTGAAGATTTACAAGCATGAAGAGGTTTACGTTGTCAGTATGCTACCCAGTGAAATGATGAAAGATATACAGGTTTGTAGAACGAGAAAGACAACAAATCGCCATAGATTTGCCAGATTTTCATGCACGATTGCCACTTTTGAAATTTGCTGAGCTGAGCTGATTTTGGTTTGTCTTTGAAACAAAAAGACTGTCTCTTCAATTTGGTAGATTCCAGAGATATAGACGTGCTCATTAGTGGGATTATTCGCCAATGAATTGATCAATTATTTTTGTCATGCAAAATTGAGTTTCAGATTTGCTTACTGAAAATTGAATTGAAAAAATTTAGGGCAAAAATAAAACCTTGAACTTCTGCAGGTGATGAAACAGGGCAAGGGGCGGGGTTCAAAGAGCAAAACGAGAGGAGGGTGGAGTTCAGGTGGGATTCAAACTTCAAACGTGATTTGTGATGAGGATTTGGAGAGGGCTGGGTCTCCTTGTTTTTCTCAAAACTGATTTTATAGTTGATTGGTATGCCTTATTACATGGGTTCTCACAATTTTAAAAAAACTGTATTTGTGATTTATTCACATGATGTTGGAAACCAGTTGGCATTCTTTGTTTTTTGGTGTGGGCAAGACTCTGGTGGGTGTGGAGAAGGTCATTCTGGTCACTCTAAAGTAAATTCTGGAATATCTGAATGTTCAAAGTTTGTAAATTGTATGAACTAACTGCTGCTGTGGTTGTTTAGCAGAATTATGGCACTGGTGCAGCTGGAGGCAGTCGAAGTGGCATTGTGCCAGTCTGGAAAGTTCGTTTTTGTTATGCAAAGGTTTACACCGCACTAATCGCCTTAAGACAATAGACCTATTGTTCTTCCATTGTTCTTGAATTTGCTCCACGCCAAAGATATTGGTGTAACATACATGTTTTCCAGCGTGGGCATTGGGAAGATCCCCTACTTGTGGGGGTCATCAAGGGGGTAGAAATCTGTCGTTCCGTGTGATTTTCAGTTAAAATCTGCGGTTCCAGTCATTTTTAGCATAATATCCGTGCCCTGCCACTTCATTATCAATGATGGCGCAAATTACTATTGTTAGACATTTTCATCCATCCAGGTGGAAAGAGGAGGAGAGAAGCAGTTAAAATTCTTGTGCAACACTTGGCAAATATTCTCATAGTGCTGACCAAAAAAACAAGAATGTGACCACAACGTTTTGTTTTACGAGACAGCAGATGTCTGCAAATTCATAAAATTTCATGAAAATTCCGTATTCTGCTTATCATTTTTGAGAAAATCTGCGTGCGGTAGGGATGGGGAATTCCATCGTTCCGCCAAGAAATCGCTAGAATTTCCGTATTCCGTAACAAATTTTCTTCAAATTCCATTGTTCTACGAACTCTGATGACCCCCACCTACATGCTACAAAGAATGCAAACTGGGATGTAAGATAAGAGAGGCATCAGTGGATTTCTGAAAGTAAACTTAGGGCCTGTTTACATGATCCCGCCTAGCCGCGATATCCTGCTTTGCCGGGATATCTCGCCTAGGCGGGACGTTTTTATTTTTCACATTTACATGGGAAACACTGCCGGGACGGGATGAAATTTGATGCCTTTTTTGAAAACCATTTGGCGCTCTTTTTGAAACATATGAGGCACATGTCATGGTTCTCGGGTTAAAGGCATGCGCAGTAACGTCAATTTCATCCCGGCAAGGCGGGATATCCCTCCTGTTCCTGTTTACATGGAGAAAATCATCCCCGCCAGACGGGATATCCCACCATGCCAAGACGGGATGAAAACATCCCGGCAAGACAGGACGGGATGAAAATCCCATGTAAACGCAAATTGAAAATTGTATGTGTTTCTGTAGGCAGCTGGGGTATCCTGGCCAAGCGAGATATCCCGCCTAGGCGAGATATCCCGGCAAAGCGGGATCATGTAAACAGGCCCTTATTGTAGATTCACCTCATCAACCATTATATATGCAGAAAACAATGGACACCTTTACAAAACAATAGGAATTGCTAGAGTTATGTTATCCAGCTCCTTTAAGGGGATTCAACACTGGTGAGAGGTTAAAAATGGAATAGATGATATGCCATCTGATTGGACTTCACTCTCAAAATGCCATTTCATTCGGCCAATAAAAATAGATATGGCACAAGACCAATTCAGTTTAATGCCCATACTCTGGGCAATAGACGCTGATGAAATCTGTCAATGCCACACCCATTCCTATCACAGCAATAAGTTAGAGCAATGTTGCATGTGGCATTGTCATGTCAAATCCTGCCCGATTAACAATGATTCAATTAATTTGAACAAGGTTATAATTTTACATATGGCTTTGCTTTGCTGTATCAGTCAATTACTGTAAATCATTGCAGACATAAACTTTATGACCAAGCCCTACTTTGTACCCCATAAGCACTCAAGCGCTGCAAATGTTGTAAATTGGAAATATATATATTTACAGTGTGGATCTTAGAACACTGTGAGTCTCACTCTTTGCGTTCAAAAATCCTAATCTATTTATAAAAACTTTCTAAACCTGTTTATCTTGCAATATCTTAGGCTGTACCAAGTGTAATGTGTGGAACATTCAAGAACTTTACCCATGAGTCGAATCTTTGGATCAGCAATGGTGGTACAAGGTCCGTCATTCATTATGATGCAGATCATAACTTGCACTGCATGATTGCTGGAAGGAAGGATTTCATGATGATTGAAAATAAACACTCAGAGGATCTTTATTTTGGCCCTAAGGTAAGACAAGACATAATTTGAAAAACATGCTTTTGTAGGGTGCACAGGCCTTTTGAAAACGAAACATAAAGGCATTTGACAATTAGAGCACTCTCCTTTAAAATACCAGGTGCTTGATGGAAAACAGGTAAACTCTTAAGCCAGGGCTTGAAAATGACCGGCAGCGCCGGCAGCGGCGCTGCCAGGAAGTTTTTGCTGAAAATGGCTCGCAGGAAATTTGTAATTATTTCGCAGGAAATTTCTGGGGTATTCTCAAAAATTCCAAAATGAAGTTTACTGCATGATAAATACAGGGAACTGATAAACGTTGTTCAGAAAGTAAAGATTTGATGCTGGCACTCCCTGGTTGAGATAGTGACGGCGTACCGACAACATGATCACGTAGAATTCTTATAGTCATTTATATTCATATATTGTTCTGTATATATTTTGGAGAAAAAACATGTGTCTTTTATGCTCGACCCTTTCCGACACAACATTAGTCATGAAAAATGTGGCTCACAATCATGCTGCTTGCAGGAAATTTCGGCTAGGTTCGCAGGAAATTTTGAGTTTCAATTTTTGCTGCCAGGAAGAAAAACCTTTTTTCTAGCCCTGTCTTAAGCATTGAAACTTTGTATATGTTTAGAACATCATAGGGTGAACCCAAATATTAAATCGATTTTTTTATATTTGTCATGTGACCTGCCCATGGTGTCACAATGTTGCATTTTCAAAGTCAATAGGATCCAGTACAAAAAGTTTTTTTTCATTTGTTGATTGTGAGAAAATGAAAAGCATTAAGGACACCATTCCAGTTTAAGTGTACTCTATCCTTAAATAGCGTTTGCTCCTATTCTTTCATCATTTTGTCATGTTTGTTGCAGATTTTATTAGGATTTATCAAAAAACTGATAGCTTTTACCCCCTGGAATGAAATCAGTTTTTTCAAAATTTGAATTTTGATTGTGAGATGGATGAAAACTAAAAGTCAAGGAAGTTTCAGCATTGTAAGTGCTTCGTAAAAATCTACAGAGAAGCAAACAGCTAGGGGGCTGATTTAGTCCCTCCTTGGCAGGGTTGACAGATGTATACAACAAAGCAAAAAAGACAGCAAGAGAAGAGAGCAATTGTATAATATGCCTTGTTTCCCTAATCTTGAGTCTGCATGCTGGCTAACTGTTTCTCCACCAACCAATTGAAACAATGCACATACTATTGTGTTAGAGCACAACTGCTAATTTGATTGTCATTGAAGGAAGCAGAAATTAGTTTTAAAATGTATGGTTCCTCCTTTGCATTAACCCAAACTTTGTATTTTTATTTGCAGCCAAAAGGTGTGGGCTCTGGTTTTTCAAGCATTGATCCAGATGTGATTGACATGAATCTATTTCCAAATCATGGAAAAGTTCCATGGGAATGGGCAACTCTCTATCCTGGAGATTGTATCTTCATTCCAAGTAGTGAGTACTTTGTGATATGCTACTAGGGAGTGTAAAGACAATTCCCGTTTTGAAAGGCAAAGCTCCTGAGTATCAAAAGGATGATATTGGCAAATTATAATTTAATTGTAGATCTACTTTAGAATTTACCTGAGAAATCAGGCACTGCAGTCTGAAATTATGAAGGATTTTCTCAAGAAAGCTTCTTCAAGAAATCTTAAAACATGCCCAAAGTCAGGGCCAAATTTTCCTAGCATTTCTTCCTCACACGGAATGACTTCTGCATGTTGATGGGAGGATGAACAAGTCTCCCCTTGTGTGTATAACTTAATGAGGGGGATTCCATAAGAGGTAAAAAGACGTGTATACATGCAGGCAGGTCCGTAGGAAGCGGGGGGGCAGGTAGGGCTCAAGCCCCCCAATAATTTTGAGAACAATGGTGCTACGTCACAAGCATTAATTAGATGTATTGTTCTCTATTGTTTTGAGAACAATTGCCCCCCAATCAGCAGCTGCTTCCTACGGCCTTGCATGCAGGTGTCATTGTTAGGAAAGAAGACAGAGGAAATTTTGCTCATCATTTTCACTTGGTAGGTTTTTTGAAGGGCCTCATTGCAGAAAATCTCCTATGTCCATGGGCAAGAATGGCCGATTAAAGGCGACTGAATACTGAACGTAATTTAACACATAACACAAAACAGGTTTCAGTATTTATTGCTTTGATATTCAGGCAGCAGTGACCTTTCAAACGGAGATGATATGTTTTGCACCTCATCAACACTGGCAAATTCTACCCTTGTGATGTTCAGTGGACCAAAATCTGTCCCAGAACAAGATGTGATGGTCTGTCTATACGATCTGCAAAAGAAAGTATATAATTTGTGACTGGATCAAGCAGCCTTTGGACCTTTTTCAGGCATTTCGCAGTTGAAATTACCAATCAAACACACCCATATGTAAGTCTTTCTAATACCATTATTATCTTTCCTCAATAGTATACATTCATCAAGTGCGATCATATGGCCGAAGTGTAGCAGCAACAACCTTATTCACTGCTGATGTAAAAGAGAACTTCTCTAGTGAAGATTGCACGCCAGAAGTCATGACAAAGTACCACAGTATGAGTGACATTGATTTCCGATGGACATACAAGAAGGGTGATCAAACCATTGACATGGGATTCATGAATGATGAATTAACACGTCATAGAATGAGAGAAGTTTTCGATAGCGAAGACCCTTTCAATCACAAGAATGGCAAACTGTATTGGAAGCATTTTATTCGATTTGGTCTCACATTTCCTCACAAGAGAATTGCTATGAATTACACAAAAGCCAAACAAGTGTTTGAATACCTAAGCGGAGATAAGGGATACATTGATATTGACATGATCAATAATTACACTCGTGAAGAAGTTAAGATGTTTGTACGTTTGATCGAAAGTCCACATGGTATGTTATGTCCTGGTGGAGGAACTGGACCAAATTTTGGTTTGGAGCGTGTCACCCAAGCTTCAAAAACATAACACGACGAAAAACAACAGCTAATGAGTCGGTTTAACGCGTTTATATTTGAGTATATATGTTTTGCCAATATTTCGTCCTGTCATGCAGGACTTCTTCAACAGCCCTGAAGACGTCCTGCGTGGCAGGACGAAATATTGGCAATCTATATCTCCCTGATCACAAGCATCTGCGGATCCGACGAGCGACGTTTATATCGTGGCCTTTCCTTTTTCGATTTATTTCAAAAACATACTCATTCCTTATAGTAATTTCTCAAAATTGTGCATGCGAACCTTACCCTTATTCTTCGAAAATGTATGCCCGACCTTGTCCAAATTTTTCAAAAATGGCCTATTTGTTTGCTGTTTATACCAAAATCACAAAAATAGATGCCGTTGTTACACAAAATTTGTCCTGAGTAACCAAATATGCGTGCTCCCTCCGCCAGGATGTTATGCTTCGTTTTCATATGTGTTATTTTTTCACAAGCTATCCTCTTACTACCTCTATGACCTCACATGCAGTTTGTACCGCACAATTGGTTTTACAATATACGCCAGTTTTTCTATCATATATGTCACTGCCAATAATCTATTCAATGTGTTGGTTGTTCTAGAAAGATCTACTTTGACTCCAATGCTGTTTAGATTGTGCCATATGGTTTGCATCCAAGTCGTCTTTGGTCTTCTTTGTGGCTTTTTCGCTTTTTTGAGATACTCTTCAAGGGCTATTCTTGCTGGTGTTTAAGGATGCAGTCGCATCAGATGTCCTAACCACGTTAGTCTCTACGCTCTATTATTTCACTCCATGGTTCATTTTTCGTGCTGGCGCGGAGCTCGGTTTTCGTAATATTTCTTTGCCAGTTCATTCCAGGAATCTGTCTTAGATTTCTACGTTGGGAAGTTTCTATGTTGTTTTCCAGCTTTTTCGTTATAGTCCACAGTTCGCTATTGCACAGAAACCTACTTGCAACATATACCCCATTCACACTGGCAAGCTAAACCTGCTTTATTTAAGCGATGTTCGATTTCAGCCAATCAAACACATTCGATTTGTTGGACTGACTAATTAGATGGCTGATACTTGTTTGAATGGGGTAATAGGCATTAAAGTTCTCAGTTTGATTTTCTTGTTGTTGAAAACATCTCTTGGGACGATGAAATCATCCATATACCCATATACCCATAGAAAATTTATCTATTGTTCATTTTTGATCTTTTCAATATAACCGGACAGCCGGAAATAGGGGCAAAACTTGATAGGCCACACCTGAGAATTTGAGAGAAGACTTCGGTCACTTGCAAACATCGATTTTGAAGATTGAAAATGTAGTGAAACTTTGATGTTTTTCTTCAATCATGGGGACTTTGCGACACCACTTTTACTCAAAGTATCATTTCAGGCATTGTCACAGATGGATATCAAGAAATCACTGCAAGACCAGGAGAAAGAAACAAGTTTGACGATGGAGGATTTAAGGAAAACGAGGTGATGAAGTTATTAAAAGATGCAAAAGTGACTCAACGCATGCGGAGACAATACATTGAGGAAATATTCGAGGAGGAGGAAGACGACGAAGAACAGAAAAAAGGAGATCAGGAAGGAGAAGGAGAAGAGGGGGAAAATGAAGAAAGTAAGTTGTTTTTTATTGGCTAATTACAACAAGGGTGTCAGAACACGGACGTGTTGATTGATTTTTTATTTACCTTGCTTGGTCCTTGTATCTTGTTTTCTTGCCTTGTTTTCTGCTCTGTTTCGTCCATGAGTGGTGGGACACTAGTAAATTAGATTAGGTTAATTTAGCTTCTTTACCTACCTTGAAATGCCATAAGATTCTCTTCCTTGACATTGGCAGCCTTTCTCAGCCATAGTTCTTGCCTTGAACTGAAGAGCTCTATCACATGTGCTTTCAAAATGTTTGGGCCTAAGTTGAACTTTGTTATCTCCTGCGCATTGCTGTGCCTACGCAGTGGTCTCGAAATCAAGTTCGATTTCGAGACCACTGCGTAGGCACAGCAATGCGCAGGAGATAACAAAGTTCAACTTAGGCCCAAACATTTTGAAAGCACATGTGATAGAGCTCTTCAGTTCAAGGCAAGAACTATGGCTGAGAAAGGCTGCCAATGTCAAGGAAGAGAATCTTATGGCATTTCAAGGTAGGTAAAGAAGCTAAATTAACCTAATCTAATTTACTAGTGTCCCACCACTCATGTTTCGTCTTTAGACTGACGTGTGCAACTGAGCGTGGGCTTAGGCCCAAACTCTCTCAAATTGTTCCAATATCACACACTTGTATTTCTACGTGTTAGTGCGCCTTCGCATAAGAAGGTTTACCATAAAATAATCAATTAAAACATCCGTGTCCTAACACATTTGATTACAATATGCGTGGTGAGTGGCTGAGCTGCTGATACAGCCTCTTTCAGGTGACTAAAGTTAAGCTCTGCATAATAAGGTCAGACTCTGGATAGTTGATCTCTCGGAGGCCAGACCTCGCAATTCCGCAGTCCTTTGGAAGAGACGTTGAATTAGGGTGTCCCGTGCCTGGATGCGCTATGCATAGTGGGCCTAGGTTAGCTTTAGATGCCAAGAAATCCTTTCAGCCCACTTAAAATAGATAACTGACAAATGGCGTAGCTGGACCAAACATTTTCTAATAAACATCTGATTGAACGAACGCCTTTCCCCGAATCAACGTCCAAAAACTTTCAGGTTCCATTCAGGGGTAAGTATTCTTCTAAGCTTTTTAGATTTAACTCCTGAAGAGTGAAGCAGGTCCTCATAAGTGGCTTTCTGTATACAGGCAAAGTAATTTTTGATCAAGGAAGTAGCACCTTTGAGGAAAGTATAGATATTGCTCGGTTGGCAGTTGAATTGTTTCAGGCAGTTTTGTAGTAGTTCACAACAAAAATTACCAATTTCCCTTCTCTGCTTGAATGCCCTCATCGCGTATTTTGACTGCAGAAACTAACTCCTATTGAATGTAGTTTGTCTATTCTTATACCTCCATTAATGTAAGTCCTATGTTCTTTCCTTTATTTCTATCTTGTTTATTTTTTCTTTCAGTAACGTTGGTTTTCGTGAACTAAAAGCTTGAATCGGTGTTGTCCCGACTCGAATGGAAGAATATTGTCCCGTGGTCCCGTTTTAGTCCCATAACATGTACCCCCTCCCCCCACCCGCGATCCCAGCTGTAACAGGTGCTTTAAGCCTCTGACTTTGCAGCCACAACAGTCCGGTGGAGTGGGTTCAAAACCCGGTAGGGCCCCACCACTTGAGTGTCATAACAAGGGGTCGCAGACTCGATCAGCGCTAAGCTACTTCTGCGATCCCAGCGCTTGGCGCTAAAAACCGCAACTTCACCTTAACTTCACCTTCAGGGCTATAATGCATGCGTTGTTAGATAGTTACTCTACTGTCCAATCTCAAACTCGTTCCCTGTCGCATATATTTTCTTAATGATATCTTTGATTTTTAACACGATTTCTTTAACGTTAATTGTTTAATAAGTCATTCGCGATTCGCGACACGATTTGCATATTCAGTCTTTATTTGTTACTGTCTAGAATTGATGGGGTGATGAGGTAGGCTTTGCCAGGGGAAACTTATGTGTCCCCACGTCCATGCGCTGTAGCGTTTTGGGGTTGGAGTGCTAAGAGCTCGGGGGGGGGGCACATAAGTTTCTTCGGACACAGCCTATCTCTTCTCCCCAACAAGGAAGTTGGAGGAACATTTTGGCCTTGATTTAGCCTGCACTGCAGCAAAGATAAGATCTTTTCAAATGATCCAAAAGCTCTTAAGGGAATAATGAGGGAGGTAAAAAGATTTTGTAAATAGTGTTGAGATATGTTAGGTTCAGTTGTTTAGTACTTGTTGTTAGTTTAATTTGCTTTAGTTTTTGTTGTTTTGTTTTACCAGTGTTACTAGTTAGCTTAAACTTTGTAACTGCTCCGAAATGGAGATTTGGTAGTTGATATTATTATTATTAGCACAATATACATAAATTCGACATTGCAAACTTGTTTAGCTGAACAATTGAAAGATCTTCGATAGCCTCTAGCATTTGATATAGTTTGGGGACTTGATAGAGAGCGGGGATCTTGTCTGAAATTTTGGCTAAGAGGGGGGCTTGATAGAGATGGGATTGAGTGGAGCGTTACGGTATTACTGTGTAATTCATTGCAGAAGATGACGAACAAGACGAAGGCATGCCTGCAGAGGAAGGAGAAGGTGACCAGGAGAATACTGAAGAACCCAAGAATGACCCCAGTGAAGAAGGTAGTGATGAGAGCCAGTCACAAGGAAAACAACGTGATGAACTTTGAACTATCTTGTGGGTGGGTAGTTTCTCTCTGGTTGCACTTATTTTGGTAAGGTCATATTTAAATGAGTAGTTTACGTCTCGTTCAATTCTCATCCTGACCATCCCCCAGGACACCCCCAGGTATTTGCGCGTAAAATATTCCCGGCCCTCGGGCATTTGACAATGTAAGGGACTTTTGCACAGAATGAAAATAGACTTTTGCTTATAGAGTTGCTGGGAATGTGAGCTTTTTCAGCGCCCTTGCATTTGCCAGAAAATTTTAAGTGGTCCTGGAGATTGGAGCAAGAAATTTTGGGTAACCCCCGGGCTGCTCAAGAGGGGATGATCAGAGAAGGAATTGAACGAGACATTACATGCAGTCTTTCTAAAGATGACGAATATGTTCATTTACACGAGCAGAGTCAGTCAGGCCATGTTTGATAAAAGCAAAGCAATTTGCGTTCTTCTTGCGAAATGTTTGTATACTTTCTTATAATGTTAGGAGCATCTTCAAATGAATCAAACTACATTATCACTTCCAAGTCATTGTCCATCGCATGAAACCAGGGTGGTATCGTTGTCCCAACGTTTTAAGGACCATCCGAATTGATTGGTTAAGTTAAAGCACAGTAAAATCTGTTAAATAGCAGGAAGTTATGGAAAAACAGCCGATAAAACTGTTTTAATACCAGCACTTTGATGATAAAACGTTTTGCTGACAGTATGCCGAAAATATGAAGTGCCTAATTTTTTGATTAGATATACAGAATAATCGGATTTGGTAGTCATTATTCCGTTGTGCATCGATGAACAGATTCAAAATTTGCCAATCTCGTCCCCAGAGTGAGTTCGGTGCTCTACCTCTAGCTGGCTTCGTGATCAGCGTATGACAAAAGAACACCCTAGGAGCGAGGTTGAAAATATGCTTCAGAATAACTAGACATGCCCTAAGTCTGTTTCTTCCGTCCGTCTAACTTAGACTTATACAGAGTCGAAGTTTCGCTAGGTGCCTGAACTGATATACCGCTAGCAAGGACATGAACCAGGGAACACTATGTGAACTGATATACCGCTTTTCTCCGCCATTCCAATTGACGGAATGCTGGAATAGCGGATTCTGGAACAACCGAAAATGGAATTGTCCGACGGACTGAGGGAATAGACTTAATGCAAGTCTACAAAATAATCGATCTCCAAAACTGCAGTATACGACTTCTTACAGCGCCATCGTCACCCAGCGTCCTTTGCGAGCATGCTGTAATTTCCGATTATTTGAAAATCAAATTTAGCCAACGCACTGCAGGAGCTACACTGATAAAAATTAATTGCAGTGAAACTTTTCAACAACTGTGGTGTGAATCCATGTTTTCCGTTCAGGCAAAATCGGATTTTCAGACAGTCTCATATTGCAGCGTGCCTCCAAGGGACACTGGGTAACAGTGGCTCCTAAAATAGACCTTTTAGCTTTTCTGAAAAAGAATCTCAATCAAACAATACTTTGCTACATATTGTAGAATTTTGGAATGTGAACCATAGTTATAGAAGCTCTAACGCTACTCGATCGAACCTCGCGTATAAATTGTATAAAAATAACGCTCGATCCAGGCTCTTTGCTGAATTGCTAAAAGGACTATTGCAGATAAAATTTTGTGCGGGTACAAATCGGCTAAAAAGTAGTAATTGGCTGGCGAGTCTTAATGTGATCGGATAGTGATTTCTACCTGTGAATATTTGGTTGTGGTGCTTCCTCCCTAAAAGCCTCACCATCGTAAACACTTTTTATCAAACAACGGGATACCATATATTTTAGTATGATTTATACTGTGTAACTCAATTTGATTTGACTTACTCATGCCTTGCTTTAATTGTTATTTGAACAACGTTTGTTGTTATCAAGCTCATACATGTTTTGATAGAACTGATTGTACTTACGTGTGGTATAGTATCAAATCAGCTTCACTGTTGTTTTTGTTGGCAATATCTCTAGCTGCTTTGAAAAGGCAAATACTGCATGGTGGAGTGTTTCCCTCTACGAAATGCCGAGCCCCGCCGATCTCCTTGAGAACAGCCTGCATTCTTGTTCCCATCTCGGCGTTCTACTTCGCCAGAATGCCTGCAAGGTGGCCTTCGAATGGCCGAGATATAAAACCTGCCACTGACCACAGTTCCCCACCAGATAGATTTGCCGCAAGTCTATTTCGTCATCCGTAATAAGTCTATCTGAAAGTTATAAGCGAATCTCGCTTTTCTAATTTTCCTAATTGTTTTGATTGACGAAATAGACTTAGGCAATTCTACCCACCAGAAGAACCAACGACCTGTAGCATGTGGTCGAATTGGTCTGTACACTGGTCTGTGTTGTGGGTAGTTTTATACTGTTAATACAGGAATCAAATATCTTTCGAGCTTTTTGTCCGTGGCCCATGGTGGGCCCATGGTCCGTTGCAAAGACCCTATTGAAACTTGGAAAGGAGGAATACAGTAAAAACCCGCATATAAGAACCTAGTGATTAAGAACCTACAGGCTGAAAATTCTCAAATTAGACCTCCAATATATAAGAACCCATTCAGCCTGAAATTGGAAATAGGTTCTTATTTGTGGAGATTATCAAACTAAATCAAACTCTAGTTACTTTGTCATTGAGCCTATACGTACTGATTCTGTCATATGTGCAAATTGCAAAGAGCTCTAAAGATACTTTGAAAGCTTTCATTGTATTCTGTACAATTTCTGACTCTTCCACAAACTGATGTTTCGAATAAGGCCTCATGAACTAGGTATCTCTCAACTGACAATAAATAATGGGCTTGAAGTTTCAATCTGAACAAAAGAAATACCTGGAAGCCCTGAATGAAATAAGAACCAATTTAAGGTACCTTTACTATGGAAGAACCCCCCCCCCCCCCCCCGTGTGTAAAACACGACCCGATGTGCCGAATGAATAGAATAGTAAGGCAGGGAGAAAAGGAAGGCCAGAAACGGATGGCTCTTTAACGAGAATCGACATAGTTAAAAGCTGCCCCGGGCCAGGTCAAAAATATAATCTATTGTACTCAGCAACATAGATGCATCCAGTTTCATTGTGCCGCTAAAGAAACAATGAATTTGTGGGCGTTTCTCTGGCCTATTTATAGCAGCTACGAGATCTGGCTGTGTCTATTCCCTTTAAGAATGGTTAGCCAAGAATACGTTCATACGATGCTGCAACATTTTGAACACCACAAAAAATGTGACGGTACCATAACTTTAGTTAATGTTCATGCAATCGACCATGGCCAATCAACCAATGCACCGTGTTTGTAGCGAAGAAATTAAAGTTTATTACGTCAACAGTACTGTTTTACTTTGTTGCTTTCTCTTCGGCTGAAGCCTTTGGAGAGCTGGGAATCAAATTCAAATGGCTCAAGCGCCTCTGAACAGTTAGTTCCTACACAGCGTTCAACCTCGTTTCAAACTTCAGTTTGAAATGAGCACTGATCAGTGGAAATGAGGATGAACGCTGTGTAGGAGCCAACAGTTCAGACGCGCAGGAGCCTTCAGAATTTGATTTCTGGCACCGGTTAGGCTTGGGCTGGACTTACCCAAGTCGTCCTGGAAGAAAGGAGGTAACAACTGTGATTTCCAAGCTACAAACACGGTGCATATTGACCATGCTTTAAAGCTAATGTTCAACACAATCGACAGCACAATCTCCTTGCTATCTCTGTGTGTGAAAGGTTTGATTTTCACTGGAAAGAAAAGTATAGCGAGTCAAGGAAAGAATCCCATATTGAACGGGGACTGCTCCCTGAATATCAAAGCATTGATATTGAAAACTGTCTTTGTTTCATTGCCAATTCGTTCAATTAGGCGCAGTATTTTTTAGGTGCAGCAGCAAGGCCCATAAAAAACTTACAAAAACGAGTGAAAACGATGCGCAACATTTCCTCAGTTTTCCTTTTTAGAAATGGGGACACTCACATGTATTATCTCTTTCATCTAATCCTCGTGGGAGAATGGAATCCACCGATCAGGTTATTCATAGATGGGGGGGGGGACTTGTTCATCCTCTCAAGAGGATAGCCCGTGCAAAGCTCGCAGCAGTCGCTGTTGTTACAGAACTGTCTGGAAAATTTTTCCGTGATTTTGGGCACGTTCAGAAAGTTTCTTGATGAAGGCCTTCTCGAGAAAATCCCTTATGATGTCCGATCTCAGAAACGTAAACTTGAAAGTAGATTTGAAGGGATTTGAACATGTCCAGCATTAAATCATATATTTGCCGGTATCATCGTCTTGAAATCCAGGGTGCCGTTACCTTTCAAATGGGCATTTTTCATATTGATTCATTCAGTATAGGCCCTCAGACTCTGTTGGCCTCATTTCGAAAGCCACCTCGAAAAATGTCTCGTTTTCAACATCCCCTGGTTCTCACAATGTCACTTGAATTGAGCTGACTTGTTCCGGTACTATCAGTGAAAGCAGTGAAAGTTGTGCTTTGCGGAGTCTGCGCAGTATCGATCTCAAGGTCATGCATGCCCCAAAACGCTTCGCTCATCCTGTTGATTAGCGAGCCAATCAAAGTTAACGTATTTTCCTCTGTGATTTACAAAATGGGGAATTCGAAGTATCCCCAACAATGACTGAGTCCCATTTTAAATTCTGCCGTTTTCAACTTCTTCCACTCGCTAAAAGTTTGCCATTCTCATATGAACGGGAGGGCTGTCTGTACCGAATCTATGCCATTTTCAAATTTTGTCACTAAGTTGCAATGCCCGTATGCAGAACTGAATACAATAAAAAGACACTAGATAAAACAAACTTTACTGGCTATCTTCACTGTGAATACTTTCCAGATTGCTTCATTGTCTCTGTGTAAGGAGATTGCAATTACGAAACAGCCAAGCGTACTGGCACTGTTCATATTAGACTTAGTACATCTAATCAAAGATAAAATGCAGCTAGAAATAAGGTCCCGTTCAAAATGGCATTGGTGCTGTTTAACTGAGCTGTCCACAGTTTGAAATGGTCAGTTTCTTGGATGTTGGTCCATCTTTTGATCCGTATGATTCAAGCTTCCTTACCACATCCATTCCATCGGTAACTGAACCAAAGACGACATGCTTGCCATCCAACCTTAAAAAAGTAATAAAAAAAGGCCGTTTTCAATATGATTTTAGAGCTTGACTGAGGAGCCATACATTTATCATGTCTATACCCCCTTCTCCCCTCCCATAAATGGGTCCATTGTTTGATGACAATAGATCAATGGACTGCATTCCACATTCATGTGAATATCATAAGTGAACGACTTGAGATACTGCAAACAAAATCAGGGCTCAAAAAATTTTTTCTATCCTGGTAGCAAGCTATGCATTGTCATTTCTTATTAATACTTTTTCTTGTTCTTTCCCATTATACCGCCCCCTTCTAACCCGTTTCCTTTCTCTCCTTCTTTCTTTCTCTTCCTTCCATCCCCTTTCTTTATATCTTTCCCTTCTCCTCCCTTTCCTGAAGTTTTTCTCCTTCTTCCCTTCTCCCTTCCTGGCAAATTTGAGCATTTCAGCTACCTCCCTGGTAGCGCCGCTACAACGCTACTTCGTTTTTTTGAGCCCTGAACAAAATCAAGACAAAAGCTTTTTTTTTGGAACATGGTGGGCGTGAACATGTCGGGATCACTGCTTTGCTTTTGGTTTCGAGAAAGTCCAATTATGTTGCCTTCGAAAGTAACAGTTGAAGCTTCGAAAGTTCATATGTAAGGTTATGCTTATTTTGTCAACATTGCGAAAGCAGATTTCTTTTAATAAATGTTTCAGTTTCATTTTTGCGACCACGGTGTATGAGGATGGGACTTCGTTAGGCCCACGTGTAGCTTGCAAAGAATATGGCGGATAAGGATTTTGTAACTCTTGGCGTAGTGAAAAGTATTTTGGAAGTGCAGTCGAATGCTTACAAACAAGCATTTCGTATGATGTTCGACGAGCTGAAGGATGAAATTAAAATCATTCGAAGTGACATTGATGATATAAAGCAGAGTCTGAGCTTCTCACAGGGCCAGTTGGAATCGACAATGAATGACGTGCAACGCATCGAACGAAAGTCAGTGCACTATCAACGTAACTTTGAAGATATTGGTCATAGCCTTGACACCATGGATTCTAACTTGGAATACATGGAAAATCAGAATCGCAGAAACAACGTGAAAATCATAGGTGTACCTGAAGATAAGAATGAAGAAAAATGTTGGGATGACACAGAAAACCTGGTGAAGAAGCTAATTAAAGATAAACTTGACATACAAGAAAATGTCGAGATAGAAAGATGCCATAGAGTGAACCACAAAAAGCGAAACAATCGTGGTGGTAAGCCCAATGATGAAAAACCAAGGAACATTGTTGCTAAATTTGCTAGCTGGAAAGTCAAAGAAAGGGTACTGAAAAAAGCAAGAGAAGTTAGGCCTAACAACATCAAATTTGTTGCTGACCTTTCTCAAAAAACACTTGATAAACGTGCTGCTCAGATTGATGACCTCAAGGCAGCTAGAAGTGCTGGTAAAACTGCATTTTTCATTTTGGATCGTTTGGTGATTAAGGACAAGCCCCCAGACAGTCAATCTGTGACAGGCCATAAGATGCAGTTTCCAACAGCAGCTCCTGCAGGTCATTCTGATGAAGAAAATGAAATTTCATTTGGAACTCCTCAGTCCTGAAATTCAAAACTGAACTAAAATGTTGTGTTTGGTATGAAAGTCCTTTCTGTTTTTTTTTTCCTTTTTTGTTTCTCATTTTCAGTGTCAGTTTCTAACATAAGAGATGTCAGGGACAAGAACTAATCCCTCTCCATGTGGAATTTGCCACAAAAAAATTCCTGAGCATCATAGATCAGTTTTCTGTGACCATTGCAATTTTTGGGTCCATATACGATGCAATAATATATCGGTCAAGGAATATAATGAACTTCAAAAAGAACCTGAAAATGTCCCTTGGTTTTGCTTAAAATGTACTGAAATCATGTTTCCTTTTGGTTCAGTTGACAATGAAGAATTATCGAACCTGAATAATTTTGATTTTCCATCTTTTGTTGATTCAGCACCATCCTTTGAAATAACGTCTGGTCTTATAAACTTGCCTAATTTAGATGATTACGATATTGATGAACATTTACCTTCTAATGTTAATTCTAGTTATCATACTCTCCAGGACTTATCTACCCTGGATACTTCAAATAATGATCTTTCCTTACTTCATTTAAATATTAGAAGTCTCTCTCTTCATGTAGATGAGCTTGTTTCAACTCTTGCAACTTTGAAAATAAATTTTGATGTTATTGGTGTGTCAGAAACTTGGAATTCCTTTGAGAATCCTATTAAAACTAATGTTGAAATTCCTGGTTACAGTTACTTTCCATGTCAGTCACATAGTCAAAATGGTGGTGTTGCACTTTACATGAAATCAGGTCTTACTCTGATTCCAAGGCCAGATTTAAGCAAGGACAGCACTGATTTTGAGTCGGTTTGGGTTGAAATTGAAAACAGAAATGGTAAAAATTATCTTTTTTGCTGCGCTTATCGGCATCCAAGCACATCCTTTGATACCTTCAGTGAATATCTGCAAGAAGTTCTATCTAATCCTGTTGTCTCTAATAAACAAGTATTTATCCTTGGAGATTTCAATATCAACCTTCTGAATTATAACTCTTGTACACATATTACTAATTATGTTAATTTCCTATTCTCCAAGCAATTCTTGCCATACATTATTCATCCATCCAGAGTATCTGCACATTCTGCTACTCTTATTGATAATATCTTTTCTAATATCACAGATAATGAAACCATAAGTGGTAACATTTTGACTCAGATAACAGATCATTTCCCTCAGTTTCTAATTGTCAAGCGAGCAGAAATGACTTATAAGAATTTGTCATATTTTCAACATGATTTTTCAAACCTCATTGAAGAAAATCTCCATAATGATTTTGCTAACATCGACCTTACCTTTTTGAGCGACAGTGCTTTAGATGTAAATGCTAAGTTTAACAGACTCCTATCTATACTTGATGAAGTAGTGAAAACACACGCTCCATTAAAAAAACTTACTAAAAGGGATATTAAGTTCAGGAATAAGCCTTGGATCAATAGCAAAATTAAAAAAATGATGCGCATCAGAGATCGGATACTTAGAAAGCTCAAAAAGAACAACAATCAGTCCCTTATTGATCTTTATAAACAGTTTAGAAATCGAGTTTCAGTTTCCTTGAATGAAAGCAAAGCTAGCTATTTCTATAACTACTTCCAACAGAACAGCAACAACATGAAAAAATTATGGTCAGGTATTAAATCAATTGTAAGTATTAAAAAATCAAGCAACTTGAATGTGATTAACAAGCTTAAGGACTCAAATGGTAACATTACATCAGACCCAGTGGTTATTGCAGGCATTTTTAATAAGTTCTTTGTCAATGTCTCTCATGACATCACTAAAAATATACCAAGATCCAATAAATCACCTGTGGATTTTATGGGTAACAGAGTTGGAAATTCATTTTTTACTACACCCTCAGTTCCCTTTGAAGTATCTGATATAATCTCAGCCCTAAAATCCGGAAAGTCTCTTGGTCCAAATAGCATTCCCATGAAAATTTTAAAGTCTCTTTCTCCATTGATATCTTTCCCACTTTCTCAAATCATAAATGAATCATTTCAATCTGGGATATTCCCAGACAAGATGAAGTTTGCCAAAGTAATCCCACTTTTCAAGAAAGGTTGTCCACTGACAGCCTCAAATTATCGACCTATTTCCCTTCTCTCTGTTTTCAGCAAAATCACAGAGAAAGTTATGTATGAACGTCTCTATAAATTCTTAGAAAAACATGAAATCTTGTATTCATTACAATTTGGTTTTCGTGCCAGCCATTCCATTAACCATGCCCTGGTTAGTTTAACAGAAGCTATCAAAAATTCACTAGACAATAGAAAATTTGGTTGTGGAATATTCATTGATTTGCAGAAGGCATTTGATAAAGTAAATCATCATATTCTTTTGATGAAGCTTGAACATTATGGAATTAGAGGAACTACATTAAACTGGTTTGAATCCTACCTTTCAGATAGGAAACAATGTGTCTCAGTAAATGGATCTTACTCTTGTTATCTTAGCGTTACCTGTGGGGTTCCACAGGGTTCTGTTCTTGGTCCCCTTCTTTTCCTAATTTACATTAATTACTTACCTCTCTCATCCTCAAAACTAGCCTTTTACTTATTTGCAGATGATACTAATATCTATTGTGAATCTGAAAGTCCTGATCAGCTTCAAAGTTTGGTTAACAGAGAATTGAAAAAAGTGAAAATGTGGCTTGAGGTTAACAAATTGTCGCTCAATATTGATAAAACCAATTTCATAATTTTTAAGTCACCTCAACATTCTTTACCTGAAACTGTCAGCATCAAAATTGGAAAGTTTCCTATTAAGAGAACTTGTTATGTAAAATTTCTTGGTGTTCTTTTGGATGAAAATCTTTCTTGGAAGTATCACCTGACTGAACTATCCAAAAAACTGGCTAGAACATGTGGTATGTTTTTCAAAGTAAGACACTTTTTGCCCATCAATATTTTAGTCTGTCTTTATAACTCTTTATTTTCACCGTTTTTACAATATGGAATTTTAGTCTGGGGTCTTACCTATGAGACTCACATCAATCCAGTATTTTTGCTGCAGAAAAGGGTCATAAGGGCCATTGCGTTTGAACACTTTACTTCTCCCTCTACTCCTCTCTTTTCAGATTTAAAGATTCTAAAGCTTTGTGATCTATTTCAATTGAAACTGCATTCTTTTGTATATGATTGTGTAAATAAGATCTCTCCTTCTTGTTTTCATTCTTTTTTTGATTTAGTTCAATCCGTTCATCAACATTGTACACGGCAAGCCACTAAAAATGATATTTTTCTAACTCAGAAAAATACTTCTCAATATGGTAACGGATCAGTTCGTTACTTTGGAGCTAAGTGCTGGAATGACATCCCCATGGATATAAAAAAATCACCCTCTACTATTAGTTTTTGTCGTAAACTCGAAGCGTTCCTCTTTGAAAATAATTATCAAAATTGATCTTACTTGGCACAAAAAGGTCACCATCCGCCCTAATATATAATCCCCATGTAAGTCATTAATTTTATGTGAAATACTATTAAAAACAGGGGGTGCTCTCTCCTCGATTAGTCTGACTACTGAGAGAGCTCCTCCTTTAAGTAATTCCCTCCATACAATTTATCTTTTTTTTTCTTTGTTTTGTTCAATGTACATTGTATCATTATTATTACTAGTATCATTATTTTTCTGATGTATCAGTTTTCTGTATCTTATATTTGTGTAGTTTAGTTATTTGTCTGTTTAGTTAGTTCATAAATTGTATGTAGTGGAATTTAAAATATATGAAACTGAAACTGAAACTGAGTCTATGTATCATTGAGCAACCTAATGTGAAAGAAGGACCACATTTAAGACCTTACCCTTAATGGAGCTGTGTCGTGTAAACATCAACAAATCTGTGATCTTTCTAATCTAATCTTCATTGTTTCCTGCATGTGTCTATTGTATTCTGCACAACGTTTTGTGGATTGGGTGAATCCACAATAAAGGTGCCCATGGAAATCTAATGAAATCTCTGTAATCTTACAGCATATGAATGCTTTGTTTGCTTCAAAACAAAATTCAAAGTCCATCTTTAAATGCAATATGTTCATGTATATAAGTACGGGACATGCTAACTTCATTTGATACTTCATGTGATCACTATGAGAAATTATGTCAAAGGATCGCCAGGTTTAAAAGAACGAGACTAGTGGCTTTACTTGCGGTTGCGCCTAGCGGAACAACAGCAGAAAGCCTCCTTCAGAAATTTAAATTTTAGTTTGCATGTGGTCAGTTAAATTGTCCTCGTTGAGGCTCTGTCTCTGTCAGCATGTTTTTACAGAGTGTATCGCGACTGTACTTAAAAACTTCGTAAGAATCATCACTAGAAACTTTATATAGGGAGGTTGGATGACAACAAGATACTAAGATTTAATACGCTGAGGCCTTTCAGACTCGCGTCCTCATCAGAGTGTGATTTCAATTAAATCTGACTGTAATCTGACCGACTGTACTTATATGGACACATTACCTTCAAAATGACACTTCCGTTGCAAAAAAAACTAACACCCCATTCACACTTGCAAGTTAAACCAGTTTAAACTAAACCAGGCTATCGAATGGAGCTTTCTAACTGGTCAATCCAACAAATCAAATGCATCTGATTGGCTGAAATTTAACCTGATTTAGATAAGCTGGTTTAGCTGCATCCGTGTGAATGTGATATAAATCTGTGTGGAATGTCTTTCAAAGAAACTGTAAAATTGTCATTTTGAAGGACATTTGCTTACTTTAGGTGACCCACCATCTTAAAAAAGCCAATACATGATATATACAAAATAACAAGCAGGAAGTACAAACCAGAGGTGGGAAAGTGTGTGATGCCATGAAAAAGCTTTTTTGTCTGGCAAAAATGGAATGGAAGGAAGGAAAAGAAAGGAAACGATGAAGAGAGGAAGACGATGAAAGGAAAATGGAACGAAAGCGAAAGATAGAGGAGGGAGAATGAAGGATGGAAAACAGCTATAGGATGACAAAGAAAACAAACATTGAAACTATGAATAAGGAAAGGAAGCAATAAAGGAAGGATAAATGAAAGAAAATCAATGTTTGGATCATGATCTCTTTTCAAATAGTTCTGTAATCCAAAAGGAAGTTTTCACAAGTAATTCAAGTTCATAATAAATCATCAGCTACACTATCCACAATATTGCCATTCAACTGGAATCTGGTTCTAAAAAATGGAAGGAGGAAGTTGAAATTCCCTTTCCAGAAAGACAAATAGTTTTTCTACACTGATACAAACACTCACCAGGTAGTCTTTGCTACACAGATGAAGAACTGGGAACCATTTGTGTTGGGACCAGCATTTGCCATGGACAGGATTCCTGGACCTGTGTGCTTCAGTTGGAAGTTCTCATCAGCAAATTTCTCACCATAGATAGACTTGCCACCAGTTCCATTGTGCCTTGTGAAGTCACCACCCTTATGAAAAATTTACAGAAAGTTCAAAAACAGAGACAATGCAAAACCATAAAAACCAGTCAATGACCCACACTTTTTTGTAGTTTTATCTTCAGTACTAGGACTGTGGCCAATAAGTTGAGTGAAAGTCTTTGACCTGGAAAATGGCAAATAGAACGTATCCAAAAGTGTTTGCATTGCTTTTCAAGAAGTCTAGAAAGACATGACATATTCACTAAAACTGTTGTAAAGTCGAAGTTGTCTTCAATGGATGAAAAACTAAAGATATATATACTGCTGGTCTTATGGACTAAAATGATCATTTCTCTCGTTGATACCGTTAAAGCTCCATCAAGTCCGTAGGAGGCTTATTTGATTTTGGACCTTCCGGAGAGGGGACTAATAGAGAGAGGGACTTATTCACAAAATCAAGTGACAAGGATATATTTGGTAGCTTTTCAGTTCTTTTTCCCCATATTTTACGGAATCAACACACAATTTTACAATGCAAATACTTGACACAATTCTAATCCCTAACCACATGACAATTAACATGCAAGGTTGGATTGCTGAGTAAATGGAAAATATATATTTGGTAAATTCTTGAATTTTGTATGAGTGGGGGGAGTGGCTTAATAGAGGGGGGAACTGATTTCAAATATGACTCAGAGGAGAGGGGCTTTATAGAGAGGGGCTAGATAGAGCTTTTATGGCATGAGTTTTTCCAGATCACATGAAGGAAACCATTTTTCATGCTTTCATTGAATGTTGCAGATCATTCCGATGAATGGCCCATCTTTCTTATACTGCATTCACACTGACACTGTTAAACCAGTTTAAATTTCAACCGATCAAATGACTGGACCTTTTTTGGATTGACCAATCAGAAGGCCTTATTTGAAAACCTGGTTTAGTTTCAGCTGGTTTAACTTGCAGTGTGAATGGGGCATTAAATCTCACCTGGCACATGAAACCTTGGATAACTCGATGGAATGTGCTGTCTTTGTAACCAAATCCTTTCTCTCCAGTGCACAAGGCTCTGAAATTCTCTGAATTAGAAATCATAGCAATGTCATAAGCCTAACTTCAATAGATTTTAAAGCAAAATCAGAACAAAGAAAGAGGTCATATATAATGATGAGCCCAAAATTCAGCACAAAAATTGACACTTGAAAATTCATGGACATCAAAACAATAACTTTAGGAAACTTTCCATACTAACAACTTCAGGTTGTTTCACGCTATCACCATTTCGTAAACCTTGAGATGGCAGCCCCTTTACCAATAAGATCAAAAACTGGCTTAAACAGAAGATTACAAATAAAACAGGAAAAGCAAAGTATTGAGATTCTCTCCCTGTATATCAGTTACCCACAGAGTACTACTAAGTCCCGCTTTGGTGCAGGGCAATAAATTTGACACAGTTTTTATCCCAACCATAAACCAACATTTAAGCATGTTAGGCTAAACAAATGCAAAATCTTTGGTAAGTTCTAGAACTTGACATGAGTGGGGGGGGGCCTATTTAGAATTTTGGCTCATAGGGGAGGGGCTAGATAAAGAAGGGGGCTAAATAGAGCTTTTACTATATGTTTGAGGAAGTAGCCAGCTAAAGTCACATCAAATTTTTCAATCATGAATAACCAAAATGCATATTCAGTAGGTCATGTCATTGTCTGCTGAAAGTGCTGACAGTGGAAAAGAGAACCCTTTTTTCTGGCACTACCTCTAACAAGTAGAATCTTTGAGTGACTTACCAGCAGTCTTTGGCACAACATCACCTCTCAACTAAAAACATATGAAAACTATTATAAATGGGAGGAGTACAGAATGGTGCCAGTCTCTTCCTATAACTGAGAAACTGAGATCTGAGAAACTGGAAGATATGGAGCTGTTCACATGTAGACGTTTGTACGAAAGAAAGATCCATAAAAGGACGGCAAGTGATTTAATTTAAGGACGGCTTTATTTGCTTTGTCTGTTCGTTTTTCAACCGTTTTCAGGGATGTCCCCTCTTTGTCATCCAATGGCATGATGAAAGGCAAGCGCTAATTTGTCAAGTCAGTTGTTTACTAAACTCAATTGAGTTGAATCGAATCCATTTTTAAAAAACCGCTGCCTTTAAAGGGCGTGTGCAATGGTAAATAGGCTGCTCTATAAAAAGAACAAAGAAAATGCGCAAACACAGCATTGTTTCTTTAACTATCAATTATTAACAAAACGTGTGGGCCATCAATTTCAATGGGCTATTTTTAGATTTTTCTGCTCTGTGCAAATGCAGGCTTATAGCCTTGCACAAACCCTTTAACTCCATCAACTAACTTTATACTTGTTAGGGCTAGGCTCATGTCGGACCTCCACAAGGCGGAAAAATGTTGAGGCGGAAAAATTTCTTGCAATCTCATTGGCTAAGCTAATCGAATTGTCACCGTAGAAAAATTTCGAGCCGCGAATAGTATAGGAATGCCTTCCACTTTTCGTGGCTGGACATTTTTCCACCTAGTGGAGATCCGGCTTTAGTAGTGAGGGAAATGGGGGGACTAATGAGAAAGGATGTAGTTTATAAAGATGTAGTCCAGGCGGTAGAAGGGGGTGTGGTAAAAAAAGATGGAATTTATGTGGATGAGTCGCTTTGGTCAATTCTGGGGCGCTGATTACGAAAATCGATGTCATACGGCAAATTTCCGGGGCCTTCAACCTCGTTTTCACGAAAACGCCTCGTTTTCAGCTAAAAACGTAAAATCACTTAAATTTAAGAATCTGTTTAATTAACCAACCATAAATCAGTAGAAAACATCAGTAACATGCTTGATAATAAGTTTTATATCTAGAAATCAAATCTCTAAACTTCCGGTCACGTGATATGACGTCACAGTACTCAGAATACCATACCTGTGGAACTTCTCTCCAAAATGACTTTCCGTTGCTTTTTAACGATAGCAAGATTATTCTATATCTACAAACTCATTCAACTAATATTCATATTCAAAAGACGTTAAAATCTTGGTTGATAGTGTGATCAGCTGCCTCTTTGTAGGCGTTTATAAATCTGCTCGGGGAAGCAATCCTGACCCCACATAATGTATCTGCCTTAACTGCAACCATGTCTTTCTCCAAATCATATCTCTAGTATCTGTCTGTCAGTGTTTCTGCACGTAATGGTAACGTAGTTGGCTTCTTTACAGTGAAACTCTACGCTTCTTTGGCAAGGTGGCCTTAAAGAGAGGTCGATGATTTATCACCTCTCTCGTATCTCTGCCAAAAAAAGTTTTCTTCTGACATTATTTACTGTATGCAGTCTCGGGTAACCATATTGGCATAAAAACAGATCGCCCCAATGTCAAAAACATTTCTTGGCTTAGTTCTGCTGCGTCTCAGAGGGTTGCAAATGTAGCTTTAAACTCAATACGTTATTTCAACATTCTCCAGTATACTTTAATTCCTCTACGAAAAACATGATTCACCTGTAAATATTTGTGAGCCAATGAGTGCCTTTTGCTGATGGATCTTAAAATCATTAGATGATATATCATATGTCGTTCTTTCTTTCTTTCCTGGTACCCTATCTATAAACACTGTGATACCATCAAATTGATAGGCAACGAAAAGCATGAAGATATCAACTTTACCGGATGTAGAATGAAGAATAGCCACTTTCATTCGAGATTCTTCAGGAACTTCTGAGACTTAAATCAGTATGAGTCATACAATCTATGATATCCACGTTTGGTGGATTGGTTGAATTTTCCATTACTGTTTGTATCGTGGGCGTTGTCGTTGTTGGGCTTGTCTGGGCGGGGTTGGTGGGTCTGGTGGGCGCATGGGGTGGGGTGGGGGGTATTTGTGGTTCTTGCTGGTTTTTCCCCACTACCTGTGATACCATGAGCTATTTTGATATGTTGTTCAATTTTATGTATGAAATGCAAAAGTGTCCATTTATCAGATTATTCAAATTCATCCAAACTCATTCAATAACCTTTTAGGATAGGGGGGGCTCCCTCCTCAATTAGTTTACCTATTGAGGGGGCTCCTCCTTAAGTAATTCCCTGCATGTAATTCATTTTTTTTTCTCAGTTAGTATTTGTATATTGTATTAATTTTCTATCCAATGTATTGATTTTTCTGTAACATGTTTTATATCTTTGTAGTCTAGTTCTTGTATCGTTAATATTTTTGAATTGTATGTAGTGGAATTTAAAATATATAAACTGAAACTGAAACTGAAACTGAAACATTACTATATTGACGTTTTCGTAAGTTTGGCCTATTCTAGATACCGGAAAGCAATAGGAGATTTGCGTAGGTGCATATCCATCTTTGTGAGAGCATATTTTATCAACATCAAGGAATGTATCTCATGGCAATAAATTTGTTTTTTTTCCTTACTTAACGCATCGTCCTCGCGTGCCTCTAGGCCTGAAATGTTTCGACAAAATTTGTTTCGTAATTTTTACGGTACAACGGATGCCGATTTTGCTCGTAAATCATTTACAGAACTCATTTACTTCCAATTCATCCAAGTCATCGATAACACCATCAAATAGCTTACTCTTAACTGTTTTGAGAATACACCATTTGCCGTGTTTTGGAATGTAACGTGAACAATATTCGAAAGGACTGAAGATTCACACGATGGATAATCTCCTTCTCAAACAAGGCTTATTGTAGCAAAGTAAGATTCTTTGCCGTGGTGACCATTGCAGATGAAACGCGAAGCGATCATGAAGAAGCAGATATGAAGCTGGCAGCACTTGTGAAAGCACGACAGACCTGCCTCATGACAAATCAGTCATTCTTCATCCTACATCTGGTAATGTTAATATCTTCGTGTTTTCCGTTGCCTATCAATTTGATGGTATCACAATGCTAATTGATAGGGCATCAAGAAAGAACGACATATGGTATATCATCAAATGATTTTAAGATCCAGCAGCAAAAGGCACTCATTGGCTCACAAATATTTACGGGTGAATCATGTTTTTCGTAGAGGAATTAAAGTATACTGGAGAATGTTGAAATACCGTTGTGAGTTTAAAGCTTCATTTGCAACCCTCGGAGACGCAGAAGAACTAAGCCAAGAAATGTTTTTGACATTGGAGCAATATGTTTTTATGCCAATATGGTTACTCGAGACTGCAGACAGTAAATAATGTCAGAAGAAAACTTTTTTTGGCAGAGATATGAGAGAGGTGATAAATCTTTAAGGCCACCTTGCCAAAGAAGCGTAGAGTTTCACTGTAAAGAAGCCAACTACGTTACCATTACGTGCAGAAACACTGACAGACAGATACTAGAGATATGATTTGGAGAAAGACATGGTTGCAGTTAAGACAGATACATTATGTGGGGTCAGGATTGCTTCCCCGAGCAGATTTATAAAAGCCTACAAAGAGGCAGCTGATCACACTATCAACCAAGACTTTAACGTCTTTTGAATATGAATATTAGTTGAATGAGTTTGTAGATATAGAATAGTCTTGCTATCGTTAAAAAGCAACGGAAAGTCATTTTGGAGAGAAGTTCGACAGGTATGGTATTCTGAGTACTGTGACGTCATATCACGTGACCGGAAGTTTAGAGATTTGATTTCTAGATATAAAACTTATTATCAAGCATGTTACTGATATTTTCTACTGATTTATGGTTGGTTAATTAAACAGATTCTTAAATTTAAGTGATTTTACGTTTTTAGCTGAAAACGAAGCGTTTTCGTGAAAACGAGGCTGAAGGCCCCGGAAATTCGCCGTATAACATCGATTTTCGTAAGCAGCGCCCCAGAATTGACCAAAGCGACTCATCCACATAAATTCCATCTTTTTTTTTACCACACCCCCCTCTGCCGCCTTGACTAATGTTGCCACTGAGCCAAAACTCATTCCGGTTACGGGGGAAAACTTCATTTTATCATCTGCTAACACCAAAGATAATGCCCAACTGGATGTAAAAGCATGAAGTTTCTTCAGGGATGGTCAAACAGCCTTTTTCGATGTAAGAATAACAAATTTAAATGCAGAGTCAAATAAAGACTTGCCAACGGAAGCTATTTTAAGAAAGGCAGAAAATGAAAAGAAGCGAGTGTACAACCAGAGAGTCATCAAAACTGAACAAGGAACATTTACACCCCTGGTCTTCGGAACTAATGGGGCAATGGCGAAAGAATGTCAAATTTTTCACAAGCTCTTGGCAAAGAAACTTTCATTGAAAAGAAACAAAAAATACTGCGAAATCATGTCATTGATAAGAACACAAATTTCTTTTAGTCTTTTGCGCTAATGTTAATATGTATTAGGGGTTCACAAACAGTATTTTAAAGAGTTTAATTTTAATCGGACGTTTTGGGGGTTTTTTATAAGTTTCTTAGGTAGTTTTTCTGATATTTTAGCATTGTTTTCTTTAACTCGTAATCCTGTAATTAATAAATTAATTTTTTGTTATAAGAAAGGATGTTCTTGTTGTGGTAAATCGCGTTGTGAAGTGTGTAATGTCATGAGCAATAGTGAGCATTTTCATTTGGACATAGATAGCCAGGAATATAGGGTAAACTATTTGTTTAATTGTGACTCATCAAATGTTGTGTATTTTTGTTGGAATGTATATACTGTTTGTGGTGTACGATGTTGGTAGCACCTGCACACCTTTTTGACTTAGATTTAATAATTACAAGGAGTGCAGTTGTAAGTTTAATTTGTGGGCCCCAGTACCCCAGGCGGAATTCTTCAGACGTTTTTAAAATGTAATAGGTAGGACCCACTTAGGCTATTGTTTTGCATTCTTTGTGTTTTTGATATCTTTATGTATGCTCCATCTGATTTTGAACAGTCATTTGATGAAGGCTTTGGCCGAAATGTTTAAAGAATGTGTTTCTTATGTGTTTATATCTATTTTGATTCGCATTTAGAGGGAGCTTATGAAAATACATTTACACATATAAACATATCTGCATTCCTGTATTTAATGTACTTCGTTTGTTGTGTTGCAAATTTTTTTAAAATGAAAACTGAAACTATTTTTTCTCCAAAATGATTTCACAAGCTCTTTTGACATTTTACCCTTCGACTGACTCCCCATCAAGAATAGCATCCCAATCAGGAGCCTCCCCGACCCAGGTGTAAATCTCTTATCAGGAATATGTACCGAACTGACACACAGGGCAGACGCTTCCCTTCTTTTCTTCTGTGCTTCCTCGTTTCTCTCTCTTCACCTTGCATTTTTTAAGCTGCACGTTCCAGGCATTTACCTCATCTTCACGTGACAGTTTGGCCTAAATTTTACTACAGGCTCTCATTTTGTCAAATGCTATACAATAATACGTTCCAGTATTCTATCGTAAGAAGGTCCGTTGAGGAAAGCAGATGTCCGGGATCAGAACGCCAAGTTCAGGCCTAGCCTAGCCTAGGCCCGTTTGGGTGGAGGGGCCTTGTTTGTGAAGCTACGCTAACTATGCTCTATTACCTCCATAACGATTCTTCCCAATGGCTTGCCATCGGCTGCAACATCGAAGAAAACTTGTGGTCTGGACATTTTTGTACAGAAGCGCCGAATACAGGTAAAAGTTGGTAGTGCCAGCTTGTTACTTCAGCTGCCTTGAAACTTCGGTGAGAAAGGAAGTTCGAGGCACATGTGTTCTTTGAAGGTCTATCGGGCACGTGATCACACCATATTTGGGCAGATTCATACCATATTTGTAAAAAAATACTGTAAATTCACTGGAAAAATGGTGAAATTCGGTAAACATCATCATAATTACCTCCCTATTTTTGCCCGTTTTTGCCCGAACATTACGAAAATGGAATGGTACTTTCAGTGAAAATTCTTGGGAATTGGTGCCCAGATTTTACTAAGGACTCCGGTCATGTTCTGTTGGAATCTTTGAATCTTTGAATTTTTATCCAGACAAATATAGGAATCAAATGTTTCAGCCGATTTTTGCTCATGGCCCATTTTCACGGACCAATCGTCGTCATAAAGGTAAGCTCATGATTGAGCGGCCGTGTATGGCAGGCGAAAATCACCACAATTAGATAAACCAGGTTTTTCTCAGATAAACCTAGTTTGTCTCCAGATAAACCTGGTTTTTCTGAGAAAAACTTGCTTTTTCTCCAGAAAAAGCTAGTTTTTGAAAAACGAAGTTTTTCTGGATTGATTTTCTATTGTAAAGAATAGTTTTTGAAAAACCTAGTTTATCTGGAGAAAAACCTGGTTTATCTGATGAGCCTCGCTTTCGTTCAAAAACACCTGGTTTTTCTGGAAGCTATTGTTTTTAGAAAAACCTAGTTTTTCACAGATAAACTAGGATTATCTGCTACATGGCCACATGTTTCAGATAAACCAGGTTTTTCTCCAGAAAAACTAGGTTTATCTGATTGTGGTGATTTGCGCGTGCCATACACTCTTCCAAAATAGCTTTGGAGAGTTTTGAGGACAATAGGATTTTCAGGGAGTTTTCATTGGTTTTGCTTGAAAACAAAGGATGTTTTGCAAAAGGTGTAAGGGATTTTTGGAAAGCGATAAGTCTCTAGATGATCTGCACTTGATCTGCGGGACACGCTTCGTAAGAATTTCAAGATCACCTATATTTTATAAGGGGTTTCTCTGAAATTTAGCCTGCGCGCAGCCTCAACTCCTCCTCATGGGAAAAGTTGTTGCGCAGACTCTACTTTTCCCGTGAGGAGGAGTTGGGGCTGCGCGCAGGCTACTGAAATTGTGGTGGGTGGGAAGTGTCACAGAAAAAGCCTAACGAGGTGAACTTAACCCCACCAAGGTTAACTTTAAGTACCGCATGAAATTTTTGTTGTCCCATTATGATCTGAACTTGTAAAGTTTGGAAAATTAGAAAGGACATTTGCAGAAAATGATATGGTTTCTCTTATGGCACGCGAAAATCACCACAATTTAGATAAACCAGGTCAGACTGCCGGGAGGTGTCAGGTAAAATCCTGAGGTGATGAACTCAACCCCACAAATTTTCACTTCAGTACTGCATGAAATTTTATTGTGGAAAAGTACACGTTTTTTTTTTATAAGAAACTAGGATCAGGCCATAGTACTAACAGTTTCTTAATTTAACCCTATCTGGACCGGGGGGGGGGCTAAATTAGCCCCCCCTCCAGGTTTTTTCTATGTAACGTTTTTTCGCTAAATCCCAGGCCAATAATTTTTTTTGACTTTTCCTAAATGTCTTTGTCACATCTTCTGCCAAAATTTTGTCAAGATATCTCATGTATTTTTTTAAATATAATAATTTTTTCAGAGAGTAGTTTTAATTTCTTGTTTGTTTTACGGTCAAACCCTTTAAAACTTCAAACTAAGATAATTCTTAACATAAGTGAGATAACTGGATGAAATTTTCTGTGCAACCATTAATCAATAAGGTAATATCAAAAATACCTACTATTTTCGTTTTATTTTCACATTACGTCATTGATGACGTCATATATGTAATGAATTTAGGTAATAAATTTAAGAGTGCAAATTTCATAATTTTTTCAAAAATTCGTGTTTTTATGATATTTTGATGTTTTATCTGTTAATTAAACTTCAAGCAAGCATAATATTTCACGCGAGTGAGTTTTTACAGTAAAATTCGTAGGAGTACTGTTTTTGGCCAAAAACAAAGAAAATTGATGACGTCATCGAAAATATAACAATTAGAGTAAAATAAACACAATATTCAGACTTTTCAGATCAAGTTACATAAGATAGTCAAGTTTCATCTTTATAGCCCGTGTCAATTTGGAGCTCTGAGGGGGGCTAATTTAGCCCCCCTCGGCCTGAGGATGCTCAGAAAAGCCCGGTCCAGATAGGGTTAACAAGAAATTTTGTCCACTTTGGTACTAAAAGTTTCTTAATTGGTTTCTTATTTTTTGAATGCATGAATTGGCAATGTGGTCGCTAACACTGCTACAGATATGTTTCTTGATATTCGAAACATCATATAGGAATAAACAATGTTCTACTATATTGAAAACACAAATGGTTAGATAATATTGCCCAATAATAAAGGTTCAACGATCTATTTTGCTATAAAATTCATGCATAACTTTGAAAAGTTTCTTAGTACTTCTCAGACATAGTACTAGAGTTTCTTAAATTTTGGCCATCTTAGTACCAGTTTCTTATAAACCAGTTTCTTATAAAAAAAACGTGTGATATGGTTTCTTTGCAGGTAAACATCGTTTTCCCGACGGCCTCCCATTCAGTTAGATAAACTTGGTTTTTCTGATGAGCCTTCCTGTTAGAAAAACTTGACCTGGTTTATCTGATGAGCCTCGCTTTCGGTCAGAGAAACCTTGTTTATCTGATGCCTTCGTCCTTTCTGGAGAAAAACCTATAGTTTATCTGGAGAAAAACCAAGTTTATCTGAGAAAAACCTGGTTTATCTAATTGTGGTGATTTTCGCGTGCCATAGCCGTGCACCTCTCCACCATCCTCCGCCATTCAACTCGATCTTGCGCTTTTCTTTCCACTTGTACCATCGTCAGCCCGCAAATATCTTTGATGTTGTCGCTCAGTCTTGTCTTCGGTCTGCCTCTTCCTCTGTTTCCTATGACCATCCCTGTCAGCCAGTGGCGCCGCCAGGATTTTTTATTGGAGGGGCAAAACGGGATGGGGCTGGGGTGGAGCCCCAGAAAATTTTTCTTGGACCAAGCTCTCTACTTTGGCTGTAAATGCGACTAACACCCCTTTTATGGATTGACATTAAGATGAATGAGTCTGCTTAATAACACGACTAGGGTACCATAATTAGAAAATGACGTCCAACCGGGGACCGAGCGTCCAACCTTTGGATCCCGAAAAATTTCTGTGACTAATTTAACATGCTCCACTCGGTATTGGAATTGTCAAAAGAGTTATCGTGTACTCTCAGATTCAGAAATACGAAGCATATATGGTTTGTGAAAAAGAGGGCATCGGGTTCAGTGGAAACTTCAAAGTCCAGGCACATTGAGGGGGTCTAGGAAAATTTTTGTGGATACGCTCTTTACTTTGGCTTAGAACGCTTCTACCGATCACATTTTAGCCTGTGCTGCATTGGAATCGTTGATCACTATGCAACAGTTATCTAAATTGGCATCTCCGGTAAAATTTTTAAACATGGTATTCTTTGGCTTAGAATGCCTATCCTGCATGCCATATTTACCAAGACCAAAAGGGAAACTTTCACAATTTTGTAACTATTTTCAATGAATCATGTCCACCGGAAAATATTTGCGCAAACACACTCTACTTTGTCCTAGTTCTCACAATCCAATTTCCATGGCCTCAAATCTACAAGTCTTGGACAATTCTATAATAGTTTGTCTAGAAAAGTTTTCAAAAAGCCAACTTATGCTATGGCTTAACACAAGTCTCCCAGCTACCTCCCAGCATTTCTATTTTACGATGTCTATACCCAACTACCAAAATTCTTTCTCCTCGACGTCCTCTAGAAGCTATCTTGATGACATATGAAATACGTGGAGCGTTGGTAGTGGGTAGAACGGGGATCTGGGGGATTCGGCACGAGAAAAAAATTCGAGTCAATGCTGTACAGATCGTGGGAAAATGGAATTAAAATGGCAAGACTGTAGAAACCTATACTCACATACTCATACACATTATAGTTGCCAAGATCATCGGCCTTACCCCCCCCCCCCCCGCAATTTTTACGCCGGAATTAGAAGAATTAGAAAAGTGGTCCTGGAGAACATTGGGGGGGCAACCGCCCCCCCCCCCTTGCCCCCCCTTCCCGGCGCTTCTGCTGTCAGCAAGTGCTTCTCAAGACTTATCAAGACTTCTCAAGTTCTTATCGGACCAATCAGATGGCCAATAAGCGAAAAAGACAGAAGAGACGTGTGAAGATTTTACCTACCTTCATGAAACGCAGCCAGGACAAAAAGCCGCTGGAAGTTTCTCGAATTTTTTTGAAGAAATCTACTCACCAGATGTTTGCCTATTCGGGCCTATTCAGATTTCTTCTCGGAGTTACAGCCTTTCCGAAACAGATGAGGCACTGAACCTTAAACAATGGAAATTCTGGGTGAGAGACAATAGTTAACAATAGTGATATTGTTGTAAGAACGATCCCAGAACGCCAAATATTTACGTTTCCAATCGTTCTTGCCATTATCCTTCCACCGCAGTTTCTTTGGTTCAAGATTCAATGCCCCTTCGATTTCTATGGGATCTGAAAAAAATTGCAATGGTTAGTTCGCCCATTTCAAGTCATATGGCAATACTCTTGAGAAATTTCTGTATTACACTACTTTTTGCATTCATGGCACAAGTTTTCATGGTGCGAAATGAGTTATGAACTTGAAAAGAGGTTTTATCAAGAGGCTTAATCTCCTAGTGGCGCAAGGCGCAAACAAGGCTTGGCAAGCCTTGGCCGAATTTGCCTATTGGAAACGCTAAGAAAAGGATTAAAGTCATTTCTTCTCTCTTCTTCTTTTTTTTTTTATTTTATTAGGCTCTGCTTCCCAGGGTACAAATATTGCCACTAAGTGGGAATTGGTACCACTGTGGGACCACTATGGAAATAAGGTTGCATTGACCTTTGCTATCCCTGCCATTTTTAGCTTGGGGTATTTTTAAATTAATCATTTAGCTTTTCGCCTGTGAAACATGGTATTTTTTATAAATTGATTCGCTTTCTTTTTTTATTATTATTATTATAATTGTAATTTTCATTTGATGGCAAAAATATACGTTCGTGCATACATGCTGCGAGAAGCGAAGACCGTTTGGGCCAATTAAATGTTTGGGCCCTGGGTTGTGGTTGTGGTTGGTGTGGTGTTGTTGTGGCAGCGAGGCCAACTCGTGCAACAGGCCTAATCCATACATAGATCAGTCAAGATGAGTGAATGACCATAGCAGATAGTAATTAGTAGATGGCAAGCGCAAGACAAGCAGCAGTTTATGATGAAAGCAAAGCATTGGTGGTGATGTAGTCTTTGCACTGACAGCAATGTCTTCCTTGTAACTATATGCTCATCGTCTCTAGTTTCCATTTATTTGCCTTTTTTTCTATTTGTATCGAAAATTCTAAAATTGTAGGCCTATAGCTGCCTTGTCCTTGTTGCTGCTTGTGCTGGGTGCTCGGTGTGCAAGAAGAAATTGCTTTTGTTCTCTATTACCTCTTTTGAATAGTTTCAAAGTGCTATATGATACTCTGGCTCACACCTGTTGTTTGAATGCAGGCCCAAAGGGGGGGGGGGCAGAGCTCCCCAAGGTCTATCTACTAGGAGACCATTTGCCCAAAAATTTTGGTCTCTTGTCGGAATTTTCGTGATGACTAGTTTTGGAGGATTTTTAGGAGAAATGATGCATAAAAACATGAATTTCATAGTGTTAATGCATAAGTTCCAACTGAAATTAATGAATTTATGTCATATTTTTGATTGATATTCACCAATTGTGTTGATGATTTTAAGGTTAGATTGCAAAATGTGGCCAAATTTTAGTTACTGAGGAGTTAGATAGGTCATAAAATGAATTAACATAACAAATGTTCCCTACAACTGTTGCTGTTGTTGTTGATGGTTTCATAATCGGAAAATCTTGATTTTCATGGCCCCCCTAAGCAGTCATGGCTAGTATCAGCCCTTTTTAGATGATCTCAGACCTCCGAAAGATAGGAATAAAATGTTTTAGCTGATATTTGCTTGTGGCCCATGACGGGAAACCCTCAAAGCCTCATTTTCACTGACCAACCAATTAGACAGCAAAGAAGACAGAAGAAACCTGTGAAGGTTTTTCCAAATGTTACCTACTTCTACTCTTACCTTCATGAAAAATACAACCAGGACAAAAAATTGCTGGAAGTTTGTGGAATGTTTTGGATGGTAGCCAAGTTTTGGATGCCGGTTTAAACATATTGTGGTAAAGAGGGATCACTAACCAGAACCATTGAGAAGGGGGGTAGAGGAGAGGGCCCGTAAACATTTTGTGCCATAAAATTTTGTTAATCTCTGCAGTGCATTTTTATGGCAATCTATCTGCTTTAAAGGGGTATTTGTGAGAACCATCAACTTTGATGACAGTTTTCATGTCAGAGACCAAACTGTTGTATTGATATTTCTAATTGATCGAAATTGGTTCTATCCCAGTGAGTCAGTCGTTGGTATCGTAGGTCGTTGAGTTTCTGTTCACATGCAATCTTTTTGGTCTTTGAGTCGCTTGTTCCTTCTAGCACCTCCAGCAACTGCAACAACATTGTGTGAACAAGGCATTACTAGCATAAAACGATGTCCTTGACACATAAATACAATTTTTTGTATAGCCTTTACAGGGGATGTTTCAGCAATTTTTTAGAGTAATTAGTCATACATAAAAGAGGTGTTTCCCTCATTTTCTGGGAGACTAAGGGGCATGGTCACAGAAGGTTTCCTTGGGGGCTGCGCCCCCCAAACCCCCTAGGGCCCGTCCCGATGGATTGCTCCAGGGCTGGAGCTGGCTCTCAACGGCCCTGCCTCCAAAGTTTCTTTGCCAAGAGCTTGTGAAAAATTTGACATTCTTTCGCCATTGCCCCATTAAGCATGAGGTATGTATCTTAACTGGCATCCAAAGCTTGATGCCCAAATATCTGACAAGGAGATTTCTTCAAAAAAATTCCAGAAATTTCCTGCTGTTTTTATCCTGGCTGTGCTTTAGTAAGGCAGGTAGAATTTTAGACAAATCTTTACAAGTTTCTTTTATTCATCTTTGCTTATTTGTCATCTGATTGGTCTGTGAGAATGAGGCTTGTCAGGTTTCTAGCCAAGGGCCACAAGCAAAAATTGGCTAAAATATTTGATTCCTATCTTGGCCTCAAATGCAAAAAGGGAAAATTGTAATTAAGAAATTGAGGTCTGTGTTAGAAAAAACTGTAATAAAACATAAGTATATACTTGAAGCCCATGCTTCAGGTTGTAATTTATTCAAAAAGTCTTAATGTCATTGCTGAATTGAGAATGTTTGGCAAACATACTGTAAAATAGAAAAAGATTTGAAGCAATCCTACCTACTAAGCCTGAGGTGTTGGAAGGCTGGGAGGCGTGAACAAGTAGACTAATTGAGAAGGATGTGCCTGCCTAGAACCCCCAGCTGATGTGATAGAATCAGTATCTACAGTTGTACGTTGTACACCACAGATTCAAACAAATGTCATTTGTTCTTTTGCTATTTCAATTGTTTAGAGTGAGGGGATGTGTACTCCTTCCAAGGCTACCAAGGTACAGCCAGGTAAAAATAATTTATTGGAGTGCACACCTTCATACAATGTTGTCAAGTGCCCCTCAAGGTGCACACTGATGAGACCACAATATCTGAAGTATGAAATAAATTTCTCAATTTATTTCCCTAGCTAGCCAAGATCTCACTTGAACCCTACCAGGATCCCACCTAGCTGAGGAAATATTTTTTCATGAATATGTTTTTGGTTGGGTGGGAAAATCTCTTGTTTGTAGTTAACCCTTTGGTGCTAGAGACATAACACTATTGTTCTTTATCCTAGCTTAACAGGGAAACTTTTCTAATAGAAAGCTCAAGGAACATTACTCAGCTGAGCGATTTTTCCAGTGAAACAGGAAATTGTGGGGAAAGTTTCTCCATATGAACTGGCTATTAACTTCCTATTTGATTCTTAACCATTGTCAATCAAAATGAAAGGGGACATACTTGGTATACACCTTGCATAATATTCAACCTTTTTGCAATTTTTGGTATGTATTGAGTTCTTTTTCAACTGTTCATCAGGGAAAAAAGCTCTAATGGCTTTCCTGGAAGGCAGATTATAGCACAAGTTAAAAATGACTTTGAAAAGGAGCCACCAAGGAAGCCAGGAATATTTACTGCATTTTCAAAACCACCACCACCAATCAATGGCTTCAAAACATTTACGGAGCAAGTTGCTGGCCATTTAAAAGTTCAAGAAAATCCATGTAAGAATGTTTGTTCATTTTTATAAGTATATACAGTACTATATAGGATGTAGTTTGTATGCATTAGCACCTTTAACACCTTTTTCTTACTGAAGCTCTTTAAGAAAATTTCAAAATTCTGAAAGTTCTGTTTCAGGTCTGTTGGAATATTCAAGTACTTAAATTGGAATGAAATTTGCTATTGACACTGGGTGTTTACCCGAAAAAAGCACCCCTAATTTAAAAATCACCAAAATTTGGTCTCAGCCTAATCTTCAAATCTCTTTTTCATGTCAAGTTGATGGATCAGAGAATCAAGTTATTTTTTCAGACATAACAGATCTCATTATTGAATTTAAAAAAACACCTTTCCAACTAAGCAGCCTCTTTTCAAAATTTTTCAAAATTTCTTTAGCTTGTGTCATATGAAATTTCAGACCCCATATTCACATTCAGTGCCCAAATTATATATGGTCTAATTGCAAATTTTCATGATCTCACTGTTAGCGAATTTAATCTTATGAAGGTAACGAATTGGAAAATTTTAAAGGGATTTGACCGTTAATAATGACTGAGGGTGTAAAGTTTCACCCCAAATGATTTTGACAGTCAAATCCCAATGTCATTGCAAGAAGGAAATTTATTTTCAGGTATGATTGTTGATTTTTGATGATTTTTTAAACAGGGGTACTTTTTGTGACTCAGTAGGATTTGGCTAAGTAATAACCAGTCAACTCTTTGTTTTTTTATACTCAATTAGAAAATTTTACAAAAGACGAATTACCTAAGACACTACTTAAAGCACACTTTACTGCACTACAAAGACGATACCCCAAGGAGCATAATATCATGACTACCCCGACGCCATTCCATAAGAGACATAGAACTAAACTAAAATTGAATATATGGTTACAAAAAGCTACATACAACAAATTTACTGATAACTATACTGACAGAAAGAAACATGTGTCACAGTAGATGTCGAGTTAACAAATTCGAAAATTTTAGAAAACCAAAACACTGAGCCAGTGCTAGTAAAGTTTGGATATTGGAGGTTAGCTGTGACGCAGACGGAAAACATCTTAAAAAGAACAAGAAGGACTTTGAGACATTTACGAAGGAAAATTTCTGAAAACAGCGTAAGGCAGGTCACTGGTCGAAATCAAGGACCGCGGAGCACATTTTGGATTGGGGGAGCTAAAAAGTAATTGAGAACCTGAGGGGGTCTGGGGGCGAAGCCCCCAGAAAAATTTTCTATGACCACGCCCTCTACTTTGGCTATGAATGCGACCAACGCCCCTTTCCATAGGCAAACTCGCCTTAGAAAAGACAGTTATCATCAGCATATCCAATCACTAAATCACATTAAAAAGCATTATTTATAGAGGTGTATTGTGTTACTTTTTTATATTTCATAGCGAAAAGGCTCAGCCTAGGATGAAAGGACAAAAGTTAAAAAAGCTTTCACAATCTCGTGGAATTATTATCTCCGAAAAATAGTGATATGGAAACACAGTGTCTGTGTCTCTACTTTCAGAAGCAAACATTTAAACATAGAGAACCTAGTAAAGCAAACTCTGTTTTAATTTTCTAGCATTAAAAAATCCAATGATTTTTTTCAAATTTTCGAAAGTTTTGTTTTCCGTTGTTGAGTCTCTTGATAAAAATTAGTTGGAACGTCGATAGTGTTTATATTTTCTGTGCTCTTCATATGAGTATTAAGAATTGCTAAATTATACGTGTTTGGACATTACAGAGAGCGAAGCTGAGTTGATAGACGTCTTGCTAAAAAAAATTATCGTTCCTCAAGCTCGTTGCTCGTTGCCTGGTTAACATTCTGCGATTTACATGTTTGGAGAACTGCCCTCATCAGCAATCTTTCAGGAACTGAAATTCGCTTTAAAAATAGCCGCACATCATGAAAGCATTTCACCTATCGCTTGCTAAAACTTTGGGTTTTGAAGCTGTGCTTACCATGATAAAACTGTTATATCTTGGCATAATGCTATTGGACACATTTCATTTGAGACAAAAACCTTTTAAAACATCCTGGTCAGCTGGATTTCTGATAAATGCATGAGAAACGGTACTGTGGGGTATACAGACACTCGCAAATAAGGGTGTTAACAATTTGATAAAGCAAAGGGCGATATTTAATCATAAAAACAAAATTTGAGAAAAAGCTAAAAACTATCTCTTGAAAATTATTGGGGGCTAAAGCCCCCCCCAGCCCCCCCCCCCGGCTCCGCGGTCCCTGGTCGAAATTTTTAAGTCAACTCTCTTAATACTGTAGGTTTTATGCTGGATGATGATGGGCACATTCTCAAATTACTTGACAAGAACACAAAATTGGTATACATGGAACAAGAATTTTATGAAACACTGTACAATAAGGAGCCAGATAATGAAGAGTGGGCTGAACTGAAAAAATTTGTTCCCAAATTTCATGGAACCGTGGAACTTATACATAATGAACGATATTGTATCCTTTTTACATTGTTACTACAAGCACACTTTTTTGGTAGAATAACTATAATTACCACAAACAGGTGTTACCAAGTGTCCTACTTCTGAACCATTGAGATGGAATGCTCTTTGTCTCTGTTAATTTGAAAAAGCCTTTTTCAATTGTAGCCCTGTCAGTCAGCAGTAATGATTTTTGAAGGGACTGGATCCAAAACTGAGCAAAATATGTACATCTAGCTGACAAAGAGAAAGTAATCATTTCAGTTCTTTAAAATGTTCTTATAAGAATACAAAGAGAGAGTTAAACTTGGCTTTGTAAAGGGCATTTCAGATTTTCACTCCACTGCTTTCTGTCCATTACTCATTTTCATGAAAGGGACAAGCACGGGACATAGCAGAGGCCATGACATGACTGCTGATGATGATGATGATGATGATGATGATGGTGATGATGGTGATGATGATGATAATGATGATGATGATGATGATGATGATGATGATGATGATGATGATGATGATGATGATGATGATGATGATGATGATGATGATGATGATGATGATCTACGATCTTTAACTTACAAGCAGTATGTTATCTAAAGATGGATAATCTGATTAGACATTATGAAAGGCCTTGCATCATGGATTTGAAGATTGGCAAGATTACTTATGATCCTTTTTCGGATCCTGCTAAGGTTCAAAGGGAATTAATTCGTTATGATTACCAAGCACAACTTGGATTCAGAATAACAGGATTTAAGGTAATCACCAAAGTTTTTGCTTCAGTTATTTAAGCTTTTAATCAGTAAAGAATTAAATTTTCCAGAATTTGGTCTTCCTGGTGGAGCGGAAACTGTGCACAAATGCGTGAAAACTCGTAACTTCGAGCCGTTGATTAAAAAACACTAGATCTTTTGTTCCTTGGCCCTTACACTCTTGAGTTATCATTTCGAAAAGCTCATGTATCCAAACACTTCCATATCTCAGATTACTCGATAATGTCATCTTACGCAGTTTCTGCTCTGTCGCCCTTTCTTAGAACCAAATGTTATAAAATGGTACCCGTGGCCCGAAATTGCCCAAAAAAATACCTTTCGTTGACAGTGTCAGAAAAGTAAAAGTTCAGAACAAAGGCTTGCGAAACAGAATTATGCGGCAGATTTTCAGGACAAGGATGTAATTCAAATCAGCACCTATATTTTATTGTTTATTGAGAAACATGTTAATTGGATGATGCTTTCTTTTCATTGTGTTTTCTTTGGGTACTTTTTATTGGGCTATCTTTAAAATCCGGAATCCGGAAATTCCGGCGGAATTTTTAGAAAAACCGGAATTTCCGGCCGAATTTCCGGATTTTCTCGAAAAATCCGGAAATTCCGGATTTTCTAAAAATTCTGCCGGAATTTCCGGATTTTAAAGATAGCCCTTTTTGTTGCCTTGCATTTCATTCTTCGATGGGTTTTCACGGAAACTCACAAATTTATTTTGGTACGCCAAACGTCAATCTGACGTTTGGAATTCAGCCCCCTCCCCCCTCATCTAAACGTCAGTTCAACTTTTCGCCAAATTTCGATAAACATTAGTTTTTTACGGTTTTGAGTTGTATTGGTTTCTTCTTCAGAGTGAGGTCATAGCTGAGGCCTATTTGAATGCTAGGGTCACATCGTGATTCATGACTTAGTTTTTTCTGTTTTCAAGCAGCAATTGCTGTTGCTTTATGATTAGAATGTGGGATAAGGAAGAGAAGGTAATAGTTTTCATCCATCTTTTTCTAAACGTCATGGGTTGAAACCCCCTCCCCCCATACGTCAGAGTGACGTTTGGCGTACCAAAATCGATTTGTGAGTCTTCCCCTATTCTTATGCTATTTTCGATAAGTTTTCTTCGCCATTTTGCATTTCATTTTTTGGTAGGTATTAAAGAGAAATATGTGTGAATAAAGTGATACTTTTTTTGACAATTCAACGAGTTTGATGATGCCCTCTTGATTTTCCTTCATCCACAGGTTTTCAAAGCAAAAACCTGCGAAACAGAGTTGTATGATAGATTTCATTGCAAAAGATTCAAACCACATGACATGATTCCAAGTAAGTAAAAAAAACATACAACAATTTGCAATCAACATAATCAGAAAGAATATGTTTGATTTTTTTATACACGCAACCTAAATATGTACAGTTTAACAAAAACATATTCACAAAGATGATACCATCCAGGGCATGATGCCCATGGCTTCCCTTTGACCTCAAGGTTACGGTAAGCGTTTGTAGCACGAGATTGTGTCGATGCACAAAAATATGGGGGATTCTAACCATATCAGAATGACTGGCAAATGTTATAAAATTATATTCATTTTCTAAGCAAATTTATAGCTTAAAAGACTTAAACCACCTTCAAAAACTATTTTGTATCCTTGCGTTTGAGGCCCCGTCCACACGTATCCGGATATTTTTGAAAGCGCATCTTTTTTTATCCGTTTTGGGTTAGCGTCCACACGGAGACGGCGTTTTCGGTCACCAAAAACGAATCTTTTCGAAAACGCTCTCCAGAGTGGATCTTTTTGAAAACGCCGTTTTCATGTTGTCGTGTGGACGGTAGCCTGCGTGCAGACTCTTCTGACTTCTTTTCAGAGAGGTTCTCCTCCAGTAGAGTCTGCGCATCGGCGACCAAATCCTTGTTCTGAGCCACGCGCGATTCCCTCTCTTGAGGAACCAAGTCATTGAATTGGATTCAATAGAGCGACCTATAGAGTGGGAAGGCATAACACCCACACACAATAAGGTTTCATTGGCCAGCTTTGTCCATGGAAGAGCTAATTAAATACCTGCAGACTCGAACAAAGACAGAGACGTTCATGAAAGAGAGGGGATATCCGTCAGCCAATCAGGAAAGGTTCCATGTTTCTCATGAACTGACAACAAGGATTTGGTCGCTGATGCGCAGACTCTACAGGAGGAGAACCTGTCTGAAAAGGGATCAGTAGAGTCTGCACGCAGGCTAGTGGACGGGTGAAAACGGAGCTTTTCGAAAACGCTGACGTCAAGGCATCGATTTACGACGTATCAGAGCATGCGCACGGATCTTTGGGGACAACAAAAGGGCATTTTGATTGTCTGTTTTCTTTTGTCGAAGTTCGAACAGCGAAGTTTGAATGTAGCAGCGTCTTCGTGTGGACGGGGATATTTTCGAAAACGCTCCTCGTGTGGACGCGAATCTTTTTGAAAACGGATAAAAAAAGATGCGTTTTCAAAAATATCCGGATACGTGTGGACGGGGCCTGAGTTATCAAACCCTCACTCATGTCAGTAAACAGTGCAGATCCTAAGCATCCACAGTGTGTCTGGGATTTTTCAAATTCCTCCCCCCTCCCTTAAAACAATATGCTGTCAAGTATTTGCAAATAACTTTTTGGCCCTCCACAGCTGTGTTTGGCCATAAAAGACAGACTAGAGCACAATTAAGATTTTGGGACATAGTTTGTATGCTGGAAATCTGTGATGGCCGTGTGCAAATTTTTGAGGCATTCGATTGGTTCAAAGGGTGCAAATAGCTCCGTCGTACTTGTACATAGTGGACATTTCAATACTTTGAAAAGGGACTGTTACTCAAGGCTTTTCGTATGTAAACATCAAAGCGACAGAAGCCACATGGTGGTCCCGGTCAAGCAATTAGGCCTTTTACGCAATTTACCCATTTAAACAAAGGACTTGATATACATATTGGAAAACAGTGTGTTAGAAATGGTTGTTTTTCTAAAGATGGGCTGCTAAGATTTAGAACAATCCTAAAATCGACATTTCGAAATCGGCCAACAAATGTTTCCTGTAACATTAACGAATGGCAATTTTGGAAATTCACCAGGAAATCATTTCCTTTCTTTTTTGTGTTAGCCTGCGTCGCAGACCCAATTCCAAAAGGAGAAGGATAGGGTCTGCGCACAATGGAGCGATCCCGTGTTCTTTGCATAAATTACATTCAAGGATCCTCGAATGTAATTTATGCAGACTATCAGGATTATGTACACAAAATGCATGTATCAATCGAAGAATTCATCGTAAGTTTCTGGAGAACATCGTAAACACTTCAGTACAAAGAATGTCGGCCATTACTTTTCCTCTCGCTCGCAAAATGATGCACTAATTATGCATTACACTCGCTGTCTGGTGCTCAGTAAACGGAATAAATTAAAGTCACGAGAACACGAGATCGCTCCATTGTACGCAGACCCTATTCTTCTCCTTTTGGAATTGGGTCTGCGACGCAGGCTATTTTTGTGTACCTTTATGTTCTTTTTGTTATTCTTTTTCATGTTTTATGTTAATTGCTATATATGTGGACATAGTTTTTTGCTCCTAATGGTATTGAATATCTGTATCTGTATCTGTTGCTACTTAGCTACTAACTCACTAATGAGGACATAGGCTGAGGGTTTGTTGTTGACTTCTGATTTCCTCTGAGCGCCTCTATTCATGCGCAGCTCCCAGGGGGGGCACTTGTGAAAATTTTGATAGGGATGCTCGTGTCATTTTTTTGGGTTTGAAATTTACGAAAATGTCATTTTTTTGGGTTTCGCTAAGTTGGCGTCATTTTTTTGGGATTGAAAAAATTGCCGTCATTTTTTTGGGTTCATTGAAAATTTGGGTCATTTTTTTGGGTTACTGAACTTTGAATTTAGAAAATTATGATCTCAATCAATTAATGGAAGTGCTATAGGTTGTTGAATAATTCTTTCTTCCCAATTACACTTAATCAGAACTTTTACCTACTCTATGTGTCAATTCATTGATATATTTTTTAGAAAGAATAGTTGGTTGTTAACAAATAACATGATGATTTTGACAAATCATAAGAGTTGCTGTGATGGTCTCCAAATTCAATATCAGCTTTACTATCTTGTGCAGAATTGTAAGGTGCAATTTTCTCAATTTAACTTGTTGTACAAAAAGGATAGTTATGGGGGCTCTCGAATAATTCCGTCATTTTTTTGGGTTTGAAAATTTTGGGCCTGTCATTTTTTTGGGTAGATTAAAAATCTGTCCAAATGAGCATCCCTATCTTAAATTTTATAGAGTGCCCCCCCCCCCTGGGGCGCAGCTGTCTCAACCTTCAACATGAGCATAATTGCAAAATTTTGCAGCAAAATGAAATTCGGTCACTTGCAAGAAGTTAGATTCACGAAATTAGATTTACTGCTTAATGATGAAGCTAGCACACGCCGGAGGAGTTGCAAAAACATTTGCTAAAAGGGATCATTTGTATTCAAAGTAGTAAAGTATAGTATCATATAAGTTGTTTATTCAATGATATGTCGTGTGGCTTTTTAATGGAATGTATAAAAAATTGTTGGTAATTTTCTGTTCTGTTTCAACAGCTTTTTGTTATTTCTTTGATCTGGATAACTTCCCAGAGAGGAAAGTCATAGTCAGTGAAGTATTACGAAAACTAAAACAGCTGCTTAATTGGTTTGAGGGTCAGAAGCGGATAAAATTCTTTTGCACTTCATTATTGATTGCATATGATGGAAATCTTGAAACGAAGAAGAACACAAAAAATACAGCATATGAGATAAAAGAAACTTTCGAAAAGATGTCACTTGACAGTGATTTTAAAAGAAACGTTTCCAAAGATGGAACAAAAGGGAAATTGGAAAGGGTGTCGATTAAAAATAATTTTGAAAGAATTGTTTCAAAGACACTGGAGAAGAAAGATATTTATCAAATAGATGACACTGCCTTGATTGGAAAGACTTTTAAACATATGGATGTGAATTATATTGATGAATTTAAAGATTTCAAAAATGGCGGGAAACTGGAAGACGACTTGTGCGAGTTGATGAATCATGAAGTACTCGATGTAAGCCCAGATGTTACAGTTAACATGATTGATTTCACGCATACATTTTTCGATTTAGAAGGTATGAAAGATTGTGTTGATGAAAATTATATGTTTGGATTACGGACATTGATTAATGAGTTGGAGCAGTGCTTAAGCTGACGTTATTTAAATCAAGGTGGACTTTTCATTGGAAAGCTATCGCACGAATATGTAGACTTGCTCCAAGTCTATTCCGTGGTATATCAGCACTGAGGAAAATAATTACCTCTGCGGGGGTGTAAACTACGACGAGGACGCTGCGAAGGAAAAACGAAGGAGAAGGAAACGGAACATTCTTTTTCCTTCTCCTTCGTTTTGCCTTCGCAGCATCCTCGTCGTAGTTTACGCCCCCGCAGTGGTAATTATTTTCTTAACAGACTTGGAGCAAGTCTAACGAACATGCAAACAAGGTCGGATTTTGTAACTAAAAGCACTGCCTATACAACCCGAATATTACTGAACACTTTGAAAAGATTATAAGATTTTGGTTGATGTATTTAACAATCTGCAGGCATGATCTGTTTTCTTTCCAATGCTATGCAGTTTGGATAGCATAACTACAGTTCAAATCATTTTGTTGCCGTCGAAAGTTAGAAAACACGTTCTGTAGAAATTCTTGGGCCTTGAAGCTCTTAAATGATTGGCCTAGGAAAAACTTGCACATTTATTCCCATGAGATGCATTTGTTAAAAGCTTAAGTCATTCTTACTAGAACATCGATTTCGTGATAAATGCCTGAATCGATGTATTAGAAGTGCATATCATTGGAAAGAAGGTAAACTGTGCTTTCAAACTGTATGTGTCAAATCAATTCAAATATTAGCATTTTGTGAAGACTCGCAAATAAAGTTAGGTTGCGTTTTATAGGACTGTGTAGAAGTTCCGTTCCATTTGATGGCACACCAGTACGAAACGATTTTAGTGACTGCAAACATAGGGATTTGATTTCAACGGTAAATTAATGCATCATCAACAGTAAGCAAAGAATGCTGGCAGGGTCACAAAAACGCCCGGCGTTTGATAGGCCACAGGAAGCCCAGGCAGTTAATTGAACTGAACAATAATAAGTTTACAATCTTAAAATCTTAAAATCGTTAATTGTCTAATACCTTTTTGTTTGTGTGTTATTTGTTGCACCTCTCCACAGCTGTGTTGTGTTTCATTGACTTCAGCATTGCACTGTGTAATTGTTCGAATGCGAGAGTTCGATACGATGTAACTTGCAGGTATTCTAATAGGTTTACCTATTAGAATACCAGCAAGTTACATCGTATCGAACTCTCGCATTCGAACAATTACACCGTGCAATGCTGAAGTCAATGAAATACAACACAGCTGTGGAGAGGTGCAACAAATAACACACAAACAAAAAGGTATTGGACAATTAACGATTTTAAGATTTTAAGATTGTAAACTTATTATTGTTCAGTTCAATTAACTGCCTGGGCTTCCTGTGGATAGGCTACTGTTTCCTGACTATATAACCAATGATATTTTTGTGCCATTCATAGTGGAAACTCGATGACCTTGTGTCCTTTTCCGCTATAATTGGCACACTTGAATTAATTGTATTACTTGCAGTTTTTAAGATTTGATAGAAAAAAAAAGATATTTTTCAAGATCTTTATGAATTGCTAACATGTTCAATTATTTTCCGAATTTTCTGGTATTGCCATCAGAAGCAATTATTATAGGCTTAGTAATGCCTTTGACATCTTATCTGCCGCTCCAAGTTTGTTTTGCTAAGATACTGAAAAGTTCGTAAGTGCTTGTACTGGCGTGCCAATCAAAAGTAAAGGATGCTATGACGGTGGCCTAGGAATGAAACTTCTTGGGCTATTGATCAAGCTGTTTACCAGAAGTATGCCTTTTCGTTCCATGTTTCGCTGCGTTCTTTGATCTGCTGATATCACTTGGTCAGCAGGGACTCAAGATATTTCGCTTTAAAAGTGGGCCCACTTTAGGCCCGCGTAGAGTGATTCCGTATTCAAATTTAGCTTTCAACCAATCAGGAGGCACAATAGACCTTTTAGCCATTCTGAAAAGAACCAGAATCGAACGATAATTTGCTACATTTTGTAGAATTTTCGAATATGAACAATAGTGAAAGAAACTCTGAAGCCACTCGATCGAACCTCGCGTATAAAAATGTATAAAAATAACGCTCGATCCAGGCTCTTTTGTAGAATAGCTAAAAGGCCTATTCAGACACTTATTGTTGTTGCATTCAAAAACTGTTAATGAAGCCTGGAGTTCTCGCAGCTTCAATGGATTTATTTTGCCTTTACGCAGAGGAAGATTACTTCTTGAAAGGTATGCATTTTGCGATTTGTAGGTCAAGACAACATCATTCTTTGCATTAACAGTTTGCTTTTCAATGTTAAAGCTATTTAAACCAGATTTTGAAGTGATTTTGTTGAGTGTACGAGAACTCCCACTTCCGAGAACTCCTGTTTTGTCCATTTTTTAAAAGCGGGTCCACTTTTTAATCGTACTATTTTGTATCCCTATTTACCAAGTGATATCAACAAATCAAAGAACGCAGGGAAAAAAGTGACAAAAAGGCATACGTCTAGCTATTTTGGAAAAAAGACAAATGTATTTATCATGGAGTAAGACAAATGTATTTATCATGTTTTAACTTGGAATAAATTCGTCATTCCTACGTGTTCTATCTTTTCATAAGAAATTTCCACTTTTCCACAACATTATAACAATATAAGGTAGATTTTGTAATACAATAGCATCAGTCATTTTGGTTCACACCTCAATTCAAAGGGATTAGGGAATGCAAACAAAAGAAATTCTCTCAAGCAGAAATTCAAAACAAACGAAGCCGCAAAGATGCCCTGAAACCAGTACGGCAAACTCTCGTTTGGTGCGGGCGAAGGGAGGTTTTTTTAGAGGTGTGTGCTTATAACGAAAGAAGAAGGGTAAATCTAAAGTTCTGTCGCGCGGATTTTGTTTATTTGATTCAGAAACGGAGCGGAGAGCGTTACAATTTTTGCGTATTTATTGCTCAGATGTGCGCAGTTACTGCTCAATTCCTGAAGCAAATAAACAAAATCCACGAGACAGAAATTTAGATTTACCCTTCTTCTTTCGTTATAAGCACATACCTTCTCTTAAAAACCTCCCTTCGCCCGCACCAAACGAGAGTTCGACGTACTGGTTTCAGGGCAACTTTGCTGCTTCGTTTGTTTTGAATTTCTGCTTGAGAGAATTTCTTTTGTCTGCATTCGCTAATCGCTTTGAATTGAGGTGTGAACCACAAAGACTGATGCTATTGTATTGCAAAATCTGCCCTTGTTCAACATTATTGATAATTAATTGACTTCGGGACAGCTTCTTCCTGGTGAGTCAAAAAAGTATACCCGTTTGGCGGGCTATAAAACAAAAAGTATGAGCCCGATATTAAAATTTGAAATGTTAATCCATCAATCAAAGTCTAACTTAGACTGCGTTCACACGATGCCGCCAAATTTTGAAAACGGTGAAAAATTCGACGGATAGGCCTCCTGTTCACACGAAAACGGCACATTTTTTGCCGGCAGATTTTGAAAACGGTAGATTTTGAAAACGGAACTCTAATCGGCACATTTCGGAAACGGCATCGTGTAAACACTTAAAAGTGATGAAAATAGAACATTTTCAGACCCATTTGCAACGAGACTGAACGATTCTTAGGGTTTAGGTACACTTATTTGGCATCAAAGTGTTGCAACGAGCTTTTTATCAGCAAATTTCCGACCGTTTTCAAATTGTTCCGGCATCGTGTGAACGCTAGCTCAAATTTTGCTACCGTCACATTTTTCATCGTTTTCAAAATGTGCCGGCATCGTGTGAACGCAGTCTTAGATGAGAAAATTTTGTTTGGTAAAATCACTAATCATTTGGACCCATTAGGAAAATGCTTGTAAACGGCATGTTTGGGAACGATGATTCCACATTCCATTCTGGTACATGGTTTACTTACCATTGAAATTAAAACTCTATTTCTAAAAATTGCAATGTAAACGTCAATGCATGATAAATCATGGACCAGAACGGAACATTGAATTTTCGAATCCCGTACTTTTTCCCATATAGGCATTTTCCCAACTGTTGGGCCTTAAAAATGTTTGATTTTACCAAACAGAATTTCTCATCTAAGTTAACCTTTGTCTATTAAGATTCACATTTTAGTTTTGAATATCGGTCACATACTTTGTATTCCACACCCCATCAAACGCATAAACTTTTTGGCTCACCCGGTATGTCTACGTTATGGCAAACACTGATGAGTCATTTTGCGGCACCGAGGACACAGTTTCCTCGTGAAACTTTCGACATGGATTCCAGATATTGTTTTGTTGAATATATCATGGCTTTTTCTAAATTTATGAACATTTTGCTTGGAAGCAGTCTTTGAAATTCCTTGAAAATGAACCTGAAAAAATTTCGATCAGAATCTATCCACTTGCGATTTGGAAGCTGCAGAAAAGTGACCACGTGGACGACTCTTTGATGACAAATAACTAATTTGAATCCCTTGCGTGCAAAATTGGGGAAGATGACGGATTCTTGCAGCAATATTACGGAATTTAGAACTTGACGAAATTTTCCGAACGACGAACCATTTTTTGACTAAAGATTGAATTTCTGGTCATGTAAACCTTACAATCAGAAACAGTTTTGACGCAACATTTTTGAGAAGTTTTTTCGACTCATGTCAATCGAAACGGCTACTTTGCCAATATTGAAAAGGCATAAAAAGACTAATGATATGTGCAATCCATGCAGAATTCGACAAATTTTGATACAGTTGCGAATAATATGGGATAAAAGTTTCAATTTGCTTATTATAATGACTAAATTACAGCAAAATACCGGGTGAGCCAGAAAAAAGTTCCCACTTTTGAAATTTCATAGCATTAAGAGTACTTCACAGATTTGAATGATTCAAGTTCTAGTTGAAAGCTGAAAGATTAAAGTATTTTTGTGATTTTGTTCGCTGTCTTACCAGCACTAGAAGTATCGGCAAATATAACTTTACAAAAATTTTGTGGTTGCAAAATGACTTAGAAATGGCCTAAAACATTGACCTAATCAAAAAGGACTCCTCGCATCGCACAGATCAATAAAGAAAATGCGATTGTTCATGGGTGAGGGATATCCACCCCACATTTATTGCCATGGGACTGAAAATTTTAAATATTTGTTTGAAAATTGACTTTATATACCCTTCGGAGTGGTGAAACGTCCATGGCCTAATTTGATCAATGTTTTGGGTCATTTTCAGTCATTTTGCAACCATGAAGTTTTTGTAAAGTTAGATTTTGACATACTTCAAGTGCTGGTAACACAGCGAGAAAATCATAAAAATACTTCAATCTTTCGACTAAGTAAGTAAGAATTTGCCATACTCTTAAAAAAAGGTTAAAAATCATGAAATTTAGGGAAAGAAAGAAATCTAATTACAACTGCATACTATAATAAAATCTAAAAGTTAAAAAGGTAATTTTAAAACACCCCCAGTTGGAAATGGCAGGAATGGCATTAAAAGGACAGTGAAACTTTGTTTCCATAATGGTCCCCCCAGAGGTGTCTTTGAAAGAAAGGTTCACAAAAGAAAAGAAAAAAAAGATTTTTGCTCAAAATTTGATAGTAATGCAGAATTTTGAATATTTAAGATACACTGTTTAAGATACACTACTAAGATTTAATTAAGATACACTACGTCGTTCATTATACATAACACTACAGTACACTAGCGCTATCGCTATCCGAAGTCACCATAGACTTGCCTTAAGCCTATTTCATCAATCAAAAAATTGGGAAAGGGAAAGGACCTTCACATAGACTTATTACAGATGACGAAATAGACTTGGGGCAAGCCTAAAGTCACCACCACAGTAAGGTTCCCTCGCACATTCGGAACCTATGCCAAATTTTTCAATTTCCTTATAATTAATGACAAATGCGCCAAAAAACCAGATAGCTGCCAAACATCCAGATTTCACAAATCTAAAGGGTTTGTTTTAGGTTAAAAGCTTAGATAGAGGCAATAACATTTTACTAATTTAACTTAGACGTTTACCAAAGATTCGTTGCCAATTCTTTCCTTTCAAAACAAACGGTGCATTCTCTCTCTATTGCTTGTGGTGATGGAAATCGGGCGTCATTAGTGCACATACCTACCTACGTACTCGTACTACATTGTTCTGTGATAATTATTATTGCATAAAATCTTACTTGCATTCTACATCGATCTAAGCAAAAAATAATGAGTTAAAATGGACTTCATTGATTATATACATTTACATTTTTGAAGGAATATAACGACTTAACGTGGAGCTGTAGATTTCATTGGCTGGAAGAGTCCAACCTCGTTCCCAGGCCCCAAACGGTCTTAAATCCATCTAGTGCATGCGTGAAGAAAATCTACACGGATAGACTTGCCCAAGTCGTCTTATAGGAAAGAAAGCGACGACTTGTCCCGAACAGCTCACAGCTGGATAGCACTCTCGCAGAAGTAGCTAAGCGCTAATCAAGTCCCCAACCCCTTGGACAACCCTGGGTGCCAGAGACTCTGCCATGAGTACAACAGTTGAATAATACTAAAAATTTTCCAAGAGTTTGGTCACATGACTCGGGATGGGTGAAGCAAACCTTGGCCGATTAGGTCAATTAATTCCCCTCTTAGTTAGACGGTCTTTCTTTTTTGTAGTAGTTACGTGTAGTTTATGTGCTATCTTTGTCTTTCAATGTCGTCACGTCTAGTGCTATGTTCGTGTTTTTAGTTTTATGTCGCCATTTGGTAGACGTAAATTTTCGCTCCAAATGGTATTGTTTTAGTAGTAGGGTAAAGTATTTTGTAGGTAGTGTTATTTAGGTAATATGTATTGTAAGTTTTTAGCTTGATATATATATAAAAAAAAGACTCTGTTCGTTCCCTCCCCATCTTTCCTAGGCTCTAGTACAGGGTGGCATGACCAAGATAAAATAAGAGTTCCCTTATTTTATCTTGGAATGACCTATGCTGCTTAACATACGTGTATTATCAGTATTAATTCCCTTTAACCATATCTGAACAAGGCTATTGTTAACATCGTCAGGATCGAGAGAATGGCATATTTGTAAAAACTTTTTCTTAGTTTTATGTCAAAGGGTTAGAGTGTCAAAACAAAAAAATTTCGGATCAATATCAGACAAAATTGTCATATACTCAAAACTAGCTAAAATGGTATGATATGTAAATGAAATTTTGCCAAATAAAGCTAACCAAGTATCTTGAAAAGTCAGAAAAAGGTTCAGAATGTAGCCAAAAATTTCACTGGCGACAGAGAAGGATATTCAATCTCCCCCAAGTAAGGAAAGAAAACCGAGGAAATTTGACCATTGCGGGGTCACACACCCGATTCGTCCTAACTTCTAACTTCAAATTCTTCAAATGAGGCCTGGATATAATTTTGTTAAAGCCTTTTTAATGCATCAAATTGTGCGAATCGGTTGGGGCTCTTGGGTGCGGCTTTGGGTACATCTTTCCTGATTCACCCGGTAGATTTTATTTCTTTCTATGTTAATTGCAACGGGGTTATCATAGTCTACTGCTCCCCGTGGAATTATCGTCCTTGTAGTGTTCGTTGAGTAATTAGTAGGTAGCGTAATAGGTAATTTGTCGTGTAAATTTTTAATGGAATATAAAGAATTTGACTTTCATTTCCAGTCGTTTTTGAAGAATTTTGAAGGTACTTCTCAAGAAAATCCTTTATCATTCCAGAATGCAGTGGTCGAATAGTAGCCATTCAAACGGCAAATGTTGCTTTCTTACCAGTCAGTAAAATGTTCCTACTGCAATGAAAGGCCTAAATGGTCGAAAGCCTTTACGGAGACTTTACGTGACTTTACGTGACTTTACGTCACGCGTTACCATCAACAAGGATAGATTTGTAACACAATAGCAACAGTTGCGTTAATTGACAACTCAGTTCAAAGCGATTAGTGACTATGGATAAAGGAAATTCTCTCAACCGGTAAATCAAAACAAACACGGCCACTAAAGTTGCCTCGAAACCAGTAGGGCAAACTCTCACCTTGTGCAAGTGAAAGGTGCTTTTTAACAGAAATTATGTGCTTATAACGAAAGAAGAAGGGTAAGTCTAAAGTTCTGTCTCGCGAATTCTGTTTACGGAGTTTACGAAACCACGACAGCCACGGCGACTGCAACGCAAAGTTGCTTTTGTTTCAGAACTTTAGTTTTAAAAGATTCCTTGCTTTCGTTCGAATTTGCTTCCCGTGTAAGACTCTGAAGTTGTCCTCTTCAATTTCACAACTTGGAAAACGCATTTCTGGCGTTCTTTACTGCAGATCTAGGCCTGGGAAGTAAAACTCAGTCGTTTTAAATATTTGTCTTCAAAGTAGAAATATCGTTTTCAGGGATCTATTAATTATAGGGGGCCTTATTTTGGCCTTTTGGATGATATATTTACGGTAGCGTACGGAAACAAGACTTGCTTTCCGGAATTTCAGATGACGTTCTGGCTGGCGTTGCCGTCCTGGTTTCGTAAACTCTCTTTTATTTGATTCAGGAGACATGTACTAACTGTTTCATACAACCCTTAAATACCCGAGAATCATAATGCCTTCTACTAAGCTTCTGAATCAAATAAACAAAATCTGCGGAACAGAACTTTAGATTTACCCTTCTTCTCTCGTTATAAGCATATATAACTTCTCTTAAAAATCATTTTTCGCTGGCACAAGGCGAGAGTTTACCGTACTGGTTTCGGGTCAACTTATGCGGCCGTATTTGTTTTGATTTAATGGTTGAGAGAATTTCTTCTGTGATCAGTCACTAATCGCTTTGAATTGAAGTGTCAATTAACCCTATTACTGTAGGGTCACACGGTAGCTCACATTCCTGTAGGGGGGGGGGGAATTTTTTCCCCGCCGTGAATAATGCCTCTAATTCAATAAATGTTTGGACTATTACGAAGTTATTGATGAAATACGTCACATATAATTGAAATATTAGTACTATGTGGACTTTATCTCATTTTTAACCACATTTTTCGCATGTTTTCAATGACGTCATGATTCAGTCACACATGACAAAAATGGTCTTAACTCACGTAAAAACAGCTGCTGAGGCTAAATTTTTAGCTTATCTTAGTCCTCTTTCTATTAGCTTTCGAATGCTATGCCACACAACAGAATTAAACAAAAATTTATTTTTCCGAAAATTGGGTCACATGATTGATGACGTCATAGTTATGTCACGTGTCAAAAAAATTTTTTCTTCTAACCATAATAATGAGGACCGATGAATTTTAGTCACATACCTATGAGGATTTATCAATAAAAAATTGCCTTGTATATCAAAAATTTAAAAGTTTTGAGGGTGGGGAAAATTCCCCCCCCCCCCCCTACAGGAATAGGGTCAAAACAACAAAAGCTATTGTATTACAAAATCTGTCCTTGTTTTGTTACCATCAGCAGTTCTGTCTTTGTAGCATGCTCACATCCGCATTGGCGTATTTGTCGGCGCCATCTCGATTCTTGAAAGTTTGCTCATGGACAAAGATGAAGTTGTTGTGGAAGAGCGTTTCTTCCTTGGATTTATTTTGATGCAACAGCAACAACACAACTTTTTGGCATCTTTGCGGAATTTCTTGTCCATGATGCTGTAGACTGCGGCATTGAATGAAGTATGGAGGAGAAGGATGATGCCAAGCATTTGTAACACATCCCATTCTGTTGTGATACTTGTTATGTTTTTCTTATCGCCAAATTCAAGGTATGCGAAGAAGATTTGATTTGGTAAAGCCAATATGGCGAAGCCAAGAACGACAGCGATCAAGATTCTGAAAATAAACAATGAGAGAATCCGAAAAATGATTTGTGGCATAGAATTTGTAAATAACGGACATGACAAAGGCAACATTAGGCATCCCTGGCTTTCTAAATCCCTGGCTTTCTATATTTAATCCATCGATTAATTTGACATAATTCGGTAGAAAGCATGGACACTATTCTATTCTAATATACCTCTCCCACAGTCTTTATGCCGCAATCGTTCATTGTGATTGAGTTAGGTTGTAGTTAGCGTATAGTGATTAGTTTACACGTACTCTTCGTTTCTTTTTTGTGTATTGTCCTACTAGCGGTTGTTGTTTCTTGTTATATGTAAGAACATGGGGTAGCCATGCAATGCAATTTTGCTCCTCATGTTATTGTCCCTGTAGTGTTGTGCAGTTGTATAGTATTGATATGTAGAGTAGGTAAACATGTATTGTAAGAATTTTATATGGATATAAAAAAACATTAGGCATTGTTATTAGTTGAAAGAAACTGCCGTTAGCTCCAGCGAAAAGATACTAACAAAATTAACCTATTAGCTGGAAAGAAAGCAGTCAATTAAATCCTGCAAGAGAAATAATGAATTAACCTGAAACCCTGAAGGAGAGAAGGTACGTTAATAATTGAAATAAAGAGCAACGTTGAATAACCAAAAGAGCGTTTCATCGCACACTCATCAATGCAAGAATCATACAACATAAATCAACAATCAATGCCTTAAACCAGAATTCAGTGATCACTGCTCCAATGCTCATGATAGCAGCTACAGAGGACGAGTCAAAGAACTTTTCCACCTTTGAAAAACAGCAGGAATATGGGTTCTGCTATTATTGGTTGTTGATATTTCCTGTTGGCAACTTAAATCAGCACCAAATTACTTTTAGAAACACACGGATTTTTGCAAGAAACTAAGATTCTGCGCCAGTATTCAGAGTTTTCTCGTATTATCAGATTTTAAATGCTTAAGAGTTTCTTACGAGTTTCGTAAAGGTTCCATAACAAGCTTCATGTTCACTACCTGTTCCTTGATGAAAATTGCAAAACAAGGGTTTTCAAGCCATTCCAAGTGCCTTCCGAATAATATGATACAGGGACATATGAAAATAATGTACAAACATGTTAAGGAATTCCTTTGTTACGATATATAGTTTCTTATGTTATATATATTTCTCAGTACTGGATATTCTCAATTTTTTCATGTTTCAATAAAATTTTACAATAAACAAACAAAGGTTACGAAACGATGCCACGAGGGGCATGGAAATACACAGCAACCCCGTGACCTTAATATTTAACTTCAAATTAATATTACATTTAAATATTACAAATAACATATTACAAATAGCAAATAGCAACCAATACTTACAAATATTTCCAACAACAAAAGATCACAAAAAATAAATGTGCGGAAAAAAATTACACAAGAGAGGAGACAAAAAAACTTACAAACTTATTGAAACCGTTTAGAGGCCTGAATGTTTTTTGACGTTGCCTCCACTCAAGGATTTTTGTATTTAAATACAGGGTGTCTCAAAAAAATTGTTCGACGTTTGATTAAATACTGAAAAATAAAGACAACATGAACCGGCTCATAGAAAGATAACCTTGTTCCTAAGATTATGAAATAATTTTAGAGACTAAAATCGTGCAAATCGGTTGAAAATTCACTGAGCTACGAGCTCTCGAAGATCAAAAATATGCGATAGCTGAAACCAGAGACCCCCCAGATTACTTGTATTGCAAAAAGCTCAAAGACGGAGGTATGAGAAGCTTCTCCAATGTCATACCTCTCGTTGATATCAGAGCAAACCAAATACGACTTCTCAAGTAAGTTATTTCTTGCGATCATTCTCAAAATTCCTTAACATTGCATAGGTCAAAAAACAGTGGTTCAAAACAAAATCGGCGAGAGACTGAATCTGTTTCCTCAAAGCATCCATATGCTTGACAATTAGTCTATCGAATACCTGTTTGAATCCCACTTGGTTCGCCCTGAAACAATTGGGAAATAACAGAAACGATGGCCTGTGGGACTTTTACCAAAAATGCCATTTCGAGGCCTCTGGTTTCAGCTTTTGCACAAACTTGAACTTCAAAAGCTTGTAACTCCATGAATTTTTATCAGATTTGCAAGATTCTCGTGCCAAAAATTAATTTAAAATCTCAGGACTTGGGTGACTTGACCAAAGGTCCATTCAGCGTATCGTTATTTTTTAAGTATTTAATCAAACGTCGAACAATTTTTTTGAGACACCCTGTAGAAGGATAACTTTTCGTGGTTGTACAGGAGGACTTGGAGCAAATTTTGAATTGAAAGGTTTGTTAATCCGTGGGTTCGCAATATCGTATCTACACTGTTGAGAAGATCACGTCTGTCTTTATCATAAGCATGGCGGAGCAGCAAAAAATGTTCCGTATCCTCATATCGGGCACAAACGATTTAAAGTATCGAGCTGAAGTTATTTTTGAATTCGTGAAAATTTAACGTGCTGAGTCCAACGCGAAGTTGTGTTAAATTTGGTAAACGTTTTGGGTCGTGAATGTTGTAGACCTGTTTTGAGTATTCTTAATTTCCTGGCAGAATTGAGCAGTCTCTTATGAAACAATACGAGTGATGACAACAACTCTGTCAGCCAAAATTTTTAGACAGTTCACGAATCAGGACGAGTTTTAGGTTTTTTTTCTCCTCGGAGTTGATCTCTGTACCATAGATTCCATTCTCCCTGCCGGTGCTCTCGTGCTTGTGGTTTGGTGGGGGGAGTGGACTGTTTGTGCGGGTTTTGGGGGTACTTCAGTTTCGACTTAGCTTTTGTTCTTGTTTTTGTTTTGTTTTGTTTTGTTTCTTTTGTTTTTTGTTGTTGTTTCTTTTTCTACTATTAATAAGGTGGTTGCAGGAGAAAAGCTCTAACTTATTTGACAATCTTTTAATTCCGAAAGTTTTTTCTCCTGCAACCACCTTAAGCTACCGTTAATATTTTGTAGAAAATTGCAAGTGGCATTTGTAGTGAGGACCCGGTGACCTTGTGTCTTTCCTCGCTACAAATGTCACAGTAGTTGCATTTAATTGTTGTTTTTAAAATTTTAGATTGATAGAAAAAAAATCAGGACGATACCTGACTGTCTTCCTTTGTTCCTTGTCGCGTTTCTCGAATTCTTCACTTTGCATCTGGGGCATGTTCTTGCTTCTGTCTTTAATGACTCTGATGATCTTGTAGTTACAGAAACCAATAACACACAGAGGGATTACGTATTCAACCAATAGTAAGAACGCTGCATGGAAATATTGATCAGGTTTCTTCCAATACTCGTAGCAATCAGAGTGCTTCTTGCGCAGTCTCAGCGAACTGGCAGATGGAACGTAGACGAGGAAAGAAATCACCCAGACGATGAGAAGGTTTAACATCACCCGCTTTAATGTCCATTTTCTGTGGCTGAAATCTTTGGTTATGCCAAGGTACCTATGGTAAATCAGACAATGATCAGATGGACATATGTCATAGAAAGAATAATGTATCAGAAATATCGTGTCCTTGAGATTTCCAAATTCAAATAAATTTTTTTTTCTATTCATAATAAATTAAAGTTAAACTCGATTTCACTAATACTGTACCACTCTTGGTGTAAGAAGACACAAGGTCATCTGGCCTACACCAAGAACGGCACTTACAATATTCAAATACAAATTCAAACGTAAAGGAAACGAAGCAAAGATTAAGGGAAAGAAAGGGACTGGCAATTCCACATCAAAATCAACACATGCTATGGGTCTAACCCATATATCACAGGTCTAATATCAGTTTTGTACCATCACATCGAAACTGATGGTACAATGACGATGGACGTAAAGCACTATGGGAGCATTTGAATGGTTTGGTGTGGAACTGTCTAGAAGATAGGAAGGAGAGCTGCTAGATAATTGCGTTATGCCAAATCTATTTAATGCTGATCCACAGATACTAGCATGCCACCCAAGCGATAGGACAAAGAAAACCCGTCCCCTCACTTAGGCAACGCGCCAGCACCCACAATCAATTTAACCTGTTTGTTTTTTCGATGTACTCAATCGTTGCTTCAATTATTATCCTGTTGTCAATCATATTCATATCAGGACTGCCATAAAGAAGCAAGTTGCCCAAGGTTTCTGAATCCAGGTTTGCGATATCAATACCGGACACTTCAGTGACAGTGCCAAAGAGATCCTCTCGCAATTGATTAAAGCGGGGGCAATGCAGATAAATATCTCAAATGAATATCTCAAATAAATATCTCAAATCAATATCTCAAATAAATACATCAAATAAATATCTCAAATAAATATCTCAAATAAATATCTCAAATAAATATCTCAAATAAATCAGAATAGTATTTGATATATTTTTTAAGATTTAAAAAATTGGTTAATAATGTTTTGCAAAAAATACCCACTTACGAGAGGAGAGAAAATCTATACCGTGTCAGTTAAAAAAGTTAACAGATTTAGCTAGCTGTGGAATAAAAGGTACGTTGCTGCTATTCAATGCACTAAAAATTTCCTTAGATGTAAACAATCTCGTGGAACGAGGATGTTCGAATTTCCTCCATGACTTACTTACCGTTTACATATTTCTATTTCTGAAACAGACAATTGTATTGAATTTATAAGTCAATAACAAGAAAATCACGGACCACGGGCATCGATTGGTGGACAGCAGATTTTGGATATGTTGTAGAAAAAAAATTCTACCGGCTGAGCCACAAAAAAGTTCCCACTTAAAAAAATTCATATTACCATGGGCACGTACTGAAAAGATTTGAATGATTCAAATTCGAGTTAAAAGTCGAAAGATCGAAGTACAGTATTTTTTTATTTTTCTCGCTGTTTTACCAACACTAGAAGTAGAAATTCAGCTTGATACAAATTTCATGGCTTTCAAACGCTGGACCCTTCTTACCCACACGGTAGGCCATCGTCCCATTCAGCATCACATAGTTCATTATTTATCAACATCTACCCAGGGTACATCACAGGAGGAGAAATAGACTAACTTACCTTTCTATGGCAATGATAGCTATCGTACCAATAGCCACTTCGAACGGAACTTGCCTGAACAATCTTTTAAACGTGCACATAGGTAGGCCATCATCAGATTCGGCGTTATGCAGCTCATTTGGTATTAATATGAATACATTGCAGGAGAACAGGAAGTCTACCAAAGCCAAATGAGTGATGAGCAATTTGAAAGCAGTCACTGTTTCTCTTTTGAGGAGCTTTGACAGAGTGACAAGCATGATCGCTCCGTTGCCAATCAAACTCAACAAGAATGCGAGAATGTAGATTATGATTCGGACTCGTGAGAATATGGAGATCGGTGAGTCTGTATAGCAAGGAGTACATGTCATGTTGCCAGTGCAGTTGACATTAGTGCCATTGATACAAGTCAAGCTCATGTTTGCTGGTGAGTTATCTGACAGTGACTACTTGCAGATGACTTTTATTTTCTGCAAAAAGAAGGACATTAGTTGACAAGCGAATCTTTCGTCTCGAACTCCCAGTGGGGGTACTTAATATGTTTTGGGTACGGGGATGTGTCATCGGGAAGGGCATAACGATTTCACGATTTTGGAATCAGGAACGGTATAGATTCCTTACAATTTCGGTATAAAAAGGAACGAATAGGCCATCTCTAGCAAAATTGGTGTAAGGTCGGGCATACTTTTCCAAAGGTTGGTACAATGTAGGGTATAGTTTTCGAATAAATGCAATAAGTAACCAGCATGTTAATGAAGCCTGCATGGCACGTCCGCGACCAGAATCTTGTCAAGTAGCCCCCTCCCCCACGCTCCAATTGCGCTTTGCTTTGTGGCAGAAAACTTGAAGCAAAATTTGAAAAATAAACATGACCATCTTCATCTCAAAATCAATGGAGGAAAATTGTAGAATTTTCAATACAGCGACTCCTTGGGAAAGCTAATAATAAAGTGGTAAGTAGGACTTTTAGAAGTCTTCTAGACCTACCAATACAAAACTGACCGTTGTGAGAATTTTGGAGTCAATCTGATGTGTCAATCAAATACGAAATTCTACTCTACCAAGTGTTCCGTTCTCAAGAGTGGTACTAATCAAACACACCCTAAGGCCCTGTTTATATGAGGAAAAACACCTCACCTGCCAGACCCGGGGCTGAGAGGCGAGGTAAATTTCAGCCACTGTTTATATGAGATATTTCACCTCACCTGTCAGCCCCGGGGCTGAGAGGCGATGTGGAGTAAAGTCTCTCTTCCGTGAAATCAGATCGAACTGACCAATAAGAATCAACGAATAATTTCAACTTACCTCACCATACCGGTGGTGTTTCGTTTATATGGAAAAATTTCACCTCACCCAGGTGAGATCTCACCTCTGGTGAGGTGGGATTTCACTATACCGGTGGTGTTGCGTTCGTCATGTAAACGCGAAATGAAAATACAAAGGATTCTATGGGAAGGTGGAATCTCACCTCTCAGCCCCGGCTCTGGCAAGTGAGGTGTTTTTCCTCATATAAACAGGCCCTAAATGTCCCAATGCCCAACAATACTAATAAGCAAAGAAACTTTACTTTTCAGTATGAGAGCAGTCTCTTATAACAATATATGTATATGAGAATACTTACATCTTTGCCAAAAACCTCTTTGCAGAGAAACTTATACACAATAAAAATCACTCGCACTGCTTCAATAATTTCAAAGTCAGAAACTGATTGATTTAATCTATGTTTAGCTGCATCCACCTCATACCTATGTACGAGCCGCCGACGGTTTTTGCCCAGATCCTATTTATTGATTTTGAATAAGACAGCAAAGGCTGCAGGTTTACCAATTCATTTCACCGGGAAATTGCGAAATGAATCCTTGATTATCATTTCATTGAATATATAACTTTCTCGCTTCTTTCCGTGTTGCGTTTCGTGTTCCGCATCTGCTTTTGATCTTCATTAATAGACCTTTTTGCAATTTTGAGAAAGGGACTAAAGAGAGCGCGGCCCATTCTGACAGCCTTGGCAACACCAAGAAATAAGGGGAGTCGCCTCCTTGCGGCTCGGTTGCCTTCCTCCAAACTTGAGTTGTTTTCGATTTATTTGCACCCTTCAAGAGTCACATGATAGTTGTTTGGACCGGTAAGTGTTTTTTCTGCATTATTTAGCCATCTGGTCATCCTTTCACCTGTTGGTCAGTTTATTTTGAGCCACTTTATTGCAGGTATTTGATCTAGTCTTTGAAGCGGCTAAAGCTTAGGCCCAGACGATCAACAACAGGTCTAAATTCGAACTCGAGTGAACAGAAGCAATGAAGTGCCTCAAATAAACTCACAAATGGGTGGAAGGATGGCAAGACGCTAAAGATATCTAGAGAAAACACTTACCACACCAAGCAAATATCATGGAACTCTAGTAAAGTGCAAATAAATCGAAAATAACTCGAGTTTCCAGGGATGTGCGACCGAGATGAAAGCCAATCGTCTATCACTGAAGAGGACGGGATTTCCCGAATCCTACCGCCAAGGCTGTCAGAATGGGCCGCGCTCTCCCCAGTCTCTTTCCCCAAATTGCGGAAATAGTGATCGATTCATACAGTTCGAAAGTAAAACTTTTCTATCAGCTCAACCACTTCAGTTTGGATAAATGGTTTGCCGATAGTCAGAGGCCTGAACTTTAAGCGTGCCCGCAAAGAATCTTGGGTAGAAATTGCTCTTTAATTCTATGGCCCGGTGGGTGCAAATGTTAATGAAAATATGATACCAAACTCATCTATGATATCGCTTAGCAAGGAGTACATTTGAAGCAGAATCCTAGGACCTGGAACCTAGAAAAAGGGAGCATTTTCTTTTGTAAATATCCCAAAAGCAGTTAAATGCTACTACTGGAGTCGAGACCGTAGAATTTAGTCAATTTCACCTGGTCCAAGTTAGATATCTTTACATTTGCTGTTTTCCAGAAAAGAGATATCAGTGAAGTGAATGCCCTAAAGTGCAACAATCCCAAAGCTTTCTCTTACAACTGGTATTTATACGGTAACAATCGCTTCAAGGTTCAGTAATACTCACAGACGTAGGAACCGGAGGGGGAACACTGGGGGCACATGCCCCCAAGATTTCGCTCTAAACAAAGAAGTGCCCTTTTTATTTTTAGGAAATGCTCCCTTTTTCTTAAGGAAAAAAGTGCACTCGAAGTGTCACGGGATGTTTGCCGAGATCCTAGCGATATGGTCGAACCTTTGTAAACATCATGAAAATTTCCCGTAAAATGGAGTCTTCTCGCTAACTGAAAAGTCAAAGAAATGGGTATTCTTTGAAATGGTATGGACGAGCACGGTGTAACTTTTACTACTTCATTGCACCAACCGGGCTTTATGAACGCAAAACCATATGGCATTTACAAGGAAAAATCTTTTGCTGGACAAAAAAATCAGCATTTTCGAAGCCCACGCTGTTGCAGCTATGATGTCATTACCGCAAATAATAATAAGGTGTGGTCTTAGTGATAACAAAATGAAACAAAAAAGGAAACAAATAGGAAACTGCGTACGAGATAAGAGGAAGGATCTTTCAACTTCCCGGTTGAGGAATCACTTTAAAATACATCGAAATCATGGACCATGGACCGAAATCATCGAAATCAAGAACCGATTTATGTTCTTGGATAATTCATCAGTGGTCCTGCACAAAACATGTTTGTTCAAGAATACGGAGCGGGGTAGTTGGCTTTTTGCAATGATTTCATGCGGGGCGAGCTGATTCTTTTGCAAGAATTTTTCCTCTCCATCACCGGCAATGTCATATGATAAATTTTGCACTGTCCCTTATTGCGCCTGATAATTTTGTATACCAATACAAAAAGTTACAATATACGCTACATTCGACTATACCATGCCCTGGGTTAGACTGATGACGATGAGTCCCTTGTATCCCTGCGGTATCAAGTCAAACAGCACAGGGAAACAAGAGACTCATCGTCATAGGTCTAACCCTGGGTACCAGACTCTCTCTAACAGAAAATTTTCTGTTAGAGAGAGTCTGGTACCCAGGGTAACTATACCTTTACTGCTATGCAACACTACGAGGACGATAACCATGAAGAGCAAAAGACGATGTCTACCCCATGGCCAACACAAAGAAATGAGCTATCACGATTATTACCACTTCAACTTTGCTCGTAGACAAACCCGAAGAAAGTTGTTACTATACTCGTTTTCTGCCATGATATTATCGCGTCAGTGGAACAGGAACGGGCTACGGGGATGGGATAGCGAAGCAAGAGTCACAACCTTCGTGCAATTTTCTGGACACAAAATAGAAGCGCCCTTATGTACTGTATGTAATGAAACGGACTTTACTGCTATGGATCGATCCAAATTTCTCATAAAAACACTTTATCTGAGAAAGAAGAAAAACGTAGAACCCAACTGCGATCGATCCCTGTAAAGAAGTATTCCTGTTGAGTTTTTTGCAGAACGAAGATATAAATTCAAATATAAAAATTTCACCCAAGAGTTCTTTTTGTTACACCCCCGCAAAGAAGCTTAGGTGCCCTAGATTTCAGAGATTTTACATTTGTCTTGAATGATCCTCGAAGCAGGAAATGGAAAACAAAATTAGGGAGAATAATAGTATACCATGAAGTGTGGTGACTGACCAGAACAACCAGTCCTGGTGTGATATGCATTATAAAATATGTAACAGGCAGTTCACGCCAAGTATTGGATTATCAATTGAATGGGTAGCTTATCTTGAAATAGCTCAATGGAGGGAACAGTCATGTCAAATAATCAGTCAATTGCAAACTTGTTGCCATGATAACTTTGAGGCTAATTGCGACATTAGGCAATAGTTATTGTCTCCGACTTTTTTCAGACAATCGTGACGCTTTTGAATTATTGTCGAAGCTATTTGAACACATGTACAAACAATAGTACAATAATAGTCAAATTAACAGAGCATACGTAAATCACAGTTTGCCCTGTTGTCCTATCGTTTGCCGGTTGAATGCCAGTTGAAGTGACGTGTGAGAGCTGATTTTTGGTGATCTGTCGACGTCACAGACAAGGAGCTTTGCACACAACTGGCAACAACTTCGACTCTGACATCACAAATAGAAAGCATTCAGCAAAATGACTATAATGGGCATGGGAGTCAACGGGCAAGAGGTTAAGACCCCCCAAACATTAGAAAAAGCGAAGCAAAAGTCGAAGCGAAAGCAAAACGTGGAGACAAGAGCTATATTTTGATTGTTCAAAATTTGACATCCTTTCTGTGAAAACTACAAGAAACCTGCAAACAACTGAAATGAACTGTTGATTGAAAATTTCGAATTTCGTGAAATAATCCATAAAGCATCCATCAAACATTCATCAAATTCTTTCGTTTACAACAAACAGAACACGATTCCGACGTAAACAAACACACCTTCAGAGAAGACAATATCAGACAATATCCCCCAATAATAAAACTTAAAACTGCCCCGAAGCACGAACCTTGTAAACAAGGAACTTACCCACGTTTTTGCTTGTAACTTCGGCTGAACCTTCCTCCGGTTGTGCGATCTGAAAATGTCGTTAGGAAGTGTGAAGGAAACAAAATGTATAATACTTTCCATGCGGAAGAAAATGAGGTCACAGGGCTGAGATGAGTCCTGACGTGAGTACTGACAAAGCAATCATCTGCTGCAGAGACCACCGAACCGTGACAGATAATAAGTTAAATGCTCCTCCGTGGTATCCTAAAGTGAAAATTTGTCCCTGAGTTGGCTTCCTCGGTGGCTGTTCACACCCATGCATCCAGATACAGGGCTTACAGCACATGTATTTACTCTTTTTTCAACGTTAATTCATTCATTATTAACTTTACTCATACCCCCAGCTGAGGTATGATATATATGAATATGGTTTTCTACAACCCTACATATTGGTTTTCAAAAACTCTTCAACACCACAGGAACGATACCATGGGAAGCAAAACAGCGTGACTACCCAATGGCCACTACAGGCAACGAAAACGATAGTAAACACAACCAAGAAAACGCACAGAAAGAAAGATAAGAAATAAGATTCTTGTAATTCAATCATTGTACACATTTTTGCAAGTAACTGGCTTGTAAGAAACCAGTACTAAGATGATCAATGCTTTAAAAAAAACTCGATTCTATCTATACAATGTCTGACTGAAAGGTAATAAGAAACTTTTAACACTTAAATCCAAGGAAGTTATTGCAAATATGTCGCTTGACCGGGACCGTCGAGAAGAGGGGGTAGAGGGGGTAAAGGGTATATTTTGTGCCATACAATTTTGTTATTGCTATATATCTCTGCAGTGCATTTTTATGGCGATTGATCTGCTTTCAAAGGGTCTTTGCAAGGACCGTTGACTTTTGATGACAGTTTTCATGTCCGAAACCAAATTGTCGTATCGATATTTCTAATCTATCGAAACTGTTTCTATCCTAGCGAGTCACTCGTAGGTGTCGTAGGGTCATTGAGTTTCCATTCACATTCATTCTTTTCGGCCTCTGAGTCGCTCATTCCTTCCAAGACCTCCAGCGACTGCAACCACCTTGTGTGAACAAGACATTACTAGCATAAAACGACGTCCTTGATTAATGAATACAATTTTTCGTATAGCCTTTACACCGAATGTTTAAGCAATTTTTTAGAATAATTAGTCATAAAAAAGGGCGTTTCCCTCATTTTCCGGGAGACTAAAGGGCGTGGTCGTAAGGGAGCTGTCATAAAGTATGGAACAGAGGGGGGCGGAAGGGATTTGACAGGGTCACCAAAATTATTGCATGGAAAATGTTGGGCTAACAAACTATTACAAATGACAAACATGGGCCATGAAGATATATTTGTTTCGAGATTTGCTTTCAATGTTTTACAATTGTTTTAAACACTGTCAGCATCATCTTAGCTGTTTTCTTGATCATTGATATTGTTCTCCATCTCAGTGTCTAACACAGAGGTATCTGCATGTTCTTCCCTACCTTCTTAAAATGGAAACTACTCATTTTTGACAATTTTGTGCTAATTTCTGGAAAACCCACCCATGTTTAAGGAAAATCTGCCGAAAAAAGGACCCTTGTTTAGAGAATATTGGATCCAAAAACCCACCCATATGGGCGGCACATACCCGTACCCTCAACATGTTATGTTACCCCTTTGGGTTCAGACTAAAGCCAAGTTGTCACTTGAGGAAATTTTACACCAAGAGTCCCAGGCTACGGAATTCTTCTGACCTAGGACTTGTAGATTCTTCAAAAAAACGATAAATATGACTTCAACCTAGCCTGCGTGCAGACTCTACTGATTTGCACGCAGGCTACTTCAACCTCACCAAAGCAAACAACATGTTCTCAATTTGCGAAAATTTCAACCCATGTCTTTGAAAAAAGTTGGGGGAGGCTTTAGCCCCAGCTTGCCCAGCTTGCCCAATGGCTGCGCGGTCCCTAAATCGATGGAAAAAACTAAATTCCACATTCCGGCAAAAATGGAAATGGAAAAAAGTGCGTTGCCGACAGAGCAGAAACTGCGTAAAATGACGTCACTGATGTGATTTGAACAGACTTTTATGACGACATGTTGATCCTCGGAAATCACGTGACCGAGGTGCATTGAAATCAATGGCTATGGTTTGGTTGGAGTGGAATCACTTGGTCTGGAAGTTTTGAATACTGAATCGGTGAAAAGAGAGTTGAATGAGAGTCGAATACTCGCATCAGGACCGATGTGAGAGGAACTGGACTCATATGATTTTTGAATCACGTGTAATACGAATTTCGTGTAAGAATTGACTTTTATACATTTGATGCGATTTACATAATTTCATGCGTGTAACTCGTGGATGGAAGCTTGTGGGTAGGAAGCGCGTGCGTTCGTACTGTAAATTATGGAATTTCTCGGCGAGACTTACTTGCAGTACGGTTTACCCCAAGTTTTGCTGAATTTATTCATCAGTCACCGAGCAATTTGAGATAAGGAAATGTTTGGATAGGTAGGCTTTTTTGAAACGATAAGTCAAGAGTTTAAGGCCCAAGGAACAAAATATCAAGTACAAGATCAACATCAAGTGTTGCCGAATTTTGGAATCTGTTGCAGGGAGCCAGGAGGACTCAAATTTACTAGCTTTTGCGCATGCGTGCACAGTTTCTGCTCTGTCTGCGTTGCCTGGTTGTACAACAGCCAAAAGAAGGAATCTGGAGTGAAACTGCTGTGCAAAGAAAACGGCAAACAAACAGGAAAACATTCGAGTTATTTGGAGATTTTAACAAAATGAGTAAACATTAGCATCATCGAGCAGAATTTTCAAATGTAGTTATCTGGACAGGTAGGACCAACAGAATTGGTTAAGAAAGTGGTAGCTGGTGGTAGTTTTGATAAGAACTCATGAGATCGCCCAGCAGATCTGAACATCGTAGTTCCTTGTTTCGCAAGCTGAAGTTCTCAGCGAGTTCTTTCCCTTTATCTCCCACTTCATACACGCAGAGGCACTCTGAGGCAGGCAAGTACTGTAAAATATCTGACCCCATGTTTGTCCGAAGGAATTGGAAAAAATAACCGGTTCTTTTATGGCACAGTATGACTTTCCTGCCCAAAACAACCAGTTTTTGGGACAAAGGTCAAATTTTGAAATCAGTCATCTTTGTCCATTAAATTCTCTCAAAAACCAAGTTTCCTCACCCACTATCTAGTCAAAATCCTAATGCTTACCTGAAGCTGGTTCTACCTTTGTCCGCCAAATTTAAGCTCAAAAGGCCAGTATTTCAAATTTCTACATAAGCGGTTCTACCTTTGTCTGTCAAAACTTACAAATAAAGACCAGAAATTTCATTTTTCGCACCAAAGTGGTTCTACCTTTGTCCGTCAAAAGAAGATAAAACGACCGGTTTTGGGACAAACGTGGGGAAATACCAACGAATTTGTCAGAACCTAGGGACCACCTCGGAATAGCTGCTTTAAGACAACCAGTTTTGGGACACATGCTGCTTCATAGAAATAATTAGAACGGTAATGATGCCTACAAGATATGCTCTGGATTTGCTGCGAGCGATACGGAATTTGATGAGCAAGAAAAACCGGTTTTGGGACATTTGTGCCTTCAAGGCTACGGGTGCCACTTGCTTTTGAAAACGGTAATTGGCCGAAACTACCGGTTTTCGGGACAAACATCGATTGTATGATTGAATAGTCCATCAAATCGAAGAAAGAAAACAATGTAAATTTGTCATCAAAAACGACCAGTTTTTGGGACAAAGATGGTGAAAAATTTTTTCATGAACTACCAGTTTTCGGACAAAGCTAGGACCATCGCCCTCAGTGTTACATGCCCGCCCTTGTACACGTAATCAGCATTCAAAGTTCCACATGGTTTTCAGGAAGTCCACGTCTTTCTCTCTCTCTATGGTGAAATTTTATTGGGGAAGTAGAAGTGTCTAAACCATTTCTATCGCATCGATTAGCAGCGATTCAAGATTCTGAAGGATTAGGCTGAAATCATTAAAATTCGACAGGATCAGGACTCTATTTGAATCTCAAAATTTGTTCATGAGTTATTACTGGTTGTGTTTAGTGTTATTTGGAGCACAAGGATGGTGGGTGACTCCCAAATAAATTTTGACTTATAATCACGAATAGACGAACAGTACTGTCTTCTTAAAGAGCTTCATTGGAACTTTTTGAGAGGAAATGAATGGAAAACTCGCAAATACAAATAATTTGAAATTTCCATCACTGGATCGAGGTAATCTTTGAAATGAGGCTGATATCCGCTGTACTTAGGCATCACAGGCTGCAGTGCCACATTGATGATGTTGACTTAGGGAAAAAAATGGTGGACAATTTCACAACTTACAGCTGAATTGAGCGAACATTTCTGTGGGAATTTCGTATGTTGTGTTTGCTGTGAAGCAGTATATAAGACTCGAGGATCATTGACACATGCTGTCCGCTTTCGCGAAGAAGATGTACGACAGTTAGAGACAGAAAGCATATGGTCGAGAGTGTGCCGAAAGCGGCCTAATTTGGAGTTCAGTTAACGCACAAAATGGTACTGAAAAATGGCGTATACATCGTCCAAGGAGAATTAAATCATGTAGTTGCAGCGCTACGAAGAAGCAACAGATGGTCAGGAGGCCATTATCATCAGGTAAGGGCTTTGTCAAATCAAATATTGCAAACGAATATGATGAGGATGATTATATGAAACTTATAATGCGCGACGGCTGACGGCTCTGAACTGCTCTGTAAGACTGGCGACAGGTTTCCCTTTCGCACATCAAATTTCCTCCCACGGCACGGTACAAATTCCAATTGGCTGGACCGGTTAGGCCCAAAACAGTGGTCCAATTTCTAATTTCTAGCTAGTAGGTGATTGTGCTCTAGGCTTTGTTTGTTTTTTGTTAAGTATAAAAAAAGAAGGATGACTGTGCCATTTCAAGGCAGAATTCAATTTCTTGCATTGCAAATTGTCTCATTTGATCTTGATTTTAAAAAGATAAAATATGAAAAATCTTTACTACCAATTTTTGAATCTTGTTCATGTGAGATTTTTGCAACTTTTGATATGGTGTGTTTTCACACACCATGCATGGCCACACATATTTTTTGTAGTGGAGAATTGTAATTGTATACAATCATTGTGATAAACCAAGTTTAGGAATTCTCAACTTTAATGTTTGTACCTTTAATGTTATTAGACTTTTTAAAATCAAGATCCCCCTCCCTCTTCTGAACTCCCCAAAATGGTAATCTAATACTCCAGTATATAGGAGGGTGCCCGCGCCCCGGCCAGTGGCCGGGGCATGGCCGGGGCAGGCCGGGGCTACTGGCCGGGGCATTTCCAGAACTTTTCCATTTATTTTGCCGACCCCGGCCAGCCCCGGCCATCTTCTAGTGTATTTATGATCTAATTTGCCACAGTTGCTTAATTCAGCATATCTCTGAGAGGTAAAAAGCTTGCGTATTCTTTAAGGCAGAAAGAATAAGGGATTTGGATCAACTGCTCCCTCCCAGTGTGATCAAAGTTGGAAAATCTACCAAACAAGAAAAAGGAGGTGCCCGCACCCCGGCCAGTGGCCGGGGCTACTGGCCGGGGCATTTCCAGAACTTTTCCGCTTATTTTGCCAGCCCTGGCCAGCCCCGGCCATCTACAATTGGGCCCCAGCCATCAGAACTTTTCCATTTATTTTGACAGTCCCGGCCGGCCCCGGCCAGCCCCGGCCAGTGGCCTTGGCGCGGGCACCCTCCTCAGTATATCCAGACTGCAGAGTATGGCAAGTGCACACCCAGGATTTTTTCCTTTTTTATCTCTGCACACCTGAGAAAGAGCGTGGCACACTAGGATTTGGGTGTAGCTCTATTGTTTGAAGCTTTTATTTTGCCACAGTGATGACTGAATGAAGAACTTCAGAAGAAATGACTGAAAGTTTAGAATTTCTGATGAATTTGTAGACTTACTACAGTTGTTGTATCTGTCACCATAAGCAGTCTTGTTTTGATAATTGAGATCTGGGAATCATTGTAATAAGCCTATGAATGCCCGTTAGGTTCTGTGTGCAATCAAAGTTTAGGCCCAAGCTGTTTCTGCCGGAATATGGGACAGAAAAGTCTTTGTATTGGTATATTTTCACAACAATTATTACCTTTTTTGTTAGAATTTCTTACAAATACAAATTCAAAATTTTATGTACACACTTGAAGAGCACACTTCGATAAAATTGCACACTTGCACACTCAATATTTTGCTCTTGCACACCCGAGATCTTGTTGGAAATTGCCATATTCTGCAGTCCCGCAGTATATGGCTTGATTTATTGCAATCATGGTTTTTGAGGTCATGCTTACAGGCCAAGTCATGACTCTATTTGGTATACAATTGTATTTACAAATGGATGTGAATGCTGTCATTTGACTTTGTATTTCTGATAATTACATTTGCACATCCATTTAATTGATTTACTCTTAAATATTCAGAAAAATTACTCAGCTAGGGAGATTTTCTTACCTATTGGTTTAAATTTCTAAAAAGGATAGAAACTCTTCTCACCTCTTCTTGATTCCCTAATGCTGCTAAAATTTGGAAACCAATCTCCTTCCACATCATCAGCCCTGTAAATTTGGTTAGTAGTATTGTAGATGCAGAAATTTGGGTCAAGTGGTCTTTTAAGGCTAGAACAATTTTGCAGATTTCTGTTTCCTGTCATGCATTCAAAAAAGCTTAGATAGTCCCATAATACCAAAAAATAGCACTCTGATGCAAGATCTCATTATAAAATTTGTAACAAACCAAGACCAAATTTTCTTGAAAAATTAATGAAATACAGATCTTATGCTCATTGATATGGGTTTTATTTGCCTAAAACCCATCAAGAATTCTTAATAAGGTGGGAAATTGTTTGGTTTTTTGAGAGTTTGTATTTGAAAGAATGACAGTCTTTCTTTAGGATTCAATAATTCTTCTTAGAATTTGAAGAATCCTTTACAAATCTTGATAGTTCTTGTCATTTTCTCAAGGCTTGTATGGTAGGTGACTAATCATACACCAGGCAGCAGTTCATCATATCTTAAGCCAACACAACTTACTTTTGAGATTAACATCATGTCTCAGAAGTTCTTGTTAGGGGCTCTTTATAGACCTCCAACTGATTTTAGTTTTTATGGAAATTTACAAACTATACTCAGCAGGATCATAACAAAGAGAAAAAATATAATTTTGATGGGGGACTTGAATTCAGACCTTCTGCAAAGGAGCAATGAAAACCACACAGGAAAGAGGTTAAAGAGAATTTTATATTCATATGACCTGACCAACATAATAAAAGAGCCAACACGTATATCAGACACTACCAAAACATTGATTGACTTGATAATAGTAAAAGATGATAGTAAAATTTATAAGCATGGAGTTTTTGAGCCTGGGATATCTGATCACAAACTAATATTTTGCACCTTGAATATCAAAAGAAAGTACCCAAAGGCACAGTTCAAGGATGTCAGGGTTAAGAAAACATTTGATGAAGAAAGATTCAAGCAGTTATTGGATGAGACCCCTTTCTGGGTTGCTGATATCTTTGATGATGTTGATGATGTTTGCTACACATGGGAAAAGCTGTATAAAGACATATTAAATGAGTTTACAAAAACTAGAAGAGCAAAGGTAATGACACACAAACATCCATGGATTGACAGGGAGATAAAAAAGCTAATGAATAAGAGATACAAGGCACTTGTACAGTGGCAGAAAAATAGAACAGACAGCAGGCTTAGAAAAATATACCAAGAGTTGAGAAACAAAGTAAACAAAAGCCTTAGAAAAGCAGAAGCAAATTACTGGAAAGATCAGTTTGCAAATGCATCAAGCTCAAAAGAATTTTGGCAAATAGTGGGAAAGTTAAGGAAAAAAACAAAGAATGCAAACATCATTGCCCTTAAAGATGATGATGGGATGCTTAGGACATTGGATACAGAGAAAGTAGAAATCTTGAATGATTTCTTTGCAGATGTAGGTGAAAATCTGGCCAAGAAATTTGGTGAATCTGATAGATGTGGCAATAGTTTCATCAACAGAGTAACTCCAGTCTGTGATGAGATTAAAATAAATGAGGAAAAACTATTGCACCAGATTCTTAGCTTGAAACCAAATAAAGCAATTGGTGATGACATGATATCAGGAAAAGAACTTAGATCTGGGGGTAAATCTGTGATGCCAGGACTCAAGGGAATTTTTAGGAAAAGCTTTGAGACTGGGAAGTTTCCAAATACTTGGAAAATAGCTAAACTTAGAAGTGCTTTTAAAAAGGGAAAGCAGATTGAAAGGGAAAATTATAGGCCACTATCACTTTTGAGTATACCAGGGAAGATCCTGGAAGGTCAAATATGCATAAATTTGGACAGCCACTTAAAAATAAATGGAGCTCCAACCCTAAAACAATGGGGATTCCAAGAAGGCAAGTCAACAGAATACCTATTACTTCATATGACAGAATCATGGAAGAAAGCTATCGATGAAGGCCTCACCGTAGGAGTACTCTTGATAGATTTTAGAAAAGCCTAAGATTCCATAAACCATGATATACTGAAGAAGAAGTTTCTTGGGTGTGGTGTTAGCGGTAACATGTTTGACATGCTCTGTGATTATTTACACAATCGATCACAGTATGTTGAACTTAATGGCGCAAAGTCAAGACATCGCGTAATCAAATTTGGGGTACCTCAAGGGTCGCTATTGGGACCGAGGCTATTCACAATGTATATAAATGACCTCCCAGATAACGGCCAGGTCTATAACGCGGACCCCGTGGACTTCGCGGACTCCGCGGACTACGGTCCGCGTTCGTGTATGTCCGCGTTTTGTGCTCTGGAATAGGTCTCAGCACAAAACGCGGAATTCAGTGAAATTCACAATCAAATCAATATTCAAACCTCAAATAACTTTGACATGATTGTCATCAATGCTTTGTAATTAGCGACGCCTCTTTATAATCTGAGTACATCGTCATCATTCAACTAACTGCCGATACGACTTTAGGCCCTAAATCATTGCATGATGAAGCCTAGAATTGCGAAATTACTTCAAAATTTTTATTTGTTTTCAAAAAGACATACATTCCCAGCTTACAAGCCATGTCAGTCCGTTGCTTCTCGAAGCTTTCGCCATTTATCTTCACTCTGTTTTATAAGAGGCAGGATACGTTCTTTCAACCATGATGTTTGATATCAACATAAATACGAGCCTGACTGAGCCAAAGCGTGGGCCCCAAAGCGTTGATGAAATGAAAACCCAGAGTATCAAAAGCGCAGTAGTCTAATTGAACTCCTTCTTCCATATAGCACAATTGTTGTTTGCAAAACAGCAAGAAACCTTCTCAATTTGTGAATTCCGCGTTTTGTGCTGAGGCCCATGCCAGGGCACAAAACGCGGACTTCGCGGACTTTTCTCCTTTGATACATAATCGAGTAAAATTCGATGATGTGGACTAGAAAGGACAACTACGTGCTTAAAGTAACCGCCTGAGGCATGCTGTTGTTGTTCTCTACTCCGTATTGTTGCTAATTTTATTTTGGTGAAATTTCACCAAAAGATAATCTAATCGAACGCGATCCTTCATAGAACAAGGTTGTTGTTTGCAAAGACGGCAAATAAATTGTCGTCCCTCCATTAAATTCACAAGAAACTTTGAAAATTTGTGAATTCCGCGTTTTGTGCTGAGACCCATGCCAGGGCACAAAACGCGGACTTCGCAGACTTTTCTTCTTTGATACATAATCGAGTGAAATTTAACGGAGGGACGACAATTTATTTGCCGTTTTTGCAAACAACAACATTGTTCTATGAAGGATCGCATTCGATTAGGTTATCTTTTGATGAAATTTGACATATTTGGTTCTCATATTGACATTTTGGCCTAGCCACGGACTTAGGCCCATCACCAAAATAAAATTAGCAACAATACGGAGTAGAGAACAAGAACAGCATGCCTCAGGCGGTTACTTTAACCACGTAGTTGTCCTTTCTAGTCTACATCATCGAATTTTACTCGATTATGTATCAAAGGAGAAAAGTCCGCGAAGTCCGCGTTTTGTGCCCTGGCATGGGTCTCAGCACAAAACGCGGACTTGACAAATTTTGAAAGTTTCTTGTGAATTTGATGGAGGGACGACAATTTATTTGCCGTTTTTGCAAACAACAACCTTGTTCTATGAAGGATCGCGTTCGATTAGAGTATCTTTTGGTGAAATTTGACATATTTGGTTCTCATATTGACATTTTGGCCTAGCCACGCACTTAGGCCCATCACCAAAATAAAATTAGCAACAATACGGAGTAGAGAACAAGAACAGCATGCCTCAGGCGGTTACTTTAACCACGTAGTTGTCCTTTCTAGTCTACATCATCGAATTTTACTCGATTATGTATCAAAGGAGAAAAGTCCGCGAAGTCCGCGTTTTGTGCCCTGGCATGGGTCTCAGCACAAAACGCGGACTTGACAAATTTTGAAAGTTTCTTGTGAATTTGATGGAGGGACGACAATTTATTTGCCGTTTTTGCAAACAACAACCTTGTTCTATGAAGGATCGCGTTCGATTAGAGTATCTTTTGGTGAAATTTGACATATTTGGTTCTCATATTGACATTTTGGCCTAGCCACGCACTTAGGCCCATCACCAAAATAAAATTAGCAACAATACGGAGTAGAGAACAAGAACAGCATGCCTCAGGCGGTTACTTTAACCACGTAGTTGTCCTTTCTAGTCTACATCATCGAATTTTACTCGATTATGTATCAAAGGAGAAAAGTCCGCGAAGTCCGCGTTTTGTGCCCTGGCATGGGTCTCAGCACAAAACGCGGACTTGACAAATTTTGAAAGTTTCTTGTGAATTTGATGGAGGGACGACAATTTATTTGCCGTTTTTGCAAACAACAACCTTGTTCTATGAAGGATCGCGTTCGATTAGATTATCTTTTGGTGAAATTTGACATATTTGGTTCTCATATTGACATTTTGGCCTAGCCACGCACTTAGGCCCATCACCAAATAAAATTAGCAACAATACGGAGTAGAGAACAACAACAGCATGCCTCAGGCGGTTACTTTAAGCACGTAGTTGTCCTTTCTAGTCCACATCATCGAATTTTACTCGATTATGTATCAAAGGAGAAAAGTCCGCGAAGTCCGCGTTTTGTGCCCTGGCATGGGCCTCAGCACAAAACGCGGAATTCACAAATTGAGAATGTTTCTTGTGAATTTGATGGAGGGACGACAATTTATTTGCCGTTTTTGCAAACAACAACCTTGTTCTATGAAGGATCGCGTTCGATTAGATTATCTTTTGGTGAAATTTGACATATTTGGTTCTCATATTGACATTTTGGCCTAGCCACGCACTTAGGCCCATCACCAAATAAAATTAGCAACAATACGGAGTAGAGAACAACAACAGCATGCCTCAGGCGGTTACTTTAAGCACGTAGTTGTCCTTTCTAGTCCACATCATCGAATTTTACTCGATTATGTATCAAAGGAGAAAAGTCCGCGAAGTCCGCGTTTTGTGCCCTGGCATGGGCCTCAGCACAAAACGCGGAATTCACAAATTGAGAATGTTTCTTGCTGTTTTTGCAAACAATAATCGTGCTACATGGAAGATGGAGTTCAATTAGACTACTGTTTGCGCTTTTGATACTCTGGGTTTTCATTTCATCAACGCTTTGGGGCCCACGCTTTGTCTTAGTCAGGCTCGTATTTATGTTGATATCAAACATCATGGTCGAAAGAACGTATCCTGCCTCTTATAAAACAGAGTGAAGATAAATCGTGAAAGCTTCGAGAAGCAACGGACTGACATGGCTTGTAAGCTGGGAATGTATGTCTTTTTGAAAACAAATAAAAATTTTGAAGCAATTTCGCAATTCTAGGCTGCATCATGCAATGATTTAGGGCCTAAAGTCGTATCGGCAGTTAGTTGAATGATGACGATGCACTCAGATTATAAAGAGGCGTCGCTAATTACAAAGCATTGATGACAATCATGTCAAAGTTATTTGAGGTTTGAATATTGATTTGATTGTGAATTTCACTGAATTCCGCGTTTTGTGCTGAGACCTATTCCAGAGCACAAAACGCGGACATACACGAACGCGGACCGTAGTCCGCGGAGTCCGCGAAGTCCGCGGGGTCCGCGTTATAGACCTGGCCCCCAGATAACATCAAGCAAGGAGAAACGTACTTGTATGCTGATGATACTACATTTTACTATGCGGGAAAGAATATCGAAGAGGTTGTGGATAACTTAAATATGATTGGAAAGCAAGTGAATGATTGGTGTCAGGAAAATCAACTAACAATTCACACTGTAAAGTCGGAAGTCTTGATCATAACAAATCGCGATTTCGTAGGACCATTGCGTCCAGTAAGAATAGGCAATGAGATAATAAAATATGTAAAAACGACATCATTACTTGGAATAGAGGTGGATAATAAATTGACATGGAATACACAAGTAAAAAAGGTCATCAAGTCTTATAGTGCAAAAGTTGGGCAATTGAAAAGAATGGCGTACTTGCCAATACATGTTCAAGAGGAAATCTATTTTAAAACAATCATCGCGGCTGTAGCACATGGTATGACTGTTTGGTGGACCTGCTCACCTTCTCATACAGAAGATCTAGAGAGAATACATGTACGAGCAGCTAGAGTCATTCATAGGTTACCCAGAGACATTTCGGATGACGAGATTCTGCGCTTAGCCAAGTGGGACAGACTAGATTATATATATAAAAGAAAGATATTGAGTATGATGCACAAAATCTACCAGCAAACAGCCCCCAAAGAGCTTGTAAACCATTTCTGTAGAAAATTGACACGCTCAAGAGACAAGATGTCATTCGAGTTACCAAGGTGCTCCAGAGAAATCGGAAGGACGTCAGTAAGATGGAGAGGTCCATTGTTATGGAATACATTACCCATCAACTTAAGAAGTATCAAAGGAATAAACTCTTTCAAGAACGAGTTGAAAAGTGTAAAGGAACTTATAAATTCAGTGTCATTCAACAAAGAAGCCTGTTTGATACAGAAAAAACAGAGGGATTTTATTTATTATTAGATTTATACTGCTCTTATTTTAGCAAGAGTAGTTTAATTTAAAGATTTAAAGCTCTCTTAAAACGGATTTAAAATTTTTGTAAAACGTTTTATTTATTTTAGTAGACAGCAGGTCCACATCAGCTTAATGGCTGCGTTTTTAGGCAACCTGCTTAAACAAATAGCAAATGTATGTATGTATGTATGTATGTTTTGATTTGAAATTCAACCCAAAACTACTTAAATTTTAATCTTTGTTTTCCAAGAGTTTATTAGTTTTGCAGATTTGGTGTGAGTATTTGTTTAAGGATAAAATACATCCTCATATTTTTAGCTTTGTTTACCAAAGCATGTAATTGAAAAAAGGAGTGTTTTTAAGGAAGGCCTGCAATAGGATAAACAGAATTTTTAAAAGTAGGATGAACATGATCTTTAGAGGTAGGAGGATGTTAATTAAAAAGCTTGTCTGGCTCTCAGTAAAAAAATTGTGTTATGTACTTGCAATAATGAAAGTGATTTTGCTGTCTAAGCAAAACTTTGTGTGGCAGATGTATTCTTGCTTGGAATGAATCTAAATGCTTTCTGTCTGATCTTTGGCAGCTTTGATGGAAATATCGATAATGAAAAGAATATGTCCCCAGGCCTTACTGGGAATATTTTGATAGGGGAGTGGCAAATCACACTCCTAGTCCATTTCAGGCGTGTGATGGAGTGCAGTTGCAAATCAACATTAAAAATATGTCGACTGGAGTTTTACTTGACCAGTTTTACTAATTCAAAGTTATTCCTACCTTTACTGTTGAAAGAAAATTGTTGAAAACATTGATTCATCAGAGTTCAAAATGTCAAGTAAACTGTTATTGTGGATAATGGAGATAAACAGAGCACAAAACACTCTGTTATCGATATCAAGCAGGAATAGATATTTCAATCTCCTTTTTCTTAACTATCAAGGTTTCCAATAAAGCGCTTGATAAGGCATACCGAGTGAGCCAGAAAAAGTTCCCACTTTTGAAAATTCATAACACCAAGACTACTTCACGGATTTGAATCACTCAAATTCTAGTTAAAAGTCGAAAGATCGAAGTTCTTTTGTGATTTTTCTCGCTGTCCTACCAGCACTAGAAGTATTGGTAAATTCAACTTTATAAACATTTCATGGATGCAAAATGACGGAAAAAGGGCCTAAAACATTGATCAAATCGAGAAAGGAACTGGTCTCTCAAGAACAAACAGTTGGTCAAAGAAATAACTCTTCAGTCTAAGTTACATCCTGCAGGATTATCTTTTGTAAACAATTTAATGATAACTATCAAATCATTAAGGATTTTGGATTTAGTACTTCCTGATTGACTTATTGTTACAGAGGAATACAAGATTTTAATCCTTGTTTGGAAAGATAAGGTGTGCGATCTATTGCACTCCTTGGAACCAGAAGGTGTGCGCCAAGCCGTGCGAGACCAAGGCGTGCGAGAGCGATCGCACGCCATTCCCAGTAAGGCCTGTGTCCCAAGAACCTCCATCTAATTGCAACACCTGTAAATAGTGACAATCAAACCTCAAGATCAGTCAAGTTACATGTTTCCCTGTTTGATATTTTTGTTTCCTTTTCTGAATTTTGACATGTGATGGAATTTTTAGCCTGCACAGATTGACCAGGAGAGAATCTTAAATTATCCATTCAACTCAATTCAATTTTTTAGACCAATCAAGTCTGCATGCAGGCTATAGAATGGTGGATCTCAGGCCCATGTAAATAGTTGCAAGGGGTTGGTTATCAGTCCTTAACATTATACCCATTTGAGGCCAATGAGTTGCAAATATCCAAGTGGTATACATCAACTTGATTACATGTTCCTTTTGTAGGATGAAGAACAGGACCCACTTCTGAACAGTTTTGCGCAGCTGAAGGAGACATTGCAAGGTGTATCAGGTATGTAACTTCTTTTTCTTTTTTGAGTAATGGAGTCCTATTTTCAATCAAATTTCCAATGTGGATGATAGACCCAGCTTGGGTAACTCAAAATGCACTGTAATCTAAGAAAATTCAAAATTCTGTAAAAGTCCATTGGTAGAATTATGGATAAGTAAATAACGTTTCTTTTAAGCCATTCAGTTTGAATAGGTCATAGAATTTTACACCCACCTTTGTTACACTGATTTCAAGATTTGGAAGATATGCTGTAAAGGACAGAGGACTACCAGAGTGACTAAAGATTAAAGAGACTAGTTTCTTGGAAATTTCTTGGATGCAAAGAAAATTTGATGTTGTAGAATTGTGTACTCTGTGGTGAATGCAATATGTCTTACCAATGGCAAAACATGCCCAGGCCAATATTTGCACAATGTTGAGTTACTTTATTGGTAGCTTGAAGATTTAAACCCACTGCAGAGAAGTTAGGGTGACAAAGAGTGGAATCAGCTATCAGGTATACCAGGTGCCTCAAAAAAGTATCACCTTTTGAATGGATAAAGGTATAAACCACAGAGATACTTGGACGTGCCAAAAACATAGCTACATTTGTTGATCCTGAAATTGAATGCACATGCCTGTCATTTGAGAATTGTCCACCAAGAACTGTAAATAGGAGCTCACAAAGTCAAAGTTTAGAGTGCACCTGAAGCTGAGAGTTTTTAAGACAGGGCCTAAGCAAATGATATTCTTATCAACAAAGAGGAAAGGGAGCACATGGGTGCTTACATTGGACATGTGACACCAGTTTATCACTCATACCACATGTTTTTCCTGTTTGCTTAATTAGGGTTTTGGCTTCTTTTCAAATCAAAAATTTGAAATTTAAATTTGCTTGTGCTTTGGCAAATATGCCCTTGATATCAAATCATGGCAAGGCTTTTTTTCAAAGTGTCTGCTTTAAATTTTTCCTCAGCAAAATTGTACCACCAGTGTCTTATGGACAATTTTCATATGCAAGGTATGTTCATTTAAATTGAAGATTAAGAAATGCAGCTGTGGACTTTGGAAGTCCTGATATCTTATCATTTTGCTCCTTTCTTTAGTGAAAAGGGAGTACTTTATTGACTACTTTATCTTTTAAACCACTCACACTGCATCCTCATCAGAATGTGATGTTATGGTCATTAAATTTTTCAATCTGATTTCAGTATTCACAGTCTCTCCATAGAATACCTAAATGAAAGAAATTTCCTTTTAGATATCTCAGAACTTGATGCCAACATTTTCCTTGGACCTTTTTTGGAAGTTATAAGGTCTGAAGATACAGCTGGACCAATCACAGGAGTTGCACTGTCATCTGTAAACAAATTCCTGTGCTATGGACTCATTGGTAAGTGATTAATATAAGCATTTTATTTTCATGGACTCATGGTTATAAAGAACTCTTCCAGTCAAGTTCTGTTGTTTGAAGAATAACCTAACCGTATATCATTTATTTCTTTCTTTGTTAAGAGTTTCTCATCGAATAGTAAGGAGAAATATAGAAATGAATTCATGGAAATCTAATGTTGATTTTCTCTTAGACTTAGCAAATTGTAGATGAACAACATGACTTAATATAGATTGAAACAAAACCAGATCATTTTAAGTAGGTTTCAAGATAAATCAGCTTTTCTAAAGTCAAGGAAAAGTTTTGGAAAAGAATTTGTGATGCCATCATTGAGAAAACATTGTTTATATATGTATACCGGGTGAGTCAGAAAAAACATGGGGCGTTTGGCGGACTGTGACATCGAATTTAGCCATCCGATTGCTGTAAACAAAATTTTTCCATGAAGCCAAAGGTCTAACTTAGATCATAAACCTTTTCTCGTTGAAATCGGTCATTTGGTGCATTTGTTAAAAAAGATTTTCTTTAATAAGACTTTGTATGGGAGTCTTGCAAAATGGTGAAATCTTTTGCCATTCCCCTTCAGCATTCTATCTTGGCAAGGTTTACAGGTACACTTGGTATTATCAGGGGAAAATGAAATAGCCAGGAGATACTGCTTTCTCCCCTGGGATGTCTTATCATAACTTGCCCTGAGTGAAGAATATATTTGAAAGACAATAATAACGTACACTTCCTTGTCTTGCGAAGAGGTTTCTTCAAGCAGATTAACTCTCTGTAAATTGCAATGGGACTGCTTGCAGACAACACTTTTCCCTAAAGCCTGGTGCACACTAGGTCTTTTGAGTCCTTAGAGTCATGCATAAAACTCCGAGTCTTTGTCTTTTGGGTCTCTCTGCACGACCACAATGACCCAAACAACCTATTAATGTGAACCAGGTCTAACTATTTCAGTATCCCCTGATAATACCACATGTACCTGCAACCGTGGCAAGGCTAAAACGCTGAAGGGGCTTGGCTAAAGATTTCATCAGTTTGCAAGACTTACATACAAGGTCTTACGAGAAAAATCTTTTTTAACAAATGCATTTAATAGCCGATTTCGATGGGGAAAGGTTTATGATCTAAGTTAGACCCTTGACTGCACGGAAAATTTGATTCACATCAATCGGATGGCTATGTGCGGCGTTACAGTCCGCCAAACGCCCCACGTTTTTTCTGACTCACCCGGTATATATACATATCACTTAATGGCCAAGAAAATGCTGGAACAACATCCAGTTTTACTACTTTTTGATAAGCCAAATAGCATTTGAAACATTACTTGTTCTGAAGAGGATTGTTTTGGATAACAGCAAGTCTGTGCTGACCTGAATGGAAAGCAGAGTTTAAAGAGAACTCCTTTCTTCTTTCTTGGAATTTATCTGACGATTTTGTGTGTTCAATGCCAACCAAAAGTGTTCATCAAATAATTTTGTTCTTCAAAATATATAACTGGTGGTCCAATATATATCACTTAAAGGCTTACAATTGATGTAAGAGGGACCCCTTGAAAACCAACACTTATGCTGAAAAGGGCAGCCCTCCCTGTCATTAATTTTGAATTTATAATTGAAGTTGCCTTTGCATACATATATTTTGTTTTGATATCATTCTGATGTTATTTGTATGATTTTGCAGATCCAACAGCAGAAAACTCAAGTTCAAGTGTTGAAAACCTTGCTGATGCTGTCACTCATGCAAGATTTGTTGGTACTGACCCTAGTAGTGATGAAGTGGTACTTATGAAAATTTTACAGGTACGTAGATCATTCCTTCATTGGTTCTGTTGCGTTGTTTGTACAGCCCTGGTCTGGAAGTTTTCCATCCACATCCCCCCATCCTTACATTTGAAGCCAGTATTTTACTGCATTCACACTGACAAAGCTAGACCAGTTTTGTTTAAACCAGGTAATCTTTTTTAACCAGTCAAGTGCATTTGACTGGTTGAATTTGCAAATTGGAAGGCCTCATGTGATAACCATTATTAGTTTAAGCTGGTTTAACTTCCCTACTGAAAATGGGTGAGCTTTCAAGGTTTTTTTTTTTTATTCACCAAAAAGAATTAACAACAAATTTTACATACTACTCTACTTATCTAATTACTCTACAACACCACAGGAACGATACCAAGGGGAACGAAAGACAATGACTACCCCATGGCCAAAACATAAAGACAAGCAACGGTAAATTACATACAACCACTGTACATTACAAGCAATTAAAACGAAGAAAATACATAATACAATGATACATCATACATAAAGGGACTTGGTGGTTGGGACTTGACACATTGCTGAGATTTCAAAGGATATTAATCAAACCGACCAGTTTTGTGGATGAAACGTAAAGTCAATTCGAGAATATCTTTGTTCAAATCATTAGAAAGGTCTTGATCGCCATATAGTAAAAGCTGCGTCAGAGCGTCATTTGAAAGACTAGCGATTTGTACAAAATGGTCGTAGTAACTCTACAATTCCAGCGAGAAGATCTCTCCGTTGAAGATCAAAAGAAGGGCAGAGCAGCAAAAAGTGCTCCGTATCCTCAATCCCATCACTTGTTCGGCACATAGGGTTTATGGTGTCCCTGAAATTATGCTTGAATTTGTGAAAATTTAACTTGCTGAGACCAATCCTAAGTTGAATAAGATAGGGGAGCTTTCAAGGTCATAAACGACTTATCCATATTTTGTATATCATGAACAGAACTTTCGTAGTGTGGCAAAATTCTTGCCTCTATGCCTGGGGGGACCACTTCACTATTGGGTCTTACTCAGGTTTGCGCTCCAAGAATTTCAGTTATGACCCAATCCCAAAATTTTGATGGGATTTAGATGGGAAGACCCTATCCCAGAATATAGGTGTGGTTTCTGAACCAGTGTTTGCACTATAAAACAATAGGAAATTCCTAATTATCCCAAACCTGGGCATTCCCAGAATTTCTAGCAAACATAAGAACCCAATCCCAAAACTTTTCTTTAAAAAGTATATACATCCCATTCGCAGAATTTTATTGCTAAAACCACTCAGAACTGGCACACATCCTTTTATGATCAGATAGTGAATTACCCCCCACCCCCTTGGCCTTTACGTTGTTGGCCCCCACAGTTGTTGCTGACACTCTACACCCCACTTTTTGTGATATGCTTAATAATAATAATAATAATAATAATAATAATAATAATAATAATAATAATAATAATAATAATAATAATAATAATAATAATAGTACCTTTCTCCTTTCCGGAGCAGCTACTGAAAAGTAACACTGGTCAATGTACAGTATTTCTTAAAATCCAAAATAAACAAACTAGAATTATCATTGGTTTCTGTTGTTTGCAGGAGTTCTTTTCTTGGCATTTGTTTTTAAACTTTACACAGGCCCATAGGTGCTCAATTGTCTCATCTTCTGTTCCACATCTTCTACATTTAGTGTTGGGGTATTTGCCTTTATAATTTGCTCTTAGTTCTGTCATATTTAGTTTTATGGATAGGAGTTTAGGAGCAAGTTTGCTATTTTTTAGATAGTTTTTTAATCCAAACGATGACTTTCTTATCAGACGTAGTTTTGTATTTTGATTGGTTCTGTTTGCAGAGTTCATTTTTTCGATTGAACTCCTTTGTCGCTCCATTTTCTTCTGCTGTTAATGGCGTCAAAAAGTGGATGGCCCTGAGATCCTATTTGAGAGCTTTCTGGAGGTTTTCGAAAATCTTTGCTTCATCTCTAATGACAGGAATTAAAATTCTAAATGTCATCATGCTCTAGAAAGGCTGCTCCAAGTCGACCTTCGTATGATATGAAAGTCATTTCTGTCTGTACTTGGTTCCCTTTGTTTTGCATTTGATTTGACAGCACAGGAGCATGGTTAGCAATGGAGTTTTGAGAAAGAGACCTGTAGATCCCGTTAAAGCTTTGTGTTAGGATATGTTTCGGGGTGGAGATTCTGTTTTTGAGAACATCTGGCATTTGACTTGAGAGTAACGCCTCAAAATATTTGCTGCAACACTTAACGTACAAAGTACACAGGCTAAAAATTTTGAGGAAATGAGCAAACAAATGGAAATGAATTTCACCGAAAGGAGGTGCGAATCCCGAAAAATAATCTTACAACTGCTTGTATCAGGAGATTGTACGTTTCTGAAAAATTAAGGGTTTTCTTTTGAAACTAGAACTGATTGGTTAAGCTGCTTGCCTTCCTTATAGCACGAAGGAAATTCACTATGAACGCCTTCATGATAATGCATGTTAGTGATAAATGTAATAATAGATTGAAGTTTTTTATTGGATCGTTTGTCAGCGCAAAACAACTGTTGTCACCAGAGTTCTGTTCCTATGACTTAATTAAATCAAAAATAGAATCATACAAAATCTCAGATTTACATTTATTGCAAGTGCTTAGAATATGCGTATTTACAGTGTTTTTCCAAGGGTGTTAGGACACGGATGTTTTGATTGATTATTTATTTACCTTGTTTTGATTCCTGTGTCTTGTTTTAATGCAAGGGAGCTCTTTGACTTGATTCAAGTCTTCGTTTTGTTTCTCTTCGTTTCTGAGATATTCTGAGGTTAAAGCTGAGACTTGTAGCAAGTCAAGGGAGCTCTATTCGAACAACTTAAGAGCGGTTGGGCTTAACCACACGCAGTTGAAGACGGTACAGAACAGAAAACATGACAACAAAACAAGACACAGGGATCAAAACAAGGTAAATGAATAATAAATCAAAACATCTGTGTCCTAACGCCCTTAGTTTTTCTCAGGGATAAATAGCAGTATTTATCCCTAGTTCTTCTAGTGTTTTTCTGAAATCGGTTCAATATTTCACACCTCTAACTTTAGGGAATAAAAATTTAACGTTTTAGCGGCAAGAAAATAAAATCCTTTGCATCCAGTCTCCAGCAGTTTAGGTTATTTAACTCAACTCTGACTGTTTCGCTTCGCACACTTGTGGTCAGTGACGGACTTTTTGCCAAATATTGGTAGCAAAACTATTGTTTCAGTAAAATGCATTCTTTATTTCTATTGTTAAAAACAAAAGACTTTTGTTCTAATCAAAATTAGGGGCGATCGCACCCCCTCACCCCCAAGTGTTCACCACTTGCTTGTGGTTCGCTTTGCCACAATGATTTTCAAACAGTTCACAAACGTTACTCTTTAGATTGTCGAATGATCTATTTTGATCAGGCTTGATACTGGTGGAATTCGTTTGATTATTTTCAAACCATTAGGAAAGTCTAGGATCATTGTTCCGTGGAAGTTTTTTATCACTCAATCTTTAAGATATCATATTCTTATATCGATAGCGTCAACGTGGACATTTCATTCCGTAAATGCTCTATCTAGCCCCCCTCTCTTAGCCCCTTACTTGTATCCATTTCCAGAGGCTACCATAGATTTTTCATTTATCCACATGTTAACATTTATATGGTTTGGGATAAAACTGTGTCGAATCTATTTATCTGACTCGTAAAGTTGTATGTTGAACCCGCAGAATATGGGTAAGAGAACTGAAAAACAGCATATATATCCTTGTAATTCGATTTTGCGAATAAGGCACCTTCTCTAAATAAGACCCCTCTCTTTTAAGCCCCTCTCTGGAGTGTCTGTAATTAAATACCCCCCCCCCCCCCGGTAGCCTGCTACCCCCAGGGGCTTAATAGAGCTTTCACAGTAGCTGGTAAATTTGAATAGATGCCAAGCCAAAATGCAAGCTTCCATTTGCGGTAGTTGAAAACAAAGGTTCTTTTCATTTTAAGAATCTTCCGATATGAATCGTCTTTTAGCATTATGTCACTGCCACAAAGTGCTTTGTAAGATTTTCTGAAAGTTGCAATCAACTTTCTGCAATGTTTCTGGCCTGATAGCAATGATAACTGAAACAAAATATTTCCTTCTATAGAAATGAATCTGCTCTCAAACAGTTTTGTATATATTTGTTTTCTGCAAATACAATAATCAGTTCTTTTTTGTTATTGCTATAGGATAGAGCGTAAATGTCAGATCTCTAAAAAGATTCCATAAATGGTTATTTCATTTTTACTTCCTCCGTTGCTCTTTTCTTGTATGCAAATGAGCAACTTGATGACGTCGTAACATCAAAAGTAGTAAGACAAACAAAGACAGACTTTTGTAATACAATAGCAACAGTTGCTTCAATTGACACCTCAGTTCAAAGCCATTAGTGACTGCAGCCATAAGAAATTCTCTCAACCAGTAAATCAAAACAAGCACGGCCGCAAAAGTTGCCCCCAAACCAGTAGGGCAGACTTTCCCTTTGTGTAATCGAAAAGGTTTAAGCAAGGGCGATATGAAACGCGCCTTTTAAGCCCGATCAGGAGAGCAATTGTTTCTAGGCCGAATTCGCTGACATGCATCGGTGCTTGTTTTTTTGTTCTTTATTCATTTGAAAAAACAACAAACTATAAAAACAACGAGATTAATTAACTGCGTGCCATCAATAGTGGGAAAGGACAAATAATCAACAAAAGGTGCTTGTTTGCTGCGAGAAATACCTTACTGCCATTACCTTCAAGCTTTCCATGGCATTTATTGTCCTTACAGCTCTGTAAACAGCATCTTTGCCTCTGAAGACAGTTTCTCTCACAGCATTTTCCCAGAATGAACGGCCACTCGAAAATCTCTTCCTCCCCCGCTCGCTTCGCTCGCTCTCCTCCGCAGTGGATTTCCCTTGCAGCTCTTTTTTAAACAGAACTTCGTCCTTTTTAAACAGAACCACGCACTTCACATCCTTTTTAAACAGAACCACGCATTTCATATCGCCCTTCGTTTAAGATAAGCTATGTGCTTATAACGAAAGAAGAAGGTAAATCTAAAGTTTTTTTTCGCGGATTTTATTTACTTGAATCAGAAGCCGAGCAGAAGGCATTATAATTCTCAGCTATTTGGGCTTAAATGAAACAGTTACCCCACAGCTCTTGAATCAAGATAAATATTGAAAGAAAACTTTACTCCTGAAGCAAATAATAAACAAACAAATAAACAAAAATCACTTTTCTTAAAAGCTACCTTTTGCGTGCAAAGGCGAGAGTTTCCCCTAATGGTTGGTAGAAGCTATAACGCCACTCTCGATCCTTAAGATACAAACTCATTTGTAGGGTAACTAGAAGGTCTCTTGAACTGAATAGGTATCATTTCGTAAGCATTGGCTAATCACATCCCTTACCAAGCTTTCAGACGTACACCCTTTATTTTTGCAGGTACTCCGGACATTGCTCCTCAGTTCAGTGGGCGTGCACATGACGAATGAATCAGTTTGTGAAATCATGCAATCTTGCTTCAGAATTTGTTTCGAAATGAGGCTCAGTGGTATGTAGCTATTCTTTCTCTTCTGCGCCATTTTAACTGAGACTTTGGTGCGGCCCTCAATGATTTGGCAAAGTTTGACTACTTTATGGTTCGTCATGGTCCGCGAAAATGGTCACCAAAATAGAGGATGCATGTGCACGGTATGTATGCTCTTTGCGACACGCAGTAAGGGAGGCGAGGAAGTTAATCTAATGAAGTAATCTGTTCTTTGTGACTCCATTCGTCTTGTCTTTGCCTATGCAAATCGAGCAGCGACTTAGGCCAGTCGTAATGACAACATGGCTACAACAGCTTATAATTAGCCACCGCAGTGAACAACGGTGGCGCATTGTAAGATGTTGTTGTTGTAGCCTTGCTGTCATTACGACTGGCCAAAGTCAATGCTCGATTTGCAGAGGTAGAAACAAGACAAAAATACTCAAGGTGAGAATGATTAATTCATATTTTAACAATAATTCACACAAATAACTTCTGCACCTCATATAGCACGTGGTTGCGAAGGGCCCTTCAAAACCTTTTATATCTATCATTTGAGTTTAATGGACTTTTTCTGGCATATCCGTGCAGGGTGATGAGAGAAACATTTTTTTTATTTGAACGGAAATTTTATGGTCGGAAATCAAGAAAACTCTCACAACTTTGTTATGCTAAGCGTCAAAAAAGAGTAATTTGTATTGAAGAGCTGTGCCAAACCGAACTGTGCGTCCAAAGTCATTTTAAAGTCGGAAAAAGGAATAAAATACTTCCTTTTGTACTGAATTCCTGCAAGAAATAACACACCCAATACCAGGAGCAAAACTTTAGAAAAATTATTTCATAGTGTCAGTAACTTGAAGAGTTTCAAATTACGTCAGCTGATGTTTGAGATTTGAATTTTTTTTCTCTTAAACGTGGAAATGATTTTATTTCCCCTGTTTATAGCTAAATACGTATGGTTTTTGTTATTGTAGAACTCTTACGTCGAACTGCGGAACAAACTCTTGTCGACATGGTCCAATTACTATTCACAAGGTATCTTATCTTTTTTACAGTATAGACGAACTGTTTGACAATTTCATTGTCTTTAATAGAATTTAATAGAATAGGCATTCGAATTGTTCGTTCTGCTGCGCAGCAACAACAATGGCTCTTCAAAGATGTATGATTCTTTTCCGTTACAGGCTGCCGCAGTTCAAAGAGGATATGAAAGGTCTTGGCTCATCACCTCATATTAGAAAGGTATTATGTTTACACCTAAAATTTGTTGTGTCTCTTTGACTTTGCAACTTTTGATGAAAGTGAAACTTGTAACTATTTTTTGCAAAATGTCTTGCACACTAGATGACCAAGCTTTCATGCAGACTCAACTGATTTCTAGTCTGTGCATCGTATTTATTTATTTATTTATTTTTTATTTATTTCAATTTGTTCTGAGTGGGCTTGTCAGGATTTCTAGCTACTGAAAGCTAATTTAGGCCCACTGTGCACGCCGCATCCAGGCATGGGACCCCTTTTAACGTCCCTTCCGAAGGACGGCGAGGTGAGTTGTGAGGTCAGGCCTCTGAGGTCACCCATCCGAAGTTTGACCTCACTCGACCGAGCTTAACTTCAGTTACCTGACAAGAACTGTTTAAGCCACTCGGCCACTCACCCCACTCGCCCCTCCTAGGCACAAAGCCTGTCCAGAGTCACATACGGTTCTGAGGATTGAGGAAAACGATATGTTTTCTTGTTTGAGATATCATACCTGCAAGGAGTTGATGGATCCGCCCGTCTTGTTGAAAACTTTTGGTGAAGCTAGTGTTATAAACAGAACATTCACCACCTCCTTGTGTCAATGAAAGTATCTAAGATTTAGTGATGGATGCTAGGGGGCGAGTAGCTGCAGTAAACTTACAAACTTTGATTAAAGTAGTGGCCTTTTTTGAAAGCACTGAGAAAAACAATGCTTTTCAATTGAAATGAAATATGGATCCAGTTCCTAACATGTTACAAGGTGTTCGCCACTAAGAAAGTGGCCCAAAGGCATTTTTTTATACATTCCAATGTGCAATCTGCAATACATGCTACCAACGAAAGCACTTACCAATCGCTATACGATGCTACTATAGTAATTGTACAATCTTTCACGTAATCACTGATCATGTTAACCCGGGAGTTGTCCTTCAAAGGCGGCTCGAAGCGAAAATTCTTATTAATGCAAATCAATAGGACGGCCGAATGATGAGAGGTCCTGTTTAAATTGTTTTGATATCTCATTTCGTTTTTATCTCAATTCATTTTCAAGTCATCTACTTGTTTTAACTATCAGCAGATGAAGTCATTTTGTTTGCAAATTGCTATGGTCGTATATGAAAATATAGCTGTATCTTATCTTTGAAGGCTACGAAGAAAATTCGCAGTTTGCTACAATGCCTGCCAAAAGTCTTGGAACACATCTGCTAATTTTGCCTTGTTTTGCGATTTCCCCCTCTCCCCCTTAGAACAATGTTGTTTTGTGGTCAAAAAGTCGGGATGATAGGACGATCCGCGACTCTGCTGGAATGCTGGGACGATAAATGTCAAAATCAACATTGTTTCGGGGGCGATGGGGTATTTGAACCTGATAGCTATGGTTAGCAATGCGGATTATGAAGAAATGGCCTAAGTGTTCCAAGGACTTTTGACAGGCATTGTACACATATGGAACATTAATTGTCACATGAGTTGACATAATGTTTAGAAAGACATACTGAATAAAGAAAGCCTTTTGATTAGATTTCTCTTTGAGAGCATAGTTAACCCTGTATACTCTCTTTATTTTTTGCAAACAAAATGACCTCATCAGCCAATTCTGCAGAACAGCGGATAGTTTGAAACTGAAACATGTTATCAAAAAATTTTAGACCGAAGTCTTTATCATTCAACAATGCTATTAGTGCATCTATATATAAGATTTTCGCTTCAGGTCACCTTAAGATTTTAAGAAATCGCCATCAAAAATCTTCTGATGTTTACCAATCAACTCGCACAATCATTGCATACGTATAACATTTCTTCTTTTATCTAGATGTTCAAAAGATCAGGAGCATTGTCAAGTACTCGAAAAACTGGCAAAAAACATTCACCTCTTCCAAAGCGAAGTACGAGAAAAGACGGTGAAATAACAGATAAAGGTGGAGATAAATCTTCGAGGAGGAAAGCTTCAGCTCCACAGTTATCCGTTCCTGATCTAGATTGTGAATCAGAGCCAATTATTGAAACAGAAAACGAGAATCTTGAACTAAATTCAGAATCGATTATAGAATCAGTACAAGATGCAATTCAAGAACCTATTGATAATTCAGGGGAAAATCTGAATCAAGGTTACGTTGGATCAGCAGTTGATGAATCGAGTCAATCTCTGAGTATAGAATCGATCGTTCATGTAGAAGTGGAATCGGAGGTAGATTTGAGTGCTCAGGATTGCGTAGATAGCCTACAGTCAATGGATGACTGTGCAGGTGATTTAAAATCAGCTGCTGATTCCACAGACAGATTAATCCAGGATACTTTAGATCAACAATATTGCGAGGACATAAAACTGGCTCCTAGCCAAGATTCTATTGAACACGTAGCTAACGAGGCCGAATCCAGAGATCTGGCTGATAATCTTGCGGAATCCGTTACAAAAATAGATGATATCACTGGAGAAGTTAGTGATCTTGACACTCAATTAACCGAGAAGAATTCGGATTTAGTGGTTCAAACAGAGAGTAAACCAATTACGGATTTGTTAGTTGATGCTGAGGATTCTGAAACATTCCAGGACTTGAGTTCTAAGCCTGATATTGTCGTTGAACGAGAGGCTGAAGTGGAGATGTCATTGGAAATGAAAAAATCGGATACTTCTGGTCTTGCAAGCAGAGGAGTCATTTCATTGCAATATCCTGATGATGATGTCAGAAGTTTAGACTCTGTCAATTTGGATGATTCGAAATTAGGAGCGGAGGCCCCATCTGAAGTGGTATGTAACGATTTTATTTTGTCGAGGTCATTCTTGGGAGGGTCTGTTTCTCCTCCCGTTGTTTACTCAGAATTACTACTCAGTTCCTGAACCAAACAAAACAGATCCACAAGGCAGATCTTCAGATTTGTCCTTTCATCTTTTGCAAAGAATTCATAACTTCTCTTCAAAACAATCTTTCGGGTGCAATAAGCGATACTTTACCTCACTGGTTTCAAGGCAACTTTTTCAGCTTTGTTTGTTGTGATTTACTTGTTGTTGGAATCTCCTTTGTCTGCAGTCGCGAATGGCTTTGAATTACGGTGTCAATCAAAAGAAACTGATGCTGTTGTGTTACAAAATCTGTCCTTGTTTTGTTCAGTGGTGGCAAAATATTTGCCTTCCTTCGATGGAACCTCAGACTAGTAATGTTCCTTCCATTGTTTATCAATTTTCTGCAGTCCCAGATATCAGTTGAATTTGTTGGTAATCCACTAGGAACTGGAATTACTCTAAAAAGCTTCCTTGAATCAAAAACTGTAATGAAAGGGTATAATCCAAACATTGATTTTCTTTCATTCTTTCCTTTCATTTGTTCTCCGCTCCTCTTCCTTCCAATCTTTTTTCCTTTAATTTGTTCTTTCCATCCTTGATCGTTTCTTTTCTTTCCTTCAGCTGTTCTCCTTTCTCTCTTCCCCCCTTGTGTTTCTTCCTGAAGAGCGAGATTCCTGCGAAGTTGCTTCGCGGCTTAGCGCAATTCTTTCCTTTCTCTCTTCCTCCCTTTTGTACCTTCCAAAAGAGTAAGATTCCTGCGAAGTTGCTTCGCGGCTTTTCGCAATCCTTTCCTTTCTCTCTTCCCACCTTTTGTACCTTCCAGAAGAGTAAGATTCCTGCGAAGTTGCTTCGCGGCTTTTCGCAATTCTTTCCCTTCTCTCTTCCCCCCTTTTGTACCTTCCAGAAGAGTAAGATTCCTGCGAAGTTGCTTCGCGGCTTTTCGCACTTGTTCTACCCCTGGTTATATTGTATTAAGGTCTTTGAAGCCATGCCTATTTTTGTGAATGTAGGTCGAGGAGAAAAAGGAGGATTCTCACCCAGTTAAAGACACAGCTAGTCATACGGAGGAGAGCAGTCACAGTGCAGACGAATATGAACACGAGGCTGGTCAAGAAGAATATGTCAATCAACAAGGTGTGCGTTTTATGCCACAACAACAACATAAGGAAGGTACGTTTGACAGCATAATCGTCGAATCTTTGAAGACCTTTAAGTTTATTGTTTTTACCTCATTCTTTGAAGTGAACAGATCGAAGCAAACTTTAGTAGGTAATTTCCTGAATCCCAGAGAGAGCATTGTTAACATCATCATTGTTTTCAGAATGGCAGCATTTTGAAGTTTGTGCCAGTTTTGAAGTTGTGGCATCATTAAGTTGCTATCGTAAACCATAAAAGCTACAGACTTGTTACCATCTTGTGAATCATCAAAAACTGAGTTGCTTATATTGGGAGTATTGATTTTCCTTGATCAGTCTAGAGTCTATGGAGCTTTTTAATGGTTTTCAAAGCTTCAGATGGCGCCTCTCGTACATCCTTTGATAAAACTTGTAAATGCTTTGATTTAAAAAATAATCACAATATTAAAAGTGCTCTCACTCTGATTATGGCAAATAACATAGAAGTCCTTTCTATAAATGGGCAGAGTGCAGTGTAGCAGGCAGCATTCGAATATAGGATTGTTGTATATATGTCATAAGGTAAGGGTTAGGGTTAGTTCCTGAAATGGTACTCAGGGTAAGTTAGGGTTAGTTGGGGCAAGTTAGGGTAAGTTAGTTTGAGAGGTTTGTCGTCCTCAGTATTTGCTAAAGGAGTATGACATTTAGCGCCTCCCGCTAGACTGCACTCGTCCCCTATTGTTTTATTCAGCTAAAAGAATGGGGCAAAAGATTTTACGCATGTGATTTTGAAGTTCTACAAAAGTGCGACACCTATTCAACATCTTACTCCAGCTTTTGTTGAAATCAGCCTTAAAATGGAGTATAGGTACTTGCAGTCATTAAGTTGAAGCCTGAGAATAATTTTGTTAAAGCCTCTTTGACACATTGTTAGATTCCCACCCAATTATGCGAATCAGTTGATGGCTCTCGGTTGGTGGCTCTCGGTTGTGGCTTTACGGGCGGGTACTACATCTTTCCTGACTCACTCGGTAGTTTTTATTTCTTTCTGTGTTGATTGCCACGGGGTTGTCAGTTCAGTCAGTTGAATTTTAAAATTTATTTGAACATGTCCACTGGTGAGTTATATACTATCCAATATTGTTGCCTTGATATCCAGGTAGCATTGTTCATCCAATTTCTCTTTGTTCTCTTGCCTCACCCGACAGAGCTGAAACTTGGTAAAATGACGTCATTGAGCAATCTAAGAAAAGGAAGTGTTTAGACAGATACACTTTTTGAAGTGATTGTTAGAAATTCAGCAGACTGTTGGCTTCGAAAATGAGTTTTAGAACGAAAACTAAATTGTATCACATCTTTTCAATGAAGCAGCAAAAAGCGAGTAACAAAAACAGGAAGACTCTTCTGGTAACTTCTTGTGCTAATTACAACAACAATAGCGTTTCAATTGTCCTATCACAGGCTATCAAAAGTTTTTTATTGTCTCTGCGTATAGGCGTAACACAAAAAGTACAATGATTTTTGACACAATCATCATATTTCTAGCAATGATAATTCAAGAGTTTCGGCACAGGAAGCCCATGCAGTTAACTGAACAATAATAGGTTTACAATCTTAAAATCGTTAATTGTTTAATACCTTTGTGTGTTATTTGTTGCATTTCTCCACGACTGTGTTGTATCTCATTGACTTCTGCACTGCACTGCGTAATCGTTCGAATGCGAGAGTTCGATATGAAATAACTTCCTGGTATTCTAATGTAGGTTACAAGGACTGACACTTATCTTCAAGCCAAATTCAATAAACTGTTTTGTCATCGCTCGTAATCCGGCATCGATGCTCCAAATTCGCAACACAACATATCAAAATGCTCCTCAATCACTAAACTATACTTTCCGATACTTTGTTTCTTCATCTGCAACGTTTGAAATGCAATAATTTGCAACTTTTTTATTTACGTCTCGTCAAATCTCGATCCTGTCAATGCTCGGGTCATCGAACTGACCCAGAGCGATCGAATTTCAAATGTTATGGTCTGCCTTCCTTGCTTTGCTTTGCACGGAATGTACACAGGGACCTCCCATCCATCTGTTGATCGACTCAAACCAGAAACTGCGCTCTATGGAATGCCAGGAACAACAGCAATTAAACTCAATGAGATACTTTAGGGGCAGAAAGTCTCGCGATTTTCGCGTTTTTTGGCATTTTTCGCGAAAGTTTCTGCCAAGGCATAATCTAAATTCAAATTCGCGAAAACTTTTTGCTCGCGAAATTACAGAAAATTCTCGACTCACAAAAGTTTTTGCTATCCAATTTTTTTCGTTTCTTCAAGTTTTTGCGTTGCTGTTCCTTAATCACCCCAATCTTTAGTACCTTGGGTTATGAAATCTTGTAAATTGTCACAGTAACTGTGGATAGTAACCGTGGATAGTACCTGAAAATTAATAGAAAGTTGTGTTTTCCCCTCACTTTTCTTCAGTCGCAAGTTTTTTTCACGCGAAAATGCATCCTTTTTTCTCGATCAAGAAAGTTTTTGTCGCGAAATTTGCGGGAAAAAACGTCATTCGCGATAGTTTATGCCCTTAATTTATCGATATTTTATTCTCGCGAAACTTTCTGCCCCTAAAGTAAGTGCAACTTGAGGGTCCTTATTGAGTCAGGCTAATTTATTACATTGGTTGAATTTCAACCTGGTTAATGTAAAGCCGTGTCAATGTGAATGGAGTATTCGATACAGGCAATGTACACCTTACAGTTATGTATCCTTGCTGTATGGTGTGCACATATATCTTTGACTTTTTACTTTCATTCCTAGGTCATGCAACCTTGGTTCCTTATGGTCTTCCATGTGTGCGAGAACTGATGAGATTTCTGACAACTCTTGTCAATCCACATGACAGGTAAGGTTTAGTGAGTCGTAGATTTTCAAGTAGGCTTAAGTCATGGATATGAGAAGACAGGGAAAGGGGATAGAAGTTGATGCACGAATTTTAGGTAATTGCCAATTTAAGAGTGAAATGGTATCCAAAACATATTCAGTAAAATTGCAATATCCGTGGTTTAAGCGTATCAAAGTGACTCAAACTACTCAAATTCAAATTATTAGTCGCTCAGATGTCAACTTACCAAAATATAGATCGTGTATATATGATAGGACTGAAGCAATAAAACAGACTACATTCTTTGTTGTTACTCAGAGTTTCACGCTTTCTTGCGATCTTCAGACAACTAAAAGTTCTACATCATAATTCGCTCTGCCTTCATGGCATTGAGCACTGTTTTCACCAGTAAAGACAAATACGAACTTTTGTGTAGATCGTGTATGTATATATATATGCGCAGATTATTTTTGAAGCCTTATTAATGAAGTAATGAATTCGGGTATTTTACAGGCTTGTTACATATTGTTTGCAGCATGCTTTTTAAATTAGTAGAGATATCAGTAGAGATATCTTTTTCATTCATCTGTTGGTTGATATGTTGCATTTTTTGTCAATTTATTGATTTTAAGTGCTTTATTCACGCTGATCTTTTGTAGGCACAACTCAAATACGATGATACACATTGGTCTGTCATTGTTAACAGTTGCATTGGAGTCTGGTGCAAGTCATATAGGCCATTTTATGTCACTGATGAATCAGATTAAAGATGAGACATGCAGAAATCTTTTAGCGGTATGTTAAGCCAGTTCTTGATTCTCGTCATCTAATGATGTTTAAACGTATTTATGTTACAGCTGCGTATTTTTGATATATAGACTTGGGCTAGCATACTTGCAGACTTTGCCTTTCATTGCTAAGGAGAGTCAACAAGGAAGTTCCTCGTTGGCTTTCCTTCGCAGTGAAAAGTTAACTCCGCACGCAGGCCAGACTTGGGCTGGATTCTCTGCTTGGTCCTTTCTTTTTGAAACTATGAGAGGATATCGTGTCTTCTCCCCCCCCCCCCTCATGTTTATTTCATTTTCATTTTGAGTAATCTATACACAAATACACAAAACTCCTTCAGCTAAATCTAACACTACTAAAGGAAGTTTTATTGATTAATATCATACACAAAGAACTACCGAAGGCTAATGGCATTGCTGGTCTTCCAGGGAGTCGTGTTTTAATTGGCTTTCTGCTCATTAAGTGTGTTCTTGGTTGTTTTTGAATTGGCACAAGGTACGAAGCTCCCTGATACCTGTTATGTTGGGATTTCACTCCAGACCTTAATCTTGATAGCTGAATAGGAAAATCCTTTTCGGCATACTCCAGATTGTACCTCGGAATCTGAAGGTATGTTACCCTCCTCAAGGATACAGTTTGTTCTTGTCCGTTTTGCATTTTCACGTGCTTTCCATTACTAAAGGCCAGAAGACTCCCGCAAAAACTCATAGCACTATAGCACTAAACCGATAGCCCTCCGATGAAAATATATTAGAGCAGGAAATCCGTCAAAATTAGGAGCTGTGTGGTGCTGTGTGGAGCTGAGTGGAGTTGTGTGTACGTCAATTTTTTTTTTTTTTTTTTTTTATATCAATATAAAATATTACAATATATGCTACCTTCTACTGTACTTTAACTACTATGCAACACTACAAGGACGATGCCAAGAGGAGCAAAAGACTATGTCTACCCCATGGCCAACACATGAAAATACACAACTAAATCAACAACTAAATAAACACCTACAAACTGGTACACATACGATACGATACTGATGGATACTGGAATCTGTTTCGCATTGGTATGCAAGGTCATCGACGGAGGCGCCGGATGCCGAACAATACTGTTCAAGACATTGCGCCTTTAAGTTGTCGGGGTTTATGGAGCACAATATCGTAGATGTTAATAAAAAGGTTTGAACTTATGTGTAGATGAATTTCAAACCTTAAATGCCAATGCGAAACAGACTTAAACAACGGGAAAGAAACAAATAAAAGGAGGAAAAGAGACTTTGCGATCGGGGGGGGGGGGGGTATAGCAGCTGCTTCAAGCCAGTCAATTGAACCGGCCTGTTTTATGAATGAAATTTAGGGTTAATTTGAGTACGTTTTTATTAACATCAATAGAAAAGTCTTTATCACCATACAATAAAATTTGGATCAGCGCGTTATTTGGAAGGCTGTTTATTCGAACATATGGTCGCAATAATTCCGAAACTCCAGCGAGAAGATCTCGTCGTTCAATGTCAAATGAAGGGCAGAGCAACAAGAAGTGCTCCGTATCCTCAATGCCATCGTTCGTTGGGCACATTGGGTCAATGGTATCTCGGAAATTATGCCTGAATTTGTGAAATTTTAATTTACTGATGTACGTCAATTCAGGAGCAGTGTGGTAATTGTTTCATTTAAACCCAAAATAACCGAGAATTATAATGCTTTCAGCTCGGCTTCTGAATCAAATAAACGAAATCCGCGAGATAGGAACTTTAAATTTACCCCTTTTCTTTCGTTATTAGCATGTAATTTATCTTAAGAGCCACCTTTCGCTTGCACAAGGCGAGAGTTTGCGCTACTGGTTTCGGGGAAACTTTGCGGCCGTGTATGTTTTGATTTACTGGTTGAGAGAATTCCTTGTCGTCAGTCACTAATTGCTCTGAATTGAAGTGTCCTTTAAAGCAACTAATGCTATTGTATTACAAAATCTGTTCTTGTTGGTCAAAATTATGCCCCATTCACACTGCAAATTAAACCAGCTTAAACTAAACCATGTTTTTGAGTAAGGCCTTCTGATTGGTCAATCCAAGAAATCCAGTCATTTGATTCGTTTAACTTTAAACTTGTTTCGATAAAGCCGGTTTAACTGTGTCAATGTGAATGCAGTATTAGATAGTAATTTTCAGCCATTTTTGGAGCGTTTTGAAGGAGTTTTCCAGAAAAGTCTTGCACAGTTTCAGAACAGATTAACCTATTTTTGCAAAGTGAGTTTTTAGTATTTCAAGGGAACATTGTTTCGCAATTTGCAGATACCTCTAGCTTTCGTTCTAATTGTGTTTTATCTTAATTGCAGCTATTACAGTGTGATATTCACATTTTATTCTCTTTGGCAATGAGAGTATGGTTTCTGCAAATTGAAGCACTGAGGGCTCATTTGAAATATCAAATAGAGGTATGTCTATCCTTCGATGACTGGATATGTACCTGCATCACCCTATCTTTACGATTTGTCGCTTACTGTCTTTAGTTTTTCTAAGTTGTCTATTCCAAGAATTTATTAACTAGCTAGCCAAGACAGAGGTAAACGCCAAAAACGGAGACATTTGAAAACGCTGCACATTCCTTTGTTAATAGACTTTTGATTACAGTTGCATTCAAAGTCACGATTGGCGCTTTGTTGACAGCTATTAACAAAAGGCTTTGTTTTGAAAAGGGGATTAACAACACCGTTTTGCTGGGGCAATGTGAACGCCTATCGTTTTCATAGCGTATCTATTTGAAAACGGAGCAATGCGAAGCAATGGCAGCGTTTTCATCAACAAAAACGGATAGAAATGAAAACGGAGCAGTGTGAACGTAGCCTAAATCCTTGCTAGCAATTATTTTCATAATCTTCCACCATTAGTGGTTGAAATTTCTAGCCAAGCGCCCCAAAAGTGAAGCAAGCGCGAGTTTTGTTTTTTTTTTGTCAATTTGTTTTGAGTGGGCTTGTCAGGATTTCTAGCTACTCAAAGCTAATTTGAGCCCACTGTGCATGCCGCATCCAGACATGAGACCTATAGTTAAACATCCCTTCTGAAGGACGACGAGGTGAGTTGTGAGGTCAGGCTTCCGAGGTCACCCATTCGCAGTTTGACCTCACTCGACCGAGCTTAACTTTCAACCCGTATTAATAGATCAATAGATCTGGAACATTTTCAGTATGAAATAAGCAAATTTAAGCTAAAATAGATAGCTTTTTAGTCGACCGAAATGTTTGCAAAAATCGTCCGAAATTTCGTGTAAACCGTCCAAAGATTTTGGGTCCGAAGGTGGCTGGTCTGAAATTTATTCGTCCGAAATTTTTGGTTGGTTATCTATATTTGTTTTATGTATTTGGCAAAGAAAATTGAATTGAGTAAATCTGTTTCTTTTTCCAGATGTTTTTCATGAAACTGATGGACATTCTAATGTTAGAACACATTAATATTCCGTATGAAAAAAGGGAGATGACTTTGGAATATATAAATCAGGTAAGAACTACACCTTTTTAGGACCATTACCATGCATCCTAGGAACAGTACTACAGTTTGAAAATCAGCAAAATTTGATTAAAAGGCCTATCCTCAGATTTCTTTTTTGGCTAGTTTATGAAAGACCATGTCATTTTCGAACAAGTGGTTGCTGATTTATGGTACAAGAAAACCGAGAAGGTGATGCTTGATTATTTTTTTATGCCAGAGAAAGGTACCTACACCCTAAGAATCGGTCAGTCTCGTTCCAAAAGCGTCGGAAAATGTCCTGTTTTCATCAGCAGTCACACGATGCTGTTTCCAAAATGTGCCTGTTAGAATTCCGTTTTCAAAATCTACCTTTTTCAAAATCTGCCTGCTGAAACTGTGCCGTTTTCGTGTGAACGGGATGCTTATCCGTAACATTTTTAACCGTTTTCAAATTGTGCCGGCATCGTGCAAAATTCCATACCAATTTTAGAACGGCATTTGAATTGTCAATGTAACTGCATCTTTTTAAACTATCTAATCGAGCTCGATTTCTCTTTATCTCTCCCCTATTGCGAAATTTGTAGTACAATCTTCAGCGCGAGAAAGCTTCAGCGCGAGAAAGCTTCAGCGCGAGAAACTTTCGGACACGCCGAAACTTCCCCTTGAAACTTTAGTGAGAATCTTTGCCCCATCGAAACATTTATTTGTTATTTTTAAGCCCAACAGAATTGGAATGTTGCCCAAAAGAGGAACTGAGTCAAGCACCATTACTTTCTCATCTACTAAATTGAATTCCGGATTTAGATACATATTTATTCAACATATATTTCTTAGAAAATAGTTTGTACAAAATCGCAAGAAGACGCTAACAGTAATGCACAGCTAATTTCACTAGCTACCCACAATTAACTCATAATTCTGGCTGATACCGTAAAAGCTTGATTAAGTCCCCGGGGACTTATTTAATTTCGGGCTCATTAGAGAGGGGGGGGGCTTATTCACAAAATCAAATAACAAGGATATATATGATAGCTTTTCAATTCTTTTACCTCAAATTTTACGGATTCAACACACAATTATACGAGTTAAATACATGAATTTGACACATTCTCCTCCATCCTAAGCACTTTCAATATTAAAATCCAAGCTTGTCTAGCAAAATATATGGAAAATTGTTGGTAATTGACCAAGTGACATCAGCAAATCAAAGAACGCAGGGATACCAGGGACTCGTCGTCATACTGGATGAGTCAAAAAAAAGTTTCGGCGTTTGTAGGGCTGTGGAATAAAAAGTATGAGACCGATTTTCAAAACTGAAATCTTCATCTGTCAGTCAAAGGTCAACTTAGATGAGAAAATTTTGTTTGGTACTATCCCTCATCTTACAGACCCAGAAATTAGGAAAATGCTGGTAAAGAGCATGTTTGGGAACAAAAATTCCACATTCCACTTTACCTTCTTTTGAAATTGGAATTCAGCATCTCAAACTGGCAATGTAAACTTCAATGCCACATAAATCATGGACCAGAATGGAATGTGGAATTATCGATTCCCATACAAACCCGTTACAAGCATTTTGATTGTTGTTGGGTCTTAAAGATGTTTGATTTTACAAAACAAAATTTTGTCATCTAAGTAAGCCTTTGAGTGATAGATTAACATTTCAGTTTTGAATATCGGTCACATACTTTTTATTCCACAGTCCAACAAACGCCGAAACTTTTTTTTGACTCACCCGGTAGGTCTGATAGAACATTAGACAGGGTGATTTAAAGGAGCTCTGTCATTATGCTGTAAACAAATATGTAAACACCATTATTTGTGGCCATTTTTTCTGCAGTTTGTTTGGTGCCTGCACCCAAGAAACCAAAACATACCGCCAGAAATCCACTTATATCCGAGCATTCGTAAAATTCATTAATGTTTGGCTTGTTCGTCTGTGAAGTACAAAGATGTATCTTCAAAATTACGTTTCATTTTGAAAAGATACGAAAAGTCTGATTGCTATTGCCTTTCTCAAATACTGCAAATCACAGTTTCGAAAAATTTAGAGACAGAGCTCCTGTAACAAGCCCAGGCCACAGTGGCGGACACTTTGCCAAATATTGGAGGGCGAACCTATTGTTTCAGTAAAAAGCATTGTTTATTTCTATTGTCTTCAAACAAAGGATCTTTGTTCTAACCAACATTGGGGTGATCACACCCACTAGCCCCCCAAGTGTCCGCCAATGTACATTAATTCAATGTGATGTTTCTATTTATAGATGTTTCATATCCCGTATCTCGTTCCGGAGTTATACCTCAATTACGATTGTGATATTCGCTGCACTAACCTACTAGAAGACTTCTGTAAAGTCCTGTCAAAGGTAAGAGGATGCATCATAATCTATTATTATCAGACTGAAATTTCAAAAACATGGCAAACAAGAATCCCGCCTATCTTATTGGTTAGTCGCACATTCCTCGCGGTTTTCATGGAGCCTTGTACGATACAATGATGCGTTTTTGTCACTACAGCAAAGGCACGTGAGATTTACAATAACGTAAGCGACATAACAATAACTAAATGCGTTCATCAAAATGATATACGTCGACGTCAGAAGATGTCAGGTGATGAAACTCATACTAACCAGTTCGTCGTTGCCTTGGAAAATAGGGGCCTTTAGCAACTAGGACGGTGACTGCAACGGCAACACATATGTGTCCGTTGTTCCCGAACTTCAGATTGAAGAAACTCCTTGTTTTCCCTTCGAATTTGCATCCCTTGAGAGTCTATGAAGTTGCCCTTTTCAATTGCACAACTTGGTAATCCTTTTTCTAACGTGCTGTTCTTCAGATCTGGATCTTCGAAGTGAAAATCACTCATTTTAAATGTTAATTATCAAGGAAAAAGAGGTTTCCAAAGTATTTAGATGAAAAAGGAGATTCTGTCTTGGCTTGTTTAAAAACATGTGAAGGAGACTTGCGGGAAAGTATATTCGGTTGTATCATACAAGGCGACGTTCTGGCTGGTGTTGCCGTCCTGGTTGCTTCAAGTCCCTAATATAGAGCCCTCGGTGTTAATACTCAGACCTCGCAAGCTCAGTGTTCACTTTTAAGACCTCCGGCATCATATTTTCCTGTACAACACAAAACTGGTTAGTATGCGCACTTGGCAACATTAGTGGGCTGCCACAGTTAAAACGAAGTGATCTTTCAAAACGAAAATTTAATTCCAGTTGATATTTTCAGTTGAGGATGAGATTTGAATTTTCTGTCTGTGGGGGTCCATTCATAGTCTCATTATTTCACCATGTCAGATTATGCAAATGATTCATTATAATTGAGTTAGAAGACGAGCAGAAAGCATCAAAAATATTCTTGGGTATTTTGGGCTTAAAATGAAACAAATACCACGCAGCCCTTGAATCGAATAAACAAAATCCGCTAGACAGACTTTATATTAACTCTTCTTTATTTCGTCTTGAACACATGACTTTCCCTTAAAAACCACCTTTCGCTTGCTCAAAGCGAGAGTTTGCGCTGCTTGTTTCGAAGGATCTCTTGCGGCCGTGTGTGTTTTGATTTACTGGTTGAGAAAATGTCCTTTGTCTGCAGTCGCTAATCGCTTTGAATTGAGGTGTCAATTAAAACAACTACTGCAATTGCATTACGGTTTCTGCCCTTGTTGGTGTCATCCTCATCAGTATGTAGAAATCTGGAAATTTTTGGAGCCCCTGCACACCTGTCTTTCGAAAAACAATTCTTTCGCACCAATGACTAGCCTTTTATTTGTCATCAATCATTCACATATCTGATTTTCATTTCAACCCAATAAATCCCCCCAAAGCAGTGGTCTCTAAGTTTATTCCATGTCATATATATCCCCGATTTATATTTGTCATTACAGTCAATTTTAACGGACGGATTTTGGTAAACACCATTCAAATGGTTTAAATAACATTCGCTAAACCACCAACCTCCAGAAAAACTCTCCGCACAGTTCAGAATTTCTTGCGAATCATTTTCATGCCATCGCGTAGAAAACATTTTGTTGTCATGGACCAGCCTGCCAAACCAAAGCTGTTCGTTAAATGAGTCGTTCAAAGTGCTCCTTTGGTCGAAGTTTTTTATTCTCAACAGATAATTCGTTTGCTCACTGTCGACTGTAAACAAGCCGTACTCTGCGTATAGCTTGACATTTACATCATCGTATGATATCAGATCAACACGAAGCCTAGGCTTGCGCTTGGGAGCTGCTAATCTGTGTATTTTTTCAAGGCCTAGCCATAGATTTCCTCTTAAATTGCCGAAGCCTCTTTGATATTCTTCCCAAGATCTATTGAAGCTTGTAGTGTTATCAACTCGCCTCTGAAGGACCATCCATCCATGCCCGTTTGAGTTTAAGTCACAATATACTTTGAAGGTAATAGGAGCGGTACTATTCACATCATCTGGAGTTCTGATGTGATAGATCCCATTCTTTGTGATGCCTGCTTTGCGTATGCTGTCGCAGTCTGGCCATGCTAGAATGAGAACCGCACATTTAATGAGTGTTTTATGTCCAGATGAAAATGTACGATAAATGCTGCGAATTAGGGGAGAGTGGAGCTACTTGTCACACGGGTAAGTTGTAGCAGTCATACACTCAATGCAAACACAAACCAAGGGAAATTTTGCCGACGATGCATCTCGGGGGGGGGGGTTCTTCCATAGTAAAGGTACCTGGGGATGTGCCGCCCACAAGGGTATACTTTTTGCACCTCTAGTCTAGTCAAGGGTATACTTTTTTGCAATTTTAGTCGAGTTTAGTCTAGGCAAGGGTATGCTTTTTGCCGATTTTGGTCAAAGAACTGTAAAAGTTCGGTAATTTCTGTAAAAAACCAAATTAAAAAAATTCTGTCTTGAGAATGCGAAAATTTGGTAGGTTTTGTCTTGAAAACGCCCTTTCAGGGCATTTTTAAGGGAGAAATTAGTCTAGCCAAGGGTATCATTTTCACAAAACTTGGTCTAGCCAACGGTTCCATTTTGAAACTGTGGGCGGCACACCCCTACTCGAAATTTTGCTGAGAACCCCCCCCCCCCCCGTGCGATGCGTTGTGACGCTTTTAAGTGTCAGAAATATCAATAAAAATCAAAGTGTTCTATTTGCAATTAGAATGATTAAATATTGAAAAATTACGATAACAAGAACATGGAAACATGAGAACATGGGCTCATGGGAGGATAACCATGTCCCTAAGATCATGAAATAATTTTGGAGACCAGAATCTTGCAAATCGGTTGAAAATTCACTGAGTTGTGAGCTTTCAAAGATAAAAAGTATGCGATAGATGAAACCAGAGACCCCCATATTACTTGTGATGAGAAAAAGTCGAAGACCGAGGTAAAGGAAGCTTATCCATTGTCATACCTCTCGTTAATATCAGAACAGATCAAATAGGACTTCTAAGGTAGTTTCATCCTTGCGAGCTTTGTTAAAATTTGCTTAACATTGCATATGTCCAAAAAAAGTTGTTCAAAACATAATTGAAGCGAGACTGCATCTGCTTCATCAAAACGTCGATATGTTTGAATGTAAGGTTATCGAAAACCTATTCAAATCCCATTTGGTTCGGGCTGAAACAATTGAGAAATAACAGAAACGATGGCCTATAGTATTTATACCAAAAATAACATTTCGAGGCCTTTGGTTTCAGCTTTTGAACAAACTCGAACTTCAAAGGCCTCCATGAATTTGAACTCCATGAATTTTTAGTGGATTCGCAAGGTTCTTGTTTCAAAAATTAATTCAAAATCTCAGGAAAAGGGTTACTTGACCAAGTGTCCATTCAGCGTATCGTTAGTTATCTTTTAGTATTTAATCAAACATCGAACAATTTTTTGAGACCATGGGAAGATAACCATGTCCTAAGATCATGAAATGATTTGTGATTGTGATTTGGTTGGTCGGATTTATAGTTCAAATGGCATACGTACTTTTCTCGCAGTGCAATCCAGCTCTACCTTCATTGCATGTATTGCATTTGTAACCATCACATTCACACGTATCTGTGCAAAGAACTTCTTTCCCACATGGATTCAGCTTTTTGCAATTTGAACCAATCTGAAATTTCAATGGTAATAAATCTGAGAATTTTTAAGTCTCAGAAAGATATGGCGATCAAGACCTTTCTAATGATTTAAACAAAAATATTTTCCAATTGACTTTACGTTTCATCCAAGAAACTGACCGGTTTGATTGATATCTTTTGAAGCCTCAGCAATGTGTCAAGACCTAACCACCAAGTCCCTTTACGTATGGTTTATCATCTATTAGTTTCTTTTTTTCGTTTTAGTCCTTCGTAGCGTACAGTAGTTGCAAGTAATGTACCGTTGCTTGTCTTTATGTTTTGGCCTTGGGGTAGTCATTGTCTTTCGCTCCCCTTGGTATCGTCCCTGTGGTGTTGTATAGTAATTAGATGAGTAGAGTAGCATGTAAGATTTGTTGTAAATTTTCTTTAGGATTGTATTTATAAAAAAAATTTTAAGTGACTAAAAATGATAAACACCGGATGTCACAGAAAAAAGTATGCAGATTTGGTCGGATAACAGCAATGCGAAAGTTTATTCCCGTGGAAGTTCCTTCGGTCGATTTGTGAACGTTAATTCTAAAAATTTCGCGTTTTTTCCAACTCGCGGACGTTTTTTTCTCTTGAAATAACACTTACTGTTGGATTCTTGTAGTCTGTTGATAAAAAATTCCACCCATCCCTCTTCACCATCATATCTTCAGCATTTTCCTTCTCTTCTGATGTCAGGCTGTTGAGCTCACAAATATTTTTGCCAGCTGCTTGATGGTTAATTGATTTACATGAATCATTCTGTAGGCATTTTGATTGGCATTCCTGCAGCGTTGTGAATAAGAATATCCCTATGACTGATCCCTGCAGAACCATATTTCTTCTGGCTATGCTGAAATTCGCTACTTTCTTGCATGGGAGACGAAGTATGTAGGCTTCACTGCATGAGGCAAATATACCAAAGATGCATGATAACCTGTTGAAAATATTTTGGTTAGGGAGCAGTCATTTTTAATCCTGGGTACTGGGGCGGAGGATTCTTTAGCAGGGGTATGAAACATTTTCCATTGCTTTGTAGAGGTATGAAAATTTTAAGAGCAAGTTTTATGGGGAACAAAACTATTTTGCTTGAAAAAATTTTGGATGAAGTCATCGATCAAAGATTGATGAATCACTTGACCAGTATGAAGATCGCCTCGGACAACTTGGTAGTTGTCCATATATCCATGTCTTATGCACAGAGACTTCTGGATGGGATGCTTGACCATTTTGCGGAAAGATGATGGGGTACGAAAAACTTTTCCTATGTTCAAGATGGGGCATGAAATTTTCTCTAAATGTACTAAATTATCCTCCGCCCTGGTACCCAGGATTAAAAACGACCGCTCCCTTAGGAGCGTTGCTTTTCCTGGATAATTTAAAAAATTAATCAAACACATCGAGTAAAAGCCTCTTGTATTAATTTGACAGCAACTGTCTTTTTTCAACTTAGAGATACTGGACGAGTCAGTAAAAAGAATCCCCGTTTGAAAGGGCGCGACTCCCTGGATGTCAAGACGATAATGCCGCCAAATATACGATTTAATGGTAGATAGTTCTTATTAGAGAGGGGGGCTTATTCACAAAATCAAATGACAAAGATACGTTTGGCAGCTTTTCAGTTCTTTCATCCCATATTTTGCTGGATCAACTTACAATTTTACGACTCAACTACGTAAATTCAACACAGTTTTTATCCCAAACCATATCAAAATTAACGAGGGGCATTTCATTCACTCGAAAAAGCGTACGAGATTTCTTCAGAATAAAAGGATTTTTACGGATTTTTGATGGATTTTGCTTGCAAACAAAAGGATTTTTGCCAAAGGCGTACGAGATTTTTTGGAGTGAAATGCCCCTCGAAAATTAACATCCAAGGTTGTGTCGCTAAGTAAATGGAAATATTTGTTAAGTTCTAAAACTTTGCATAAGTGGGGTAGGGGCTTAATAGAGAGGGGGGATTGTTTCAAATTCTGACTAAGAGAGGGGATATTATAGAGAGGGGGGCTTATTAGAGCTTCTACGGTAGCTAAGGCCCAAACATTCATCCGTAACAATTTTTGTTTGCTTCCTGTACTCTCATGAACAATTCAAAGCATTCAAATTACATTTTTAACTTTTAGGCTTTTTTATAGTGTACATTTGTAATCAGATTTCTTTTTACCCAAGTTTTGTGATACGTTAACATTTTTTTGTTTATAACTGCATGGCAAAATTTTACATACATACATTAACTAATTTTTCTGAAGTTTTAAATTCCAATGTTTAGACATTACTTGAGTACCGACCGAGAAATATGATACTGGAAAAAGTGAAAATAAAGTAGAAATATGCTGAGGATCTCCCGTATTAAACAACTGGTTTCTTAAGTTATATATTTCCATTACTGACGTTTCTTAAATTTTTGGCGGCCTGAAAGTTAAGTTGCTTGAAAACAATGTCTCAAAAAAGTACTTGCTGACGTGTTAGAAAACGTTCGGTACGTTTTCTGTAAGAACTCTACATAAGAACTTCATTGTACCTATGCATATTGTATTTCTGGGAATTCGAAATGTAGCTTTGCTTTTTAGTTCCAGCTCGTTACTAATGGCTTATGGTTTCGTAAAATTGGCTATGATATATAAAAATTGGCTTGTAAGGAACAGTAGGCTAAGGTTTTCGAAACCTGTGAACCTACCCTACCTGAATTAACAGAGCTCAGAAACTCGTAATTTTCACTCAATCTTTTTATACTTTACGTCAATGTTTCAACATTGTTTTGAGTGCGAATCATGTTCTTACTTTTTTTGAGATCATATTAGATAATTTGGAAGCCCTCTAACAAAAATAAGTTAAATCTACATTTATAATATCAAAAATTTTAAAAACATGCATGAAACTAATGGTAGCTATACTGTCTTAAAATTTAAGAAATCATCGTGTAAGGCAGAACAGGTGCCACTTTGAAAATCTATAGCATCTAGAGTACTTCACAGGTTGAATGATTCAAATTCTAGTTAGAAGCCGAGAGATAGAAGTATTTTTTCTTATTTTTCTCATTGTCTTACTAGTACTAGGATTGCAGTAAATTCAGCTTTATAAAACTTTTATGGCTGCAAAATGACTAAATAGGGGCCTAAAATATTGATCAAATCGTAATGTTTCTCCTCACACATAACAGTACGCACTGGTGTTTCACCTCTGTCAAGAAACATATATTTTCAAACAGATGGTAAAGATTATTAATCGCTTGGAAATAAATGTGCAGAGGATATCTCTCACCCATGGGAAATTGTATTTCTTAATTATTTTGTGAGAGGAGTCCTTTATGATTTGATCAATGTTAAAGGTCCTTTTTCAGTCATGTTGCAACCATGAAATATTCGTAAAGTTGAATTTACCTATGTTGCTAGTGTTCGTAAGACAGCGAAAAAAATCACTAAAATACTTCGATTATCTAAAATTTGAATCATTCAAATCAGTGGAATACTCTTGATGCTATGAATTTCCAAAGGTAGAAACTTTATCCTGGTTCATCCGGAACCAGCAAGCCCGGACCTCAGTTTCTTATGAAAATGAGTTTATTGACTAAGGCACCAAGAAATCCTAACAGTAAAATCGACAATTCGAGGAACGTCTAAGAAACTGTTGGGAAACTTTCAGTACTCCACGATCTGATAATTTTTACGAAACTGTCAGTGCTTGGCCAACTTTTTTGGCTTCTGTTAAAGAATATGCGTAATCAATTGTACTTTCTTACAAAGCTATAGGTGTACACGTATTTTTCATCAGAAACTGCTCATGGGAAAGTCAACTCTCAGATTGCCAAAAATTGAGAAACTCCAGTATTAAGTCTAGTATTGGGAAAATATAACTTAAGATAATATATATAAATTTTGATAAAGGAAATCCTTGCCATGATTTTATTTTATTTTCATTTGTTTCCTGTATCGTATATTTCTCAGAAGGTACTTTAACAATGTCTAAACATTGGAAAGCCCTGAAAACATTGTCTTGAATGTTAACAAGGACAGAGGCAATGAAGACTGTTCCGGAACTTTTAAGACACTCGTAAGAAACTCAGAGCACTAAAAATTTGATAAGTTTAACAAACTTTCAGTACTAGCCCAACTTCTTAGGTTCTTATAAGATTATGAGTGTTGTGTCTTGATTACTTGATAAACGAGTAGTGAGGTAAGAAGTTACCTTAATACCACGTTGTGTCCAATTGCTTTCATATTTAGGCAGTTAAACTTCAGAAATCATTCCTTTTTTAAATGACTATCCATTCGCTGTATAACCACCATTGCTCCTGTATTCTCATGATCAAGTATTCTGCCTTCAACATAATGCTTAGCTTTGCTTTTGAATTCGATTGTAAGCTCCACACCCACTGCTGGCAATGTCGTGCAATTGTAGTTTGAAAAGCTTACAAAAACAAAGTAGTTTTTGCAGATTATTTCTCCTATACATCTTCTTATGAGCTTTGTTAATTGGCCAAGACGCGATTTTGCAAGGTCAAAGAAAACTACAAGGAAAATTTTCACGAAAAGGAGGTCATACTCCTGCGAAGCAACTTATCCTCCGCACATCTTTATAATGGAGTGGAAAGGAGTCGTCTTATGAAAATAAGCATTTTCCGAATCAGCTAATTTCAGCGAAAAAGGTTAAGTCTGTAGGGTTACTTCTAGATGAAACATTTCAGAAACATGTAATTTGAGCAAAAGAGATATGCCTGTAGCCTCACTTTTCGGTGCAAAATAAGCATTTCAGAATAAGCCAAGTTTATCGATGAAGGTAAACTTGTCGGAACTTGTCGCCTAAGTTTGGTGAAACATATGCATTTCAAAATCAGCCAGTTTTAGCCAAAGAGTAAGCTTCTCGGTGAGAAATAAGCTTTTTAGAATCTGCCAATTCATTAAACTGCCAATTCATTAAAATGTTTCATTAAAAATCTAAATTAAACAATCCATTCAATGAAAATAAAAGTAAAGTAATGGGAGGACTGAGTGACCTCGTGGCTTTCCTCGCCATGAATTTCACAGTTTAAGGTAATTGTAGATTGTAGTTTTAATTATGGTTATTTTTTTAATGCAAGTATGTGGATATACTCATAACGTAAGTCCCTCTAACTTTCACTTGTTGTTGTTGTTGTTGTTGTTGTTGTTGTTGTTTCGCTTCAGTTGAGCGACAACTGTTGTAGCGACAAGTCTGCAGGGGGAGCGAAACAAGAGAATTTTGGAATGAGTCTAGTATGTGGCCACGCAATGCACGATTACCACAATATTAGTTCCCTCAAATGCTTTCTTTCTCACCGTTTCTGCTGAGGTTCTCTGCTTGCACTTATATCCAAGAGCGCTTTAAACGGGAACGGATTCGCTCGTTCTTTGTACATCATTGAAATAACAGTCATTAGACCTTCTTTTCCTTCTTTCACTGGTACTTTTTCACATTGTTGAGAAATATTGATGAGTTTAACATCCATGTTGTGTTACGCGTCAATTGAAAGCCCGTGGTTTTGCTAACATATCAGCTTAATTTATTTGAGTAGTGCTGTGTTAAATTGTAAAACACGGGTCATTGATTGAGTTGCTTCTGTCAAGCACCATCCTTCGAATGTTTCGTGAAGGTTAGGCCAAAACGTATAAGAAATATTTACAACACAATATTTCAATGAATTTCATGTCAAGTGAAACATAATAGGCCTGCCTTGAACAAAATTCATCTGTGCGTGCAGAATGATGTTTAGGAAAGATATCATTGTAATAAAATCATCAATCACCAATGTCGTCCTTCAGCTAGCCTGCCTTGGGTCCTGTTTGCATGAAGCAGGCTGGCCCGTTAGCGAGCTACCTCGCCTTCAGATTAGATCCGACTTACCTGATCACAGCTCATATTCGACCAAATCAAGTAACATTCGGTTCCAAGAGCCTTAAAGCCATTGGACCACAGATATAGAACTGTTTGCCAAATGAACTAAAATCAGCTGACAATCTCAACAGCCTCAAACGTAATGATAAAACAATGGGATGGCCAGGAGAAACAGGCCTGCCCGCCTGTGACGCACTCGCAGAACAGAACAGGATTTGGTGCCAACATCATGTATTGCGCACATCCTTTCTTTGTGTAACTATTAAACTGACAGAGTGAGGGGTTTCCTTTAATTTGATAGGTATTTCATTCCACAATTTTAGCCCAGAGAGGTGGAAACTGAGTTGCCCATTCCCAGTTTGAAATAAAACACGCCCCAAGATCTGAAATGGCTGTAGATCGATCCCATGTTCAAACGACTTTTTGAGGATTTCCAGCATGCCCTTTGCCGTGAAATACTAAATTTAGGGAATTTGCTGTGCCGAAAAAAAGAAAACAAATAGTCATAATGTAGGGAAGTCTTTTAGCGACAGAACAACATTTGAAGCATTTCGATCGGCCTCTTACTTATTTTTCTAGGTATAAAAGATTGCATGGGGTCATTTTTTTGGTCATCTGGTCTATCTCAAGATTTACCTTTATTCAACCAGGTCATGTTGAACAACTAATGGACCGAAATTAACAATTATTAATAGAATCGCGATTCTACTAACCATGAATTAACCTTAAATAAAGGACCTATTGCCCATGCTCCAATAGTTTTGAATTAGGGATTCACCCCTTCCCAAGGAAAAAACCTGTCAGACGTTGGCTGGCAGTATCCCAAACAAAGTTTGCGTTTCGTAAATCGCACGATTCCATTCTATGGGTGCGGTCAGTACAGTCTTGCTAATGTAAGTTCTTTTCGATTCTGTGTTTAGAAATCTTAGAACCTGCCCAAAAAGACCAGTTACAGCACTTGCATTATTTTCAAAATTTTGACTAAATTCTAATCGAATTGAATGCTGACATGCAGGACAGGTCAGGTCATATACGTCGCCCTAGTGCAATACGACCGTTCGTAACGTGATGCGGGATGTTCTTGGCAAAATGACCTCAAATTTGAATGCCTTGTAAATGGTAATGCAATCAACTGGTATGTTTAGATACCAGGAGAGGTATTGCGATGGAAATGAGCTCTGCCATGACTTAGAAATTAAATTTGCAGCGTTTTCGCCCTCAAAATGCAGTTTACCTGATGTATGCCATGTCAAGCGCGGTTTTAGATTGGATTTCAGCGATAATTGTTTTGAAAACAATTTTCTGCATCTTCTGTCGTTTATGTAATGATCAAATAACGTCCCCTAATGCAACATCTGTTGTTTACAATTTCTTTGCTTCAAAAGAAATTTTTACCGAAAGATGTTTGCGTGCCGTCGACCGATCAAAGTAAGGAAATTCATGAAGTTCACGATTGACGTTCAAATGAAAAAATCCTTACTGTACGGAATTATGGATGCCGTATTCAGAAATTTTGCGGAATTATGGGTCTTGCTATGAAGAAAATTTTGTGAAAGTTTTGGAATTACAGGAAATGTTTCGTAATTTCCGGAATATTGTCCGAGATTTTTTTGAGATTTGGAAAGTTTGCTGAATGATGCTCACAGACCTTTCGGGCAGAAAAAAGCGTCCTCTTCCGATGATAGGTCGAGTTACCCCCTCTTCCGAGGGCCCTACATTGTCTCTAGCCTAGGCTCTCTCATCCGATGGACAAAGATTATAGTTGGCTGCAGAGACGTAGGAACCGGGGAGGGGAGGGGGGCACTGAGGGCACAAAGATTATGGTTGACGGTGGCGCTTCAAGTAAGAGACAACAGAAGCAATGGACCCTTAAAGGGGCAGGGTCACGTAACCTTAAACGAACCTGTTATCTCTGTAATCCAAATTGTTGCCCACCACACGTGGTCATTATGTTCTGCACATATTTTGGTGGATGGGGTGAACCCACAAGAGAGTTACTTCCAAGAATCCGCCAATATCTCTGAAATCGTGCAACATGAGTGTTTCGTTTATTTTTCTACGAAGCTCAAGAGTCTTTCTTCAAAAATAACAGCTTTATTGTGAAAAAGTATTGGAAAATCCCCGTGATATGGCCGATCAAAAATTCTGCAAAATCGTCATTTCGAAAAAAGTTTGTTTACATTACGTGACCAAGTCCCTTTAATTAGATGCATTTCTACAGTCAGGTCTACAGTCAAACCATTCCATACATATGCCCAGATAAACCATTCCAGGTCATACCATTTTCGAAGTCTGTATCACAAATCACTTGTTTAAGTTTTGACAATGTTTCACATTCCTTTCCAGAACGCTTTCCGACCTGGCAACTTATCATCTGTCAATATGCTTTCATTAGATGCCCTGCTCACTGTAGTCAATGAAATCGAGGCTCATTCTCAAAGAGTATCCTCAAGGACAGATAGTGACAATGTAGGCCGACTGGCAATTGAGCAACAAACACGCGGTGAGAGAACTGTCAGCACGTCGTCAGAGAGAACTGGTAAGTTTAACTTGACGTGCCTGACAATTTAAGTAATGTATCGGGTGAGTATAGAAGGTGGGATGTTTGCTAGCTTATATTGATTGCATTTTCTTCACAAGTCTTTGAAAGGGTAGGTGTAAAATTTTATTTCATTTTTCTTTAAATTAAGATGTTTTAAAGGAGTTTTGGATAATTTGCTGTAAAGCTGCCGTAGCAATTTTTTATATCTTGATTAGTTTCAAAATGGTGGCATTTATCAACGTTGAAGATGTGAAGTGATCAGATTTCTAAATTCTTAACCAAAACAGCAACGGATTTCTGCTTGCCGCCATATTGCTGACCTTCATAAACTACGGTTGTCTTGAAGATTGTATCTATTTTACCTCAAGTAATTTAAGACTGCGTTCACACGATGCCGGCACATTTTGGAAATGGTTAAAAAAGTGACGGCAGCAAAAGCATCGAAAAATGTTCTATTTACATCATTGTCGAGTGTTCACACGATGCTGATTCAAATTTAGGCCGGTTAGGGTTCCGTTTTCAAGATCTACCGTTTTCGAAATCTGCCGGCAAAAAATTTGCCGTTTTTTCATGTGAACGGAAGGCCTGTCCGTCACATTTTTCACCGTTTTCAAAATGTACCGGCATCGCGTGAACGCAGTCTAAGATGTGCGATGATTTGAATTTTTTTCAAAATTTGCAATGAATTTTTATAAAAATAATCAAACTGCCGCGTTTATTTTACAGCAAATTACCCAATGTTCTTTTCAATTCATTCAATTCATAGAAAATTGTTAGACAGTTTTACACCCACCTTCTTAAATGGAGGGAATTACCACAGGGGCCCCAGGAAGTTGTATAACCCCCCCCCCCCAATGATAAAGAGGCCTTCCTCTGAACCTCCTTTGAGATTGCAAAACTATGACGTAATGCTTTAACAAGCCTCCTTTGCGATTGCGAAGCTATGACGTAATGCTTAAAGAGAGAGATCGAAAGCGAGGCGCGCGATTACGTCATAGCTTCGCAATCGCAAAGGAGGCTTGTTAAAGCATTACGTCATAGTTTTGCAATCTCAAAGGAGGTTCAGAGGAAGGCCTCTTTATCACTGGGGGGGGGAGGGTTATACAACTTCCTGGGGCCCCTGTGGAATTACTTAAAGGAGGAGCTCTCTCAATAGGTAAACTAATCGAGGAGAGAGCCCCCCCCCCCATCCTAGTATAATTTCAAATGAACGTGGTTAGATGTGAATAATTCCAAGAAATACATGCATTCGCTTTTCATTCTATAATTTGGAGTACTGCAATCCCCTTTTTGAGATAAAGAGGGGGATTAGAGTTTTTGCTCACTGGAGTTTTTGCTCTACGTCGACCATTTGGATATGCAAATCTTCAAAATAATGCTCTAATGCAGATTTTATTGTATGGTGATGAAAAATTTCCCGATGAACTAAACAAAAATGTACTCCTGCTAACTCTACAATTTATGCACAAATCTGGTCGATTTAATTAGATTCGCATTTCGTTATATGCCACACAAACACAACCACCATGTCCCATCTTAGTAAACGTGTGTTTCTTTTCTGTATTTGTTTTCCTTGTTTTCTTTTACTGGTATATTTAACGTCTGTCTCTGTCTCAAACTAGATGCCACACATTATTCGCGATTATGTCTTAACTGCCCACGCAAAAAATTTAAGTTGTTTCGATGGCGGACCCGTGGCATGTAATTTGAGACAGAGAGTAGTTTTAACCTCTATGTTCTATTGGCCTCGGGGTAGTCATAGTCTTTTGCTCCTCGGGGTATCGTTTCCAGTAGTATTGTATAGCTGTATGGTATAGTAATCTTGTAGAGTAGTGTAGGTTGTAAATTCATATTGTAATCTTTTAATGGATATAAAAACAAGATAACGAGACAACTCAAATTTTTGAATTGTTTGAGTAAGTAAATTTTCAATTGCTTTCGAAGGATATTTGTGATTGAGCATTTCGTAGTTCCACGGGTAATAGATTCCAAAGTTTAGCTCCAAGATATCGAATTGACTTGAAAATATATTGAAGACTGTTGAAATGAGATAAGTACAGATCATCCTGACTGGCCTTTCTTGTGGAGTACTGATGAACAGATGAGCTGCTGAGGAAGAAGTTAAGATAGCAACAATTAATAGTCATTGTTAGGAAGCAGAAAGTTTTCTTAAAACAACGATATCTTTTCACCAAAATTGCTGTTATCACGAAATGGCAAACGAATATGGAATGAATTGACCGATTTTAACAAACCTGAATGCGCCAAAAGGGCAGGTTTTGTAACAATAGCATCAGTGACTCGCAGCTGACATTGCAATTCACAGCGATTAGCTATTGAAGACAAAGGAAATTCCTTCAACCGGTAGTTCAAAACAAACAGAGCTGCACAGTTCCCCTGAGAACAGTAAGGCAAACTTTCACCTTCTGCTCATGACAGGTTGCTTTAACGGGAAGTCAAGAGCTCATAACGAAGATTTCTAGAGAACGGATTTAGTTCATTTGATTCAGAAGCTGACCAGAAGTTATTACAATTTGTGCATATTTAGAGCTTAACTGAAACAATTACCCTTCAGCTCCTGAATCAAATGAGCCAAATTCGTTAGGCGAAGCTTCAGATTTATCATCCTTATTTTGTTATAAATTCACGACTTCTCTTTAAAAACCACCTTTCGCATGTACAAGGCGACAGTTTACCTAACTGCTTTCCGGGTAACTTTTGCAGCAGTTTGTTTTGAATTACTGATTGAAAGAGTTGTCTTGGTCTGTAATAGCTGATTGCTTTGAATCGCAGTGTTAGTCAAAAGCAACTGATGCTACTATGTTACAAATCTGTCCTTGTTGAATACCCCATGTTTTTACTGCCTCACCCGGCACCATTAATTTCATAAGGCTACAGCAAGCAGCGAAGGCTTTTCACTGACTTCTACCCAAAAAGCTGAATGTTATGGAATAGTTCATGTCTCGGCCTTTCACGTCCTTTTGTAGTCCATGTTTTGGAGGATGTGAAAAACAAAATTCTGAATTTGCTTAAAGGCTCTCCATTTTAGAGAACTGGTCATGATCTGTTTAGCTCGTAAAGTTTCTTTGATGCTGCTTTAATTTCAAATACTTTTTCCCCAGCGCTTTACTCACAGGCACAGATATTTTTAAAGACCCTTGTGCTCCCCGTGATCCTTTGTACGGACCCAGACCATGAGCGATAGGACACCCAGTATGTAGCAGTGTGAGCTTTACGAGTTAAGGTGGATCTTCACTTAAGGTGGCTCACTACTGAAAATTTCAAACTTACGAAACATTGAAAGGTTGCTGTGTACGAAGTAAAAATAAGTTGAAGACACAAAAAACAACAAGTTAAGGTTGTTCGTTACTGATATAAATTTAAACTGCTACACTGTCCTATCACTCATGCCTAGACAGTCAAAAAACATCATACTGACCGTGAGTAAAGTATTTTGAACATACGGTAGAAGGAACATAAAGAGCTACGAAGGTTTCCTAATCTGTCAGATATTTGCCAGGTGTACACGTTGTTTGAGTTCCAAAGCGATTGCATAAAAAAGCCTCATTTGAAGATTGAAGAAACAATAGAGCCTCGTGATTGCCAGGCCAAAACAACTTTCATACAGTACAAAATTCACAATGGGACCGCAAATGATCTTGGAAAGCACAGCGTCTTTGATGAAGCTTGGCAGCTAAAGGTTTCGTTCCGAATTCTGCCGTTACGCTGACATACAATTTCGTTACCATATGATTTATGATTGATTCATGATTTTATTATATTTATATAGGGTAAAACATTCAGTTATATTATTTTGCAATGTACCTTGTTAAAAACAACTTACTGACGAAAAGAAACTATCTAAATTTACACATAAATCGAAAGTAAAATTGCAATCAATATGATCTATACAGCTATTAACAAATTGTATGAAAGTTGTATGCATGACCTTGCATCTGGCAGATATGATAGAAGAGAGAATTAGCTGAATGCAAGGTTTGCTATGCTTGTTTTGAAAGTTTTCAATGCTGGGGACAATTTTGATTCTAGGCTGAGCCAATTCCACATTGTCGCACCTTTATATGAGAAGCATTTTTGGCCATTTGCAGATTTTCGCATGGGAATTTCTAAATCAGATCTAGTTTTGCGTAATTCTCTCTTATTTGTATCCGAGAGTCTTGAGAACACTTCTCATATAATGGTGTTGAATAATTTTTGCAGGTGAGGATGACTCTGGATCTGAAGACAACATGGAGTACTTAGGCATCTTACCACCAGCGCCACCCACTTCTGGTTTCAGTGTTGCTAAGCAACTGTTGGCCAAAACAAAAGCGGGGAAGAGTATAAATAGGAAATCGAGAGCGTTATCTGACGCAAATGATGCCACATTGCCATGCTCAGAAGATCTTGCTAGACAGAAGAAAAGAAAAAAGGTATATCTTGCGTTTAAGTTGTTAATTCTATTGAACCAATATCATATGACACAGAAACTGCTGCACGAAAGAAGAACTTTACTTTACTGTTATTACCAACACAGTTACCGAAAAGTCTTTTTGCGCTTTGTGTCGTTTTCCAAACTAAAGTTGAGTCCGAAGATCCTATTTTGACACTTGTACTCTCAAAATTTCTCCATGGTCAAGAAAATGTCTAATAGGCGATTACGGAAAAGATGGCATCTAGTGGCATTTGGTAATGTTTTTGCGTTCTATAATGACATTAGCAGCACAAAAGAGTTTTGCTCGTGACATCTTTTGAGTTATTACAACTCCAACCAGACAGCTAACGTTAGACATTCTCCGGTACAGCATTATCGTTTTGAGTTTCTTACGTCGTATGTAGCATTTATGTAAACTTATATGTAGTTTAATTTTTTTCATTTAGTGCCATGGGGTAATCATAGTCTTTCGCTCCTCCCGGTTTTTTTTTGTTTTGTTTTTCAATTTGTTTTGAGTGGGCTTGTCAGGATTTCTAGCTACTGAAAGCTAATTTAGGCCCACTGTGCATGCCGCATCCAGGCATGGGACCCCTAGTTTAACGTCCCTTGTTTTCAATTTGTTTTGAGTGGGCTTGTCAGGATTTTTAGCTACTGAAAGCTAATTTAGGCCCACTGTGCATGCCGCATCCAGGCATGGGACCCCTAGTTTAACGTCCCTCTGAAGGGAGTTTAACCGCCTGGTATAGTTCTTGCAGTAGTTTTTAGGTATAGTATTCCGTAATATGTATTGTAAATTTCTTGATGGTCTGTTATAAAAAGATTTTATTGCGATAAATTTGACGTCAACTGTCTCTCGTAGTTACTATGGCAAGGCATTGAAGAATTTAACAAAAAGGCGAAGAAAGGAATCGAATTTCTTCAAGAACATGGCTTGCTTTCAACGCCCATTGTTCCGAATGAGCTTGTGCATTTTTTTAAAGAAAACCAGAAAGTAGACAAGAAAATTATGGGAGAATACATTGGGAATAGAAATAATGGAAAAGTTCTTGATGCATTTGTGTGGTATGTTGTTTTTATATTTTCTCAAAAGCTGGTGGTTTTAAGGCAGTTGCAGCCGCTGGGTTGGTCTAAACAAAGGTCATTAACGACTCAAATAATCCAAAAGACTGAATTTGAACAGAGCCAATTAAAAAAGTTCTTTTTCAATAGACTCTGATCTGAACTGTGAAAAATTCTGCAACGACCGTGACTAGCCCAATTACTGAGATTTGGACTTTGCGTTGAAATTTATTATCACCATCATAATTATCATAAACATCATAATCATCATAATCATCATAATCATCATAAACATCATAAACATCATCATCATCATCATCATCATCATCATCATCATCATCATCATCATCATCATCATCATCATCATCATCATCATCATCATCATCATCATCATCAGCATCATCATCATCATCATCATCATCATCATCATCATCATCAAGATGCCACATGCAAACTAGAGCTTTAGCGTAGACAGATCCTTGAGGCACAGCAAATAAATCAACGACAGCCTTAAAATTTGAAAAATAATGGTAGATTTTATGATATTCTGTTTGCCAGAAGTCACCCCCAGTCACCAATTTTTGGCAGTTTCTTGAGTTTTCTACAATTTAGTTTTTAATTTCGATATTCTTCAAGAATTTGCTTAGGCCAGATGGCCAAAGCTCTGGATTGCAGATGCATACAAATTTGAGTTTTCAAGATTATTTTCTTTGCTCTCAAAGCACTAATGCCAACAAACGAGGTGTCTATGCTCAAGTTATCTATTGAGGAACATTTTGAGAGTGATTAGCGATTGATTAAAGCTACATTCGCATAGCTAGACCCAACCAAATCCGTGTACCTGTCTTTGGGACACCCGATACATGCCTTAAAATGAAGTGAATGTTTTCTACGTTTTTTTCCACAGCTCATTTGATTTGAAAGGATTCAGGATTGATATTTCTTTGAGACAATTTCTTGAAACATTCAGACTGCCCGGTGAAAGTCCAGTTATATCATTTATCTTGGAACATTTCGCTGAGCGATATTACGTAAGTTGCCTTTCTATTAACATTACTTTCAAGAAAACCTACGATCATACTTCATCACAAAAAGTGCCCTGCTTGTGTTAATTGTTTGCATAGCTCCACCCAGGAACAAGGGCAGATTTTGTAATACAATAGCATCAGTCGCTTTGGTTCACACCTCAATTCAAAGCGATTAGCGAATGCAGACAAAAGAAATTCTCTCAAGCAGAAATTGAAAACAAACGAAGCCGCAAAATTGCCCTGAAACCAGTACGGCAAACTCTCGTTTGTTGCGGGCGAAGGGAGGTTTTTAAGAGAAGTTATGTGCTTATAAAGAAAGAAGAAGGGTAAATCTAAAGTTCTGTCTCGCGGATTTTGTTTATTTGATTCAGGAGCTGAGGAGTGACTGCGTACGTCTGAGCAATAGATTTGCAAAAATTGTAATGCCCTCTGCTCGGTTTCTGGATCAAATAAACAAAATCCGCGAGACAGAACTGTAGATTTACCCTTCTTCTTTCGTTATAAGCAGATACCTTCTCTTAAAAACCACCCTTCGGCCGCACCAAACGAGAGTTTGCCGTGCTGGTTTCTGGGCAATTTTGCGGCTTCGTTTGTTTTCAATTTCTGCTTGAGAGAATTTCTTTTGTCTGCATTCGCTAATCGCTTTGAATTGAGGTGTGAAGCAAAGCGACTGATGCTATTGTATTACAAAATCTGCCCTTGTTCCACCCAGGTTGATATTTTCAATATTGTAAGTTACAGTGAAACTTTATCGCATGGTACCTTTCGTGACATGAAAGTCATTATCCCTGTTATTGAATTTTTATTTCTGTTATAGTTTCAGTTTCACTTCATATTTTAAATTCTTAACAGACTAATTAAACTTGATACAAGAAAAAGTTACGTTTAAGAGAAATTTTTTTTCACGAAAGTTCCATCATGATAGCAGCATAGGTTCCAAATCTTTAAATCAGCGTAAAAAGGTGGGTGTAAAATGGAATGATCCATTCCATTCCTTCTAACTGAATGGCTTGAAACGAACTTTAACTTCCCATCCATAAAGCCTGGTTTCCATATGATCGTAACAGTCGGCGACGCTTCGGCGACGTGTCCCCGATCAGTCGGCGACATATGGAAACGACCACTGTTATGATCATATGGAAACCACGCTTTAAACTCATCACAACTCTTTCGATGCGTCCCCGTACCGTCCCCGTCTGATCGGCGACGTCGTTCAGAAAGTGTTCCCATTTAACGCAACCGTCCCCGATGTGTCCCCGAGCCTGCCTCGGCGACGCGTCGCCGACTGTTACGATCATATGGAAACCAGGCTTAATCCTACCGTTGGACTTTTCACAAATTTTGCTTATTTTTCGAAATCACAGCGTGTTTCATATTCTGCTCATTTGAGGATGTGACGTCATCAAATTTATAAGTCATAAACCACAAATGGGACAGACTTTGATTGATGCCATGTTGTAGACAACCATAAACTATTGGTTTCTTTAAAATTGTTTCATGTTGCGTGAAACAGTTTAAAAATTGCGATGGTTTTAAGTTTTTCTAAAAATTTTCCTTAAATTCCGGAAAAAGAACAACACACTTTTTGATTCTGAAAATATTGTGGATTTCGGAAAAGTCCAACGGCAGAATTATGGCAAAATAGGTAAATTTTCTTTCAAGTCATTCATTTCAAGGAAATAGATCATTGAATTTTACACCGACCTTTTAAAGATTGGAACCTATGTTCATGATGGCCGTCACTATATAAATTCACAAATTTTGCATAGTACAATTTGCCCCTCTTATTTGATTGGTACTCTAGGAGGTTGAGACTTTAGGCCGAAATAGGGTCAGGCTTTTCAGGGTACTGTTATGAGTCACTGTTGACCGAAGCACCATTATCAAATTAGAGAGCACAGGGACACAAGGGACTCTAGGTCATAAGTCTTGTTCTGCAAGCCATACGAATTCTTAGTTTTCATTTGAGTAGCAAGCTTTTTAATAATCATTAAGGCGTTGCAATAGGTCATTAGTTAGGAATGAACACAAGTGTGTGCTTATAGTGTGGTTTCTTCTTGCTTCTTTGTAGGAGGCAAACTCGGAAGGTTATGCGAATACAGATGCTGTGTTCACATTAGCATATGCTATCATCATGCTTAATGTTGATCAACACAATGCAAATGTCAAACAACAAAAATCAATGACAGTCGAGGTAAGCGCCTTTTTCTTCTAGCCTTAGAGGGTGCTAGACTTGTAATTTTAATCCTAGTCATACCTCAAGTATTTCCCACATCATCTCTCATACCAGGACTCAGGGCTCAAAGAGTGTTTATATCTCCTCCTATCCTGCTTTGCAAGACCAGCAAAGGAAGTGAATTGGATTGGATCAAAACGACAAAAGTAATGATGTCATGATTTGTGATTGGACAAGCGGGGTTGGACGGGGGCACCTATAAACAGGAAGCGAGAGTTTTAGTAAGTTATTTGTGATGCAAAGTAAAAGCAAAATGAAGCGTTGTTTGTTTTCGTTTCCTTTGAAAGGTCAATAAACATGTCAATAGCCTGTTTTTATCAGCCTAATAAAATGGGAAACTGCTTCCAAACAATCGACATATTGTTTGAGTTAAATTTGACGTCGAAGAATAAAGTCGTAGGAAATAGTGAGTGCTTTGTGTGTGACTGGTAACTGATTACTGAGGCCTGTGGAATCGAGGGGCATTGAACCCCCAAAAATCTCATACACCTGTGGCCTAAATCCTTTTGTTTTTCATAAAAATCCAGCAAAAATCAGTAGGAAACCTTTTATTCTGAAAGTGTTGCACGCCTTTCAAAAGAGTAAAGCGTCCCTCGGCTGGCATTAGAAAAGGGCCATGTACAAAGGGGATTTGGTCATGTCAGATGTTCCCAAATTGATGCACGAAGTGATATACCTCTAAGGTTCCTTTGATTTTAATCGTAGGACTTCAAAAGAAATGTTAAAGGTGTAAATGGAGGAGGGAATTTTCCTGAAGAAATGATTGATGACATATTTAATGCAATCAAGTAAGTAGAATGCTTTGAAAATGACGTATTTCGATGTCATTTTGAATTAACATATCATGTTAACAGTACCAGCAGCAAATTATTCAAATTCTGAAATCAATTGTGCAGATTTTCTGTATAATGAATTGCTTGAAAGCAGTTTTTGATGCTTTCCTGTGATAGACCTCGCAATTTAGAGAATGGGACTTATTTTTATATCATCAATTAAAAATTTACAATACAAGATACTTACTACACTACTTAGAAAATACTCTACGATACTACAAATACGATACCACGAGGAGAAAGATATCATGTCTACCCCGTGGCTTTAGGTGTAGTAGGACTACAAATTCTGGCTCCGTGTCTGCGCACGTAAAATCGCAATATTTTGTAACTTTGGTCCCGGTTACATAGGAAGGGTGGCGGGGGCGAAGAAAAAAAATGCAAAACTATATAGAACTATACTCAAAAAGAACAATTTACTAACAAGTGGACTTGGTGGTTGCTCGATGGATGGCAAAAATTTGAATGAATTCAATCAATTCGATTAGTTTCATGGATAAAATGAAGAGTCAACTCAAGGAAATTTCTATTGATTTCATCAGGGAAGTCCTTATTACCATAAATTAACAGCTGGGTTAAAACCTCGTTTGAAGGGTTACTGAGACCAACCGTTCGTACTAATGCAAGAATTCCAAGCATAGAGCTCAAATCTTTCAGATCTTAAAAACGGTGGGTGTGAAATTGTATCAAATTTTTCCATGAAGTGAATGACTTCAAAGAAACTTTAGGTAATTTGCCGTAAATCTGCCGTGGCAATGCTTTAATATCTTGATTATTTTCAAAATGGCGGCATTTTGATTATTTCTGTAAAAATCCATCAAAAATTTTGAGAAAATTAACATCATCGTAACTCCTAAATTACTTGAGGAAAATTGACGCAATCTTCAAGAAAACCATAGTTTATGAAGGTCTACAACATGATTGCAAGCAGAAATTTGTAGCTCTTCTAGTTAGGGATTTAGAAATTTGATGACGTCACAACCTCGAAATCAATAAATGCCGCCATTTTAAAGCTAATCACGATATCAAAAAATTGCCACGGCAGATTTACAGCAAATTACCTAAAGTTCCTTTCAAGCACTTTGATTCAAATAAAGAAGAATTTTACACCCGTCTTTTTAAAGATTTGAGCTCTATGCTAGAATTCCAGCGAGAAGATTTCTTCGTTGGATGGGACTGAGGAGAGCTTGACCCATTCTGACAGCCTTAGCAACAGTAGCACATCAGGGAAATCCCTCCACTTAGGTGATAAGTTAACGGCTTGTGTCGCGTGTCGGTTGCATTTCCCTGCAGACTCACGATTTATTTGTTCCCTTCAAGAGTTGCATGATACCGAATTAGTATGGTAAGTGTTTTTTCTGGATTATGTAGGCATTTTGTCATCCTTCCGCCCATTTGTGAGTGTATTTTGAGGCACTTTCTTGCACGTGTTCACTCAAGTTTATAGTTCAGCTTATTGAACGGTTGGCCGAAACTGAGTCGTTTCAAAGCCGAGGACAAATACCTGCTCAAAATAGACTGAAAAATGGGTGAAACGATGACCAGCCGGCTAAATGATACAGAGAAAACACTCACCAAAGTAGTATCGTGCAAATCTTGGACAATGCAAACTGCTGTGCAATACGGGCTCAAAGATCAAATGTTTGAATGCAAGGAGTTATGCTGCCGACAGTCCGATTCAGTGAAAACTGGAATGTTTCCGATGATAAGATACTTGCTTATGGCAAGTCGTATAGGAGAAATAGTGACAGGAACAATACGCATCTTGCCCAATTTTCGTTTGTCGTTCTGTTACATTAAACCAACTTTGGTGGAAATTGTAACGTCTTTTTTGTTGCCCTTTCCTGCCTTGTTCTTCTTGCAAAGTCTGACCGTTGATACCTGAGTTCAGATGAATTGCATAGAAATATCAAATGGAAACATTCGTCAGAAAGTGCAGCTTTACTATGACTGTCAGCATAAGAACTACGGCGAGTACCTTTTTGAAGGTTCAGAGTGGAAAACAAGAGTCAAATCCTGTTTGAGTTGACATTCCCAGTTAAAAGAAAATAATCCTTGTTAAACAGTGCTAGACAAAATTTATTAATTATTGTTCTAAACGGAGTTAGGCCATCATTATTAAAAGACAAATGACGGAGATATAAGGTGACTTAAATTAGGGGCCTGGGCAATCTAGATATAGTCTATTGTATTCCATTATATTTGATGATCTTGAGAGATTATCAAAACAATTAGACAAATGGTGGCAGGCGCCCATCTTTTGTTCTATTTTTAAAGTGGACGCTATGTATCCGTCATCTGTCTTTAGGAACGTCTCAAAACGAGCTTGCCACCTCATGCAGCAAAATGTAAATTATAGACATGTAGGTTTCATAGCGAATTATTCAGACGTTATGCATAATGTATGTTAATGGATCATATGGTTTGCTAAATAAAGATGGTCTAAATAAAGAATGATTTTTTTACTTTTTCATAGGACTGAAGAGATCATCATGCCATCAGAAAGAACTGGAAGAGTCAAAGAGAACTATGACTGGAAGGTAATGTTTTCAGTATTTTCTTAAAATGAAGATTCATGTGAGTACAAACATTTTTTTATTTGTAAAACTACTTCTTTTTTCTCAGTTACTTAAACGAAAATCTTTAGTTAATTTATTTGGCCAGCGAAATTGTTAATCTGAAAAATGATGGAGCCTGTAAAATCATTGCGCACATATCCATTTATTTCGTGAGTAGAATAGTTTGGCACGTAATTTTTTCCGATAGAATTGATCAAACTTCACATAGAAGAACATTTCTAGAACTATTACAGTGAAGGCGGAAGAAACATACTACTTATGTTTTCAATATTCAAAAAAGAATCGTATCTTTAGTGGATTTTGTTTTCTTTGTATGACAACTCCTTCAACTTTCTAACTCATTGTGGTTTCCGGGGGAAAGAACTTCTATTGTAATCCACTATGCTCGGCCCAATGAATTAGATATTTGAATAAAACGGAGACGAATAACTGAGCAATATTCGAATAGTTATCCAAACGTGAAAATCAATTTCCAAGAATTCTTCGAATTTACTTGTTACGCTTTTTTCGCTTTGACTGTAAGCCGTATTAGAGACCATTTATAACGATTTTATATTTCTGCTTTACACCTCAATATCTGCGATTAGATATCTAATATTGTACTTACTTACTTACAATGCCGTTCACAGCTCAAAACTTTTAGGGGGCAGTGAAAGAAAGTTTCCATAAAAACAAGCTCGGTCTGTACTTTTAAGACCTCGGGCTTTATATTTTCCTGTACAACGCAAAGCCGGCTAGTGTGCGCATAAAATACATTTGTGCATAGTCTGAGGCTGGATCTTCGATACTAGCAATATTATCGGTTCATAATGCAAAAATATCTGTTCCCTTTGTAGGTTCTAATGAGGAAAAGTCAGATGCAGGATTCACAATTCTTGCACCTTAACACCAATATGTATGATGAAGACCTCTTTTTGGTTGTCTGGGGACCAACTGTAGCCGCTCTCTCTTATGTCTATGATAATGGAATGGACAAATCTGTCGTCCAAAAGGCTCTTACAGGCTTTAGGTAAGTTCGTTTCATTACAACCATATTCCCTTTGACTTCCGTTGTGCAAGAAAGCCCGTTTACATGAAACTGCGTAGACTAGTTAGTCAAAAAGGATTTACATCGTGTACATGCCAGTTGAGATAAGCAAAAGAATTTCTGTGTTAAGAGGGTTTGTTCTCCCAATTTCGGTCGAAACAGTGATTTTGAAGTTCTTTAATGGGCAATATCAGACATGTTTACCTGTTTTTAGACTCACGACATTGTCTCAGTTATCACAACAACAACGACAACAACAATGACAACAACAACGACATTTTCTTTTTTGGCTCAAGCTCTGACTTATGGACTTTCACATAAAAAATTGATACGGAAATGGACAGATATATCTGTGCACCCAAGAACGGGGCTAAGATGTCTCAGAAACGAGGCAAGCAACCCTCGGCAGTTGGAAATTCTCATTGCTGCAGATAAGTTCATGGAAACTCATTGGCCTTAAAAGTTAGGAAGTTCTGGTTCACATTGAATGGTATGCTGATTCTGGGATTGAAGAAACATTCTTCTTGGTACTTGCAGCTTTTGTTCATGACTAGTATCACTCTGAAAACTTTAATTTTGAGGTGTTTTAGCATAGGAGGCTCGAGCCGGCAGCGTAGGCCCGTCCGCCATTGCCTGGAGCACTCAGCTTGTTGTTATGGTTTCTGTATGTGGGCATGAGATCTAGGGAGAAAAAACATAATTTTCAATGTGACAGGCCATGAGTCGTAATTTGAGCGTCCATCAGTCTATCAATAGCGATAACAACGAATATGCAATCATACTCATTTGTTTTTCGAAAATGAAAGCATCATTTTCAAGATAAATCTTTGAACTTTACGGAGGAAATAACCAATCTTTTACAATTACTTGGATGTAAATGGATTTTTATCGACCACTTAAAACGTGCACTTCGCCCAAGCCACCAAACCAGATGCATAAAACAGGAGAAAACAATAGACACTGTTTGCAGATTTCTTTACATTTTTACGACGGAGCCCCGATGGAGCTAAATTGTTTGTAAATAAAAATATGCCTTCAATAGCCTTGATCACAATGCCTTCATGTGGCTGAAAGAATAACTTATATTTGTGTATTATTTTAATATTTTTACGCAATTTGTCTACTCCCAATGAGTCAAAAAGAAAGTCGTAAAGAGACGCAAAATGGCTTCAAAATCATGTACAGCAAGCAATATTAGTCTTTCCGACCAACAATAAAATCAGCACTTTTGATATAGCCCCGAGAATAGAAAGGAATAGGAGGTTGAGGTCAACATAAGAAATTCCCTTGCTAATTGCAACAAGGAAGTTCAGCCATTTATAAATCTATGCCTGTCTTTTTGTAGAAAATGTGCTGTAATCTCAGCTCGATATGGTTTGAGTGAAGTGTTTGACAATTTGGTGATCTCTCTTTGCAAGTTTACTACATTGCTGACACAAGGAGAGGTAGGAAATATGATTGTTAGTTATAACACAATGCCAAGAAATGCTGGTCGCAAAATAATTTTTATTCTAAAGTGAAGTGAATTGAGACATAGTTTTTCAAAGAATACTTTGTTGCGGTTCAAGATCTGAAAAGATCACGCATTCTTCTTTTTGTGTGTCTGACTCAACGAATTTTGATCTTAAAAATGTTAACGGTCAAAGAGGGCAGTTATCTACTATGTCATTTTCAGATTTGGAAGGCAAAAAAGTGGTCTGTTGTCTTTCCTTATTCAATTCTTTTGATATATTCTTTCTTAGCACCCATTGCTGCAGGCCAGCAATCCATAGACTTATGACAATGAGTCCCTTGCATCCTTGAAGTGAACCTTGCTCTACATGACTCGTAATGAAATAGTGAACAAACTGACCCTATTTTTGCATTCATCAATCGAAAAACGATGGAATCACGGCTTCGAATCTCGAATCCCGTGGGAATGTTATCAGTTCTTTAATCGAATCGAAAATTCTATCACATTTGCCATAACCATAGTAATTCACAAATCTCGCAATCTAATTGTTACTCTAAAAAGAATAGACTTCAGGCCTAAATAGGGTCAGGTTTTTCAGAGTAATATTATGAGTCTTTGTTGACCGAAGCGCCATCATCATGTCAAAGAGGACAGGGAAACAGGTCATAAGTCTAAGTAATCTTCACTGTGGCCTTATACTTATAAAGAAGTTTACTATGATGTACTTGCAGTCTATGCAGTCAATTCAGCGTATTCAACTTATGGCAATACTCACCGTAGCTCTCCGCCGTAAACGAAAAACTTTGATGCCAGTATGTTCTTTTCAGCCAAGTGACAACTTGCCGGTGACTTTTGGCACAAATATCAAGGCGCAATTGAGTGCACGCACAGCATTCTCTTTGGCTCACAAACATGGCGACATTTTAAGAGAAGGATGGCAGAACTTGTTGGTTTGCATGTTACAGCTGTTTAAAACAAAATTGCTGCCGAAAGTATTAACAGAGGTGAGCCAAGACATGCTTTGTCCTGTTCTCTTTCTTTTATTCATTAAAACCGACTATTTACAGAAAAAACGTTGGGGCACTTTCGAAGGTCCATGCTAGAGCAAAATCTATCGAAGGGTTAGAACTGTAGTGCTTCCTGGCCATCTCCTTCATTCGACTCTGTTCCAACCATGAAGAAAAGACACACTAACGAAAGTACACAAACACAGATAAACCACAAAAACCTGCGGACACTTATCTTGCTCTCGTGATTGACTGCGGTTGGAAAGAATAAGTAAGCCTAACGATTATTAGCAAGAAGATGCTGGATCAAGCTTTCTTTATAAACTAGCTATAACGACAGTCAGTGAATGCTTTGTGATAGTTTACTGGTGACAAGTTTGTTTTTTTCCATGAATTTCTTTCCGTGTTTTTGACTTCTATATTCCTTGAACTAAGCTGCGTGATAAATCAGTAATTTGGATATAGGTCAATAACAACAGTATTTATTTGCTATGATGTAATTACTCTCTGGTCCATAATGGACACCGGACGCAGACAAAAAGTCTATCCATTATGTTGTGAGGGTAAATCCCTGCAGGTCACATTAAACAAATAGCGTGCAAAACACTTTGGTTGGTGGAAAATGAGCCTGTTGGACTACGTGGTAAACGAGGCTATCTCAAATTCTCCCAACACACCCTCATTGACTCTGCTTCGCAAATCAGTGACGTATTGTACGAAGCAGGGGAATTTTCTTCCTGGTAGCAAGCCAAGTACCTTCCTTCTTTTTTACACTATTTTTTCTCCTTTCCCAATTAACCACCCAATTCCATCCCTTTACCTTACTCTCCTTCTTCTTTCCCCTTCCTTTCCTTCCTCCCCTCCTTCCTTTTGCCTTCTTTCTCCCTTCTTTCCGTACGTTTTTCCTCCCCGCCTTCCTGGGAATTTGAGCATTTCAGCTACCATATACTGGTAGTGCCGTTACCACGCTACCTTCGTTTTTTGAGCCCTGGTACAAATAGCCAAATTGATTTTTTGAGGTAATTTCTTTGTTGACGTACTATTTCTTCCTCTTCCAAGGTGGAAGACTTTATTGATCAAAGTGGAAAGATCAGCCTTATTCGAGAAGAACCCCAGCCAACAGCCAGGTAATGTTATGCTATTAACATATATAAACATGTTTTTTTATCTATATCGTTGAAGGTAAAGCTAGTCATCTTTTTATTTTTGCCATCGACTCACATCAAGTTTGCTTATGCAAGCGTCAATTTCAACAAATTTTTAGGAATCTCCTTTAATATTAAAAAGCGATTCATACATGTAGTGGTAGTAATAGTAATTTGTTTTGAGTCCGCTTGTCGGCATTTCTAGCTACTTAAAGCTAATTTAGGTCCACTATGCATGCCATGGTGAGGCATGGGGCGACCCTGAGTTTACTGTCTCTTCCGAGTTGCAAGGTGAGTTGCGAGGTCTATCCTCTGCGGTCACCTATCCGGAGTCTGACCTTACTTGACCGAACTTAATTTCAGTCACTTGACGAAAACTGTATAGGCCACTTGGCCACTCCTTCCGCATGTTGAAAATGTTCAAACCATGAAGCCCATTTTCTTCTCATTTCTATTAACATTTCCATTTAAATTTCATTTAGGCCGGACACAACAGGAATACTGTCCTCCTTCTATAATTATATTTTGGCGAATCCTGATACATCGAGTAAAGGGACTCAATCAGCGGAAGATAGAGAAGCACAGGAGCAGGCTGTTAATTGCATAAAGGTATCCAATTCAATCCAAATTGTTATTAAATGTATAGGGTGTTTCTGAAAAAGCTTCGCAGTTTTAAGCTCAAAAATCTCTCAACTTGCTTATCTTAGCAAAACAAATGTAACATCTTTGAATCATCCAGTGAAAACAACAAGCAAGATTTTCCTTTGCTCCCCTCTTAGCAATAATGACACTTGGATGTGTTCATGCATTTTGTCCTCTTGGGAGAATGGAATCCCCTTAAATAAGTTATTCTAGCCTGTGAAGAGGCCGAAAAGAATTAAACATGCTCAAGTTATTCACACCAAGGGGGGAAACTTTTTCATTCCTTCAAGAGTGTAAAAGTGCTAAAGCTTGCTGAATTCATCGCTGTGAGGTAAACAGATTACGGAAACTTGCTTCTGATTTTAGCACGTTTTTCAATTTTTCTCAAAGGCAATTTTTATAGAAAATGCCTTGCAAAATCTGAAATGAGTGACCGATTTATGGCAAGAAAAAATTCTACAAACATTTGAAAATGTTAGCTATTTAACCAGGCATTGCAAACTATCATTGCTTATGTACTCAGGGAGCAGTTGCCTTTCAAATGCCAGGCCTTCTTTGATTCAAGCTGTATTTCTTATTTCTGTGACCTTAGTTGCTGCAAAGAATTTTTAACTAGTTCGTTTTGATTCTGCTGTTGGACTTTTCTGAAATCTTCAGTATGTTCTGAATTACAGTGTTTCTGTTCTGCTTCAAGAATTCAAGAAAAAATTTGAAGGAAACTTCACAGTATCTTTATTTATAATTTTTTTGAAAAAATATGAAATAGTTCTGAAGAATACCATTTTTTATTAATGCCTACAACATAGTATTAAGTAGAAGTCTGGCATTCTTCTGGTCTGGTTTTGTTTGTTTGTTTTCAATTTGTTTGCCTGGGCTTGTCAGGATTTCTAGCTACTGAAAGCTAATTTAGGCCCACTGTGCATGCCGCATCCAGGCATGGGACCCCTAGTTTAACGTCCCTTCCGAAGGACAACGAGGTGAGTTGTGAGGTCAGGCCTCTGAGGTCACCCATCTGGAGTTTGACCTCACTCGACCGAGCTTAACTTCAGTTACCTGACGAGAAATGTTTAAGCCACTCGGCCATTCACCCCGCTCACCCCGGGGTGAGTGGCCTGGAATTTAGATATTTGCTAACGTCAACATAAAATACGTTGTGATTTCTAAAAATGTCGCACAATAAGTCTAACGATAGAGTTATAAGTTTCTCTCAAGCCAATCAGTTAAAAGAAATAGTTCATAGAATTTTACACGCACCTATTTACACCGATTTCAAGATTTGGAACGGATGCTCCTCCAAATCAGGACTTTGGTTTGCTGACTTTGGTCTGCTTTGGCCTCTTGGCCCCGACCAATTCCTGAAGCACGTCGAACTTTCAACGTTAGTATTTCAACTCTCAAAGCACCAGTATCAACCAACAACGTATCTATGTTTAAGTTAGCTATCAAGGTACATTTTAAAAGTAATTTCGTATTGATTCAAGCGAAATCTTCATCGCTGGCCCCAACCAAACCTGTTTACCTTTTTGCGACACCTGGTCCAAAACAAATCTCAGTGGGGAGTCATGTCTCTCTGTGTATTTGTGAGTGCATGATAGAACTGACTTTAGAGTCAAGTTTGAAATATTCATTCTAATTCTTCGTGTTCATTGCATTAGTTAAAAACAATTGTTGCAGTTTGATTTCTTCTCTGAACAGGATTGCCATCCAGAGCTGCTCATCACAGAAAGCAAATTTTTACGAGGAGAATCGTTGCAAGAGCTCATCAAAGTAAGTCTCTTGCAAATACTCCTTTATGGCCACGAAAAGTTACCTTTTAATTCTAATACAAACATTCTTGAGGCAACGTTAAAATATATTCAGGCCTCGGAACGGTTCCAGTAAGTTACTAAATCCAGCATGGGTGTTGTGTCTTTGGGGGGATAGCGCGGGTGCGTGCGGTCTTTCTGAGGATCTGATGCTTATGCTCTAATCCTCTCGTGTAAGATTTTTTTTCTCTTTTGTGTAAAATTGTCTCTTCTTTGTGATTAGAGTGGTGTTGCCCATCATGCCTAGGTGACAACTTGGCAGATTAGCAAGGAACCTAGGTATACTTGCTTTCTCCTTTGAAACTCCTTGTGAGGATTTACTCAAAATTGTGACGGGCAGGATAGGCAACACCACTCTAATTAATTATTTTTATAGCTTAATACCTTGTAACTTGTTGTAATATTTGTGTCTCCATGTTAAGTGTAAGTCTTAGGGTTGTTATGTATTTCCATGCTCCCGTAGCTTTTGTATTGTAATTGTTTGTCTTTGTAAATTTTATGAGAAAAAAAAAGAAAGTCTCTTTACCGTAAAAGCTCTATTTAGCTCCCTCTCTACTAAGCCTTCCTCATAATAAGACCCCTTTACAGCAAAAATTTCAAATTTGCCCCCCTCTGTTAAGCTTCCCTCCCACTTATATCAAATTCCAACGTTGTTTCCATCTATTTAACTAAACAAGTTTGCATTTTGTGTTTGATATGTTGTAAGGATGAAACTGTGTCAGATCTGTGTATTTGAGTTGAATCCGCAAAATATGAGGTAAAAGAGTGATAAAGCTACCAAATATATCCTTGCCATTTGACTTTGTGAATAAGCCTTCCCTCTCTTAAGCCCCGCCCCTGGAGTATTCACACTTAAATAAGACCCCCGGGGGCTTAGTAGAGCTTTTACGGTAATTATCATCCTATGTTTAAATAGCCATATCAGATGATATAACTTAGGCCCCGTCCACACGTATCCGGATATTTTTGAAAACGCATCTTTTTTTATCCGTTTTGGGTTAGCGTCCACACGGAGACGGCGTTTTCAATCACCAAAAACGAATCTTTTCGAAAACGCTCTCCAGAGTGGATCTTTTTGAAAACGCCGTTTTCATGTTCTCGTGTGGACGGGTGAAAACGGAGCTTTTCGAAAACGTTGACGTCACAGCATCGATTTACGACGTATCAGAGCATGCGCACGGATCTTTGGGGACAACAAAAGGGCATTTTGATTGTCTGTTTTCTTTTGTCGAAGTTCGAACAGCGAAGTTTGAATGTAGCAGCGTCTTCGTGTGGACGGGGATATTTTCGAAAACTCTCCTCGTGTGGACGCGAATCTCTTTGAAAACGGATAGAAAAAGATGCGTTTTCAAAAATATCCGGATACGTGTGGACGGGGCCTTATATTATGCATGAGATTACTGTACCTCTTAGGCCAAACAATTTCAGGCGTTTCAAAAACTATGGTACTAGGAGTATTACTAGGAGTATTGAATAGATCTGAATGAATCAAATTTGGCTTGATAGCAGAAAGACTGGAGAACAAGGGCAGATTTTGTGATACAATAGCATCAGTAGCTTTGGTTCACACCTCAATTCAAAGCGATTAGCGAATGCAGACAAAAGAAATTCTCTCAAGCAGAAATTGAAAACAAACGAAGCCGCAAAGTTGCCCTGAAACCAGTACGGCGAACTCTCGTTTGGTGCGGGCGAAGGGAGGGTTTTAAGAGAAGGTATGTGCGTACAACAAAAGAAGAAGGGTAAATCTAACATTCTGTCTCGCGGATTTTGTTTATTTGATTCAGGAGCTGAGGAGTGACTGCGTACATCTGAGCAATAAATATGCAAAAATTGTAATGCCCTCTGCTCGGTTTCTGAATCAAACAGGGGCGATGTTTAAACTCAAAAACATCCTCTCCCAGAAACAATTGGCAGCTGTTTATCGAGCATTAATTGAAAGCCATCTGAGATATTGCAGTGTCATTTGGGGATGTCTGTCAAACACAAAACTGGAATCCCTACAGAGGCTGCAAAACAGGGCACGCAGACTAATTGAACGCGCAAGGCACAAAGATGGCTGGGTATGCGATTGGCTCGATGTACGCAATCTAATAAAATATGACCAGCTAATTACTACATACAAGATAAAAAATGGACTCTGCCCAGAGAACCTCAAAAATAAATTCACTCCTAGGTCGAATATTTCGAAATATAACACAAGAAAAATTGATGATTTCGAAATTCCTCGGCTTCGTCTTGAGTACTGCAAAAAGTCTTTTGGATACCAGGGAGCAAGTGCCTGGAACGAGATCCCAAAGCAAATACGAGACTCTGCCTCATTGAGCTCCTTCAAAGTAAGACTGAGGGAGTTCTTGAGGTAGAGGGACACAAACACAACCCCTTGGAAGAGCAGCTTTATTTTTTCATGATATTATCAACATTTATATTTACTTTGTTATGCTGATAGGGTATTGTGTATAAATAAGAATAAAATAAAATAGATAAATAAAAAACAAACAAAATCCGCGAGACAGAACTTTAGATTTATTCTTCTTCTTTTGTTATAAGCACATTACATCTCTTAAAAACCTCCCTTCGCCCGCACCAAACGAGAGTTCGCCGTACTGGTTTCAGGGCAACTTTGCGGCTTCGTTTGTTTTCAATTTCTGCTTGAGAGAATTTCTTTTGTCTGCGTTCGCTAATCACTTTGAATTGAGGTGTGAACCAAAGCGACTGATGCTATTGTATTACAAAATCTGCCCTTGTTAGACTGGAGTATTTTTGTGGTATTTTCATGATCAAGGAAAGCTTCCGTGAATTAGAATTTACACAAATTCATTGGCTGTGAAGCTTTTTTTCAGCCCAGGAGAGCATTTTTGTTAGCGACTAGCGTTTTAAGTTATTGGACTTTCTAGAATATTTGTTGGGATTTAGTGGGGCCTTTGTGACCGGCATGCTTTGTGAATGCATCTTTTTGCGGTCTCTTTGTTGTCGTCATTATCCTGGTCCACTAGAATGGCCGACAAGAAATAGATGGCACGTACAAGGCATGCCATTGTAAAGGAAGGCTCCTTTAAAGACCTTCTGCCAAGACAAAGGCTTTCCGCGCAATTTTGCTATTTGTAAGACTAGCAACTATCCAAACAAATTTCTTTTTTCGACAACAAAGAGGTGACACGCTCGACTTATGGGACGTGCGTCTGTGGCAAAGGTACTTTTAAGAATCTTAGACGGTAAATATCAAGTTTTGAGTGCTACTGTTTGTCGACGCTTGATGCCCATTGTCAACCATGAAAAGCAAGGCAAGGAGGAAGGCCAACACGACTTTTAGATGATACGAATGTCGGCTTTGGCGCCACAAAGGATCATAGTTAGCAGTGGCTCTTTAAATCCGTCTGTGATCAAATGAAAGAAGAAGCTCCTACACACCATTTAAGATGTTTTTGTTAGAGACTTGCTTCCCTTTGTTCTTTAGGCACTGGTATTTTCATCGAAGCCAGAGGGTGCAATTGATTCAACAGAAATACCCTTTGATGAAGACTCTGCTGCTTTCTTCTTGGAATTCCTCATCAGAGTTGCGTTACAAAACAAGTAAATATTCTCTAACATTGACCTTTTTATGGCTCAAACGATCTTTTTATCACCACAACCACCACCACCACCACCACCACCACCACCACCACCACCACCACCACCACCACCACCACCACCACCACCACCACCACCACCACCACCACCACCACCACCACCACCACCACCACCACCACCACCACCACCACCACCACCACCACCACCACCACCACCACCACCACCACCACCACCACCACCACCACCACCACCACCACCACCACCACCACCACCACCACCACCACCACCACCACCACCACCACCACCACCACCACCACCACCACCACCACCACCACCACCACCACCACCACCACCACCACCACCACCACCACCACCACCACCACCACCACCACCACCACCACCACCACCACCACCACCACCACCACCACCACCACCACCACCACCACCACCACCACCACCACCACCACCACCACCACCACCACCACCACCACCACCACCACCACCACCACCACCACCACCACCACCACCACCACCACCACCACCACCACCACCACCACCACCACCACCACCACCACCACCACCACCACCACCACCATCATCATCATCATCATCATCATCATCATCAAGATCATCATCAAGATCATCATCATCATCATCATCATCATCATCATCATCATCATCATCATCATCATCATCATCATCATCACCACCACCACCACCACCACCACCACCATCACCATCACCATCACCATCACCATCACCATCACCATAATTGCTATTGTGCACTACATGAAATTATGCATGGCATAAGTAAACTTAATTTCAAGAAAGAACTAAACTATAACAACTATATGAAATGTAAAAGGAACAGGCATATATGAATAAATTGAAAACGTTGAATCATATGTATGTGTATATCCAGGTACAAATCCATCAGGCCAGTGTTAGCTATGTGGCCAGAGTTTCTCTTATATGGTTGGTTTGAACGAGTTACGATGCTAAGGCGGCTTTTGTGTCATTATTATTAGAACTCATAATATCCTGTAATTGCAAGTTCGTTGTTCTGGAATTGAGAGGCCCACAAATTTGCTCAGGTCTCTTCTTCCTGTTAATGCCAAACCATGTAATTTTCTGGATGAGTTGTATGAAATAAACGATAATGCTAAAGATGGTGGCAGGGAACATTTTACCAAGATGCTTTCTGTTCTTTAATCAGATTCTTGTAGATTCGTTAGAGAAATGCATCTCCGTAAAGCTTCCTGTTGTCATTTCTCTTCAGTTGAAGAGCATAACCTGAGATTTACTGAGCTTCCGTACAATTATCTTCGAATACACTATGTTTCAGTGTCCTGTTCCAGTGGAAACTACATTATGGTCGGATCCGTTATCAGAATGTTTATCCTGTTGATTTCTTTTTCAGGGACAGAATATCAATCTTATGGCAGACAGTTCGAGATCATCTCACAAATACAATCATATCTGCTCAAAAATCCAGGTATTCATTTACATTTTGTATTTTTTGTGATATCTTATCATTTTATTGTGCGAAGAGATATTTTTTGTTTTTTCCCTGGCTGCACCCTTTTGCGTTAAAATACTTGTATTTTAGTTGAACAGACGGTTTCTTTCCCCGCAGCTATATTTGATACTCGCAATTTGAATGACAGACAGGAAATCTAAATCTGCACAAAATTAACAGAACGTTTTAAAAATTTTTCCCACAAGGCAAAACTGATGATTTTCAAAGCATCAATGTTGATTGCTCGAATAGCCTATCTCTAGTTCTGCCGTTCGGCGAAATTTATTTCATTTGCAACCAAAGCAGCAGAGACCATAACTGCTAAGGCTGAAGAGCAGATTTTGAAAGGATAACCCATTTTGCTTAATAGTTCAGTGCAGTTTAGTCTGATGGAATATCCCTTTATCTATGGCTATGATATTTCTGTTATTTTAAACCGTTTTGAATTTTCAAATTTAGTAGATTTGTGTACCGGTTGAATAAGAAAAAAATCTTCCGCGTTTGGAGGGCTGTGAAATAAAAAGTATGAGGTCGATATTCAAAAATAAAATATCAATCTATCAGTCAAAGGCTAACTTAGATGAGAAAATTATGTTTTGTAACATCACACATCTCTAAGACAGGCCTAACAATTAGACAAATGCCTGTGAGGGAATCGAATATTCCACGTTCCATTCTGGTGTACGATCTATTTGGCATTGAAGTTCACATTGCGAGTTTCAGAAACAGAATTTTAATTCTAATAGCAAGTAAATTATAGATCAGAATGGAATGAGGAATCTTTCCTCCCAAACATGCCACTTACAACCTTTTTTTCTGGGTCTGAATGATGAGTGAGTTACCTAACAAAATTTTCTCAACAAAGTTAGCCTTTGTTTGATAGATTAACATTTTAGTTATGAATATTGGTCACATACTTTTTTTTCTTCCATAGCCTGCCAAACGCATTAACTTTTTTGACTCACCTAGTACAATATTTTGATACAACAATCGATTGCTCCACGCATCATGTCCTTTCACAATGAATCTTTTGTAGTTTCTTGGTTGAAAGATCTGTTGTTGGTCTTCTTCGACTTGCCATACGACTTATTCGACGCGAAGACATTTCCAGTCAAGTCTTGGTAACGTTACGAGTGCTGTTGATGATGAAACCCAATGTCTTACAATCTTGCTGCCGACAGATCGCGTACGGTGTTCATGAACTCATCCGAACCAATGCGAACAATATAAACCTATCACGTGATTGGGTGACAATACTGACTTTGCTTGAAGTTGCTGGAGCTGGTGCCCAGGCGCCTATTGTTAAACCAGGTCCTTCTTTAACAATGGTGCATGGTGAAACCCCTGTAATGGAGCAAGAGCAGATAGAACAGGAGACTGGCGAGAAAACATTCCGACCAGTCAGAGCGGATTCACCTTTGAATGATGATAACAGCCCTAAAGCGGATTCTTCCGGTGAAACGTGGCTTTTGATAAACAAAGAAGAGCAGAGTGATGCGCCTGTCAATCAATATGATCTTGCATTCGGAGAGAATCTCAACAAACACGATAGCCGTGCATTTATCAAAGCATCAGGCACGATCGGATTTATCGTGCGCGATGCAGCGCACGTAACGCGTGGAAATATCCTTCAATGTATACATACAGCATTACTCTTTGCGGAAGCAAGTTCAAATGGTGGAGTTGATTTTAGAATTGAAGATGCTGCTTCGAAGGAGCAAGGTGGTGTTAAAAGGCAGCATCCTGTCAAAGGTAATCTTCTTTTTTAACTCTTTTGACTGTTTCTTTCCAATTTCTTAAAGGTTCCATAACAGTCATTATATCTACTACCTGTGCCATTGTTATTATTAGTAAAAATCTATTTAAAGTAGGCTAGATCAAGAATATGTAAATCACAGCAAATTAAGGCCAAATATCTACAGTATTACATTATTTGCAATAAAACTATTAATAAACATTACAGTACAAAAAAGAGTCAAGAGTTCTATGAACGATATCAATACTGCAATAAATGCTGACCTTGAAGCCCTTCGAGGTTGGCTTGAGGGCAACAAGCTATCGCTTAATGTTGTAAAGACTCACGGGATGATAATAGGTAGCAGATGTGAGCTTCTTAATATTGACTTGCCTAGTTCTTCCAAACCTGACCTTGGCATCAGTAGCGAGGAGATCACTATGGTTACAAAGTTGGTTTACTATATACAAATCTACAAAGTAAACAAATCTAAATCGATGGATATATCAAAATAAATAAATATTTTTACAATCTTTTAACAAACTAGCTAAGTGAAATAAATGAAATTTGGAGACACATTTACAAGCACTACATTTACGGTTTTGGCCATCCCACTTTTTTATCATGTTTCAAAAACTATTTAGATTTTCTGCCGAATTCATTTCATTTGGCAGTCAATTCCAGATTTTAGGTCCCAAAGATCGAAGGCTGTTTGAACCAAAGGTGACTTGGTTTTGTCTATAATGCTGTAAGTCATCGGACTTTCGTAGTGAGTAGCTAGAAGATTTTAGTTTGAAAATATCTTGCATGAAGGAAAGGTTTTAATTTTTCAGAGTCTTAAAAACTTCTATGCAGAGGACTCTTAGACGGGAAACATGCATAGAACTCTCGATTATGTTTCTTTATTTTTGCGACCTCAGCGCTTGGCGATAAAAAGCACAACTCCACCTCCACCTTCTTACCTGTATTATTGTCTTCTTAAGGTTCAAAGAAAACAAAGAAGAAGCATACCAGCCCGAAAGCATCCCGTGGTAAAATACGTGGTGGTATACCTGGATCACCAGTTAGCGAGGATGATGCAGAAATTAGTGAGAACACAAGCAATATTTACGATGCCATCTCGCTGCAGTTGCTGGATCTGATGTATGTACTGCATACAAAGGCATCAAAGATATTGGCGAATGTTGATTGGCAAGAATTCGAGGAGAGTCAAAGACAGGAGGTCAAAATGCGATGGAATAGTGTGGAAAGTGTTGACAAACTGCCTAGCACGTTAACAGGTATGGAACTTGACTTTTTTATTTGGTTTTTATATTGAAAGTGCTTCTGTTTAGCACGCAGTCAACATGTTCCCCCAATGTCTCACATTTTTTCAACGATTATAATGCACCATTTTATTGTGATTGTTTAAAGAACAGCCAACAGCAATTCTACTTGCTGTTTTTCATCGTAACAAACATGTCTTACTGTGTGAATAATAGCTCAGAAGTCTCATTCCTGCTATATTTCCAGTAAATAACTGTATTGAGTTTATTTCCTGGTCAGGAACCAACTTTGGTGCATCGATTCTTTTTAAGAATGAGTCATTGCGCGTGAAATATTTTGAATTTTATTTCAATTGTACCATTAAATTTACCGTTGTACATGTCATAGGCCTTGAAACAAGTTTTGATTGGTTTTTCCTAGGTGATTCAAACTTTGGCATGAGTTTGCTTTGGGTGAAGTGTTGGTGTCCTTTATTACAAGGAATTGCCAGACTGTGTTGTGATAACCGTAAAGAAATTAGGATGTCAGCATTAACGATTCTACAAAGAGCTTTGCTGGCTGAAGATTTGCAGTCACTTAGTGCTGCTGAATGGGAAAGTTGTTTTAATAAGGTATGTGGAGCTTGAGATATTTAGCATGACTTCTGTGCGCATGGTGATCTTTGTTTAAGAAATCAACAAAGATTGGCTATTCAGTTACACAAAAGACCTTCTGTTAACCATTAGGCATCGCAAGCTGCGCATGAGCAAAAGAACACATACACAAGGTGAATAATAGCATGCTGTTGGTGAATTGGTACGATTCTCTTATCAGGCTTGAAAAAGAAAACGAAGAATAGACCCATCTGCTTTCTTTTGGCATATTGGGGGCCCATTCTCTTCTCCGTATCTACTGTAACTCGGCTTTTCACTCGTTATAGAAAGGAAGATATGAAAAAAAACATTGGTCTAGCTTCGCAGACTCAGCCTTCTCACAGTTTTGATTCACAGACTGCAGTTCTATATAGACTATTTTCCTCATATGAGGCCCCATTCACACTGCTTCGTTTATGAAAACGGAGTACAACCTGTTGATTGAAATGGCCTGCGAACACTTGATTGATGCCTTCTTGACAGGTACAACAAAATGCTTTGTTTTGAAAGGGGATTAAAAGCACCGTTTTGGCTGACCAGTGTGAAAATGTCATATTGATAGCACATTCAATTGTAAATGGAGCAGTGCTGCGTGGATGGACAGCGAAAGACACTTGTGGCCCCAACATTGTGTTTCTAATGCTTTCACAGAATTCTTGTTCAACTCCATTGCAATACACTGTTTGATTTAACACTATTTGATTTCTCTGACAGGTATTGTTCCCAATGCTAGCAAGGTTGTTGGAAGTACCTTCTGAAGCAGATCCTTTGAAGTTGGAAGAGACAAGAATGAGAGCAGCTACTCTTCTTTGCAAGGTAGTCAAATATTTTTGACTGATGTTTGGAATTATTTAATTTCTTGTGTTCGAAACGTTTCTAGAAGTCTGTGAAGTAAGCAAAATTAGCGTTTTCTATATTCCCATCTCGAAGGAAGTTTTCACAGCAATGAACTGCTTGATGCATTTAAGGCAGCACAGAAAAGCAGCGATTTTTGCCATTGGCCAGCATTTCATTTTGAAAGGTCAGGTTGTCCAAAAACATCACGACAACACGTTTCAGATTAAATCAGTCTTTAATTTTTGAATATGTGCCCTTATAAAATCCACGAGGAACCTCATTGGGCAAACAGAACGCCATACTCGTTGCAATGTACAGAATGTTCTCGTCATCTCTGCTATTGCTATCTGATGTAGGATAACTGTCTTGGTAAACATTTATTTTGCTTTCACCTGTTGTTATCGAGCATTTCACCCTACGACAGTATCTGGAACAATTGAATTTCAGTTTCAAAGGAAACAAATTTCAGTACGTGAAAGAAATGCTCTGGTTTTTTGAGCATGTCTAAATTTTCTGAGTTATTATGAGTGGAATGATCATTGTCTTTATTGTGCAAAGTACGATTTCTAAGATGTTTTAAGATAAATATCCAGTTCTTTTCCGCAGGCTTTCCTGAAGCTGTTGAACATCCTACTCACATTATCAACATTCACTGCATTATGGATGACAATTCTGGATTTCATGGATCGATATATAAAGGCTGATAGCAGTGATCTTCTCGTATGTATCCTGAAAGAAGATTTGTTTGAATTTACTTAATTGGCAACGGTCACACTAGCTACCTTGTCCCATTGTTTCCTTTTGAAACAATAGGCTTACTACGCTGTAGTATGTGACCGCTTTTCCTTTTCACATACAACGCTGTTACAACGATTCGTTCCTTAGGCAAGGGTTCTAAAAAGCATAGCATCCAAAACAACGGGATAAGCAAGGTGCGGATCTAAATTACAGTGTTGTTTAAGCAAAGTGAGCCAATCATGATTTGCCAAGGTAATCACGTGACGAATATAATCATGTCAAAGCATTAGCCACAACGCAGGGCTCTTTGCAAAAGACTGGACGGGTACAATGTGACCGGGTGTCGACGTATAATTATAATGCCGTACTGTCTGATATTAAAGATAAATTTCAAAAAAGTGGCTGGAGTCACATTAGGTGCTTTATTGCGTTGTTGTTTCCATTCGAAGCAACGGGCTTACCACGCTGTGGTATGCGACCTCCCTTCCTGTTCACATACAACGCTGCTATAACGTTTCCTTCCTCAGACAAGAGTCCTTGCTATCCAAAATAACGGGTTAAGCAAGGTGCCGACCTAAACTACAGTGTTGTTTAAACAAAATGAGCCAATCATGATTTGCCAAGGTAAGCACGTGATGATTACTTTTGCGCCAAAGCATTAGTCACAGCACCGGCAGCTTTGCAAAAGACTGGACGGGCACAGTGTGACCGGGTGTCTATGTATTGTTATAATGCCGTTTATTGTGACGTCAGAGATGAAATTTCAAGAAAGTGAAACAATTCAGATTATGACAAGAATTGGTTGACCGCAGCCATTATCTACAAACCTTTAAGAATAATGGCTGTGGTCCACTAGAAGCTGATCCCCTTATAACCTGAATTGTTTCACTTTCTTGCAATTCATCTTAGATGTCAGAAAGTACGTCATTGTAAAGATACAAAGACACCCAGTCACATTGTGTCCGTTCGGTCTTACGAAAGCTACCTGTTCTGTGGCTAATCTTTGGCGCGAAAAAAGTCGTCACGTGATAGCCTTGGTTACTTATTTGTTTAACATCGTTGCCTTGTGGTTTTTCGAATTTCCTTGACTAATTTGCTTCTCTTTTTAGTCAGAGGCGATCCCAGAATCAATGAAAAACATGCTGCTCGTGATGTCAACATCCGGGGTGTTCGACCACAGTGAAGATGACCAGACATTACAGCTAACACATAAAGCACATGAACAACAACAGGACACAAAACGTCATTACTCTGCTCTTTGGCAAGTGACCTGGGAACGCATTGATTGCTTCCTGCCTAACTTAAGAAGAGATATGATGGCATCGAGATCACCTTTTGCGCAACGAGCCTCGTCTCCACCCATTTGTGCTGAACCCGAGGCGCAAACCATGGATACAGATAGACGATCAGTGTCTGATGATGAGTCAGCTAAAGTACCTCCAAAAGAATCAGGTATATATATTCTTAATGGTATTCAAAAGAGTTGCTGTATAATGAAGTTTTTACTGCATCAGTTGAGAGATCTCAAGAACAGGAGAATCTGGAGATGCTCCCGTCGGGGTCCCGGCGGGGTCCCGGCGGGTATCCTAGAGCCAAGCAGCATTGGGCTCAAATTGTTAAAAAAAGGTGAATGTAAAATTCTATCATGTTTTTCTTTGAATTGAAGTGCTTTCGATAATTTGATGTAAATCTGCCGTGGCAATTTTGTGATCTTTTGATTAGTTTCAAAGTGGCGGCATTTATTAATTTTGAGGCTGTGACGTGATCAAATTTATAAATCCTTAACCAGAAGAGCTACAGATTTCTGATTGCTACCATATCATAGATCTTCATAAACTGTGGTTTTGTTGAAGGTTGTTTCAATTTTCCTCGAGGAATTATATTTACGATTCTTTTATCTTTTTTGAAAATTTTCGATAAATTTTTGCAAAAATAATCAAAATCCCGCCATTTGAAAATAGTCAGGATATCAAAAAATTGCCACGGCAGATTTACACCAAATTACCTATTTTCCTTTCATATCACTCAATTCATGGAAAAATGAGTTACAATTTTACACCCACCTTTTTAAAGATTTGAAAGATTTGAGCCCTTTGCTGAACGAAGCATACTAGGACGTAAATTCGCAGATTTAGGGTAGTATTTTCCATGGAAAGTCAAGGAATTCCAAAAGAGGATATCAGTCCATGGTGCTGAATACCGGGTGAGTGGCCGAGTGGCTTATACAGTCTTCGTCAGGTGACTGAACTTAAGCTCGGTCGAGTGAGGTCAAACTCAGGATGGGTGACCTCGGAGGCCTGACCTCACAACTCACCTCGTCGTCCTTCGGAAGGGTCGTTAAACCAGGGGTCCCATGCCTGGATGCGGCATGCACAGTGGGCCCAAATTAGTTTTCGGTAGCTAGCAATCCTGACAAGCCCACTAAAAACAAATTGAAAACAAAACAAACAAACAAACAAACAAACAATACAGAATTTTCGGTAGCTAAATATTTCTCAGATGAATCATAATTCATAATAAAGATAGTCAAACAACTATATTCTAACATCTGTTACAATGCAATGTAAAGGGTAATATTTGGAATGAAGCGATTATAGAAGTTGCTTCTTGACGCAGGCAGTTGCAAATTTTCCTAGAGGAACATTTAATTTTCATTGAAACGGGTCATTCATGCTGCTTTAAAAGTCAGAGAAAAGGGTCCATCATTGCCATGTAAAATCAGAGATAAGTGGTCTGTTTAATGTTTTAAGAATTCACATCACATACGTATCCATATAGAAGCGACCCCACAGAGGAGATGCTAGGGAGTTTTGGCCTGTGCAAAAAGGGTGTTCTCTTTGAGAATTTTGACAACTTACTGTTCCTATCAGACTCCGACAGGAATTCGAAATCTTAAACAAAACAAAAGTTTCGTCGAGCAATGCAAACTTGGTAATGAAATAGTTAAAATCATCTTTGATAAATTCTTTTATCAATTCTTGCCCACATGTGTCAGGGAAACTCCTCAATCAATTTAGCAATAACAGTCCTAATCTTAACTTTTTTCTCTCCAATATTTCCTTCTTCCAACTTATTTTTTTCATAATTGATAGTGATCTTTAAGAAAAAACATTTCCGTATGTTAGCTTCACAGACAAGGGGGCCGGGCTCTGGCTAGAAAGCTCCTCAGAGTTCATTCTAGGTATCGTAAGCAATTTTTTTAGTACATTTAGCTCAATAGTCTTGTCGTATATTGAATATGTTTTGTAGCTACTGTAGATAATCACTGTAGTAATCAAGGGCTTAAATTTTGATGGAAATGAAATGAAATTTTCAAAATTTGAAGCTCGAATTGAACTCCGCCTTTTTTATAGCCCATCTCTGTGGAATTTGGATAAGGCTGTGACTCAAGAATAGGTGAATGCGCTTATACTTTCTTAACATGCGTGCTCGGACCTGTCGATGTTGTGTCATTTTTTTTTTTTTGTTTCTAAGGGTGGAGATTTCCTGCACATATCATATGTCCTTCGAGTTTTGCTCGTGTCGTTTTAATGTCTGTCTTCTAGAGCACTGACATAACAAGGGCAGATTTTGTAATACAATAGCATCAGTTGCTTTGGTTCACACCTCAATTCAAAGCGATTAGTGAGTGCAGACAAAAGAAGTTCTCTCAAGCAGAAATTCAAAACAAACGAAGACGCAAAGTTGCCCTGAAACCAGTACGGCAAACTCTCGTTTGGTGCGGGCGAAGGGAGGTTTTTAAGAGATGTAATGTGCTCATAATGAAAGAAGAAGGGTAAATCTAAAGTTCTGTCTTGGGCATTTTGTTTACTTGATTCAGGAGCTGAGCAGTGACTGCGTATATCTGAGCAATAAATGTGCTAGAATTGTAATGCCTTCTGCTCGGTTTTTGAGTCAAATAAACAAAATGCCCCAGACAGAACTTTAGATTTACCCTTCTTCTTTCATTATGAGCACATTACATCTCTTAAAAACCTCCCTTCGCCCGCACCAAACGAGAGTTCGCCGTACTGGTTTCAGGGCAACTTTGCGTCTTCGTTTGTTTTCAGTTTCTGCTTGAAAGAATTTCTTTTGTCTGCGTTCGCTAATCGTTTTGAATTGAGGTGTGAACCAAAGCGACTGATGCTATTGTATTACAAAATCTGCCCTTGCTCACTGACATAGTAGCACTTATGAAGCTTCATTATTCCACGTTGCCGCAAAATTTAACGTTTCTTTGTGTTTATTCTCAGATCTTCCAAAACAATCCGAAGAAGCAACTGCCGAAGACACTCCTAAAGAAACCCCTGTCCAGCGAGCACCATCCCCAGCACAAAGGGTACCAACTCCAACGAACGTGTCTCTTGATTCTCATCACCCATCAAGCAGTGTCGTGCTGCATTCACCTTTACCTGCCCCTCAAAACAGACAGCTGATATTAACATCCGGCCCCCAAGCCCCTGGTATGCCTATCATTCTAGCTCCACGACCACTGTTAAACCAGGAAGCCAAAAGTGACGATGAGAACAGTATGAAAAGACCCGGTAGTCTTCCTTTGCAGATGGCCTCAACCGAAATAACAAGTGAGGTTCCCGAAAAAGAGGTTGATGCTAGTGGAAAAACTGAAGACGGTGAAGCGGACGAGAAGAAGAATTTTCAACAAGAGAAAATGCCCAAAATAATGACTAATACGGTTTATGATATTTAAGGGAATTTATGTTGCACTCTTGAGCCAGGCAGGGAATATAGTAGCTTGACAGTTTCTGTAGACCATTCAATCAATCAGTCAATCCACACTGTCATGGTGTATTTACGGGGAGCTGTGTGCCTATAATTTTGGTCTATAATTTTCCGTAATTCAAATTTTAGGGTTTATGAAGATAAACCTAACAAATACCTCAATACAATAAGCACCCACGTATAAGAACCTACAATTTTGCAAGCCATTTTGGCTTCGTGCATAGTGAATTCAATGGGTTGTTTCTTATTAACTGTGGGGTTTGATTCGGCAATTTTAGCCTGTAACAGTTTGCTGTATTTGGGATGTTTGAAAGGAAATAGAAATTAATCTCTCTCTAGCCATTAGTGACCATATTGTTCGTTAGTATTCCATTAAATATGGTGTACCCCGAACAGTTTTCTTTGCAACATTTATGGACCCCAAAATAAGAATCAACAAGGGGGGTTAGGTCATGGAAAATTAGCATGAACCTCCCTGTATTGAAAACTATAAGGTACCCCGTACCACTCGGTTTCAATGTACCAGCATATGTGTATATAGCATGATGCAACTTTGGAGTTTACATGGCGAAGATGCATGGTCTTGCATAAAACTTACATCTTTGAAGGAGAAACTCTTGGTGAAAAATGTTTCAAAAACTAGTAAAGTCTAGGCCAGACCTTAATAATGGGGGATTTAGCAAAGACTCTGTTCAGTATCAGTTAAGTTATCGCTTCAATTGACCAGCAGTTTTGTCAACCAAGATCTTGTACAACTCACTGAACAATATGTGATATGTTGCAAGCGATTTACTTTCAGGTTTTCGTAGCGACATGAAAGTTTAAGAACAGATATGTCCTAGCTGGGCAAAACATTTCATCGCGATCAAGAATCTTGACGGTCTTGTCTTATCGTCATCAAAATGAGTCGAAGGTTGTCTCCTACCCTTTAGACTGTCATAGATGTCCTTAGTTGTTACAAAGATTGTAGTCTCTGTCACCAAGAATATCCCACATTCCTTACAGAGGGACATTGATGAATTTAGAAAGACACGTATCACTGGACTTAGCACATTGGAGAAACATAGACGTGAAAAGCAAACCCCGGGAAACCTTACTCAGCCAGTCGTCGCTCTGTCTATTATGCGATGGCTCAAATTTCTTAGGATATTACTTTATTTGGAATTTAGTAGCAATGAATTGGTATTATACAATGATAAGCACTAAAGAGAAATTGTTGTTATTTCTGACTCTTTTTATCTGCAATTTCCGCAACGTTATACAAAAGCTCCTTCTGATACCGAATAAGTCATGGAGTATTTGCAAAAAATGTTTAGTCGTGAATTAGCCATTAATGTTTAACACGGATAGCTTTGAGCATGCTTTGAGTGAATTAATGACTTACAGTACAGGGTGTCTCAAGAAAATTGTTCGACGTTTGACTAAATACTAAAAAGTGACGATACGCTGAATGGACACTTGGTCAAGTAGCCCTTTTCCTGAGATTTTAAATTAATTTTTGACACAAGAATCTTGCAAATCCGCTAAAAATTAATGGAGTTACAAGCCTTTGAAGTTCACGTTTGTGCGAAAACTGATACCAGAAGCCTCGAAATGGCATTTTTGGTAAAAATCTTATCGACCATCGTTTCTTCTATTTCTCAATTGTTTCAGGGCGAACCAAATGGGATTTGAACAGGTTTTCGATAACCTAACTTTCAAGCACATGGATGCTTTGGGGAAACAGATTCAGTCTGTCGTTGATTATGTTTTGAACCACTGGTTTTGGACGTATGCAATGTTAAGCAAATTTTGACAATGATCACAAAGATTAAATTACTTTGGCAGTCCCATTTGGTTTGCGCTGATATCAACGAGAGGTATGACATTAGACTTATGCCTTTTCGTCCCTTGTTTCCCTGCGTTCCTTGATCAAGAGGGACTAATATCATTACACTTAAATAGTGGGCCCACTTTAGGCCCGCGTAGGGTGGTTCCGTAGTCACCAATCAAATCGCTAGAATTCAGTTTTTAACCAATCAGGGGCCGCTATTCAGAATGTTGTTGTTGTTGCTCTTAAAGAACGGTTGAAGCAGCCTTGAGTTCTCACAGCTTCGATGGATCTATTTTGCTTCTACAGAGGAAGATTACTGCCTAAAACGTATGCATTTTGCGCTTTGTAGGTCAACACAACATCATACTTTGTACTAAAACTTCGCTTTTCAATGTTCGAGCTCTTTAAACCAGATTTTGGAGCGATTTTGTTGAGTGTACGAGAAGTCCCACCTCTTTAGGCCATTTTGAAAAAGTGGGCCCATTATATAAGCGTTATATTATGAGTCCCTATTGACCAAGTGATATCAGCAAATCAAAGAACGCAGGGAAACAAGGGACGAAAAGGCATAAGTCTAGTATGACATTAGACAAGCTTCTTTTACCTCGGTCTTTGAGCTTTTTGCATTACAAGTAATCTGGGGGGTCTCTGGTTTCAGCTATCGCATATATTTGATCTTTGAAAGTTCGCAACTCAGTGAATTTTCTGCCGACTTGCAAGATTCTGGTCTCCAAAATTACTTCACAATCTTAGGAAGAGGGTTACCGTCCCATGAGTCTGTTTATGTTATCGTTATTTTTCAACTGTCAGAAAATATTTGAACAGGACTGGAATCGCCCACCAGAGTTTCCTAGGGGGAGCACTTAGCATATGCACTTACGAGGAGGTAAGTCTGATATTTCTTGGAAGTGATATCACGAATATAACTTCGTGAATAAAATGAAGTTATATTGATGAAATTTTGTTGGCATCAAACAGTGTCAAACAAATATTTCTTGGTTCGTCAGAGCCAATACTGACCTCTATCTGCATTGTTTCGGGGTATGATTCATTTACAGGTGTATAAGTATAAAATGAGCTGATGTTTTTTGGGTTGCAATGAGGCAGAGCTAATGGTTTTGTACCCTGGGTACCAGACTCTCCCAAAAAAGAAATTTTCTTTTTTGGGAGAGTCTGGTACCCAGGGTAATGGTTTTGGCTTGTTGCCTGAAATTTCTGTTTCAGTCGCAACTTGGGGATGTGCACTGCAAGGAATGACCCAAGCACTCCACTCCACGTGCACTCCACATTCACTCCACAACATAATTTTTACGGTGATGTGCACTCCAAGGAATTTTTGCACCCCTGCTTTAGAAATTTTCCTTTCAAATGATATCCGGCGTTAGAGAAAAACGACGAAAACTGTACTCCGAAACGTAAAAAGTAAACGGGAAAATGACCAAATAACAGCTCACTCGAACAAACTATCCATTGTGGCAACCTGCCCAAGAAAAATTGTCTTCTTTTGATACCTGGGCGCTAGAAACTGAGGCAGAAACGATACCCGAGAAGGAGTGCACATCCCGTCTGCAAAACATACTAAGTGCCCCCCGAGCAACAACCAAATCTCACTTGACTAACATACAACAGCAACACTAATCAACTAAATACAAATGAGGAGAATTGTAAATGCAGCGAAATGTCTTGAGAAGGAGCTCGGGCTGATCGAGGAGAGAGCTCCCCCTGCCTTAAAATGGCTATTCGAAATTTATCAATAGTTTCAATAGTTGGTCAGCTTTTGATAAAGTTCAAGGAGACAGCATGAATGTAACAATGCACGTAAATGCGGACTTCTATCGGTAATGGTGTTCAAGAAATACCACCTGGTGAACATTTTTAAGATCAACGGGAATCCTATTCCAGTACATTTCTCTAAATTATCGCACAGACCTAAGACCACATTGAAGGATATTTTTTAGAGTTACTAAAAAGTACCAACCATATTGATGAACAGATTCCACCATTGCAAGAAAGAATGAAAAGAAGAAAGCGCAATCTTGTTTACACAATCATGCACAAAATCGCGCTCCAAATCAAGCAATTTTAACTGCAAGAGATGCGAGATCATGCAGCTTTAACCCTAGCAAGACTGGGGGGATGGGCACAAAGTTCCACCCCCTAGTGAATTTTTCAACGCAAGCTCTCTGAGAATATCTCTTTGAATAGTCTGGTTTTTTGTGACTTTTAGTTTTTATCCAGGAGACATCCTTTCGTTTTAATTTAAAAAGTTTTGACCCTGATTCAGGGTGTATTCAGGGTGGCAACGCATAATTTTAAATCAAGTGCTCCTCAAAATAAATACTTTTTCAATCATAACTTTTGAACCATTGGCTCTGTACCAATGAAGCATAAAAGCATACATTACTGAACTTATATCTAATTTATTGTTTTTGATGACGTCATCAACTTTTATCTACATTTATAGCATTTCTGCTATATCAAGATTTATTTTACCTACATTTATAGCATTTCTGCTATACATTTATACCATAGTCATTTTATACCAAGCTATAGCAAATTTTACATAAAATTGTTCTTTTTCGCGCACGAAATGAATACATGCTGACATCAACAAAAATGTTGAAACGAAGAATAATTACCTCGTTTTGAAAACGAATTCATATGCTCATTATTGCTCAAAGAAACAAAATGGCGCGGGAGAAGAGAACCATTAGAAAGAGGAAAAGGAGCAGGAAATAATTCCAACGATGGCAATTTGTCAATACTTTCTCAAAGGCACTTGCAAATTTGGTAGCAGCTGTCGAAATGAACATCCTTCGGGTATGTTTTTGAGAATCTTGCCTGTTGGCACGCTGTCCACGTGGAAGATGCCCTTTTTCAGGAGCAGTTGATGATGGCCTAAAAGCTCTTCTTCTTCTTATTAGTCTTTGTGCTGGGCTGGCGGGGGGGGATGGCGGCATTAAGAAGAAGAAGAAAAAGAAGAAGAGCTTTTTAGGCCAACTGCTTAAGGCCAGATTGGAAAGTTTGCAGAATGCGCGGGGGATCTCTCCTTCGTGCGAATGCTTGCGCGGCTGTATTTGTGTCACTAAACAATAGTTCTATTGTTTCCTTTTGTTGTTTTACGAAAATTTCACGGCTGGAACCGCAGCTGAAATTTTAAGTGTGCGGCAGAGAAATCGGCCGCGCAAGGCAAACTTTCCAATCTGGGCTTAAGGGCCGTCCAAAAATCCATTTCATCACATCACGGATAGCGGAATTTGGAGAATTTAGCTGCTAACTTCAGATACCCCCTCCCCCCTCCGCTTAACGGACATACAGAATTTAGTGTTTACCTGTCTCGCTAAATGTTTCATCGCAATCGTTACAAACCTTCAATCAACTGTTAACAAGGAGAACCTCTTCTTAGGCCGTTTTTGTCTCTGCTTTACATCATCCAGCGTTGAAACTTTGCAAAATATGATTGAAAACATTGTTAGGTTCCATTTCATCACACTTAACGGATTAGTAATAAACCCCCTCCCCCTGTAACGCCCAAGTTCCGCTATCCGTGATGAAATGGATTTTTAGACTACCCCTTACTACCTGGCTTTTTTGATTCCACAGCATAGGATTTCATAGCAAATATATCTCTTACTAAGTTTTTACAAAAACAATTACCTGAACTGTTTGTTTCTTTCAAAAGTTTAAAATTTTGGTCTTCGCCAATATTTTCTGATTTGAAAATCATCTGATTTTGGGGCTGTCCAAAATCCAAAACTCCTTTTTGTCCTGGATAGCGGAATTGGCCATTACAGGGGGGGGGGGGGTTATCAACAACCCTTTAAGCATGACGGAATGGAACCTGAGACAGAAATGGCCTAAGAAGAGGTTCTCCTTGATCACAACTGAAGGTTTATATCAACCTCAATGAAACAATTTGTGAGATAGGTGAACACTAAATTTTGTATGTCTGTTGAGAGGAAGGGGGGGGGGTGGTATCAAAATTTAGTGCCCCAAATTCCACTATCCATGATGAAATGGATATTTGGATGGCCCCTTATATGATTTATTTGACTTTTAAGTTGCTTACTTGATTGTGTTGCTTACTTCATCACTATCAACTGTAATGTGGTTTGCTAAGGTGTGCTGCATTGCAGGGGTGACTCTTGGTTGATTTCAGGGGGGGGGGGGTATAAGTAAATGGTGAAATGAGCATGACAGTATGAAGGATCAAATCTTTCTCTCTGCAATATTATAGGTGGCTTTGGCAAATCAAGTTCATTTGGAGGATTGGCAAAGGTTAGCTTACTTTACTATACTTCATTAGTCAATATAGATAAAAGTGTTCTGATGCAGTGGTGTAAGTAAGTAAGTAAGTAAGTAGTAGTTTTATAGTCTTTTATCTAGCCCAAGGCTACTCAAACGACTTTACATCTTACCCCCTGGTCACTATGCTTAGTAGCATATAGCAGGGTGCAGCCACAGACAGCGCTCATAACTACGGACCAGGTACCCATTTTATACTCCTGGGTGGAGAGAGGCACAATTTGTGTTAACACCTTGCCCAAGGATGCTATCCTCAAATGTGGCCAGTGCCGGTATCGAACACACGACCCTTGGATTGTGAGCCCGACGCCTTACCACTGTGCCACCGAGGCCACAAACGACTTGCAGGCAGACCAGTCAGGTGGATAGGGTTGAAGCCCCAGCACATGAATTTCATGACAAGGGGTTGGAGGCTCAATTATAAAGGTCTCCTTTGTGCATGCTAGCCAATTCAGACTTCCCATACCATGGTAAGTTGAAAACCAAATGTGCTCCTAATTCAGCACCAGAAAATTCAGCATCAAGTAAAATGTCTCCATCTTTTTCATGGGCATAGTGAGAGATGAAATTTGGGGGATGCCCAATAAAATTTCCATTGTTTGCAAAACTTTTTGCTCAAATTAAGACCGATTTCTACCTTATTATGGCCATTTTTGCAAATTTTTCCAAAGCTGGCTGGCTGTAGCTCCCCAACCCCCTGTCTCCTGCCGCTATGATCTTATTTACATTTATTTTGCAATGCTTTTTTTCATTTCAGAGTTCATTTGGCTCTACAGGATGGCAGGGAGGTAGTGCCAGTCAGGAAACTGACAAAATTATGTAAGTAAACACTGTCCATTATTCACATTAGATTTTCTGGCCCAGGTTTGCATAAGTTTGAAAGGAGGAGCACTGCAACTGCCCTGAAGAAGTCCTGCATGACAAGCTGAAATATTGGCATCTGATATATGTTTCTTAATTTCACACATATTTGCTGTTGTTCTTTGTTGCATTGCAGTGTTCCTGCTCTCAAACTTATTCACATAATTATCACTGCCAACATCCATGGATCTGACAAGTGACATTGGTATCATGTCCTTTTGTTGTTTGATTTATTCCAGGTTTGGATTCTTGACCAAATTTATCAAAATACACCTTTCAAACTGCAATGGTTTGAGTGAGAAAGTTGATAGCAAATGTTTTCAGTTTTAAACAACAGCAACAATAATATGCTATCAACTGAACCATTTAGATTAATTAAGTTAAATGGCAACATTGTAGTATTCAGTTTTGCAGTGATCATTCCAATGTGGCTCTATAGGGTGTCTGATAAAATGCTTCCCAGTTCTAAACTTGAATATCTCTTGATCTGCTCATCCTAGCAAAACAAATATAGAATTTCCTAAAGGTGTAGTACTGCAGTTACTAAATGAGCTCTAGTATGATGAAATTGAGCAATGTGAAAAAAACAGGGAGTTCTCTCAAGTACCAAGTAAATGGAGGGGGGATGAGAATCATCAGGGGGTTAGAAATTGTTTAGTATAAAAATAATTGTGGGCTGGAAAAATCTGGGGTGGTTTGGAGACATTGAAAATAGTTGTTTTCTTAACAAAGTTTGTTAAACACTATCTTTTCTGTATTTTTGTAAAAAGTGATGTTGCTGATGCCTTTACCCACACACTGTCATTCTGCTGAATGGGCTTCTTCTTGTGTTCATTCATTATTGTACCATATTTTACCATTCATCTTGTACAGTATATATTTCATCTCTGCAGCCAGTCCATCAAGCAAGATATGCAGTCATGGGAAACATCAAAGATATGGCCATTCTCATCATTTTCTCCAAGCAAAGAAAGACCTTGTTTGTCAGGTTTCTTGCTGTGTTATTTCTTTACACTTTATCAGGAGGAAACTGTTTATCCACCTTTGTATTTTTCAGTGAATGAGTCGAAACTTGAATATGGAGCACAGGCAGCCCCATTAAAAAGTAGGAAAAAACTACACAAAGTGTGTCTTCTGCGAGAGAGGCACAGCGAAACATGGCATCTGCAAAGGAGTAATGAGGACTGAACGATGCACCTATTTGCAGAGGAGAATGGAAAGAGTGCCTCTGCTGGCTCCTCTCTCTCCTCTTTAAATGTCGCACCATTCATTCCTCATGCTACTTTGCAGATGACGTGGTTCGCCATGTCGCAATCGCAGAAGATGCATTTTATCTGGTTTTTTATGGTTTAAGGGGGCTTTATTGTTATTATTATTATTCATTTATTTATTGTTGGATAGTAAGAGATAGCTACAGTAGATAGCTAATTAATTCCAACTCTAAAAAATTAAAATACAAAATAATCCTTTAAAATACAAGTAATATTCAATAAAAACGTGGATAAAATATTTACATGCCATCAAAAATATATAGTATAAAAGCAGAAATCTAAAATTGTTTTATCATAAAAAGCCCAAATTCGGAATAAAAGGCTCTCCGTGTATGGAGCGGAAAACTAGACTATCAGCTAGATACACCTTACTCACCACTAATATTCATTTGAGATGAATGATGCAAATCCCAGCACAGCAAGATATCTACACTATGCCTGATTTGCTGCAAGTACACGCACATAAATGTTTCATGCGTTGCCGAGATTAATGCATGCTGTTAGGCTCTTTGGATTTATCTCCACAGCTTATTGAGGTGAATAAGGCAGTTTAAAAGAACTTGGGTCATTGTGAATAGTGTTCATATTGGTTGCTTCCAATCATCGGATAAGTAATGATGTTTTTCTATATTATGCAAAGTTTTTCACTTTCTTGAAAAGGAGACCGATTGGGCCAGAAAGTAGTTCCTACATTTGGAAATTCATATCTCCAAGAGCACGTCAAGGAATTGAATAAATCGAATTCTACTTGATTCTACTTGAAGTATCCTTGTAATTTTTCATGCATTTTTAAAAGCAGTGAAAATATGGCTAAATTCGACTTTACGAAGATTTCATGGCTTCGAAATAGCTGAGAGAGAGCCTAAAACATTCGATAGGAAATGAATTGTTTGATAAACATGACAGTTTTTCGACCTCATGACAATAAATGTGCAGACGACATAGAAATTTTTTTTGTGTAAGAAATTTCTTTGTAATTTGAATGAGACTTATCAGGACTACTTTCAGACATTTCGTGAACAGGGGATCAGGGCTCAAAGAATATTTTTCTTCCTGGCAGCAAGCCAAGTACCTTCATTACTTTTTACACACTTTCTTCTCCTTTCCCAATAAACCACCCCATTCTATCCCTTTACCTTTGTCTCCTTCTTTCTTCCCCTTTCCTTCCTCCCTTCTTTCTTTCCTTTCTTTCCCCTTCCTTCCGTTCGTTTTTCCTTTCTTCCTTCCTGGGAAATTTGAGCATTTCAGCTACCTTCCTAGCAGCGCCGCTACCACGCTACTTCGTTTTTTTGAACCCAGCATGGGATTTTGTTTAAGTTGAATTTACCTACAGGGTGTCTCATAAAAAACTTCTCCGTTTTAAATTCAAATATTTTTCGACCTGCTCATACTAGCAAAACGAATAAAAAATTTTCTAAAAGCGTAATAATGCAGTTACTAAATGGGCACTGGTTTAGTAAGATTTGGCAACAGAAACGAAACTGAGGTCTGTCAAGTCTGAATCGACTTTTCACCATTTGTGAGCAACGTTTCCAATATCAACATGTGCAATTAACCACGCCGATATGATTAGCCTACTTTTTAAATTTATTTCAACATTAATAACACCCCTGCTAATGAATTATCTGAAGTTTATCAAGCCCCATTTCTTAAGAAGGATGGGGATTATTCAAAACAACTCTGCTCAAGGTACGATTTATTTTATTGTTATATGTTAATGTCAAAGACTATATCGTGCAACACGCTTAAAATAAGATTTTTTTGCGATGGGGATTATTGTTGCAAAAGTTGTAAGCATTTTAATGTACATGCTGATACTGTAAAACGCTGCTTACAAATGCTGAAAAGTTTATTCAGATGTGACGATGCCCCTGTTTTCGTTTCTTTTCCTCAATCTTATCAAACTAGTCCTCATTTAGTAACTGCACTACTACGCTTTAGAAAATGTGTCCCATTGTGTTACAAGGATAAGCTGGTCAAGAGATATTTGAACTTAGAACTGGGAAGCTTCTTATGAAACATATTGTATATTTTCGGTATCAATAAAAACGCGAGAATGATCACGACAGTTTTTCGGTTTTTCCGCTGTCGGTAAGATTTTAATCGATTCCCAGCCCAACCCAGTACTTCCGGTGTTGTGAATTTTGAAACGCCTAAATTTCTTCTTTGGAATATCGAGTAAATATATCGAAATATCCATTATTTTGTTGCCCCAGGATAGACTCATTACATAAGTCCCGCTAACTTTCGCATGGTGTTGTTGTTGTTGTTGTTGTTTTGTTGTTGTTGTTGTTGTTTCTTCTGTTGTAGCGACAAGTCTGCAGGGGAGTGAAACAAGAGACTTTTTTGTATTGAGTCTAGCCCTAGTATATTTTTTCAAAATTTATCAAAATGACGTTTATTTTGTTCCAGATTTAAAAGACTACTCTCCTGAGGAAATTCGATTGGAAGCATACAAAGCGAAGGTGTCAGGAACAACAAATGAATATGTAAGATATACCTTTCACATGCCTCAAAATATATAAAGTTGTTTTTCAACGATGAGTAATTCATTTCCATATCAATAAGTGCAATAATTTTCGACAGAGATTGTTGAAAGCTAAATAACATCTCCTGGAAAAGTTTGAAAAGAATTAGCTCTTTCATTTTTACAGTCAAAGCGGAAGAAGCGTTCTATGTAAATTCGAAGATTATTTGACAATAGATTTTCATGATCGGATGAATATTCGAATATTGCTTTACGATTAGCTACTCGTTTTATTCGAATACCGCTTCCGTGGGGCAAAGTATAGTCGGTTACAATAGGAGTCATTCCCCCCCCCCTTGAAACCACAATGAACGAAATATTCAAGGATTTGGTCATGCAAAGAAAACGATGTTCAGTGAAGACACTTTTTGTTGCTCTGCCCCTTTTTTGATGTTCAAAGGACTGATCTTCTGGCTGAAATATACACTCTTGTACGACCATATGGATATGCAAATCTTGCAAATAATGTTCTGTTGCAAATGTTATTGTATAGCAACAACAATTTTCCAAAAGATTTCAGTAGAAGCATAGTCACAAAGCATCCTTGAGTTAACAATACGTTTGATACATAGCATTGGTCGCTTTGAATAAATTATCTCGCCCCGATCCCAGTAAGCCAACAATTATTTAGTTAACTTTCATATGTAAAGTCTGTCTCAAATTATGTATAAGGTGAGATCTGTGTAAACGCAAAATTACTCATAACAGCAGCAAACATTTTGTCTGTTATTATTCGTGGACATTTTTCACCTGATATCTAATTTGAGACAGAGTGGAGTGTTCTTTGCTTCTTTTTTTCTCATGTCTTCTTTTTCCTTTCTTAATTCAAATCTAAGTCGTCTAGTTCTTTGTGATGCCACGGAGTAGTCACAGTATTTTGCACCCAGTGGCATCGTCCTCGTAGTGTAGTTAAGTATTCTGTAAGTAGTGTAACTAGTAAATTTGTATTGTAAATTTTTATTGAAATGTAAAAAATAGTCCCCATTTTGAAGCTGTATTGTCACGAGTCTCTGTTTGAAGCCATAAACACCAACTGAGACTCATGGAATCAGTCTACAATATCCTTCCAAGTGGTGTGCGTTTCCTGACTCGCTCGGGAGTATTTTATGGTAATTAATTTCATGTCGTTTTGCTTTCAGTTAAATGGGATCAAGCAAATTTCTGATCAGTTCATGAAAAGAAGAAGTGAACTCAAGTCTCTCACTGCAACGTCATGGGTAATTCAACTTGCTTTAATTCGATTGAATATGATTTTGATTTGATCCTGGACTGGCTTAACCGTCTCATTTCTACTGAAAAGAAGTTTGTTTTTCTTTGCAAGATTTGTATGCGATTCTTTTTGAAAAACAGTATGTTTAAAGCAAGCTGCGCGGGAATGGAATATGCAACGCAGTAACTGTGACCCAAACTGATTTTTGATAGCATTGACGTTAAAATACAAAAGTAACAGTGCCACAGGTTCGAGTCCTGCTTGGATTATTAAGCTATTATTTATACAGTGCAATTATTCTAGAAATTGCCGTGTAACATATCTACTCTGCAGCTTACAATGCAATTTTTCTTTGCTCTTATAGCGATTGCCAGAAATTAGGAGTAAAATTTTCTAGGGTCACTGCACCGTGCAACAGTTGGTGCTGTAACTTGCTGTGCTATCCTGACTTTCACAGACCACATACAGTTGATAAATGTAGTTTGCCCAAGTCTCAATGACAGCTGCGCAGCCAAGATCATTGCAAGTTACAGAAATCATTGCAGCGCTTAACACTCCAATGACAAACTCTTGGCAATTTCCCCAGTCGCTATTGCAAGAAAAGTTTTGGAGAAAAGTCGCACCGTGTAACACTAACTTTGTGACTGGTGTAATTTTCCTTCCACCATCATTGTTCTGCTATCCTGCTATTTCTTAATTGTTGTCATTAGCTGTCATGTGAGACATTGAATAGGTAACTCATTTCATTAATCGTAGAACCAAGAGCTTCAAAAAGCAACCGGACAAACTGCACCGAATTCTGGTGGTCTATTCCAAACACAGAAGTCAACCAGCAGCTTATTTTCCAGCCCTTCTTCTTTATTCTCGAAACCACAACAGCAGTCTGGAACCGGAGGGCTTTTTAGTTCCGGAACGGCAAAACAGTCACTCTTCGGTAGCACAACAGGACAATCCTTGTTTGGTCAACAACCAACTTTAGGGTCCGCACAACAATCGGCATTCGGGTCAACGCAATCAGCTTTCGGATCGGGACAATCTGCATTTGGTTCTGGACAGCAGTCTTCGTTTGGATCAACACAATCTGCTTTCAGCTCTACTCAGCAATCCAGCATTGGCAGTGGGCAATCTTTATTCCGCTCACAGCAATCCGCCTTTGGTTCAGGAACTCAACCGTTGTTCGGATCACAGCCATCTGCTTCTACTTCGTCATTATTTGGGCAGAATACTACAAACCAGCAAGGTAGATATATCGTAATAGATACCTTATAGATATTTCCAGTTTTGCGGATATGAGTTTGCTTTTGTTGTAGCCTTTATTTCAAGTCCCTGAATTCGTTTGTTTAAGGTTTTACCATTTTTTCAATAACAATGGCACAGTTAAGTCTTTTCGGCTCAATTTTGATCAAATCGATACTTTCTACTAAGTCTTTTGGATAAGATTTTAACACATTTGATTATCAAAGTAAGGTAAAGGAGGGTGACAGATGCAACACCATAGATGCAACAACCACACCGTAATCTGTTGAAAGGAAACTAGGCCCTGTTCACACTACTCCGTTTTTGTTAGTATCCGTTTTTGTTGCATCGAAGCTACCGTTCACACTGCTTCGTTTTCGTACAAAAACGGAGAGAAAAACCTCCGTTTTTGTGCGTTCACACTGATCTGCCCGATACAGTGGCGTGGTGGCTCAACATTGGCTGGGGGGGCACAACCAGTTTTGGCGCCCCCTATAAAACTGTGACTGTTGTTTGTTGTACAATGTGCCATGGCTATTCAAAGGTAGTTAATTCTAGACTATATTTTGAAATCGAATAACTATGTTTGTTTATAATCCCGTTGGAATCGAAAAAAACAGTCTAGGATGAGCCTAAATCTTTTTCGCGAGCGGAGCGAGCGAAAATTTTTGAGACCATGGTCTTCATATCGTTGGAAAATGCTCCCTCTGTGAAGAATTTACCATTTTACTGTGAAAAGGAATCTGGAATAATGAGGGCTCTCGGGGAATATTTGGAAAATAGAGTATCAATATCTCGAAGACTATGAAGTAAGCAAATAAAACTTAAATGATTCCCTTCGTTCTCTTTTGGATAGTTAGCAACAATAGACATTCACCTTTATGCCCAAACTCTTGATATTCATCCTTTCCACCTTTACGTAAAGTCATCTGGATCCATTGTGACGTTCAAATGAGTAAAAATGGTATCGAAGTCTTGCACCCCCATCCTGGATAGGATACTGAAGCCCAACGAACTGGCTTATGTTGATTTTTACAAGGAAGTCAATCGCAGAAGATCTTTGCGAATATGTTTTTCTGGCTTGGCCTGATTTATTAAATTAAAAGCTCAAAGCTTTAAAAGCTAAGTTCACACTGGAATTAAATATCTTAGAGCCCTTAGAATTGCGATAAAAATTGTATTCTCCAAATACATTTTGAACGTGTTTCTGGTGAGCTATTAGTGAGCTACCTTGTCCTTATCGACTGTTCAATTCTAATTCCATTCCATCAAAACATCTTTAAGGGTCAGAAGTCTATAGTTGAGGCAAAACTATTTCGCATGCTTTCTTCTGTCGCATTTGTGCATCTCTACGTGATTTAGTGTGAATCAGGCTGTCTGGCATTTTGCGCCCCCTCAAAACACTGGGCGCCTTCGGCGCCCCCATCTTCTCACTTCGCTGGGGGGCACGTGCCCCCCGGCCCCCCCGGCCCCCCCCGGCCACCACGCCACTGGCCCGATAACAAAAACGCAGCGAAAAACATCCGTTTTTGTGCGTTGACATTACTCGATTTTTTGTGAAGCTCATTGTTGGATATTGGAGCTTTTTCAAAAACCTCCGTTTTTGTACGTTCACATTGATCGAATGCGTTTTCAAAAACCTCCGTTTTTGTGGATATCCACTTTTGACAGCGTTTTCGAAAACCTCCGTTTTTGTTGCGTTTTTGTGCGGATCAGTGTGAACACTTTCACAAAAAACGGAGGTTTTTCTCTCCGTTTTTGTACAAAAACGGAGTAGTGTGAACGGGGCCTAAGAAACAGCAGCCAAAATAAGCATGTAACTTTAGAGAAAACTTTTGAATCCTGCAAGAGAAAAACGAATTTATCTTAAGACTTGATAGGTAAGAAATAAGTTGATAACTCACTAGTAGTTCCGATTAAGAACAACGTTGAATAGCCAAAAACGCGCTTCATCGCACGCTCTTCAGTACGGTTTGTGCGAAGAACAAATTAACGCCACAAACAGGCCACATTATTGCCAGACGAAGATCAGAAAATCGAAAATCACATGTTCATAATGCTGAGCCACTCATTGGCAAAATCCCATCAACAGTCGCCAAAACTCGTTTATGATTTGACGATTAGCTCTTCAGTTCGCAGTTTTAGGACTTAAAGTACTTGATTTTCTTAATGCCACGCATTTTTCATTGCAGGCTCTGGATTGTTCTCTCAAACTCCACAAACTGGAAAGGGTCTGTTCTCACAACAAACAACCCCAGCCACTCCAGGGCTTTTTGGCCAACAGCAGCAACAACAAAGTAGCCAGCCTAGTGGAACATTATTCGGGCAACAGCAAAACACTGCACCAAAACAGGGCCTGTTTACACAACAAAACTTATTCGGTCAAGCTAATCAACAGCAACAACAACAACAACAACAACAACAACAGCGTAATCCATTTGGGCAAACTAGCACTGGATTATTTGGCGCACAGCAGACTGGAAGTGCTCAATTAGTAACACCGTCGCAGCAGCCTGCAGTTTTACAGGTAAGAAGAGCTTCAAGTTTGATTATCACTTCTCCGTGTGTTTTATTTCATCATGATGTTTGCATTTACTTTCTCATTCATTCATGTTATCTTTCTATCCATGATGGTGGCTCCTCAGTTTGAATAAGGGATTATGGAGGACTTTGCTCAAAACCTATGATAATTTGCAGTGGATTCAAAATATGCTATATGTAACCAACTCAAATGAAAGATAATGATATAGGAAACAATGAAAAATCGAAAATAAGCAGGAGATCGTCTATGCGGCTTTTCTTGAATTCCCTTTGGGTGGATGAATGTTTGACTTGGTCCAAAGTTTGGCACCTCCTTACGAAAGCATTTGTGCCTAACTGACGATTCTAATAAGAGCAACAAAAGGATGCATGATGTTCATTCTAAATTCTTGAATTTCTGTTTCAATGCAGAATCTTTACTGCTTACTTATTAATATCCTACCTTCATGCTTACTAATTGATATCGTACCTTCACAGTTTCAAAAAAAAAACCATTTAGAGACAGACACTTTTTCCTTTTGCTTTTACTGTAAATTTTGAACATTATTGTATATAAGTTTTAGATATTGTAAATAAGGTTTTATAGTTTGATTTATAGTTTGTTTTATAGCTTTCTTCCTTTCATATTTTATTGTAATTAATGTTTTTATCGAAGGGCCCCTTGAAAATCAACTTGTTGAAGGGCGACCCTCCTTAAAAGAATTAAATATGAAAGATCAAAATATAATACACTTGCAAGTTAAACCAGCTCGAACTCGACCAGATTATTCAACATTGCTTCGTTCTGAATGGTCAATCCAAACAGTCAATTTCAGTGTTGCTATGTATCTCAGTGTTCCCTGTGGTATCGTTTTGCAATTGTATGTTAATCGTAAATGTTATGGGAATATGAGAAAGCAGGTCAATTTTATTGATTGAAATTTTGTCTGGTTTAGGTAAAGCTCGTTGTCAGTGTCTGTGTGAATAGGGTACAATCATGCCATTTCTCCGTTCAAAAGGAAACTGGCTTCTACTAACGAAATACATAAAACTTTCAATGTGTTGAAAATTTCTGATCAATATGAATTAAAAATCTTAAAACTAATGCATCCTTACGTTAATAAGAAGGAAAACCTGCCCGACGTATTTCAGAATCTGTTTCGAACAAGGTGATCTTTTCACAGCTATCGGACAAGGAGTGAAGATTTATTTGAACTTCCAAAAACAAGAAATCGTTTCGGTGATTGTCCAATTCTATAAAAGGAGCCAAGATATGGAACGTAGCCCAACCCGCTGAACTGAGAGTAATTACAGGGGAAAAGAAGTATCTAAATCATCTGAAACAGTTTAAAGGATCTGTTTCATCCAGCATGCCTTGCACGTTTCGTCTCTTGGTTTGCCTTCGTTGTCGCCATTTTCATGGGCCATGAAAATGGCGACAAACAAAGGTTAGCTAAGAGACGACACGTGCAAGGCATGCTGGATGAAACAGACCATTTAAGTTAGACTCCTATGAATGATGATGTTGGTGACATCAAGTTTGTTTTTGATTATTTTGTGGTATGTTAGCTTCATTTTAGTGATATTCTTTTTCACTGCATGATCTTTGATTATGTTGTTATTGATTTGGTAGCAAATAAAATCGTTGCTGTTTTTGCTCTAATTAGAATAAATCAAATATTTAGGTATTGTAATCATACTGTTCCGTTTTGTTGTAAGCGCCCAAGACTCGATAAGCTTTGCTTCTCTAGGGCGTATGAAAGAGTATGTAGTTAGCTTTAACAGTGCTTTTCATGCATCATCATCATCATCATCATATCTTTGCAGTTATTAACATTTCAAGAGATTACGGGTTAAGTGGCCGAGTGGCATATACAGTCTTCATCAGATGACTTAAGTTAAGCTTGGTCGAGTGAGGTCAAACTCCGGATGGGTGACCTCGGAGGCCTGACCTCACAACTCACCTCGTCGTCCTGCGGAAGGGACGTTAAACTAGGGGTCCCATGCCTGGAAGCGGCATGCACAGTGGGCCTAACTTGGCTTTCAGTAGCTAGAAATCCTGACAAGCCCACTCAAAAATAAGTAAATTGAAAACAAGATTTTCTTTATTACAGACCGCACAGAACTCGACTGCAGCAGCACCAGCAAGCCAGAATCCATTCATGCAAGCTGCAATGCAACAAAAGCAACCCCAAGCCAACGTAGTTGCTGAAGTTGCATCAACTCTGAAAATATCGGAAAAAGATCTGGAAGCTTTTAAAGCTGATAGATTCATTTGCGGACAAGTACCAGAGTGCCCACCACCGCCAGAATTGTGCTGATGCATGACGGTTGACAAAAGCCCTTATCCAAGGGGAAGAACCAAAAGTATCCCGCAGATTTCTCTCAGTGCACTGCGTTTTCATCCAAAAGGGCAAACAACCGTGCCCCTTTAAGCGGCCTAAGAACTTCTGACAGAGATTCAGATATAAGGACTGTCGGAGGCGAGTCCAGGTTCAGTTTATACATCTGATGCGAGGTAAAAGCTTCATTTTTTCTAAATTATTTTATGGAAAATCAATGTGTCTGCAGTTTGTTTCAACTGGAAGAAAGAATCATGATCCTGAAAGAGAGAGATAGGTACATGTATTAAAGAAACAGATAATTTAGTGGGTGAGCGGAGAAAGCTTCAGTTGGAGGAAAAGAAGTCCTTTTTTCTGATTCTGTTGACTTCATATGAGAATATTACAACTTTAATGTGCCGGTTGAAAGATACGGGGAAGATACAGCGTTGAAAAATTTTAAAACAAGCATGGGGGAGGTTCTTCCACATTAAAGGTACTTGGGTATGTGCCACCACCAAGGGTATACGTCTTCGACTTGTACTCTATGCACGGAATTGATTTCTGGCAGTTTCGATATGGGAAGGGCCAAATTATCGCAATTTGTATATATATATATACAATAGAAACATTAGAAACTTCAAAGTTTGGCGATTCTGGTCGAGAGAAGGTGAGTTTCATGTCGTCTCGCCATGCTCGAATACGTTTCATGAAATTCAGCCAAGTACCCTAGCCAAGAGCACTAATCCCAGCTCTCTTGAAAACTGGAGACCATTTCCTGTATGGTTTTACAAACATGGAGACCATTTTCGACTCACAAGCTAAAAAGTTTGTAGCTAGAGGTAGGACCTGATTAGACTTTAGCTACTGTCAAGTAAACACCATTGTCTTCTGGTTTTTACAAAGATGGAGACCATTTTAGACTCACCAGCTAAAAATGTCGTAGCTGTAGGCAGAACCTGATTAACATCATTGTCTCCCTAGTTTTTCAAACATTGAGATCATTTTCGATTCACAGGCAAAAACATTTGTAGCTAGAGGCAGAACCTGATAAGATTTGAGGTACTGTCAAGCAAACACCATTGTCTCCAGGGATGGCGCCAGAAATCTTCCTACAGAGGGGCTGGAGCTTCCGACAAGGGGGCTGAAATGGCTCAATAATGCAGTTTTCGTACATCATTTTGCCAAATTTCCTGCGACAGGAACTAGCAATTCTTCCGACAGGGGGCTAGATGCTTCCGACAGGGGGGCTGTAGCCCCCTCTAGCCCTCCCCTGGCGCCACCACTGATTGTCTCCCAGGTTTTACAAACATCGAGACCATTTTCGACTCACAAGCTAAAAATTTCGTATCTAGAGGTAGAACTTGATTAGACTTGAGCTACTGTCAAGTAAACACCATTTTCTCCCTGGTTTTACAAGGAAACCATTTTCGACTCACAAGGTAAAAATTTCGTGACTGTAGGCCATTGCTGCCAGCAGGTTCCGATAAGACTTAAACTCCTATCAAGCAAACACTATGGAGTAAATCTGTCCTTATTCAGTTCTGTAGACACCCAGTGGTTAAGATCGACAGGCTTGGGTCAGCATGTTGATATTGAAAGTTATTTTCTGTTGTTTTGAGTTAAAAAATATTGTGACATGACTCAGGCAGAACTTCCGACATATCAATAAAATCATTGGATTGCAAAGATTGTGGTTAATCACAAGGTTCGCCCTTAATATTTCTGTGTATACGGTATCACAGAATTTTGGCTGTGGATCAAAAAAGTCTTTTAAGCCTTTTTTCATAGTCATGTTATTATGTGAAATAACGAAAAACAGCGAACGAACGTTTTGAAATACAATTTTTAATTTCGAAAGCGTTGAGTAAGAATTTGTCTCAGGAAGCGAAGAAAAGAAGCTTTTCGATAAGCAAGTGTGAATTTTGGAATTGTGTGAAAAATGCTTCAGCTCTCCATAGTGACGAAGCAATTTGCTTTTCTGAACAATATATTTTCACTTTCAGCATAGCCGACCATGATGTTTTGCTGTCTTTGTCTATTCTGATTGACTAGGGCCCCGTCTACACGTATCCGGATGTTTTTGAAAACGTGTGGACGCGAACCCAAAACGGATAAAAAATATGCGTTTTCATAAATATCCGGATACGTGTGGACGGGGCCTGATTGCATCCAGAGGTGTGAAACCTATTCTTTAGAAAAGCGAATCACTTTGTGATATTGGAGAGCTAAAAGCTCAGTTTTACAAAAATTCTCCCTTGCTGTTGATAGGCGTGTTGTACTGTGATTGAATTACGAAAACCATTGGCACTATTTAGAACATAATTTAATTTCAGTCTACTGTATTTGAATGAAAATCATTTTTTTAAAAATTTAGAAAACACACATTCTTTTTACCCGGATATTCACTGCAACTATATCTAGATATACTATATCAACTATATCTGCAACTATATGTAAAATCCAGGCAACCTTTGGCTAATGCTTTCTATACTTTGAGGAATTGAATCAGCATACTACGACAAGAAGTTCATGTGATCACCTTGATTTCAACCTTTGATCCTCACCCTCTCGACCCTCGCCACCCTCTCTACCCTCGCCACCCTCTCGACCCTCGCCACCCTCGCTACCCTCTCGACCCTCGCTACCCTCTCAACCCTTTCAATTTAGCAGACTCCTTATCTTTGCATGTTGACATGTGAATGCTGTTTCTACTTGAATACAGTAAAAAAAACCCGCAAACAAGAACATAGTTAAACAAGAACCTGCAGACTGATTTTGTGGAAAAAGATGCCCAAAGTTAAGAACGAAAAACAGAATGATTTACTTCAATGTTCTTATGAGATGGTAAACTTAACTAAGACATTTCATCATATCAGTGTAAACAAACTCCCAACTATTGATAAATGAACTCCTGTAACAGTTTTCTGGGATATACAAATTGTTTTATGAAGCTGTATGATATAAATTGCTTTGCCAACAACAAAATATCATACCCCCCCCAATAGTTAAATGCAGTCATCCCACCCTCAAGTTTATTAAACACATACTGTATAGCTATACATTCGTCATGGTCATAAGTGTTAGGTGTCCTTGTGTTAAGAACAACACCCTGAAAATGTCATAAATAGCTCTTTCATAAGAAAAAGGCCCTGTTTACACGAACCCGGGGTAGTATTCGCCCCGGGTCAGCTCTTACTGCCTCATTGAAAAAAATTGCTGTTTACACGAGCCCGGGGCAGCTCTGTGGCGTGGTAAAAAGCCAGCCCGGGGCAGCTCTGTGAGTTGCATTAGTTGGCACGTGGCAAGTTGCCTCTTTAATTGCCTTTTGTTTTCATGATTGTTCCTTTTGTTCAAATGACCCCGGGTTGGCTATTCGAAGCGTTTACACGAGCCCGGGCTGAGCTGACCCGCCTTCACATGGAAAAATTCTACAAAAAGCCAAACCGTCTCAACGGGTCAACCCTACCTTCGAGAAGGGTTACCCGCCTAGGCGGGTTGACCCGGGCTGGCTGCTGAGTTCATGTAAACGTTTGAAGAGATTTGACTGGAGAAGGGCTGACCCTCTGCGGCGGGTTGGAGCCAACCCGGGCTCGTGTAAACAGGCCTTGTTTGTAGGGTTTTACTGTACCTTTTAATTTGTGTAAGAACCTTAGGGGCTGTGCTTTTTTTATGCTCAATTTAAGAATTGTTACAAAGACGAATTACCAAAGACACTACCTACAACGGACTTAACTATAACACTACAAAGACGATACCCCGAGGAGCATAATACCCTGTCTACCCCGACGCCATTCCATAAAAAACATAGAACTAAACTAAAATTAAATATGCGATTACAAAAAGCTACATACAACAATTTACCAATAACTACTGGCTGTGCTGGTGTCCCAAGGAGCTATATTTCTACCATCCTTAACGCCTTGTTCACACTGGCTCATTTGGTCGTTAGAGTTGTGCAAAAAGACCTAAAAGACAAAGGTTCGGAGTTTGAGTCCTTTGTCTTTTGGGTCTTTTTGCACGACCTTACCGACCCAAACGACCTAGTGTGAACCAGGCCTACGTACAGGATATTTTGTTGCTTTTGTGTAAAGACAATGGAGAGAGAAATAGCCTCACATGATTGACCAAGTATCAGTTTGTCTTTGCATTGTTTGTGTCTGAATCAGCCTAAACTAAACCAACAAAACAACAATACACAATTTAATGTGATCAATACAGAACTGACCAATCAGGATCCTCGTTTTCATATGCTTTGTCAGCAGGTTTTGACACATAGGGTATACCTTGCCTTCTAATGCTGCTTTAGTTCCTTAAAACTTTAAATACCTAAGCGTTACAGACCTGCCGTGTGCTATATGTAAGGCCCTTATATGTCACACCCGTACATTTTTTTCTCGTAACGTCACGTTAACGTTATTGGCTGTTGGAAATTCGCCTGGCCCAGGCCCAGCCGAACAACAATATCCGATCTCTCTGATTTAAGAATTCTTTTTCTTTTGGGATTTTCCTCTGCGAAGTCTGCCAGCTCGACCATTTTTCAGAATGTGTATTAGAACTCCCATTCTTTCGGTGACTGAGATTTGTCTCTGCGAAGTCTACCCTGCCCAACAGAATACGCCCTGGGGCGTTGCAATGTACTCGATTGGTTGAGTTACCTTCATGGTCAAAATTTCCCAAACTTGGCACAATCGTCAGTTGCGACCCCTAGCTTTGCAGTGAACGTTGTATGGCTCCTTGTTAAGGACCCTGTGCTCCCTGTGATCCTTTCTGGTCTGACAATGAATTTCATACTGTATGAAAAAGATTATGGCCTAGCAATCGCTAGGCTGTGCATTGTCGTTTCAACCTTCAAATGAACGTTATGAAGTCATCACTTTGAACTTAAACAAAAGACATTCCCAAAAGTAATTGAAGGATTAGGGAAGCTTTTCTCCTGAGAGCTATTCATGTCCTCAAATTCTGTGGTGGTCGAGGTGCGTTGTTACAGTAATTGTGATGTTTTGCTGGTTTGTGCGCATGCAAAGGATCATGGGGAGCACAGGGTCTTTAACGTCAGAAAGCTGAAAGCCGAGTTTGTTATTTTGAGATACTCACAAAAAGAACGCAGCCCAATATCTAGAAAGATATTTCCGAACCACGTATTCGTGAAACTTCAAGGAAATATGAAGTGAGATCGTAGATTACGGCGAGAACTTGTCGAGACAGAGTACTGCCCTGGGCAAGAGAGCTGATGCTATTGTCATATCTGACATCTCAGGAAATATTCAATAAGCCTTTTGAAATGTTTCGCCAGGAATGGCTTAATGATATCCTTGTGAAGTATTAGCTCGTTTAAGCCAAACCGAATGTCACTTTGATAAAGTGGGTTGAGGAAAAAAACATTGGATGGAGTTTGGGAGAGAACAAGTCCAAGAGAAAACGAACGAGAAAGGTACGTTGTTTCGTCATATTTTAGTTGATTATAAGTATAAAGTCCCTTGCCAAAGGAATATTTAGTAAACAGATTTTTTGCAACATTTATGAGATAAGTTAAGGGTATCGACATAAGGTATAATGATTTGGCGTTATGAATAGGCTAAAGAAAAGGCTGAATTTGTAGGTAGAAACACCGCAAAACGACGAAAAACAACAGCGAATGAGTACTACTAATACTAAGCAACCGCAGACCGAAAAACCTCAGGGAGTACCTGGTGCGCGCCAAAATAAAAAATGACGCCACCACCACTCCCAGAGGTATATCCAAATGTCCATCACGCCGCAACTGCAATACATGTCAACACATACAAGACGGAACACACACAGTCACATTTTATAACACTAACAAAACCTTCGACATACGACAAAACCTTGAGTGCAGCGGATAATGAAATGCACCGTGCACATTGTGATAAAAGCATGAAATTTGGTAGACATAGGCACTTTGCCATGCTGAAAAAGATGAGAGTTGGACCCATTCTGAAAATTGTCCCGATCTCCTATTTTTAGACGGGGGTTCTCGTTCCCAGTCCCCATAGGAAGAAACAACTTTTTCTATCCTATAGAGAGAGGTATTGAAACAAAATTTGGCAGAAATAGGCAGTTTGATGTACTGAACAAGATAAGAATTTGAAAAATTCTTAAATATGCCCCAAATTCCATTTTTAGATGGGGGTATTAGTACCCAGTCCCCCTATTCGAATACCATTTTATTTTTCATACAGGTAAGATATCAACATGAAACTTGGTATGTATAGACATTTCTATGTACAGAGCAAGATAAGAGTTTCGAAAATTCTCAGTTGTCTCCCTAGTTCTATTTTTAGACGGTTGTACTAATGCCTAGTCCCCCCAAATGGATCTCACTGTACTTTCTGTGTGGATAAAGATATTGGCCTGAAATTTGTTAGGTTTAGGCAATGTGATATTCTAAACGAGGTAAGGGCGTGGAAGTTCTCAAACATGCCCCTAAATCTATTTATAGACGGGGCACTAGTGCCCAGTCTTCTCTTGCAAACACCAGTCATGTATCGACCGTGTGGAAAACGATATTAACAAGAGATTTGGCAGACACAGACAATGCAGTAGCTTACAACGGACGATAGTCGAAGCAATGCTGAAATTTCTCACATTCCATTATTAAGCAAGGGAAGTAATCTACAGGCCCCTGCCAGTAGATAACACTCTTTCTATTGTCTAAAAAGGCATTGTTATGAAATTTGGTAGAAAGAGACGAATTGAAGACTTTAAACGACGTGCCCGTTAACTGCAAGATATGGGTCAAGATGTGTATATATTCAACCTAGAAATAACTTCAAGGTGCAAGAACTGCAATTGAACATGTAATCAGCTCTTCCAAATTTTATCCTCTTTGCATTTCCCAGTTCACTTGCGATGTTTCGGCCCACAAAACTTTGTCATATCAAGATTTGCAATGTCCTCTACATCCTTTCTTACATGAACAAGAAGTTTGCTTGGAACAGGACTTCTTGCAAATTTAACCAGACAGGAACGTAGAACCCATCTGTATACTCTTTCGAGCCCGAAAGGTCAGGATTTGAAGTTTCGGGAATAGTCTCTAGCAATGCTCTTTAAATTAGTTTTCTTGATAGATACTACCCTTCTTTAAGTGCATCATCATAGCTCCAAAACTTGCAGGAATATGGTCAATTGTCCTGCTTTTCTAGCAAACAAATCCCTTCGAGATGCTGCTTCGTTCTGTGATTGCACTGGTTTCATCATACAAAGAAACGGCGAATTTCTCTATTCAAAACAAGCAGACAAGCAGACCGGTAAGGCAAACAATTCTTCCATCAACTCTGGAAAATGTTTCCACCTCTGTCACACTTTTTTTCCCAATGTTAGCAAAATAAGGCACATATCGCAGGCGGTCAAGGCATGAAAGGGAGGCATGGCCACTGACTTATCGTCGCTAGGACCGAGTACCAGCTCTTAAATTGGAATATGCCGGATTGCAAGTAAGTACAACTCCTCCGTTCCATTGTTGCGTAGCTGAAAGCAACTGATATTGCGAGCACAACAATGTCGGTATCAACGGTACAGTTGTAGCCTGTTTTGAACACAACTCAAAAGCAGTAGAATGCAACGAGTATCTGCTTCTTCGTGCGTGCATGGTGAGATGGGGGATACTTCATCTGGATTTGGGATGGAAAAGAACTTACTGTGGTATTGGTTGTAACGACAATTTTACCTGAAAAGACAATTCCGCTGCGAGCTTGAAAAGCAAACAATTCAATTTTGTTTCATCTACTCTAGAAAGTGAAATTCTACTCCAAGGCATCGGAGTATCATCAGTCGATGTACAATTTGTGCAATGTGCAACTGGGAGAAGAGCTGGCTTCATTTTTCCATTTTTGCTTTCTTTGTGACTTTAAGAAAGAAATCTCTTGCCCTCTCTTGCTGATATATAGTTTTTCTGTACATAAGATGTTGCATGGAGGGGGAATTTTTTAAAAGGAAGTCTCTCAATAGGTGGAATGTGGAATGATCGAGGAGAGAGCACCCCCTTTTAGAAGATGGTTCTGAATCTTACTCAATCATTTATCGAGTGACCAGAACATTATTCATCACTTTAAGATCAACTTTGATTGTTTTTTATAACTAAAAGGGTTTGAAACTTTTGACGAAAAAAAGCAGATGACGACCTTTTGATATCAACTGGAATATTGTTCCAACATTTAGCACCAATTAAGCGCACAGACCTGATAATATCTTGCAAAGTATTTTTCGAGTTAAGAAACCGTTATATTATGTGGCTTGCCGTGTACCATACTGATGAAAATTTGTCACTGATTCAAAAAATTGTGGAGAGTTATATTAGTTAGCAGTTAGGAGATGCACCCAGGCTAGTATCAATCAAGTTTCACGTTGGCATCTCATCCATAAGAAAATATGATCGTAGTTGTAAAGAAGGACTGGGGCTAGTGATAGTACCCCTTGTCTGAAAATAGCATTGGAGGCATATTTGAGGATTTTCCAAACACGGAACTAGTTCTGTACATCAAACTGTCTATACCTACCAAGTTTCACGTTGATATCTTGTCTGTAAGGAATGTTGGAATGGTATCCGTCAAGGAGACTGAGCACTAGTACCCCCGTCTTAAAATAGAACTAGGGACACGTTTAAGGAATTTTCCAGAATCTTATCTTGTTCTGTACTTAGAACTGTCTACACCTACCAAGTTTCATTTTAATATCTTACCTTTATGAAAAATAGAATGGTATCCGTATAGGGGGACTGGGCACTAGTACCCCCGTCTAAAAATTGAATTAGGGGCATATTCCGGAATTTTTCAAATGCTTATCTTGTTCAGTTCATCAAACTGTCTATCTCTGCCAAATTTCGTTTCAATACCTTCTTCTAAAGGATAGATATAAAGTTGTTTCTTCCTATGGGGACTGGGCACGAGAACCCCCGTCTAAAAATAGGGGATGGGGACAATTTTCAGAATGGGTCCAACTCTCATCTTTTTCAGCATGGCAAAATGTCTCTTTCCGCCAAATTTCATGCTTTTATCACAATTTGCACGATTCATACCAAAATCTGCTTTTATCTGCTACACAGACAGACTCAACGAACATCGACGAGACATCATAAACAGACGTTCCGACACATCCGGTGTTGCAGAGCACTTCTGTAAACCCGGACACTCAATACAAGACTTACAACTGCTACCGCTACTCCAGTTACACGACACCAGAGAGAGTGCTAGACGAGCCAAGGAAGCATACTTCATTGGCTTGGCCAACACTCTATCACCTAACGGACTAAACAGAACCACAGACCGCTAACAAAAATAATTCTATACTAACCGAATCTACAAGCAAACCCTCCCAATTTTCCTATCTTACTTATCATCATCATCATCATCATCATCATCATCATCATCATCATCATCATCATCATCATCATCATCATCATCATCATCATCATCATCATCATCATCATCATCATTCTTATTATTATCATTGCCATCAGCATCATCACCATTATTGCCACATAACGCAACCCTCGTAACCTAACCGACATAGCCCCTGCGTAGCCATCATATCTAACCAATCACATGTAACCTCTCCTATTCAAATCGTTGTACATATTCAAATCTTAAATGTTACTATCATATAACAGCCCTGAAGAAGTCCTGCATGGCAGGACGAAATATTGGCAAAAAATATATAATCGCAGTTAACCGACTCATTCGCTGTTGTTTTTCGTCGTTTTGCGGTGTTTCTACCTACAAATTCAATCGTTATCCGTCATCGCAAGCATCTGCGGATCCGACGAGCGACGTTCATATCGTGGCCTTTCCTTTTTCGATTTAAAGAAAAGGCCCCTGTTGGTCAAGTTAAGCAAGGAGCGCGCAAAGCATTACTTTTGATGGGAAACGAAGCTAAGTTTGACTACAGAAATTCTCCTCAATACAACTTTATTGATTCACCTTCACAAATCAAAAAGGGGGCAAAAGACACTCAGACTCGTTTATCTCGGCAGCCAAAAACATTGTGATTGCAGCATTTGTTGGGGATACATGGTAATCCCCCTATTGTCTCCTCGCTTTGTATTCCACTCAACTTGACCGCCAATCAGCGACGGGGACTATGAACGCATGCGCCTCAGCTAATGATTCCCGTCGCGTTTTCGCGCAAAATCACTTGTCGTGGGAAGTCCCAGATCTAAATCCTCAAAAATCTTGCAAAATCTTTAAAAACTTTTGCAGAATCCAAAAAAAACCCTGAAAATCCTCTAAATCCTGCCTGAAACACTAGACTAATCCAGACAACAGACAACAGGAGACTGACACATTAACTACAACAATGCTACTGTAAAAGACGTATTGTAACAGAATCAGCTAATTAACTTATGCATAGTGTTTTGAGATAAGTTTTGATTTCTGACCATGGATTTGGATTCAACACTTCAAGCTTAGTCTAATTGCAGGTTATACGGGGTGTCATCAATTTTTGAGTCAAGGGTCAATGTTTTGCAAATAATTTTTCCCCACTTCTTGTGACCGTGAGTAGGTAGTTCAGTTAACAGGCAGATTCAATTCACTGCGAGAAACAACGAATGAGACGATAACAAGGCGCTATCCTAGAATCGCACACCTGTGGCTAACTGATCCTAACCAGAATCCTACCAAAAACCCTACCAAAACACTATAATGTGTGCGATTCTAGACTAGTCCCCACAAGCTTACGTTGTGTTGTGATTTTAGCCATGAGAGTACGAGTTAGGGGTCAGGGGGAGGTAGCCCCTCAACTTTGGAGAAATTTTCGAAAATCATCCCCACTCGGGCAAATTTTTGCCCTTAGTCGGGCAAAGATGTTGGCAAACAATGGGCTTCGTGTCAGGCAGCCCCCTAGATTTTTTCTTCCCGCACGCCTATGGTTTTAGCTCTTCCACTGAATATATCCTAGCCTGCGTGCAGACTATGAATATAAATATAATTAATATATCCTTGCTGTTCAGATTTGATATTTTTAGATTTTTGCCGTGTAAATAAAGTCTCCCACCCAGTTAAAACTTCCTGTAAAATCCTTTAAAGAGAAAGCTGAGTAATTGGTTGGCTTAGTAATTTATATTGTGTGCTTGCGTTAGCCAAAAGCGTAAATTGTGGTTACAGGAAGTTGTGGATTCGTGTCATGACTGTATGTTAACCTCCAGTTCAGAATGAGAGATGGACAGAGACGAAAGCAGGACTTTTTTAGCTTGAGACATTGTAGAGCATTTTATTGTTTCATTTCAGCTGATTGTGGACAGCAACGAGTACAAACATAAGACTGTGAGTGTTGTTGACTCGTCAACTGATACGGTAAGACTTTTTATCTTTCAAAAATTTCTCTATAGTTCATTTATCAGGGGTCTAAATCTCCCTTCTCCCTTCAAGATTTAGCGATTTCTCCCTTCTCCCATCAAAAACTTACATTTTCTCCCTTCTCCCACAGAGTTTGTATTCTCCCTTCATCTCAAACTCTGGTCTTGTTTTTTATTCACTTTCTTTCAAACATCCAAGTAAAAATACAGGCTCTTTTTCAGAAATTCATTCATATAAAGCCAGCATGAGGTTTTGCAAGGATTTCTTCGCACTGCCTAATTCTGTGAGGGGAAATACACTATTGGCTTTGCATATTGACAGAACAGAACGATATAGGCAAGCAAAAATAGGTAGTTGTCTGAAGGGCTGCAACAAGACCTTTAACCCTATTTAAACCGGGGGGCGTTTTTGGCCCCCCTCTTGAATTTTTTTTAATAGCTCCTAAACGATGATGGTGATTATGAGAAATACGTTCCAAAAACACGTGAAAACGGTGAAATGACGTTAGAAAAAAATCAGTGGCCCGCTTCATGAAACGCACACCGGAAAATGATCATATCAGCTACGATCATTTGAAGATCTTCCCTTCTCCCTTCATTATTTTTCTCCCCTCTCCCCTTTAGAATTGGTTAATTCTCCCTTCCCTCGTGAAATTTTGGCCATTCTCCCTTCTCCCTTCGTAGTAACGCCCCCCTGATTTATTTATCGGATACAGCACATCATGAACATTTAAACCTCACATACAAGAACATAGGAAACTAAGAACCCACAGACTGCTTTTGGATGGAGACAGCCAAAGATAAGACTTAAGAAAAGACTGATTTACATCTGTGATTTATTCGTTGAATATATTCTCATTTGCTGTTGTTTTCGTCGTTTTGAGGTATTTCTACCTACAAACTTATTCTTATCATGTGGTACATTTGACCCAAGGTGCATTCCAATGCTCTCTCGCCACATTTATTTGGCTGAGCGGCATGTAGGAAAATTATCCGCCAGTGGTTTTTGGCGTGAAATTCAGACTGTTTGAGCTGTTGGAAACCCGAGTTAGTTTTGAATTTGAACTATTGGCGTAAGTTTTTATGCTATCTAATTACTGAAATATGTGGCGCATTTGACTGTTCTATAAACTTTACGTTACGTCTTGATCACATTAGTATGTAGAGAAATGCAACTTTGTTTTCAATTTAAACACCTCCAACATCTTTAACAACGCCTTTAATGGAGTAAATCCTCCCTAAAATTCATGAGATATTTGTTGTTTTGCTTTGTGCTCATCATAGTTACAAGTGCCGTTGCCTCAACCTGAATGCAGAGAGCACCAAATTCGAGGGGCAAATCACTGATTTTCTTTCGTACACCTTTCTTGAAATCACAAAAAATCACATACAAAAATCACAAAAAATCACCAATAAATCACTTGCAAAAAGCACGAAAAATCACAAATCACTAATCACTGAGAAATTAATCAAAAATCACACAAAAATTCACAAAAAACATCACTAAAATCTTTAAAAAATCACAGAAGAAAATCATGTGATTTTAAAATCACATAAGTCACGTACGCTATTTTGACAAGTGATTTGCCCCTCGACCAAATTCATATGACAATATCAATCTGTTAAAAAAAGTACGTACAAGTTTGCGAGGTTTTACTGTATAATGCTTTGGTTTTGTTACCCACGAAGAGACAACTTCAGGACAGCTTTCTTGGCAACAAAATGTGACAGAAGTTCGCCTCCCTCCTACAGTAAATCCCCGCATATATAAGAACCTACTTTTCTGAGAGAGAGGCTGAAATAGATTCTTATTTCAAAGGCATTAACACTAATTTTAACGTATAGAGGTTCTTATTTGAAGGACACCTTTAATAGACCTTTTCACAACCAATTGGCACCAAAATGAATTTTATAGCAACAACTGAAAATCAACTTTGCTACCCCTGCAATAAGAACCTATGTTTCATCATACTGAAACAGGTTCTTAATTACAAGGTGCATAATTTGGGGAAAACAGCCTCTAGGTTCTTATTTTGGTAGGTTCTTATATGCGGGGATTTACTGTATCAAAATCGACAGCACCGATCATTATGTGGTTTTAGATTTTTGGCAAAATATGGCCAGCATTATTGGACCAGTCAATATTGTATCTCAACTACATAAGCTTACTTAGCATACTTATTTTTAGAACTCAGTTTTAGCCATCTACCATAAGCTGATGTTGCCATATCCATGGAGGGGAGGCGGGGGGGGGGGTCTTGGCTAAATTTCGGTTAAGGGTGTGCCACCAACAGTTTCAAAATGGTACCGTGGGCTAGACCAATTTTCGTGAAAATGATACCCTTGGCTATCATTAAAAGTGCCATGATTTGGCATTTTCTAGACAAAACTTGCCAAATCTTTGCATTCTCTGGACCAAAATTGGAAAAAATTTGCGTTTCTTTACAGGAATTGCCGAAGTTTGATATTTCTTTGACCTAAATTTCCAAAAAGCATACCCTTGCCCAGACTAAAATCGACCAACATTGACAAAAAGCATTCCCTTGGCCAGACTAAATGGACTAAAATTGGCAAAAGTGTACCCTTGGCTAGACTAGAAAGTTTGAAAAAGTATACCCTTGCGGGCGGCACATCCCAGGTACCTCTTTACTATGGAAGAACCCCCCCCCCCCCCCCGTGGCCATATCCTTTTAAACTGACCATTGATATTTTGACATTACCTGCCGTGCATCAAGTTGTATAAGTGTGGCGTTTTGCACGGGAATGGATCTCTTCAGGATTGCTTGATAAAAGGAAATGGAAGTCTCGATGATGGCATTGCCCAGCTTCGGGCATTCGAATAAACCACTTTTGGGAGCAAAGATCGTGAAAAAATTTCCCATACCTGCGGTTTAGAATACACTATACTCTTACAGGTCTGTAAAAGCCTGATTTTGGAGATAGAATCAAGGGAAAAATAAGCTGATATCTGGGACTTACTTAGAACCAATGTCCTCGAACCACCTTGCCCACCATTGAAACAATTTTGTGGGAGAATTTCATAGGACTTCAACGCCTTTGGATTTAAGATATTTTTGGTCAGAAAACTGATATGTGTAAGAAACCAAACTGCTCCAGCCAAAGATATTCCTTGAAAACCAAAAACCTAAGCATGGTTTATTATCTATAGCCTAAGGAAACCACTCAAGACAGCTCTTGGAAAGCTCGATTTCGAGACCTCTGCTTAGGACAAAAGTGCGCAGGAGATGCCAATAGGCAACATAGGCCCAAACATTCGGAAAGGCACATGTGACTGACCTCCACAGTTCAAGACCAGAAAATATGGCTGAGAAAGGCTGCCAATGTCCAGTCTAGCCAATGTCAAGGAAGAGATTTTTATAGCATTTTAAGGTAGGCAAAGAATCTAATCCGATGTAATTCAACCTAATTGTGTCCTACCAGTCATGGTTTTTTTTAGATATCATCAATTAAAAATTAACAATGCAAGATACTTACTACACTACTTACAAAATACTCTACGATACTACAAATACAATCCACGAGGAGCAAGATCCCGTGGCTTTTGGAAGAGAAAGAAGAAGAAGAAGACAAGAAAAAGTAATAAAGCAAAATTACATAGAATTATACTCAAAAAGAAAATTCAGAAGAAAGGGGACTTGAAAGGGGACCTGGTGGCTGCTTGACAGATGGCAAAAATTTGAATGAATTCTATCATGGTTTTACAAGCCTTTCGCGAAACGTCAAGTTTAAGATTGCATTCATAGAACGGTTCACATTGTCATCGTGATGGAATCATGATTATTAAAGCCAAGGTAGTGTTTCTATGGACCATTGAACTCGTAGCCAGATTACTTTTTAAGGATTTTCTACCAGTGGGGCAAACAGCCAAAAGGGCCCAAATTTTTACGATATGTCTTTACCACAAAGACAAAAGTTAATCACTTATCACTGTGACAAAGTTAGGTCCCTACTTTTCAAGCTGTATCGTTAACAAAATGTGTTTGATGCATACGTGAAGCTTCATAAAGACAAACTTTTACCTGAAAATACACAATTTATTACGTTGGTAAGTGAATACAGCCAGATGGATGATATCCAACATAGTAGCTGCATTTGAGGGGAAGATTTCATTTTAGCTAGTAATATCAATAACATTGTTTTGTTTACGAGGGAAAATCATATGAAAAAGGGCCTCATTTTGACTTAGGCCACCGAGGCAAAAAGTACTGATTTTTCCTTCACCACGGGGGCAAGCAGAAGGGCCCACTGGGGAAAATGTCCCACCAGTCACTACTTTAAAGAATACCCTGCTCATAGCCTGCGCGCAGACTTTGGTTACTGGGGAGGAGAGGAAAGAAAGATTTAACTTGATATTCACGATAAATGGTCGATGGAGGCCTATCGAAGTTGTGCTTCACCACGGAGGCCTGTCCAAATACTTTCTTTCCAATATTTCACGAAAACATCATTCAGTTCTGTTACATTTTTGATGACATTTGTTTTATTTTGATCGACACCCAAGGCAACATTAAAAAATTTTCTTCATATTAAATTGAATGTGGAATACAAGTTACAACTATGTTTATATTAGTTTTTGGAAGTTCAGGAGAGGTCAATATATTACTTTACCTAAACTTTGAAAGTTCCGCCAATAAAGAAGCGATTGATTTCGAAGTTTGGAATTCAGCGGAACGGTTTTGTGATATCATTTGCCAAATTTTCAGATAGTCACTAGGCTCTTCGAGCATGGAAGCTTTTTTGGCAATACTTTGCTTTCCACCACTTACTTCTGATGTCAAAGATTTTCTGCAGACTGGAGGGTGCGAACGCTTCTTTGAAGATGTAACAAATTTTTCAGTCGACTCCCGCTCGTAGATCCTGGATAGGCTGGATACATCATACTATTGTTTCTTAACTTTTGAAAAATAACAGGTGTACCCATAAGTACGAAAAAATTTCTGCAAAATATGTCCATAAATCCGGAAAAGCCGAAAAAAAATCACCCATAAATGTTGTGCAATGAAAACCAAACCCATGAAGACAGAAAGTATAACAAATTGTTGAAGGTCAAACCCATCAATCTGGATGCTATCACAAAAGAGGTACCCTAACAATGGCACAACTCTGTACCATGGAGAAGTAAGTTACCCCATATCTCTGCAATCGTACCACATATGACCGTTTCGTCGTTTGTTTCTCTACGAAATACAAGAGTCCATCTTCAAAATAACACTCCCTCATTTTGAGAAAATTAGTGGAAAATTTTTGTGATATGGCCTATCAAAAATACTGCAAAATCGTCGTTTTGAAAGAAGTTTGTTTACATTACGTTTCCCAGCCCCTTTGATTCGATTTCATTGTTCTTGTTGCACAGTCTTTCAAACAATGGATATATTTTGCTGACTCAACAAGTGCTATAGGTCTATTGAGTACAGTTATTAGCCAAACTCTGGTACGTGTGAACCACCAAACATTATTCACTAGGAGACCGTCTGTAAGAGGCACCTCTTGCCCTTCCGAAAGATATATCGAGCGACAAACCCCAACGAAGGAGAACCATTTCAAAATTCTCTTATCTGTGGTTCACGAACTGATTATAAATTCCTAAACATGTTGTTCCCAGACTATCTATCTGACCTCTTTGAAACACTGTCCAATGTTAAAAATAGAACTACAAGATCTACAGAAACAAATGTTGAAATGACTCTGGTAACTCTTCTGGTAAGAACAAAACGGGGCAGAAATCCTTCTCATATCGTGGTGATCGACTCTGGAATGAGCTGACTAGGGAAACCGAAATGTCTGCCTTTCTTGAAACTTTCAAGAAAGGCCTAAGTCTATCGACTGATGACTTATCAACCTGGTTAATATTATGAAATGCAAAATCTTTTATTTCATAGATGTGGCTGGTCAAAGTTACAATTCTCATTTTCTGCGGGCTGTTGGGACTCTTCCTCCTCCACATCGCCAACTCGCAAATTGCGTACGGAATAAAGCGCCTTGAACTCTGGCCTGATGTATTTAGATTCAACAATGGTGAAACAGCTTTGTACTTTAAGCAAATTGGCAAAGGAGACGTCCATGCCTTTTACAACGGAACAGCCGTAAGTATATTGCAAAATTGCTGCCCGAATTCATTACGATCATCATTAACAGCTATGAAATGAACTGTCAGACGCTCAGCTCATGCCTATTCACTTATAGGACTTATAATCACACATACACGAAAATTTGACAGAATATGACAGTTACACTCCAGGCGTATGACATTTTCCCTTGGTTAACTAAAGCCCAGACGACAAAGCGGTTCCAATTTCAACTTTCCAGGGCTTGCTTGAGGGTAAGAAAACAGACTTGGAATAGGGAGACCAAAGTTTCTTTTTGCCGCAAAGTGGAAAATCTTTCACAGTTGTACTCCTTCCTGCGGAAACGTCATTGACCAGGTGATGTCTTCGATTCTCGATATTCCCGCGATGTTGCCCAATTTTGATTGCACTCGTGAATCAGCCAATCAGAGGACACTGGTGGTGAAGAAAGGCTTGGTGCAGCTCAGAGATTTAGTGCATCAATGATTTGTGTCCCAGATAGAAAAGTTTTTACTTTCGTAGTTGGATTGCGTGAAGGGACAGTGATATATAGGACGGAAGTAGTAAGCCTATATCTACCTTTTATCATGGAATATCTTTCATCTGTACCTAAAAAGGACTATCATTGTTTAGCAAAATCCAACAGGTATCATTCTTAGGGCCGTTGATTTTTATATTGCTATCGCGAATAAATTTGTTGGCACTCTATCTGATCGAATCCCCCCGAGAACAATGACTTAGTGTCCAAGCTAAGAAGGCCAGCCCGAACTTGCACTTTTGCCCAAGGACTTTCAGCTTTTCTTCGAGGAGAGAAGCATATGGAACGTATGATGCTTAAATTGGCAGAATGAACTTACGAGCGACCTTCTGAACAGGACGTGGATGTGTTAACTTTCTGGCCACCTTCCGCCTAGATACATCCTTATTCGATATTTGAAGCCAAGTTGTAGAAATTAGTAAGCAAAGTCTTATTACAACTTAATTATATTTATGAGAAAAAGGTATCAGTGATTTTATATTGTACACATTATTACACCCTGGTACTAGTAGGTAAGTAAAGAATTCTCATATGCCAAGCAAAGCCAAGTGAGATATTTATTATGTTTTCACGGATTGCTCTTGTCGACTTCAACTTTCCCAGCAAAATTAACTTTAGGAACAGTCACTTTTAATCATGTGTACCTGGCCGGAGGATGATTTGAAAAAAATTAGAAACAATTTCTTATCCCATCTTTACTACAGAACAAGTTTTTGTGTCACACATTCTTTCAGCAAAATGGTTTGGTACTAAAAACACAAGTACCTTGTTTTTGTGTCACACATTCTTTCAGCAAAATGGTTTGGTACTAAAAAGTTAAGAAACATTAAAAATGATCTTGCAGTACCGTTTATGCGAACAGTAAGTGGCCAAAAGGCATTCTCTTACCGTTGTACAAAAGTGTGGAACAAGTTTAACAACATTATCAAAGAGGCCCCCTCGGTCGCAGCACCCACGCCCTAAAAATGTTTGATATGGAGAGCAGCTTTTAGAGAGAGGGGAAGTCTATTATTGTGGTGGTTTGGAGGATTTGGCCTTATTTTGAATGCAGAATAAGGTTGAGACAGTTGGGGTACGAAAATCTTTTATTTTTTAGATAGCTTATTGTCGTCAGATGTATATGTTTTTATCTGATTTATTTGTAAATAGTTTATTAGGTACTTTAATTTTAACAGGGCCAAATTGTAAAACAATATACTTATTGAATTTGTACCGTGTATAAATATGTTTAAGATATGAAATATAATATGTATATGTACCCCAATTCAGAACTTTTTGAGTACGTATGTTAAAATTTGGATGCATACCAAGTTGTCCTTGACGATTTTCATAACGGTCAATTGATTGATCAGTCCCAGATGTCTGTTAACTTTCTATTAAATGTTGATTGATGACTACATATGAATTTTTTTCAAGCACAATAGTTTTGTACCCCATGACATTTCCCTTGATATTTTCATACCCCCACCAAATAATGAGAAATAGTTTCATACCCATGTCGAAAATCCTCCACCCCTGGGGTGCTCTTGACCAGACTTTGGTCGGGTACGTGCCATCGAGGCTTCAAACACATATCCGTTCCTTATACCAATTTTTCGAAAAAGTATACCCGACTTTATACCAATTTTTCGAAAAGTATATCCGACCTTATATTTCATACGAAAATCTTGAAATTAGGTACCGTTCCTTATACCAAAATTGTGAGAATTGATACCGTTCTTAATACCGATATCTGGAAAATAGATACCCTTCCCGATGACACGTCCCCGTCCCCGAAACATATTTAGTGCACCGTCCCGGGCCTCCGCCCTGGTACCCAGAACTAAATACGACTGCTCCCTTAGGCTTTATTACTCGCCTTTTCCAGGAGTTCACGTTAACGTTACGCTTCTAACAATACGTATTTCTTTGAATTTTAGTTTGATCGTGTCTGTGACAAAGTTCGTTACATATATGGCAAAGAAAGATCGATCGATGGGTTTTGGATGAAATGTACAATTCCAGGTCATCATGGACATTTCATGGTTAGAACTGCATACCCTGGCAGAGTAAGATACAAGAACTATGACCAAGTTGAGTTTTAAGGTACTGGACCCATTAGCTAGTCTTTATTAGGCTTTGTACATTAAGGCTGCTCTCCATATCCAGCGTTTCGAGCGCGTGGGCGCTGCGACAAAACAGTGGCATGCACAGTTGATAAAACTTGAGCGATCAATCTCATCGCAAGCGACCGATTTTTGGGCACTTTGGGAGTAGGAACAAGTTTAACTCCCATCGCGGGCGCTTGCGGTCGTTACCGAAGGAATCAATCTTGGTCGCAGCACCCACGCCCTAAAAACGTTGGATATGGAGAGCAGCTTTTAGAGAGAGGCGGAGTCTATTATAGTGTGGCGGTCTGGAGGATTCGGCCTTTTTTTAATGCAGAATAAGGTTGAAACAAGGAAATCAATGCGGCACTCGGTTTTGTAGTGCTACACGCAGTCACGGAAAAGTGGAATTTAAACTAACAGTTTACGGTTTTTTGCTTACTCCGAAGAACATTTTAATGGATAGTAGCAGTTGTATTCTCTCAAGTCTTCGCATAGCTGTAGAAGTACGGTCATCGTAAATTGTAGAGTCACACAATTTTCAGATATAAAGTGTTTGTTTGTGCGTGCGGCTATAACAGCCAATGAATACATAAATTACGTTAAAGTATATAACCAAGAGCTTGAAATACTAAACGTTTCGGGCCTGACCCTTCATCAGTAGTGACCCGGGCCCGGGGGAGGGTAACTTCAATAGACGGGTGACGGGGGTGTGCCATTTGACGTCTGAAATCGCACCCTAAAATTTAAAAATTTTCGCAAAAAACGACACCGCAAAATTTACAGGCCATTGAAAATGAATACCCTAAAATTGTGACAGCCATCCAAACTTTTAACCAAATAAGTGAAATTTGATGAAAATCAATTACCCGAAAGAAATAATTTTCTAAAATGGCACCCGAAAATTTATGACTACTTGTAATTTTACCAAAAATGATACCCAAAATTTATTTTCTGCTGGAAAAAAGGCACCCTAAAACATGGCACATCCCATAGCTTCATACATGGTAGTTACCCCCCCCCCCCCCTCGGGGAGTAGTGATGAAGGGTCAAGCCCGGGATGTTTAGTATTTCAAGCTCTAGGCTATATACTATACTTAAACGTAATTAATGAATTCACATAATTTCCCTTGGGATGCATGACATAGCTATATCCCAAAGAGGATATTCATTGTAGTGTCGAAAACTGACGATGGCAGTTTATGAGAGAAAGTGGCTCGTGGTTGACGGGTAAGGGTACAAATTTTGACGGTTTTGCGGTACTTAGGTACCCTATAATAGACCTCCCATTAGTTGTTCTACAAACGAGGCTTTTTTCATTACTTTGTTTGAAGTAGCCCGGAAAGATAGTAGGCTATTTTAAAGATCATTTAGGTCTTAGCTGCATCATGCCGCATGTAGACATGGGACCCGTATAGTTTAACGTCCCTTCCGAACGACGACAAAGTGAGTTGCTTGGTCAGGATTCCGGCAGGTAGCCCATCAGGAGTCTGACCTCACACGACTAAGCTTAGCTTTAGTTGCCAGAAGGAAACTGTGTGCCATTCATCCGCTATGCAGCAAATCTCAGTTGGGCCCATGGTTCTTATCATTTTCTCTGTTTTGGTAAAGTTTGAATCCTTTAAAATGATAGCATTTTTGAGACTTTTCAGAAGTTCTGATAATAATTGCAAGGGACAGAGCAGAAACTGCTTAAAATGACGTCATCAACCAATCTTGAGATAAGAAAGTGTTTGGACAGATTAGCTTTTTGAAATGATAAATCAAGAGTTTTAGGTCTTAGGAAGAAAATATCAAGTGTTGCCTAATTTTCGGATCTGTTGCAGAGAACTAAGGGGGCTCAAAGTTACGAGTTTTTGCGCATGTGTGTGCAGTTTCTGCTATTTCATTGCAATGCAGATAACTTTCAAGTGAAGTTTATTCGCTTATGCTCTGTTTTCCAAGCCATCCCAGGGGGGACACTCGGCACATACCCGGTCAGTCCAAGAAATTTTCAGGCAACCCAAAAATATCACTTCAGCTTCATAGCAACCCAAAAATATCAGCTCATTTCATACTTAGAAACATGTACATGAACATAAAGTATCCCGAAGCAATGCAAATAGAAGTCAGGATTGCCTCTAGCGAACCCAGAAATATCCGTTCAACGCTGTTTGGTGTCAAAATATATCACGAACGTACTTTCAGCTTTATCTGGACCCAAAATATCACTTTTGGCAATATTCTGACACAAAAATATCGGAATTACCTCCCCGTATGTGCAAGTGCTAAGTGCCTCCCCCCCCCCCTGAGCAAGCCATACCGCTAATGCAATTAGGAATCTGTTTATGGACTCATGTTAAGAGACAATTTTTGTATCTTTTATCTTTATGCTTATTTGTACAAAGTTCATATACTTTATCGTAAAGATTCAGTTATATATTTCAACTTACTCGTTTTTTGGATGCGAACCTTCAATTGTCGACTTTGTTGGCCTGCAAGCGGTGATACAAAGCATCTATCAATAGCTGTTAATTTCAGAGAGCTAGTTATGATCTGGTAAGTGAAGCTTATAGCCTTACTTTTTGATGGAAAATAAGCACCTTGAAAACACCCGATTTTGGAGAAAATGAAAAGCCTATAGCCTTACTTTGATTTTGGCGAAAATTGTCAGCCTATAGCCTTAATTTCTAAAGGAAAATAAAGACCTCGAAAAGCACCCGATTATGAATAAAAGGTCAAGGCAATAGTAATACTTTTTGATGGACCATATGCACTTTAATGCAGCTGATTTTGGCGCGAAGGTAAGTCAATATCCTTACTTCTTGATGGAAAATAAGTACCTCGAAAAACAGTTGATTTTGGCGAAAAAGGTAAGCCTATAGCCTTACTTTTTGATGGAAAATAAGCTATTTGAAAAACAGTTGATTTTGGCGAAAAAGGTAAGCCTATAGCCTTACTTTTTGCTGCAAAATAAGTACTTTGAAAAACAGCTGATTTTGGCGAAAATGGTAAGCCTATAGCCTTACTTTTTGATGGAAAATAAGTACTTTGAAAAACAGCTGATTTTGGCGAAAAAAGTAAGCCTATAGCCTTACTTTTTGATGGAAAATAAGTACTTTGAAAAACAGCTGATTTTGGTGGAAAAGGTAAACCTATAGCCTTACTTTTTGATAGAAAATAAGTACTTTGAAAAACAGCTGATTTTGGCGTAAATGGTAAGCTTATAGCCTTACTTTTTGATAGAAAATAAGTACTTTGAAAAACAGCTGATTTTGGCGAAAACGGTAAGCCTATAGCCTTACTTTTTGATGGAAACTAAGTACTTTGAAAAACAGCTGATTTTGGCGAAAACGGTAAGTCTATAGCCTTACTTTTTGATGGAAAAGAAGCAATTTGAAAAACAGTTGATTTTGGCGAAAAAGGTAAGCCTATAGCCTTACTTTTTGATGGAAAATAAGCACTTTGAAAAACAGTTGATTTTGGCGAAAAAGGTAAGCCTATAGCCTTACTTTTGATAGAAAATAAGTACTTTGAAAAGCAGCTGATTTTGGCGAAAAAAGGTAAGCCTATAGCCTTACTTTTTGATAGAAAATAAGTACTTTGAAAAGCAGCTGATTTTGGCGAAAAAAGGTAAGCCTATAGCCTTACTTTTTGATAGACAATAAGTACTTTGAAAAGCAGCTGATTTTGGCGAAAAAAGGTAAGCCTATAGCCTTACTTTTTGATAGAAAATAAGTACTTTGAAAAGCAGCTGATTTTGGCGATAAAAGTAAGCCTATAGCATTACTTTTTGATGGAAAATATGTAATTTGAAAAACAGTTGATTTTGGCGAAAATGCCTTACTTTTCAATAGAAAATAAGTTCTTTTAAAAACAGCTGATTTTGGCGAAAAGGGTAAGCCTATAGCCTTACTTTTTGATAGAAAATAAGTACTTTGAAAAACAGCTGATTTTGGCGAAAACGGTAAGTGTATAGCTTTACTTTTTGATAGAAAATGAACACTTTGAAAAGTGGTCTATTGTGTTTTTCTAAAATTCGAGAATAACTCATCCGTCACGGGCAAAGAATTGAACGTATATGCATTAGGTATGAACAAAAGAGCATGATATGACAAAAAATACAAGGTTCTGTTATCATTACAATATTTTCAGCTAAAATTTACGAAAATGTTCTTAAATTTACAATTCAAAAACCAGTCAAAAAATTACGAAAAATGTTTAGTATTGAACTTTATTCCCATGTTGCAACATGTGTCTGTTGTTTGCAATATGAAACTGGCCCTTGACACCTGGAACAACGGCCCGGGGGGACTTCTGTTATGACCGAAATCAAGAACATTGGCAAACTTTGTTTACCCATTCCCAGAATATTTGCGAGGTTTCTGAAGACTTCTCACAGCAAAACGACTGAAAAATAGTTATTTATCCTAGATCTAAACCTTGGCAGAAGTTTCAGCAAAGAATTAGACCGCAACCAAAGATATCCCCGATAAAAGCAATTGCCAATTCCATGATTTTTTGTGCCAAAACTACCCCAAAACTGGCGCATTCCCATATGACAAGATTGTAAAGTGCTTCCGCCGGGCAAAAGCCTACCAGCCAATCAAAAGGCATGATTTATCTAAGTTTTTCTCCATTCAACTGAAGCACATAGCAAGTGTCAGTAAGGCAGGGAAGGCAGTCCTTTTCTGCAGGCATGTAAAGACAGTTTTCTCTACTGATCGTAGCTTTGGCTATGTGGCTAGACCCATCATGAAACGTTAGAAAAAAATAGTGGGATGACAGTCTGGACAGTACCATGAACTCTAAGTGTGCACCCTTCCAATGGTTCTAAATTCCTAAAATGTTGAAAATAACATTTGTGAATTTACATTAAATAATTCTATAATTGCATAAGTACGATGCTAAAATATAATCTAATAAAAGATTATTTACAAGCCAACGTCTTTTTCGGTGAAAAATTCTTACCACGAAGGAGCTGATGTCTGCTCACTATTGAAATTCCATGTTTTAAAATCAGTTACCAGTGTAGCGTTTCATTCCACCTTACAGATATTGTCTGAAAAAAGATAGCTGGAAAACAAGGGGGTGCTGATTTCACCTTCCTGTAGAGATGAAGAAACGGGACTGATTTTAAGCCAGAATAACATTCTAGAGTTTAAAAATAACGCTTTTAACAAAAAGCAGATAGGCCAGTGTTCTTCCTATTAGTCTGCTGGTAATATCTCTCTCCAACAATAAATATACTGTCCTATACTAATGGAATTTCAAAGGTAAGCAGTTCTTCTTACGATAGCCTGTGTTACGTCTTACCGTGGGCAGTTGGGAAACAAGAACTCCCCATGAAATAACTAAAAAAATAAATGAGCTACTCACCAAGCGAAATACTACGTGTTTGTATCCAGTTTTGCCATCGTGTCTTGGGCCCGAAGTTCAAAGGCCCTCAGGCTACTTCAGACCTAAGAGACGAGAGACGATGGTGGATGGCATAAAAACACGCAATATATGAATTGGTGAGTAAATCATCTCATTTCTTAGTTATTTCATGGGCAGCTTGAACATCACATCGATAGTGTTAGTACTGCTCATGGTTTTACCCCATGCAGCATAATGATGCCCAACCTTGCACTAAGAGACGAGAGACGATGGCGGATGGCATAAAAACACTAAATATTTGGCTTTGTGAGTAAATCATCTCATTTCTTAGTTATGTCATGGGCAGCGTGAACATCGCAACAATAGTGTTAGTACTGCTCATGGTTTTACCCCATGCAGCACAATGATGCCCAACGTTGCACTAAGAGACGAGAGACGATGGTGGATGGTATGAAGACACGCAATATATGAATTGGTGAGTAAATCATCTCATTTCTTAGTTATTTCATGGGCATAGCTTGAAAATCACAACAATAGTGTTAGTACTGCCCATGGTTTTACCTCATGCAGCACAATGATGCCCAACGTTGCACTAAGAGATGAGAGACGATGGTGGATGGCATAAAAACACACAATATTTGGCTTGGTGAGTAAATCATCTCCTTTCTTAGTTATTTTATGGACAGTTTGAACGTGGTTTTACAATCGTGTCACATCGGTGTCCGAGCTCCCCATGGTTTTACCCAATACAGCACAATGATGCCGCGGTCTGAATAGTTATGATCACTGCTTACTATGGACAGGATACTCCTTGACATATCCCGATTTTCGGGCAAAACACGCATGCAGCAAATAGATTTCAAAATGGTCGTTGTTATTCAAAGACCAGTTCTGACCAATCTTCGCTTTGCCTCCACGATAAACCCAAATAACTTTTTGTTCGAAATATTTTGCCAAGTTTGAAAATCAGTTATTCTTGCTTACTTTGGCTGAGATTCTTCTAGAAATCTCGATTTTAGGAAGCACATGTAGCCAATAGATTTACAGAAAGTTCTTATGATTTAGGAGGCCTGCTCTCACAAAAATTTCTCTCGTATCTTTGGATTTCATCTCAACGATAAGCCTCAAATGGCTTTTGCTTCTTAAACATTTGCTACGTTTAAAAACCAGTTACCCTTACTTAATATGAAATGAAAATTTCGATTCAGGCAACAAGTGCAACCAATAGATTTACGAAGCGCCTTTATTATTTAGGAGGCCTGCTCTTACCAAAATCTCTTCTTCCTCTATCGTAATTGCAGCTTTCTCTTCCTCAATTTCTGTGCTCTCGATGCTTTCTGTTATGGATTCCATTGCCTTGAATGGCGGACGTTTCCTGTATGGTGACTCTTTAACAACACACTTTTTATATTGGTATGATGGTGTCTTAGCAATTACTGGGGCCTACAATATGACACAAAAGGAGATCTACTGTAAGTCTATGGGTATATCACAACACAGAGCTTCACTTGGACTTGCCCAAAAAACTGCCACCTGAAAATCTACCGCTGCGTAGGAGGGAAGGGAGATCGAAGCCATGTTCAAATACCTAAGTCAATTGAATTCTTTCATGACAAAAATAAGAGGTCTTACCAGGCAAAATCGGCTAAGGTTTATTTACATCACGTTCAAGTCAAGTGAACAATCTCTTGATAAAAACATTTTATTTCTTTAACATATATCTTACCATGACTGGTGGACTTAATCCAAGTCTCGCTCTTGATCAATAAACAAACGGGAGGGAAGCAGAAGAAGAAAAGGGAAGGGAAAGGGGAAGGAGAGCGAGACTTGTCGACTACGCGTTCCGAAAACGAGGCTCGGCATTCACCTGCTCAATTCTGACTGGCTCTTCCGCTAATATGAGAAAAAGCCGCCGGTCAAGATCTTGACCGGTCTCGTTTTCGAAACTCGTTGTCCACAAATCTCGCTCTCCTTCTGTCCTTCCTTTTTCCCTTCCCTTTTCTTCTTCTTCCTTCCCGTTTGTTTATTGATCAAGAGCGAGACATGGAGCAAGTCCAAATGACTGCAAAAAGTTGCAAAATAACCAAAACTTTCCAAAGAATACAGTCGCATGACTTGAAACGGAACAAAACATAGACGATTGGGTAGCCTATAAACAGGCCTTATCTGATAGCTGCGGAGGAGGGAGAGGGAAGGACCTGTAGGCCCGAGGGGGTACTTAATTATAAATTCATACGGGGATGTGCGCTGCAAGGACTTCTGTTGCGACCAAATCCAAGAAATTTGGTCCGATATTGACGCCCAATTCCAGAACATATGTCAGATATTGATACCCAATCCCAGAATTTTGAAGCAGTAACAAAAACAATTCGACGTCAAAGGGATAAGGGATCGAGGGCTGGGAATAAGAATTTTGGTCCCAAGTGGCCATTGGAACGAGGTTCTGATCTGAGCACGTCTTTCAACACAAAAAATACTTGAAATCTGCTGTAACTTCATTCAACACACATTACTAGAATTTTGAGTATAACGGTGGGGTAACAGTAAACCCCAATCCCAGAAAATTCCAAGTGAAAGCATACCCAATCACAGAAATTTTCCAGTAAAAATATATCCCAATCCCAGAATTTTCAGGCCAAAAACTACCCAAAACTGGCGCACATCCCCGTCTTACCCTTAGTGATGTAACACCCCCTTCCAGGCCTGGTAGGAATGGGCTGCAATTTTGAATTCCATATACCTGATTACCTGATTTGCGATACATGGCTTTCTGTGTCATATTTTTGAGCTCTGTTTCTAGTGCTCGTGAGGCAGCGAGAAAAATCACAAAAATTCTTCGATCTTTTGGCTGTTAACTAGAATTTGAATCAGTCAAATCTGTGAAGACTTTTGATGCTAAGATTTTTCAAAAGTGGGAACTTTTTCTGGCTCACCCAATATATAAATAACGGAACAACAATTGCTTACCTTTTTGGAAACTTGTGGTTTCAATGGCCTTGGATCAAAATGATAATCTGGGTAAGACAATTCACTTAACGATGGAGCATATGGACATCCACTTTGGTACATCGCATACTACAAGGGAAATGATGTTATTAAAAAGACTTCAAGCTGTATCTGGTTGCAAAGGCTTGTCATCCAAATTCTGTAATAGCTCCTCTAGCAATGTGATCTCTATCGAAAAATTCAGCCACAAGTTCCCCTTTCTGATTAAAGAAGGTATAACAAAGAAGTTCAAAGACAAAGCAAATATTTTTCACGAGTTTTGAACCAGTCTCTTTCAATAAAGAAAATGAAATTTGATTCACATTATTGCCACGCATCGATAAACGAGGAAGCTCTCAATTACATTACAGATCTGTTCGATAGGTTGTCAGATATAAGTGTTAGAGAGCTTCGTAATACTAATACAGACCTCAAGCTACCTCGCTTTAAAACTTGCAGTGGTCAACGGTGCTTTGCTTACAGAGGGGCACAATTATGGAACAACCTTAGCGCTGAAGTCAAGAAAGCACCCACCTGAGTCGATTCAAATCTGCTTATAAAAACAGCAATTAATCTTCTCGTTTAACTCATTAATACATATTTTTTTCTTTTCTACCTTTATTCTTGCTTGTAAAATGTTATGATTAGAAATATTAAGTTTATTGTATTTATTTTAACAGGGCAGTTTGGAATTCAGTTTTATTTTAGCTGTAACTAAACCCTGTATAATGAAAATAAAATGAAATGAAATGTAAATGAAATCGAATCGGTGCTTAGTAATAGTCCGTGCATAAATGACATGGGCAAGCATCCTAATATTTTAGCTTTTCCTGTTTTATTTTTGGTCTTTCTGGTTAAACCGGTTTTTGATTATATTGGAAAAGTGGCTGTGATCACGAGGTGGACAAGATGGTGGATAGCGTTAAACAATCTGAAGTTTGTGATGTGCAGATTGACAACAGAAAAATTAGAAGAAATAGATGTGAATCTGATTTTATTTCATTTGAGATCAAATGTCATGTTGAAGATGAGTAGGAGTTGTACTGGTGCTGCGAGGTTAGAACGCCTCGACGTTTATTAGGCTAGGTCAACAATGCAAAACGCAAAAAATAATCAGACTAGTCTTTAGGCCAAAAAATCAATAAAGCATTAAAGACCCATCTGCACCAGTTAAATGCACTTCATGGCAAGTAGGGGCGGGAAATTCAGTATTTACTATCTGCTAGTAACCTAATGGTAGTTGAGGGCAAGCTCTTTTGGCTATGCGAAATCAATGCTTTCATTTGTTTGTTTGCTTTTGTTTGTTTTCAGTTTATTTTGAGTGGGTTTGTCAGGACTTCTCGACTAAAAGCTCATCTATAGGCCCACTGGGCATGCTGCATCCAGGCATGGGACTCCTAGTTTACGGTCCCTTCCGAAGGACGACGAGGTGAGTTGTGAGGTCAGGCCTCCGAGGTCACCCATCTGGAGTTTGACTTCGGAGGAGCAACAGTACAGCCTCACTCAAATGAGAGGTTTGGGCTATAAATTTTGGTTTCCAAGAGAACAGATTTAGAAAAGAAAGAAATCACAAAAAACATCACTTACCTGTGAGTGTGACTCACAACCTTCTGCCTGCAGTGTACAAAACTGCTTGCAGCAGTGAAGGAGCATTTTGCTGCGCATCAAGAAAAGTAACGAAACGATACACTCCACAGCACTAACGGTGATGAGCATTGCTAATAATGCAGTGATTATTGTTGCACTTTTCCGATGTATCATATTGCAATTCTCCTGATACTTGACAACAACGTATGATGCATTAAGATCTGTGCTGCCGCATTGATGAAATGACTTTTGATTGGTTAAGTGTTTGTAATACATTATTGCAGTTCCATAGCAACCAAAACTGATGATTGTTATGATCATTGTCATTGTGTTCAGCAATATGTGAGCAATGGCCTAAAAGATGTAAAAAGGTAGGGCTGTTGAAAACTGCCAATAAATAAAGTATCCAAAATTTGAAGAGAAGAGCAGCTGCGAAGGGCTCTTTCCAGCGAGTAAAGGAGAAATTTCGTCTTTTAAAAAGTCACCAGAATTCGGAAATTTAATCTATTCTAACGTTTTCCTTCTTGAAGTGTTGTATTAAAGATCAAATTTCTTCTCCCTATTTGCAAAACTCTGAAATTTTGAAGCTTATCATCGGGTGAGTCAAAAAAATAGTTTAGACGATTGGCGGGCCGTGGATGGAAAATTACGTGACTAACATTCAAAGCTGAAATGTTAATCTATCAGTCAAAGGCTAACTTAGATTTGAAAATGTTGTTTGGTAAATAAAAACTCTCATCTTTTGGACTCATAAAATAGGAAAATCCTGTTAGGGGGCTTCTATGAGAACGAGAACTCCACGGTTCAGTCTGGCCCATAATTTGATAACCATTGAAATTTAAATTCTATTTGTGAAACTGAGAATTGCATTGAATTCAAATTTCAACAGCAAGTAAACCATGGACCAGAATGGAATGTTGAATCCTCATTCCACAAACCCATTGCCACTCTCGGGGGACTTCTATTGGCTTGTGACGGGGGGGGGGGGAGGGCGGGGGTCAGACACAGTATATTTTTGAAAAACCCAAAAATATACTAAATTTAGGACATTTAGAACCCAAAAATATACTCAACCCAAACATATACTAAATTTAGGACATTTTTAGACCCCAAAAATATACTCCTAGCTTCATGGTACATGAAAAGAAAGGTTTTATAGCATTTTGGGCAACTGCCCAGCAACATTTTGGTGAAAAACTCAGCCTAGCACTCAACTTGTCAAATTTTCTCATCAGCAACCCCCAAAATATACCGATTATGCTCCAAATCGCGTACCAAGGTATACTAGACAACGTTTTACAAACCCAAAAAATGTCTGACCCCTCCGTCACTTACTAATAGGGAGTCCCCCCTGGGTTGCCAGCATTGTCTGCAGTCACTAATCGAACTGAATTGAGGTGTCAATTAAAGCAACTGTTGTTATAATAGTATGAAATCTGTCCTCGTTCCTCTGCTAGGCTTCTGAATCAAATAAACAAATTCAATTTTTTATATTGAATTAACATAAGAAAAACAAAATCTGCCATGCGGATCTTCAGATTTATCCTTCTTCTTTCGCTATAGTATCATAAATTTTCCTGAGAGCCACCTTTCACCTGTACAAGACGATAGTTTCCCTGATGGCTGGAAACCGTGTAGCCTTGCTTGTTTTGAATCAATGGTTGAGAGAATTTCGTTTGTTTGCGATAGCTAATTGAATTCAAGTTTCCATCAAAAGAAATTGATGCTAATCTGATTGTCACAAAATTTGCCTTTTTTGGCCGGATTCTATTTTGAAACAATGGCTTGAAATTATATCGAACAGCACAGTCTTACCTTCCTCTTCGATTTTGACTTTATTGTCGAAATTCCAATGATGGCTGTTGCAAATATCTGTGCGAAGAAAACATTCATTAAAACTGAAAAATTCAGCCTCCTCCCCATGGCCGAAAGTTTTGTCCGAAAGTTTAATTGTCTGAAATCTGGTGTTGTCTGAAAGTTTTTTCGTCCGAAAGTTTTAAATTCATTGAAAATAGAAAAGTACAAAGAAACATAACATAAAATGTTAATTAATCAATGTTCTGCCAGTACTGTTCAGGTTTCTTGAATTTTTTATCTAAACGTTTGGTTCCTTGAAGCGTTTCTTAGAAACAGTTCACGTATGGCAGTACCTTTAAATTTATAGCTGGTTTTAGCTACCATTGTTCAATCTGACGAAAATCACATTCAAATGCCCTTGTAGATTTGACGATTACCATGTACCAACTGTAAGTTGATATTCATGATAGAATCACAAATATTTTTTGCATATATCTCGGTATCATGCTTGTTTTGTGATGTCGTGTTTGTCCGAATGTATTTTTGTCCGAAATTCCCGAAAAAGCGTCCGAAAGTTTTTCTCCGATGTTTTTTTGGCGAAACCTTTCTGTCCGAAATTTTTTGATATTAATGTCCGTGCAACTTTGAAAAACACCAATCACGAGACTTTTCTTCCTGTCTGGAATTAAAGATTATGTTACACAGACAGGTAACCAAAAGCCACATTTATTTCTTAGTTTCCTGGAAGCAAAATTTGAAGCTCATTTGAATAGGCAGGTGGATGTTGCATGGATAAACTTTGTTGTCTGATTTTTATCTAGTCTAAGTAGCAGATTGCAAGAGACACACATTTGATCTCCCTAGTGAGCCCAAAAAAGTTATTAAGACTGACTTGCCACTATAAATCTTTTGACAAGGTATAGCAAGGTATAGCAAGAGTTTTACGAAATCTGCAGCTACTTATTCGAAATCTTTGTCGGTTATAAAGCAAAGAACACTCTTCAAGGCAATCTTTCGGCAGGCATTCCACAAGATTCCACTTTAGGTCTTGTGTTCTTCTTGATATAAATCTTAAAGTGCCTGTGAAGCCAACTCTGATTTTTCGGTGAAGGGTAAAATGATGATGGAGAATCAATAAAAAATTGCTAAGCATCACAGATTTTTTACAAACCAACAACTTGCTTCTGGGTAAAACTACCCGGGGGGGGGGGTACATGACTTGCGGATGGACGGGGTCTGCCGCCCGGTTTTCAGAAAGCTACCCTCTTCTAATTACCGACAGTTGCCGTCATACCCTCTTTTACAATGAATTTTGGCGGAAAACTACCCATTTTTGACAATTTTTGCTAATTTCTGGAAAACCCACCCATTGTTATGGAAAATCTGCCGAAAAAGGGACCCTTGTTATATTGGACTATTGGAAAATATATTGGAATATTGGACCCAAAAACCCACCCATATTAGCGGCACATACCCGTACTCTCAGCATGTTATGTTACGCCCCCCCACCGGGTAAAACTACCACATAATGTCATGGAGGGGGGCAAAGCGTTCTTTGAGAACAATAGCAAGGGTTATGAAAACCTTTCGGAGACATTAACAAACGCAGAGGAGGGGTACTGGTAAAGAAATTCTGCAAGGCAAGACAAAACATTAGCAGTTCATATCAGGATGATGATGATGGAGATGATGGATTTTATTTATTGCCAAAATTTCGGCGCTGGCCACATTATATAACTGTTAGCAATCAAACTAGTTAAACCCGAGGAATGCCAGTTTTTGCCGGAACTTCGACGGTCTGCACTCCTCCTCAGATAAATTTCTCGACCTTCATCATTGAACAACTGTTTTCAATTCATCCAGCAAAATGGATCAATTCCGCATTAAGAGTGAAATAGCTGATCAGAAACGTGGATCTATGTCTAAAGAACTCAAGAATGATAAGGTGTTTTGATTGGTGCTAATTCTGAAAACTATAGACTTGGCTGTAACATAGGGCTCAAATCTTTGCAAAATTTTAAAATTTAGTGTGTAAAATGTTGTTGTCTAATTCTTTCAACTGAATAGATCAACTGATACTTCAGGTTGTTTGCCATAATTCCAGAAGGAGCATTTGCGATATCATCATTATTCTTGGAATTACAGCGTTTTAAGATTTATGAAAGGATGTACGAGAGGAGGTATCAGATGCTTTGAAAAAGACTAAAAGCACAATAAATTGTAAACTGATTGTGGAAAGTCAAAATGACCAACACAAGAAATACTCAGTAAATACATAAATTTCGTTAAATAGAGAATATAGCCTAGAGCTTGTATTACTAAACGTTTCGGGCTTGACCCTTCATCAGTAGACAAGAAATACTCAGTTTTTGACGATCTACAAGATGGTAGCAAGCAAAAGTCTGTAGCTTTTAAGGTTTACGATGTAGCAATTTGATGACGTCACAACTTCAAAACCAGCAGAAATGTTAAAGAAAATAATGATAACATCAACAATGCTCTTTCTGGAATCATAGCAATCGTCCTCACGTTCCCTTCAATCTATTTAGTTGAAAGAATAAAGTAATAGCATTTAAACAAATTTAATTTTAAAGTTTTGCAAAGATTTGAGCCCTATGCTCTTGGCTATAAGTTTACGAGGTTCTTTGAACTTTCTGCCCTACAAGACAGAAAGCTTGGCAGATTTTGGAGAGATTCTCGTTTTCATGGTGAATCGAAATGATATAAGAAAAAAACCTTCTTTTCGAAGATTTTTGTTTGACTGGGAAGTATATTTCCATCTCTGCAACTTCCACTGTTTTCAGAGTTTGGTAGATTAGGAAGTACCAATCAAATACAACCATATTCAACCGAAATGAACTACTTACCAAAACTCCATACCAAATTCCAAAAGCACTCTTCACAACCCAATGTGATAACACTCGGCCTTCCACCAGTACAGCAATCCCAAGAGATATACTCGACAAACTCAGTAATATATTTACAATTGTTAGTCTCTGGAGACATTTTCCTTTTTGTTTATTTCCATTTTGATTTTTGGCTTTATTCGTTCTGCAATCGCTATTATTTTCTTTAAATTTTGAATCATCTTTCCCAGGCTGTGTGATGTTTCCATTTGCTTCATCTTTGTTGCCTTCGATATCACCATTATTGTCCTCAGTTTTCTCCATTTTCTTCAGTCTTCAGTCAAATACATTTCATTGGCTTTTCGTGTCGATAACACAGCTGACCTTTTCTTGGTCTGTTCTGTAAATAGAAGGAACTTGAAATTAATAGTCATAATCATCTGTGTGTCAGAAAATGACCCCTTGAATGAAGGTTATTTTGTGGAACAGGAAGATTTTGATCAGAATTGACGGGTAGATCACAACTGGGGCACAACTTTTTGGGACACTGTGTATACAAATTTGGGCAAATATTACGAAAGAAAATGTGCATCAAATTTTTATCAATCTATCAAAAGTGTATATCTACAGTATAGAATGAGATACAGTAAAAACCCGCATGAATTTAGGAATTCATAAATTCAGAAACCTCCAAGGCCGATTTTTAGCGAATTAAGCTCCCGTTAGAGCCACTATATAAATGTATGGAAGGCACTCCAGCCGGTTAAGAATCACAGGTTCCTTTAGGCGGGTTTTTTTTACTGTATCGAATTCTCTTATATATCTGACTTTAATGCAGGTGCAGTTCCTACTTACCTAGTTCCCAGGCACCAAGGACCGAGATAAAATTTTTTACTGGAGGGTGCCATGGGCAAACCGGGCGATGAGCTAAGCGACCCAGAACTTTGGAGGGGGTCTAGGAGTACTCCCCTGGAAAAATTTTGCGACCACGCTCTTCAAATTGGCTTAACGGAACACTAATTTATGTTTCTCAAAACGGATTGACTCTACAGCCTACAGGTAAACCTACGTTTGGAATGTACACACCTTCCATAAAAGTGAAAAAAGCCTAATTTACCAAAGGCTACTATAGAGTTATGGTGAGAGTTAAGTTTGTTAGCTTGTAAATACCCCCAAAAGAGCTTCCTAGACTAATGAAAGGTAGAATTTGAACGAGATATACCCGACATAAGAACATGGAGTACCTATCTGATATTCTGAAATACTAAAATAATAAAGAATAAAGATTTACTGAAGCAAATGCTGAAATATATTGAGGGGCCATGGCCGCCCCCTGGATCCCCATGTATCTCGGTCCTTGCCAGGCACATTGGAAAAAGAGCAAGGTTGACAGGGACATGTATAGATATTCTCGAACGATATTTTCAGTAAGCAGAAGAACTCATTGCAAGCCCCTTTTATCGAGCTAGGCTGGTTTCCAATTTACCAACGCATTGAATATAAATCTTGAAGATAATGTTTAAAATTGAATCAAATATAGCCCCTCGGTACTTGGCACATGTGTTCCAAAAATCTTCTGAAGTGCACAACTACAACACACGATCTTCTTCAAATAAATCACTCGTTTGCCTTGGAGGGCATGGCCAAGGGGCAATTCACTGATTTCTCTTTCGTACACCTTTCTTGAAATCACAAAAAAATCGCATACAAAATCACAAAATCACAAGAAAAATCACATACAGAAAGCACCAAAAATCACAAATCACTGAAAAATAACTGAAAAATCACACGAAAAAATCACTAGAAATCACTAAAATCACAAAAAATCACAGAGAAAAACTCATGTGATTTCAAAATCACAAAAATCACGTACGCTATTTTGAGAAGTGATTTGCCCCTCGGGCATGGCAAGCTTAATACAAAAAAATTCGTATTTGATGGCACTAAGTTGTGGTACTCTTTACCAAGTCATCTAAAGGACATAAAATCCTTGGAACTTATTAAATCAAGGTGCAAGACTCATTTCATGGACAAATTTATTTTTCAGTGTGATCAGAAATATGGTTTTCAGTTTAAGGTAGATTTGTGTTTTATCTTTTATTACACATAATTGAACTTTGCAAATCTTATTCTTTTTTCTTAACTTATCACTGTAATTTGTGAACCAGGCTGTACACAAGTTGTTAGCTTCTGTTATTCACGTTAAAGAAATTGCAGATGCATACATGCATGCATAGGTCGCGCATCTTGGGATATGTCACGTTGATTTACGAACTGGTCCGATGTTTTTGGCGAAAACTGTATACGAAACCACGGGGGGGGGGTTCTCGGCAAAATTTCGGGCAGGGGTGTACCACTCACAGTTTCAAAATGGCACCGTTGGCTAGTCCAATTTTTCTGAAAATGATACCCTTGGCTAGACTAATTCCTACATCAAAACTGCCATAAGTTGGCATTTTCTAGGCAAAACTTGCCAAAGTTTGCATTGTAAGGACCAAAATTAAAAAAAATTGGGTTTCTTTACAGGAATTACCGAAGTTTGACATTTCTTTGACCAAAACTGCCAAAACGTATACCCTTGCCCAGACTAAATGAGCGAAAATTGGCAAAGAGTATACCCTTGGCTAGACTAAATGGACTAAAATTGGCAAAAAGTATACTCTTGGCTAGACTAGAAGGTTGAAAAAGCATACCCTTGCGGGCGGCACATCCCCAGGTACCTTTACTATGGAAGAACCCCTCCCGCCCCGTGTACGAAACAAATGCAACATAACTTGTGCATGACATACAATACACAATTCCAGGCCAAAGCTTATAGGAAGCCAAAAGTCAGACGAACCGGATAGACTTTTCCTGATTCACCGCCCACGAACTGGAAGACGGTTTTAAAGGTGACCTTAAGTAGAATGTATTCCTACTATTCGCGGCTCGACATCTTTCCGTGGCGACAATTTAGATTGCCGGAAATTTTTCCGCCTCGGCGGAAAAATCGAATTGTCGCCGCGGAAAAATGTCGAGCCGCGAATATTAGGAATACGTTCTACTTTTCGCGGCTCGGCATTTTTCCGCCTAGTGGAGATCCGGCTTAAGCGAAAATCTTTTATTGATGCAAGTGAACAGCACGGTCAAATGATAAAGAACTGTTCAACTTTCTTTGATATCTCATTGCATAATCAATTTATACACTGATTCAAGTTTCAGCTGATGACGTCACTGTGGTTTGCAAATCACTAGGATGATCAGTAGAGTCTGCACGCAGGCTACTACATATCAGATCATTGAAAAGTTGCAGAACAAATACATGTATAGATGTAATAAACATTGTCTCATTGCTTAGACTAATGTTTAGAAAGAATTTTTGATTAGACTTCTCTTTAGAAACATGGCCGACCCTGTTTTCCTTACTTTGCAAACAAAACGACGTCATAAGTCAATCGCAGAAAACAGTGAATACCTTGAAAATAAAACCAGTTATCAAAAAGTTATAAACGACATTCTTCATCGTTCAACAGCGCCGTTTTTGTGTATCAATAAAACTTATCGCTTTGGATAACTTTTAATATATCTAAGCCCCAAATTTTACTTCCGAAAAAAGGTTCCTCTTTCCTCCACGTTCACGTTTCCTCGCTTCAGCCTTCTCTTGCAGAAACAAAGGTTAAGTTCTTTAAAACCTGTCAAAACTGACTTGCATTGAGGGGGGTATCACTCTCTAAAATCTCATGAACCTTGGGCAGAGATCCTTTGTTTCAAGAAAAAGCCATGAAAATCCTCCTGTTTTAAAAACCTCGTAAGCTTTTTTGGAATAGTGATACACCCCCATTTGACTTGGACAAACGTAGATATTTGAAAAACTTCATATCTCAAGGAGATGAAAGATAAATTAGAGTTAGATGGAAAATGAGAAAGGCAAGAAAACATAAGAAAACACAGGTACCTTATCAATTATAAAAGTCAGGAACATATGGCAGGCCAAGGACTTCGACAACAACCCAAGTTTTTGTGTATTTCACCGATAAAAGCCTCTGGAAATCTAGTTCTCTTGCAAACCAAACTTCAACTCCATTTAGTGCTTGAACTAAACAAGCCCGAGAGCATCGCGGAGAGCAAGTTCATCAGCAATAAACAATCCTGTTAGTAACACTGTTTACAGCCACTGCAGATCACGTGATTGTCCTCTCGAGGAAACTTTCCTCTCACACTAGTTTCAGGTAATCGGTAATCGGCAGAGTTAAAACGGTATGTTCGTAAACAAGGGGCTGGGCACGAGTGAAAAATCTATCGAAATGGATGGAACCGACACGTGCAAGAGCTTGGGAGACAAAGAGTGTCTGAGTTTTTCTTTGTTTAGGTTTTCCCTTTGTCTGTTATCATTCAGAACTCCGCACCATACCAGAAAGAACATGGATGGAGGAACTGTGTCAACACTAACAACAGATAACGAGATGATTTCCCTTGTGTATTGAGGTGGATATAAACAACGTTGTTGGCTAAATCTGACTTATTGGATTCCAAATGAAAGGCAACCAACAGTCCTAAAATATGGCATGAGAAATAATGGAACAGTAAAAATAATGGAATGCAATTGGAGAAAACACTTGGAGGAGCCTCGAAGAACTCCGATTTAGAACTCCGGGAGCCTTCTCGTAGCTCTGGGACCAGGGCTCATTCTATCGATTCACGATATTCTGCTCCCTTCTACTTCAAGCTGGAAATCTCCGTTTCATTCCAGCGTTCCATGTTTTGGGAAAAGCAAAGTAAACAAAATTAAAATGCATGGATTTTAAGTCCCAGGGGGGTACTACCTAAGGATGGTTCACACTAGGTCGTTTGGGTCGTTTTAAGGTGGTGCAAAAAGATCAAAAAGACACTAGGAAACAGAAATGACTTTCTGAAGCATGAAAACACGAAAATTTACAGTTCTCAGTCAACTAACTTTTTCTCATTCTCGACAAAAGAAATAGGAACATTTAATTTCTTGAAGTAACATGCGAGTGACAAGTTATATGTACTTGAAGGTTCCGAGATTAGACTGGGAACTGGTTTTGCTATGCTTGAGGTTGTGCAGAGAAGCGACCCTCGTTAGATCAAAGGATGTCATGCAAAGTCACTACATCTCAGAATTTGTTGTTTTTTTGCCTGCGTTTTTATGATCAATAGTGCATATTATTACCCCCAAATTGCTGTCCCCTTTATATTTGGGAGTCAGGTATTTTAGAGACATTGGGGACGATGTGTTAGGGCTGAGTTTCCCATAATGCAGTTTCTTAAAGGCAGGATTTTAATGTATTTTCTCTTGACGAAACGACCCAAGGGGGGGAGGGTTACTTGAGTTTCCAAGATATGGGTTTGTGCCATTCAAATTGTAAAAGTACCAACCATAAATACAGAGAAATTTCTGAAAGTATACCCATAAATTAGGAAAATTTTCTGAAAATAATACTCTTAAATCCGGAAATGCCGAAAAAGCTCGCCAATGAATGCATTTTTACAAAAACCATACCTATAAATGCAGCAGAATTTAAAACATTGTTGAAATCTATACCTATGTATCCAGAATCTGTCATAAAAAAGGAACCAGAAAAATGGCACAGCCACGTCCCATCAGGAAAGTTGAGGTGACAGCGTGTTCTGATGTTATTAAATAGGGGGTTTTAAGCTGATTTTGCTGGAAAAGTACTGTACCTCTCTACAAGAAACTAGCCAGGCTGACTTATGCCAGTTTCTTTTTCAATGGTACATAGCAGTATATTGATAGCAGTATTGATAATGTCTCCAATTTGTCTCAATTCACTAGGATAGAGAACGATGGGATTTTTCTTCATAAACTCGAAGGAAAGGTAGCTTAATCCATGGTGCAAATAACTGACATGATGAGAGTGTTTTGCATAAAATCTTTCAACCCAAATTGTTATGATTTTAAGAAACTTCCAGTACTGGTTCAATTTCTTAGCTTCTGTTATAGTAGTGAATATTCCTAACAAAATGCTTTCTTAACAATTATGACAGATGTTTGGAAAATACAAGTGTTTCTTATACCATGGTATACAAATCCTGTTTTGAAGAAGTATACATAGACGCAGGAACCGGGGGGGGGGCACTAGGAGCACGTGCCCCCAAGATTTTGCAATAAACAAAGAAGTGGCCCTTTTCATTTTCAAAAATGCCCCCTTTTTCTTAAGGAAAAAGTGCCCTTGAAGTGTCGTGTCCCGCAAGTTTGAGATGCTTCCCACGTCCCTGGAAGTATACTTTCACATCACAAACCAAACCAATAAGGTTGTTTTTGTCAAATGAGGACTTTACTGCCTTTACTGTATCTCACAAAGACAAGTGTGTCACTTTGAGTGTAGATCGATAACGATTTCTTGCGCCAATCTGTACATGCGGAATTTCTCATCAGATATTGCATTCAGATCAGGCTGCATTTACATAATTGAAAGTATTGAAATTCTGTGGAAAGCACAAGTATTTGGCATGAATACGATGAAGGCAGCAAAGGCAGGTGGCTGCTAAGATGTAAACACCATAAAATTTGTGAATTAAATAGGCCAAATAATGTAACGACAAAGACTTGTAAAAGTCATGCACACTTTTTAGGAATTATTTATTTTGTTTACCTGTCGTTTTCTATAGGCTTTACAGGCACGATTTTCTGATGCGATTACCAGGACAAAAGTCGCAAAGTTATCGGAGATTTCTTGGTTGTCTGCATGCGTCGTCTTCATGCGAAACCATACGAGTGATTGAGGAAATCAAGTCGATGTCAAGCTTCATAAACCATCTCTGTCCAAGTTCTTCTGTTTTGTACAATGCTCTACATCTTTTACAACGTTGATTGTGTGCAAAGACCATGTCAAAAGCCACGGCAATTGTCTCATTTCTTTGACTTTGCTTCTTTACGGCCTAATCTCCGCTTCAAAACCCAGTGTGTTTTGAAATTTTGAGCCGCAGGAGGACAGTAAACAACACTTGTGACGTCAGAGCACATGCTCATTTCACACAAAGGTGATTCTCAGAACTATTGCGCCCAATTGCGCCCCCACAGAAACGTGTGATGCGATGCACATGGCGATGGATGTCTGGCCCACTGATCTGGGACAAAAATCTGTAATGCTTTTCGTTGTGGCGTTCCTGATTTCGTGGTGGTGCCTTAGTGTGCTGTGGAGTGGTTTCAGTGTTTCGTGGAGTGGTTTTAGTGTGCCACATAGAGGTTTTAGGATGCCATCTTCACATATCATGGTAATGGTCCGACTCATTCAGTGGTTTTTTTTTCTTCACTTAATTTTAAGTTGGTAAATAACACGTGATAGCTATGTCAACAGCTAATCAAAACCAAATATCTAAGAAACCAAATGAAATAATAGCAACTAATATAAACAAATAACTAAATACATCAATCCACAGAAGTTTCCTGTTATTCTATATAGCCTACTGTATCTGTCCCATAAATGGTTTGCATATTCGGCATGAGCAAGAAATTGTAGGTAGACTTTCAATACTTGCTTTAAAAATGTTTATTTTTGGACTTTAGGCAATTTCTGTGGGAATTGAGTTCCATGGCTCCTTGACATCTGTAGGATATGGTGTCTAGTTCATATGGTCTCGCAAATAAGTCGAGTTTTGACTGCTACTTTTTGGTGGCATGAGTGAAGCCACCCAACAAACTGCAGAAAACAATGGACACTTGCTAAGAACAGTGTGTTTACAGGTCTAGTCTAGTCGTTTCATTTTTGTCAAGACACTGGCTAATAGTGGCACTGACCGACAAAAATTGATAATAGTTGCTGCCAGATCCCCATACCACAAAAGGCTGAAGTTTTTGGTGATTTTTGCTCAATTTTCTGGGCAATGGAGATGAGATTTAATTTCACAAAAACTTGATTTCGGGGGTCCTCAATGAGTCATGGTAAATTGTGAAAAATTCAGTTTTACAGCAATTTAGAAACTGAAACATTGGCTGGAAAACACAGCTTTATAGTGAACGTTAGTATCAGTACAACAAATCAGTGTAGAGTCGACATTCCAATTATTGATTAGACAAATCCATGGTAGTGATCGACTAGGCCATGATGTTTATTTACGGGCGTTTCGCATCCTCAGCAGAATAAAAAAATTAACATGCAAGATTTTTAAACTACAATCATTTGCCCAATTATTTGTATTTTAAAAATCTCGCACGTTAAATTCTTTTTATTCAGTTGAGGATGAGACAAGCTGTCTCGAAACGTCCGTAAATAAAGATCATGGCCTAGTTGAATCAACGTTACTTGTATTTAACATGGATTTGTCTTATTAGTAACTGGAAGGTCGACTCTACACTGATTTGTCTTTGTCTGAAATGACCCTCAAAATGCTCGTCGTGGTACTGATGCTAAAACTTAGAAACTCTGCAAGAAAAAGCTTTCACAAAAAGGATTCGACACAAAATTAAGAAACCGTAAAGTTTAGAGCCAAGCTTCTAAACAGAAAATGAGTGTTATCAAATGAATTGTGAGGCCTAAATGACATAACTGGAAGGAGGTGATCTCCTATTTGACTGCGATGCTACAAATTGAGTCATAACTGATCTAAACACATTTCACGCAACACAAAGTCCAAGTTACAACAACAAAATTTTTATAATTGAATTGAATTGTTGTTGTTGTTGTTTTAAACGAACAATTTACAGTTCAATGGAAAGAACCGACAATTTTATGCTCCTGCACAACGGCGTATTTCCGCCGCAGTGATCGTGAAAATGGAATGTAGAGAAAACATCGGGACGAATGGATTTAGTCTAATTTATATCACAGAAACTTCTCTCGACTGCACTATGGAAATATCTGATCTACGAATTATTATAATATCTAATATAAAACCTTATAAAAAGATAAAGGAACTAAATATCAATTACCTAACGAGTAATTTTTAACAAGTATAAAATTCTCTCCGAGTATCAAACATTATTGCTACAACGAAATATGAACTGTGTACAACATTAACTGCATTGTATCACGTATCTTAAATTTGATTGGTCACCATATGCAGTTGCTACAAATACTTACAGTTTCAGAAATGAAGTTGCATCCTTATAATCTTGCAAATTCACGGGGGGGGGGGGGTTCCTCAATTGTAAAGGTACCTAGTGATGCGCCGCCCGCAAGGGTATAGCTACTTTTTCAAACTTTCTAGTCTAGCCAAGGGTATACGTTTTGCCATTTTAATCCCTTTAGGATTTCGCAAAAACTGATCGAAGCTTCTGTAAAATCTATTATTCTCTTGGGATTTTTGAAAGACTACTTTGACATTGTTGCTCACATTTCGTGTCCAGCACTGAGAGAGATTTCTTGGGATCTAAGAACTGTTGAGACTACTGGTCAATACAAAACCTGCACTGAACTATATGGAGTGGGGGAGTGGGTGGATCTTCTTGAAACGGAGTAATTTGAACGCACAAAAACGGAGGTTTTTCTCTCCGTTTTTGTACGAAAACGGAAAAGTGTGAACGGTAGCTTCAATGCAACAAAAACGGATACAAACAAAAACGGAGTAGTGTGAACGGGGTCTAATAGTAGCACAGCTAAAAATTAGCTTCGTTGGTGTGGCTCTTTCCATTAACCAAGAGCGTTCAGAATTTCTTATATTGTTTTTACTGGCTTCGGAGAATAGCGAATATCTCAAACCAATGCCGATGAAGATATTTCTCAGGGTCAAAATCTCATGATACTTTTCCAAATCCTAAATAGGTGGCCAAAGTTTTCTGCGCATTCGATTTAATAAACTGTTCAGATAATGATGTCAGCTTCTTGTCTGTCAGCAAAGGAGAATGTTTATTTCTTCCTCTTTTCTCCATAATGCTTTTGTACATATTTCTAACATCGTCCCTGTGAAGAGAACGCTGTACAATGTTACAATGTTGCAAGAGACGACGACACTAAAACCCGCATATAAGAACCTTCTCAAATACGAACCTATACCCTACTTTCTTCATTCTTTACTCCTTCATGTAAGAACCTTTTCACCCTGGCTTCTCAAAGCTTCTTAGATTGCATTCATACGATGCCGGTACGTTTTGAAAACGATGAAAATGTGACAGATAGGCCTCCCGTTCACACGAAAATGGCACATTTTTGCCAGGAGATTTTCAAATCGGCAGATTTTGAAAACGGAACCCTAACCGGCACATTTGAAACGGCATCGTGTGAACACTCAAAAACGATGAAAATGGAACATTTTTCGACGGTTTCAAAACGAAGCTGATCGGTTCTTAAGGTTCAGGTACCTTTCTTGGAATTTAACTCTTATGTAGATTGCAATTAGATTGTTACCGTCAAATTTCGTACTGTTTTAACTTTGGCCAGTATCGTGTGAACGCTAGCTCACATTTTGCTAGCGTCACATTATTTGCCGTTTTGAAAATGTGCCGGCATCATGTGAATGTAGTCTCAATTTCGAAGATCTAGCTATCAGCAGGGATAGTCTAGAGCATTAATTTGATTACATAACATCAAACACTTTCGGACGATCATACTTTCGGACAAAATTTGTCCTAAAGTTTATTTGTTCGAAATGTGGTGATGCCCAAAAGTTATTTCGTCCGAAAGTTTGAAATTTCATTGAAAATAGAGAAATACAAAGAAACGTAACATAAATAATTAATGAATCAATGTTTTACCAGCAGTACGTAGGTTTTTTGAATTTTGTTATCTAAAAGTTTGGTTCCTGAAACCATTCTTGAAAATAGTTTACGTATGGCAGCACCTTTTAATTTGGTTTACAGCTGGCTTTACTATTGTTCAGTCAAACGAAAATCAAATTCAAACGTCCTTGTAGATGTGATGATCACCTTATACCTACTATAAATTGATATCTATGATGGAGTCACAATTATGTTCAACTTATATTTTCATATAATGCTTGTTTTTTGATGCCGTGTGTGCCCGAAAATGTTTTGTCCGAAATTCCCGAAAAAGCGTCCGAAAGATTTTTGTTAGAAGTTTTCCTTCCGAAACTTTCCGTACTAAAGTTTTCGATTTTAATGTATACAATGCCAGTGTTCCATCCTCTATCTCAGAATTCTTACTGTAAAGAAAGATACTTGACAGTCAAAACAAAGAAACATCACTGGAAAACGCTGTAGAAAACATATAAAGAATCTACGTAAGTGCTCATTAGACATATGACGATGAGTTCCTTGTATCCTTGTGGCAATCCTTGTTCAACACGGACTCATAATGAAACAGTGAAAAAGCTGACTCTACATTCTGAAATCATAAATGGGATTACGATGGAATCACGGCTTTGAATCTCGAATCTCGTGGGAATTAGTCCCTCAATTGAATCGAAAATTCTATCACATTTGCCTTAATCAGAGTAATTCCTGAGTCTCGTAATCTGATCGGTACTCAAGGAAGCTTAGGGTTTGAGTCTTAATAGGGTCAAGTTTTTCTGAGCAATTTTACGAGTCTCTGTTGCCGAAGCGCAATCATGAAGTCAAGGGAGCATAGGGAAACAAGGGACTCTAGGCCATAAGTCTAAGTGGTTATATGCCAGTTTTTACTGTACCTTTACTGTAATGCATCAACGATAGAATCCACAGCTAAGGCCTAATCTACAACGTGTGAGCCCCAGGTTCCTGTGTAAAACTTCGCTTCGGATCGAACAACCAAACGTGTGCAGTAATGAAATGACTATACAATAAATAACGTTGTGCACTCACCTTAATCTGGTCGTTTCCTCCTTGATTTCATGAGACTCTGGCTTGCTCCTCTTGAAAAGATTTGCACTCCTATGGTAATTAACACGGAAATGGATATTAACTAATAATTCTAAAAGAATATCAACTAAATTTTTTAAACACCTCACTTCTTTGTGCATCACCCGGTCTGTTTCATATTTTGCATGTCAAAAAGTTACCAGAGGGAGAGGCATCTTTTCAATTTCAACGATTATGAACGGAAACTGATAAGTACTTTGTCAATGACCCAAATATAACTAAAGATGACAACGTTTCTGTTTCCAGAACTCAAAGATTATGAAGAAACGCACGGAGAAAGCTCATTTTGAGCTATGTTCTTTAAGCAATTTTGTTAATCTTCAGATGTTCATTACCCTTCAAGCCAATAATAATAGTCTCCATTTCTTTTTGATATTTATGACCAAACTAGAAGTTTGTCATAAAATGCAGAAATTAATCATGTAATCATCAGTATGCTTCAAAACCAGGCAGCTCTAAAGAAAGCTAAACTTACCAACTTCAAAACCTTAAAGCCTCAGTCAAACAGATCAAACATTTCTCCTAACATTTTGGAAACCAATGCTTCAAGGAATGTTGGGCCTCTTTGACTACACTCATTACATAAGTCTCAATAGTACCGCTATTTTCTATATTTTTTTAGTGCAAATAAAATATAAAATTGAAAATAATGAACGAATGCAAGGAATCACGTCGTCAGTCCACTGTTTGACTACCTTGTTTGGTCACACAACATTTGTTGGATGATGTTGGATGGCGTTTGTTGGAAGTCAAAACCAATTTTGTTTGTCGCTGTTGTATGAAAATTTTGTATCTGTTTGACCACTCCAACAAACCTTTCCTGACAAATGTTAATTTGTTTTCATCAAATGTTCTTTGTGCATGCTCCGTAGCGTCTGAAAGACTGCACAGGCACAAGTTCACAGTTTTCGAGAATGATTTTTGACAAAATGTTTGGTGAATATTAGTTCTGTTTGTTGACCAACTCACAGCATAGAGCCAAGGGTGTTAGGACACGGATGTTTTGATTGATTATTTATTTACCTTGTTTTTATCCTCGTGTCTCACACTCTCCCATAAGATTTTCCTATGGCTTTGCGGCTTGAAATCTTTCTTATGCGAAGGCGCACTAAGACACAGAAATACAAGGGAGTTCTATTCGAGCAACTGGAGAGCGCTTGGGCCTAGCCACGCTCAGTTGTGCACATCAGTTGAAGAAAAAACAGAACAGAAAAAATGACAACAAAACAAGTTTTCAGGATAAAAACAAGGTAAATAGATAAACAATCAAAACATCCGTGTCCTAGCACCCTTGATGGGGCAACATCAAAATCTGAAATTTGATAAATATTGGTGAAATGTTTGATCAGTTTGACGAGGGCTTAAGATCAGCTATGATCGACCCGCCAATAAAATTTTGGTTATTTTTCAAACAGAAGTACTTTTTAGGGATCATTTTTGAGACTTGACAAACCGTGAAAAATTATTGACAAATTTGACTTACCAAGTACCAATTTGTCTTTCGACATTAGAGCTGAAAGGTGTAAGACAAAAAATAATAAAGCAACAATGTGGTGATTTCAAATCAAAATCAGACAGAATAGAGCATGTTGGATGCTTCTTGAACCTAGGTATATTTTGCTGCCACCGTGAAGTCTACAATAACGTTTGTAGGGGCTGCTTGTCTTTCCACGTATAACATGCACACAGGGTATATATTCTTCATCAAAGTTTCGAAAATACGCTCCTAAACCAGCCTGAGAATAGCATGAATATTAATACGAATAAAAGGAGCTAAGTGGAGTCATTTATAAATAGAGCAAAAAAAGCCTCAACAATTTAATCAGTTCTCTAGCTAGACATCATCCACGCATCTGCCGATAAAATGAAATAAATAAAACAGGCCAATATGAGACTTTCCGTGGTGGTTGTTAACTATTCCCTTTAATTCAACTTTGCAACCTACTGGTACATCAGTTGTCTAGAAATCAGTTTACGGTGTACACAAAATAATGCAAAAATGTATATCAGAGCAAAGTTTCTTGATAAAGGCATTGCTAGAGATTATTGAATAAACGCCATTCGAAATTATCAAGATGAAAAAACTCACTTTTCAAGACGAAGAGCTTCCGCTGGATCTTAAATGAAGAAATATTGGACTTAGTTTTTAACTTATGTAAATATAGACGAGAACGTTCAGTAGTACAACAAAACTTGCCATGTCATGATTGTAAAGATAATAGGATGATCGTATAAATTCTTTTTCATTTTTTCATTTCATTTAATCTTATTCCAGCACAACATCCATTCAGTTAAATACGATACCAAAAGAAAATAAATTACAATTAAAAGTTTACAATATAAACTCAAACTATGTTTCACCCGCTCCCTCCCCCAGTGTTTCACCCGCTCGAACCCATCTTCCATGGAATCGTGCAGACCTATTTTCTATCAGCTCAAAAGGTGAGATTTCAGATCTTTTTTGAATCGAACAACGGATTCGGTGTCTCTGATGAGCTGTGGGATACTATTCCAGGCTTTTGGACAAGTGTACAAAAAACTTTTTTTTCATATGTTCTAATTTCACTTTTTGCACATGGAGATCATTCATCTTCCTTGTGTTATATTTTGATAAGGTAGACCTCTCTACGAACTTATTTTGTAGGCCTTCAGGACAAAGCTGATTGAAAATCTTGAAAGTCATGACCGCTCGGTCAAATGTCATCAATTGATTTATTTTAAGGATGTTCTTATTGCAAGTATCTTTTATCTTGGAGGATTCTATCAGATCGAAAGCTTTATCCTGATATCTTTGCAGGGATACAGTTCCAGAGGGTGTCTTAAAAGTTAAAGGAAACGTCTCCATGTAAATGCAGCCGTGTACACACTCTTTCAGAATATGCTGACAAGATGCTGACGAAGAACTTCAAGCAGCGCACTGCCATTGGTAGAATTAAACTGATCACATGCAAACTAAAAGCCAAATTTCATAACGATGCTGGCTCAGCTCTAGAAGCGCAACAGCAAATAAATCATTATCCTGCGCGAGGACTTTACTACTGCACAGGAGAAATCGAGAGAAAAGGAAACTTTAAGTTTTTTTCCAAAACGGATAAAAAGACGCTTTTTCAGAAATATCCGGATACGTGCGGACGGGGCCTTAGTTTCCAAAACAGATAGTATACGTACGTAGAACCCTTAGGGCAGTTGCACGTTGGCCATATCTCGATGAATGGCTATCACTCTGAAACAAATTGATAATTGATTTCATCAATCTTGGTTTGCATGAAATACAAAAAATAAACGTGATGTATGGACTTCCCTAAGTGATACCCATTTATACCGGAAATGTTACCACAAAAGCATTTTACTTCTCCGTGAGAGGTAGATGCCTATTTTGGTATTTACTTTTTTCAGGTTTAAGGAACAATCGGGAGTTAGGTTCAGGCACACCGAAGGGACTTGGGCAAGTCCAAGGCATGTATACCCTTCGGATCGAAACAATCAGTCACTCTTCGCTCTTCATTATATCCTAGATAATTTACAATTGTGACACTTACAGACAACAGTGCTAAAGCAATCTCATCCCCGGAGTAAGCTCGTTGCTCTACCTTTATTCTGGCATACCAGAGGCCGTTCTGCAATTTGATTGGCTATTGGAAACCAACGGAAAACATAAACCATTTCGTCCAAAACGTCTTTATTATTCGAACAACAGCAATGTAATGTTATGTTCACATGATTAGCGTTGCCTGGCAAACTGCAAAACCAGAACGGCTGCTAAGACGCCCATTTTCTATGCGGACTTGATCGAAGTGTAGGGGGTTCATTCGGCTTTGTTATCTATGAACGACGTGAGAACACCCGGGGAACAAGGTTGGTGCTAAAGATGGTATTGAGGAATTTCTCATTTTAATTTTGATTTATATGATCGGTATATTTACAATGTGATATAAATAATCACGGTAAATGACTCCCTAACGTAAATCATTCCACAAGAACCGGCTACAAAAACTGACTTTAAGAAACGTAGATTTACAAAATTTACATCAAATTGCTTTACTATAAACGGATTTAATGTACCTGTGAATCGTCTGTTTTGATGTTTATGCTAAAGTAGGGTGATAGGTTGTTGTATATGTCTGGTGAAAATGGGCTCCTGAAAGACAAAATTAAGGAATTAGTCCATGACTACGGTACATGACTAAGCCACTAAGCTACACATTCTTCGGTCTATTGGCTTTGTGCAGGAATAAGAATTATTTAAACCCGTCAGGTACTCTTGATGCTAATAATTTTTGAAAGCTGGAACTCCTTTCTGGCTGAACAGATTACTTGTATTGCTTAACACATTTTTTCTCGAATATCTGAATTGATGCTTACCGAACGTTTATCACGCTCTGAAAATGTTGACTCTAAAATTACTCACAACTTTAATCTCTTCACTGAAGACATCATCGTTTTCATCTCACTCTTCAATCTTTCGATTTCTCTCTCTTCTCTTGATCGAACTCTAGGAGATTTCTTCTGCTTGACAACACCACAAGAACACTCACTGATCTCCTCCGTTGATTTGACACTCAAGTTACTTTCGGGTCTATCCTCTTTCTCCGTATTAGATCCTGAAATTAGCACTTCATTTTCTGAGAGAAATATTAAAAGGTATTAATTTTTCACTTGAAGTGTCATAAATTTAAAAGAGTTTGCTCTGGTCTTTGGCAATATAGGGTGTCACAAGTGTTTTAGCCCATTCGTGTGGCTTTCTCGAGGAGAGCTGGACGTTCTTTTGTTCCATTCTTGATACAACTGCATTGAAAAGGCTTCAATTTACGAGTTTGGGACCTTGTTTTGGCCATTCAGATACGTAGTTGCTGATTTATGACACAAGAAATTCGAAAATGTGATTGCTTCAAAAACAGCACTTTCTTTGTCCTCCCAGAATGCAAAATCAGACAAATTTGAAAAGAAAGGGCATTAGCGTTGTATTCATACAAAGTTCAACACTTAGAATGGCTCAACATTACTGTGTTGTTAAAGCCTCGTATTCAACCAGTATGCTTTGCTGGCGCGCGATCTCTTGGGTGGCCTTTGTTGTCGCCATTTCATGGTCCATGAAAATGGTGACAAAGGCCACCAAAGAAGCGACACGTGCAAGGTATGTTTGTTGAATGAGAGCCTTTAACAATCAATGCAATGAAACCTTCTTAAGCTGTAGAAAAACTTTCAGCACAGCAATACAACCTTTCTAGCAGTATTCAATTGATTTGGAATGTTTTTGATATTTTCTTGATGTTGACTTTCCATTTGAAAACAGAATCGTTGCCACTGCTCAGGAACTAAAGGCTATTTTCAAGCACCATCAGTTTGCAAAAACTTACCATCTACAATGTTTAACTCCTTATGATCACTATCTGTTGAAGATCTATCCTCTGATTGCTCTTCATCATTCTCTTCTTCATTCACTTGTTCTTCATTTGCACCCTCTGTTGAATTACTTTCTGTTACAGGAGCATTATTTTCCGTTATATATTGTTCATCCTTCACTTGGTCTTCTTCTTCATGTCCATGTTCTTCTCCTTGTGCATCATCACTGTTCTTTCCTATAGTTTCCTCATTCTCTTCCTCTACATGTTGCTCTTCCTCATTGTCTTCATTGTTTGCATTGTCTGAGGTTGTTGGGTGATCTTCATCTTCTTTTGTATTATCTAAAGTGAGATTGGATCCTTTGAAATTGCACAGACTACATCAATGAAAGGTTTGAAACGATACCCAAAGGATTCGAATGAATCAAATTATCCCTGATAGTGGAATACAATTTCATTTCACATTTTGGTGCTGTGGCGCAAAGGTGTAAACGTCTTACTTTGCAACCAGATCAGTCAGATGGAGTCAGCTCGATACTCTGTAGGGCCCCACCACTCAAGCATCATGACAAGGGGTTGCGGACTCAATTGTGCCTGCTCTGCTTCAGCGATCCCAGCGCTTGGCACTAAAAACGCAACTTTACCTTCACTTGATCACTGATAGCATAGACGTAGGAACCGGGGGGGGGCACGTGCCCCCCAAGATCTTGCGATAAACAAAGAAGTGCGCGTTTTATTCTAAAAAATGTCCCTTTTTTCTTAAGGAAAAAGTGCCCTCGAAGCGTCGTGCCCCCCAAGTTTGAGATGCTTCCTACGTCCCTGGCTTGATAGTGTTACTGAAGTGTTTTTTATGAATTCTCTCACACTTTTATGAGCAAACAAAACATCTATTCAATTAACTCACACTTAAGTTGAAGTTCTAAATGTTATGAAAAGCGATCCCAAACCTGGTAGCATGGCAGAGGTGTTTTGAGCGATGGCAACTCAGAAGAGCAGTGATGTCAGTTGTTTCCGCTCTTGTTCTGTTGGCTGAAGTTCTGTTGTTTTACATTATTGCCTGTGATTGCCCGACATACAACATGAAACTGACTCCAGTATTTATCAGTAAAGTTGGTCATAAGTAGCTTTCTGCAATTGTATTTGATTGCCTATTTATGTTTAATTTAGCTGCCTGTATCTATGTTACAGCCATGGGGGTAGTCATGGTCTTCTGCTCTCAATGGCATCGTCCTTATAGTTTGCAAAGTACAGTAGTTTGTAGTTTGTAAAGTAGTTTGTAGGTTTTGTCGTAAGTAAGTTTGATTTCGTAAATTTCGACATTTAATCCATATATACTGCAAAAACATAGATGAATTTGACGTAACAAAAAAAGAAAGATTCTGTATTTGCTTTCCTTTTGCTGTGTTGCAGTATTTCTTCTCTACAAGTGTATAATTAGTGAGTTCTCCCAGCCCCTCTTACCTAATTCAATGTCATCTTCTTGCTCCTCTGGAATAGTGGAATTATCATCTTTGGGCAATGTTTTGTTGATTTGCACCATCTTTTCATTGCTCTGCATGAATAAATTTGAATCATTGGACATGCGGTAGAAATTCGACAAAAGCTTAGAAGATCCACTCTAATTGAGGAGGATGTCAGAACAACTTTATATCTATAACATATTGTACAAAACCTATCTAATAGGCATTACGCACAGGTTGGGTTAGTGGTTACATTTACAAATAATGATACCATTAAATAAAAGAAGTTGAATTAATAAAGTATACCTAAATTTGTGCCAAATCACTGTAAGCGGGCATAGGCCTATTAGTCTAGGTCAGAGGTATCGTACGACGACTGAGGCAGGGCCTTGAGATGGAGCAAAACTGGAGCTCATTTGCAAACACAGTCAGTGATAACTTGACGTACCGGTTGACCCACAAACAGTGACCCAAAAGTGGCCCAACGCAATCTGTTTCAAAAAAAGTAAATGGCTTGAAATGCTTTCGACCTTATTCAGTCGCTAAAAGACTAGCCTACATTGTGAGTATCTTTGCAATGTTTTTCAGCACGGTAAATTTCCCAAATTAAGGATGTATGTATGTATGTATCATTTGCCAAATTAAAAAAATTTACAAGCTATTATAATAAATATAAAATAGATACAATACAATACTTTAAGGTTAAAAACGTAAAAGGAAAAACACCCCTAATTACAGTGGCAGGGATAGCATTAAAGGGTCAAGCTGACCTTATTTCCATAATGGTCCCCTTAGAGGTGCTGGTATAACAGAAAACGATACGGAGGAAAGAAAGAAAAAAAAGGAATATTCAGGAAAGTACTGTAGTTGTTATCAGTACAAAACACGGTTTGTAGGTTTGTACGACAGGGACATGGTTGGGAGAGATGAGGTCTTAGTAGAAGACGTATATGTCATCTTCCTCTTTTTGCATTTTTTGAAAAAAATTTTCTTTGATCTTATGTTTGAATGTATTTGGATTGTTAGCTGATTTTAAGTCAGATGAGAGACTATTCCATATTTTCGGCCCGAGGTAAGATAAGCATTTTTGTCCAAAAGTACTTTTGCGAAATGGAAATTCTAATTTAAACTTAGATCTTAGCGTTATTCGGCCTAGGTTGGCTGGATTTCAAAGAATAGTGCTTACTTGAAATCCACAAAAAGTCGTCAAAAACGAGGGGTCGATTAAATGGACATTTCAGATCTTCAAAACAATGAGCAACGTGTTTCATTCCAGTCTTGGAAAATATTTCTAGATACCTAAGGACTACAAACTTGCTCTGAAAATTTTCAATTGAGTGTGCTGACCCTACACCACCCTGGGAAAAGGGAAGCTGTTGGGGGCAATTTGCCTCTTGCTCACTGAAACTTTGCTTTGGAGGGCATTGATAACTGAAGATATACCTAGTATAACATGTCAGGGCTTTAAGCAGTGCAAAGCACAAGCTATCCCTCCCATTTGCAGAAGGACATTAAGTAGGGACACATCGCTTATTTTTGATGGAGGAAAATGTGAGTGCCCCTGCATTCATCATAATCATAGTCATCATAATCATCATAATCATCATCATCATCATAATCATCATCATCATCATCATCATCATCATCATCATCATCATCATCATCATCATCATCATCATCATCATCATCATCATCATCATCATCATCATCATCATCATCATCATCATCATCATCATCATCATCATCATCATCATCATCATCATCATCATCATCATCATCATCATCATCATCATCATCATCATCATCATCATCATCATCAAGATCCTTGCCGAAAGGCGTTGGAAACCCGACGTTGCTAAAACACGGAACAAGCGGAACAAGCCAGTAACAAGCGGAACAAGCAAGGAACAGGCCAGTAACAAGCGGAACAACCAAGGAACAAGCCAGTAACAAGCGGAACAACCAAGGAACAAGCCAGTAACAAGCGGAACAAGCCAGTAACGCATTGAACAAAGCGTGGAATTAGCGTGGGTACATGGCTGAACTCCACAACATTGCCGCAGCAATAAGAAGAAAAGGGCCGTCCATTCCAACGGAAATTTCGAAATACGTTGTGATGTGAAATGAACAAGTAGCGGCAAATGTAAAGAAAAAACCAGAAAAAGACACCAAGAGAGCAGGAATCGCTGAAAACCTTTTGTAAGAAACTCAGTCTGAAAATTTAGGCAGCGAGTGTCCTCGAGGTTAAGAAAGTACCTATAAAAATGAATGTACACATATTTTTTAAGAAAGTTTCTCAAAATTCTCAGATTTTGATTACTCGGAGTTTCTTACGAGTTTCTTAAATGCTTCATAACACTCTTGATATTTACTTCCTGCTCCCCTGCGAACATTTCGAAACAATGTTTTTCGAACTTTTTCCAATGTTAGGCATTACTGAAGTACCTTCCAAGTGATATGATACAGGAATCGTGTTAGAGTAAAGTAAACTATGTTAAAGATTTCGTTTGCCAAAATAATCTTAAGTTATATTTTCCCTGTACTGGAGTTTCTTAATTTTTTGGCGATCAGGGAGGCGAGTTTCTTATAAGCAGTTTCTTATGAAAAATACGTGTATGCGACCTCGAGGCCCGGGGGGGGGGGTACTTCACTTTGGGTAAGACGGGGATGTGCGCCAGTTTTGGGTAGTTTTTGGCCTGAAAATTCTGGGATTGGGGTATCCTTTTAATGGAAAATTTCCGTGATTGGGGTATACTTTCACTCGGAATTTTCTGGGATTGGGGGTTACTCAAAATTCTGTAATGGCTGTTGAATGAAAGTACAACTTGATAAATTTTCGAGCAACACGTGGTCAGTTTCAGGCGAACTGATTTCAAGTATTTTTGTGTTGAAAAACGTCCTCAGATCAGAACCTCGTTCCAATGGCCACTTGGAACCAAAATAATCGTTCCCAGCCCTCTATCCCTTATCCTTTTGACGTCGAATTGCTTTTGTTACTTCTTCGATTGGGTATCAATATCTGACATATATTCTGGGATTGGGTATCAATATCGGACCAAATTTCTGGGATTGGGTCGTAACAGAAATCCTTGCGGCGCACACCCCCGTATGAATTTATAGTGAAGTACCCCCCCCCGGGCCTCGAGGGTTAGTTACATTTGAATACTTTAATTCTGGTTATCCGCTATGCGCAAATTTTCGTGCTTTATCTCATCTTATCTTACAATAATGTTAAGTTGTAATGTAAAGTAAAATATGTTGGATTTTCTTTATCAAAATGAATAGTATCTTACGAGGGACGTATCATTTTCTAAAAATCCCGTTCAACTTCGGCAAAAATCCTTCTCTTTTCAAGAAAAATCCGCAAGTCGCTTTCTTACGTTATATTTTTTCCAGTGCTTCTACGGCGATCTGTTTTTCATAACCAGTTTCTTATAACAAGAAAATACGGTTCCTTGTTCATTTCGCCATAGTTTTTTACTATGATTTCACACCACAACGTATTTCGAATTTTCCGTTGCCCTTTTCTTCTTATTGTTGCGGCAATGTTGTGGAGTTCAGCCATGTACCCACGCTAATTCCACGCTTTGTTCAATGCGTTACTGGCTTGCTGTTCCGCTTGTTACTGGCTTGTTCCTTGGTTGTTCCGCTTGTTACTGACCTGTTCCTTGCTTGTTCCGCTTGTTCCGTGTTTTAGTAATGTCGGTTGGAAACCATATTCCTCCATAGCTCTCTGCCCTGCGTGTTTGTGATAAGGTCCAACGTTCGCTTTTCTCCTGTCCATTTTCTGACACCGTCAAGAATCTTTTCTTTTGGTCGTCCTTTAGATCTTTTCCCAATACTCGTGCCGTTTTTATCAGGTTTTCCAATCCTTGTCTGCTCATGGCGTGTCTAAAAAAGTTTGCTTGTTGTTTTCTGATTTTGCTTATAAGTCATAAGTGTTAACTTTTCACCAAGTTTAGCAAGTACACTTTCGTTAGTTTGTTTTGCCGTCCATGGGATTTTCGTCATTCTTCTACAGTATAAAGCCACATTTCTAAAGCGTCGATTCTTTTCTCCATATCTTTGTTGATGGTCCAGCCTCGCAGCCATATATTGGTACTGGCAAGATGTAACATTGTATTACTCTTTCTCTTAATAGCCCCTGCATTAGCTCCACCTATCTCAGGGTGGGGATTGGGGCAGTGAAATAATAAATGTACTACATCAATAAATCTAGGAATGTAAATGAAATGCAAAACGTTCATCAGTAACAAATGTACTGCAATTAGGCCCATAACAAACCTCTTAGATACTTATGAAATTTTTACAGGTGGTCTGAAGCGAAAATTTTTATTGATGCAAATGAATGGCACTGTTGAATGACAAAGAAGGTCATTAAAAATTGTTTGATACCTTGTTTCATTTTCGAGTTATGCACTACTTTTTATGATTGGCTGATGACATCACCTTGTTTGCAAAAAGTGCGAGAAAGCATACAAGGCTGACTATGTCTCCAAAGGGAGAGAAAGACAAAGACCATAGTCAGTCACAAGAGTGCAAAGACCTTTCCTTCAAATGAAATGCCTTTATAAATGTCACATAAGTTCAGGAGACAGTGTTTATTGCATTTATTCTGCTCAGCTGAAACGTCTTCTACGACTGTAACCTTTCAAAGATCAGATACAGCTATTTTTCATATAGAATCCTACTAATCTGCAAACAAAATGACATCATCACCTGACACTTGAAATCATTGGATAGCTAGAAAACGAAATGAGGTTTCAAAAATATGTTAACAATATTTCTTATCAATAAAAATGCCTTCATTTGCACCAATGAAAATTTTCGCTTCAGACCACCTTTAAATCAAGTGATACTTTCGTTACATTATGAAGAATGTTCGAGTATGCACAATGGTGATAGGAGCTCTAACACCACTTATTCAAAGCTGTTGTTTTAAAATGTAAAAAATATTGCTCAACTGTGACTCTTTGGCAACTAAGGTCTAATTGATTCCCTTCAGCTCATTAAGATTAGGCCTGTCCATTGACCACGACTTTGCTATTTGATATATTGTTGCAAAATTGCCAATTAATCGATTAATGAGAGGCATGAATGCAAAAACTGCACCATAGGAAGGAACAAATAATGATGGCAATGGAATAGAATTCCAAGAGCAAAAGTCAATTATAGGTGGAAGAACTGAGCAGTAGTTCTCAATCTTCAGTTCCATCTTCAAATGGCATTCCTGACTTGTTTGAAGGTGGTCTATGAGAATTGAATCTTTTCTCAAGATCAGTGATGAATGAACATCAATTAGTGGTTCATATGTGATTATTTCAGCAATAAGTCAATTGTTGCCTGCAGATGATTACTTGAAAGCACTATTCAATTAATCAGCTAGGCCAAACTGTAATCTATTAGCAATTAATTGCACTTAGTAAAATAAATTGATTAATCAAAGGGGGAGGGGGGAGCTCTCTCCTCAATTAGTTTACCTATTGAGAAAGCTCCTCCTTTTAAGAATACCCTGCATACATTACAAATTCCCTCATGAATTTGTTATTTTGATTTGTATTTTATCATTGAAATTTGCTGCTTCGTAGTACGTTGTATAATTTCAATGTCATTTGTATGAGTTGAATTTCAAAATGAATGATGAAAGGTTGATGGACAGGGTTAATCCTTCTTTTCAAGATAAGAGATGCAAAAACAGAAGTCTTTAGAGATTTTGCATTTTTGAGGCTAAAATCTGGTTCCACGTGCAAAATTTAGTGCATGAACCAATGTTCACATTTATGTCTATCTTCATTTGCAATTACGGTGATATAAAGAATTAGAGATTATAAGGACTTGACTTTGACCGTGAAATTTGTCCAAACATTTGATTTCACAGTCAAAGCCCTTAAAACGTGAAATTCTTAAAATTGCCCTAATTTCCAAACGAAGACAGATATGAAAGTAAAAATTTGCTTCTAATAATAAACTTTGTACACAGAACAAAATTTTTAGCCTCAAAAGTGCAACTACTCAAACAACAAAAGACTGTGGAGGAGCAAAATTTATGGGGGAGCAAAATTTATAATAATCTACAGTACCTCTCCAACATGCAATGCCTCATCAATTGTAGGATGTTGTAATAATGAAGCTTTGTCAAGGCTAAGGGTGCTACCATCACTTCTGTGAATAAGAACTGAAGATGGAATATCAAGCATTTTTGCATCTTTTGGAGTTATAAGCAACAGTTCAACTTCATCCCCAGATCCTGAGATTAAATCTTTTATTGTTTCATGCTCTGCTCCTTCAACCTCTACACCATTTCTAGGGAGGAAATAGTGAAATGTTGTACATAGTCTAATTTAGGAAGTAGAAAGCTCACTGAAATAACGATGTGGGGTAAGATTTGCATGGATAAAAACTATGGAGCAGCAAAGTCTAGCTCTTTATTGGAGACCAAAATTGATGATCTCACACAATTGTAAAAAACATACAGTCTCAGTACCTCAATCACAGAGAATCCACTATTGCTCTCTGAAAGTAAAGTCCAATCATTTCCTTCATAAATGATAGGTTTAGATCATTTTTTTCTTTCATCAATGATCAGAAAATATGATCAATTTTGAAAATTTTCTTTCTTTGTCCTCTGCGATGGTCCACAATTTCCACTCTTTCTCCTCCACACTTCCTGTTCCTCCACACCACACCATCACAGAGGAAAAACAAAGAAAATTTTCAAAATTAATCATATCATCTGATCATTGATGGAAGAAATGAAAAGCAGATCTAAATCTATAATTAATGAAGGAAACAATCAGAAATTCCCTGTGCTTGTGAGTTGAATGAAAAGCAGTGTCTATCTAGGATGTAGTCTGGGGCAGGTGTCACACAGGGAATTAGAACATTTTCTTTAGTGATTTTAATATTGCCATACTTCCTTGAATGTTTGTTGCACCATAATTTTTCCAAAGACACTTTAATTATGTATTCTCTCTCCTGCCCTCTTGTCAGATACAATGATCCTTAAAGGGTACTTTTTGGGTCTAAAATTTGGACACAGATCATTTCTTTGGGTCAATAATTTGCACAGTTACCCTTTTGTGTTCTTGATATTCTAGATTATTTTTTGGTTCTCGCTTTGGGAAAAAGTAAAAAATTGGAACAACATCATTAAAACACAAAATTGAGGTCCAATAACATTACTAAAATCAAAGTAGTTAAAAATCCAAAGATATTATGAGAAATTAGGTCAGTGTAAATATTTTGAACCAACAATGAAACCAAGACTGCTGTATTTATGTCATGCCCACAAAAGATCTTCTGTGTGCAGTTTTTTCATGTATAACAAAGGTAGAACAATAGAATAATTGTCTTAAACAGCTAGGCGTGCATCTTTTGTGTGCACACTTTGCAACTTATCAGTCTGGAATGAAACTTCCACATGTTAAAATGACTTGCCAGTGAAATTTTTGTACAAAGGACCTTAATTCTAGACCTATCCATGCTCTGTAGGTTAGGAATATAAATTTACAGCATGAACAAACCAAGAATACTTCCGAATCTCTATTAGACTTATATCAGTTTCTTTGTCAGTTTGTATTTTGCTTTTAAATCGTATGTAAGATTAATTGATGAATCAATGAAACTGTCAGGTCCTCCACAGCCCACACAGAGATAGATTTGAGTTCTCTTATTGTATGTAACCTATAAATTCGGGCCTAATTATAGAGTTATCTCTTACATCGACAGAATCTTGTCACCAACTGAAATACCACTCTCTTCTGCGACAGAATCTGGCACAACATCACTAACTGTTTGTAAGTTTCTGTATTCTCTGCCATTGATCAACCAACGTGGGCCCCCTTCGGCAACTTGTCCTCGAACTTTAAAACCAAAACTCTGCTTCTTTCGTCGGAGTTTCACTTTCTTTGGTTGATTATCAGTTTCTTCTACTTCTTCTTGTGCCATTTCGTTCAGATTGAGCTGCAGTTATCGCCTACAATCGGCTAAGAACCAAATTTAGTCGAGTGGTTTCTAACTTGTTCCGCGTTGCTGCGTCCACCATCTTGGATTTGGTTAGAATAGGCATGTATTGTTGCTATGGTTACAGCCTGATTTGTTCTGCATGATTGACTTGACCTTTGTCTTATTAATGACCCGTGACCTGTCAAATTATTCATTTCAATTTGTTTCACCGTGTGATTGACATGCGCGGCAAAGGAACTATCCATGTGGAAGAGAAGTTTTTTGCACATTGACGTGTCTATGATATTGACAAATCGACATTTGCGGTTTTGCAGTGGGACAAACAAATAAAGAATTGATAAAACCATCATTTCATTGAATTAGTTTGTTGATAAACAAACACACCTCAAGATCACTGGTGAGCCAAAGAACTGAATCAACTGTTAAAAAAACCCTTACTTTCAATCTCATCTTATAGACCCACGAATTTGGAAAATGCGGTATAGGGAAATAAAAAGACCTGGGACAACGTCATAAGGGACTGTTCATTATTTACAGAGGGGTTGGAACTGAAGAGAAATGTTTGCTAGTTCAAAAAATCTGTTTACCCAACCGAAAGGTTGACTGCAAAAAGATCTACTCAACTATTTTCAGGATGAAAAGAGTTTACCCAACTCCCACCTATAAACATCATTTCAATGTCAAAACTATAAATTTTAAATGTTATATGCTGTAATTATTGCAAATAGTCATGACAAAGATGGAAACAGAGTAGACATTAAATGTAAAATGGAAAATACTGGTGATTTTGTATGATGAAATTGACAATATTTGGGACTTTAAAAAATTTAGCATTAATTAGTGGGAAAATTTTGTTTACCCAACCCTTGAAATTGCATGAAAACTATTCACCCAACCTTTTTATGTTCTTTCACCCAACCCATTTCTCTTCGGTACCAACCCCTCTGTAAATAATGAACGGTCCCTAACAAGCTGGAAGAAAACGCTGAATACTGATAACTCCGTGCAAACAGTCTAGTGGTAGTAGAAGTAGTAGTGGTGGTACAGGGCACGTTTGGGAAAAAAATCCACATTCCATTCTGGTCCATGATTTACCTTTAATTAAAATTCGGACTCTGTATTTCAAACTGGCAATGTGAACTTAAATGCCGATGTAAATTATGACCAGAATGGAGCGTAGAATCCTCAATTCCCATGCAAACCCTTTACAGGACAGGCATTGTTCTAATTTTTGGGCCTAAAGATGCATGATTTTACCAAGCAAAACTTTCTCGTCTAAGTACGGGGGGGGGGGGGGTTCTCGGCTAAATTTCGGTTAGGGGTGTGCCGCCCACGGTTTCAAAATGGCACCGTTGGCTAGACCAATTTTTCTGAAAATGATACACTTGGCTAGACTAATTTCTACATCCAAAGTGCCATGAGTAGGCAAAACTTGCCAAATTTTGGCATTCTAAGGACCACAATTTGAAAAAAATTTGGGTTTCTTTAGGGGCCGCACACAAATCGATTCGTTCACGCATAACGTCCATTGGACGTTTTCAAAATACCCCACCCCCCTCCCCCCATAACGTCCAATTGAAAATCGGTGTAATTTTTCCGATCACGGGAAAATTTCAAACAGTTGTTTCACTGCATATCAAATGGGCCTAAGTGCTTATGAACTCGTGTCAGCGCTTTCCATGACCATGCTCAACGAAAACGGACAAGATATTTCACTACTGTCGAAATTCTTTCGCTCGCACTAACAATACATTCAGCAAACAAAAGCTGCAGAATAAAGTTTCTTGCAGAAAATTCTCGGGAAAAATGTCGATGAAACATAAATTTTGAAAACGTCCAGTCCTTTTACCCCCTCCCCCCAAACGTCCATTGAACGTTTTGCGTGAAAGAATCGACTTGTGTGTGACCCCTTTACAGGAATAACCGAAGTTTGACATTTCTTTGACCAAAATTGCCAAAAAGTATGCCCTTGCCCAGACTAAATGGGCGAAAATCGGCAAAAAGTATACCCTTGGCTAGACTAGAAGGTTTGAAAAAGCATACCCTTGCGGGCGGCACATCCCCAGGTACCTTTACTATGGAAGAACCCCCCCCTCCGTGCGTCCAAGTTAGCTTTTAACTGATAGATTAACATTTAAGTTTTGAATATCGTCACAGGCTTTTTATTCAATAGATCACCAAACGCGTAAACTTTTTTGACTCACCCAGTATTCTTATTTGAAAGAATCAATCGAAGCTGTCAGTGTTGTGTAATCAAAAATTCGTCACACTTCTGCAAAGTGTATCCAAATCGCTCGATCCAGAGCATTGCAGAATAGCTGACAGATCTCTTAATTTTTGGTCATTTTGATTTTGGAAAATCGGTTTCCCAACATCAAGCCTATCCAAACGCTTCATAACTTGGATATTTGAAAATGATGACGCCACAGCACCACAAAATAACAATAACAAAATGTAGAAAGATTGGGAGAGAAGTATGGAACGAGACAAATATGTTTGAGATTAGATGAGTCGCGAGCAGAACGAAGAGGAGAAGGGCAAGGAGAACACGGAGAACACGGAGAGAGGAATGACGTTATGTGGAATAGGTAGAGCATGAGGCCATATGTTAGGTTATGGAATAGGAATAAGCGGGGAAAAGAAAAACCAAATTCACTTGTTTATTTTGAGTTCTAGCCAGGGAGCTAAACACTGGTTCTAGCTGCCTTTAGTGCGCGCTTCGTCACACAAGTCGATAGAACTGGAAGACTAGAACAATAAAATAGAGAGTTTTGCTGCACAATCTTTTTTGTTCATTAAAATTTGATACCAAATCTTTGATCTCTGATGGTTAATATGTTTGACTACATCAATTAATAAAAACACACAGTCCTTCGGCAAAGATGTTTCGTGCATTAAAAGTTACTTCAAACAATCTACCGTAGGAAACGTCCAAATCGTAAGATAATTAGCTAAGTGCAAAATGCGGCTCATCAAAATGAACCATGACATAATTCGTCCACTAGTTTATCGACTTGATTAAAAATTGAGATTGTCGGAGAAAAACTTAAGACAATTTTTACAATTTGAAACATGAAATAATGATCATTTCAAGATATCAAATAAAAAAATATCACTCCTTTGCACATATGAATCAGTTGATGTTTCTGAAATATTTCGTGATTGTAACGTTGAAAAGTGTAATAATGGCAAACTTCAGGATGAAACATGAAATAAAGTTACCCTCCCCATACAGTGCTAATCTACATCTCCTTTGTGACTTTGAGGTTCAACGACGAAATCTTCTAGCAGGAGCCTCTACTTTATCAAGACCATCTGGCTACAACGATCTTTCAAACGGAAGCCCTTACGCAGATTCCATTATATGATGACAAAGAATTTTCTAATGAAGTTAGCAGAAAATTACTCGAGTTGATTTTAAAGTTCATCGACAAAGATGGTCGCTTTGATTGAGTTTATCTACAACCCATAGTTGCATACACCACTCAAGCATCAAGTCCTTTTTCGCGAACTCCCTTGATGCGAATTTCCTTTCATAGGGGCAGTTATGTGCAGCTTTTACTTTCACATGGTCTTCACTTTTATTTTCACGTAATGTATATGGGTTGGACGCAGATTTTTCTTCCCATGGCATCGTCTCAGTGGTATTGTAGCAAAGTTTAAAGGTAAATTAGTAACTTGTATTATAATTTTTTTCATCGAAAATAAAAGGTCGATAAACCAGACAGGGACGGGTTATATCGGTGTATTTACAATGAATATCATTGCTAAGAAAATTTATAATCACATCAGCAAAGTCAAAAGGTTGTCATTACCAAAAGAAACGAAAGTATGCTACCTGGTTAGCAACTATTGAGATGCTTAATATGCAAAAGCCAACTATGGCGACACCCTTCTACGTGCCCTGGCACAGTTTCCTCGGCAATTTTCCTGATGAAAAAGATCATGCAAAATTTGTCCCCGAACAAGATGTGAAGGCACCACAAGTGAAACCTCGGCTGCAAATTGTGCAAATCAAAGAGAGAAGTTCGCGAAAACATTTTCACGCAGAAACAGGTTCCCGCCAATGATTTTGATGTCCTCGGCAGAAAAGTGGATCTCCCCAAGTCCTGGTGGCACTTGCCATCGGATTACATGAGAAATAAAAATTTCGAGATGTGAATAGGATGTCAGGCAGTCAATCAACAGAATTCGACACATTGCACATTAACGGCATTTTCCTATTTTTCTGGGTCTGAATTACGAGTTACTTTACCAAACAAAATTTCTTCATCTAAGATAACCTTCGACTGATTGATTAACATTTCAGTTTTCAACATCAGCCTCATACTTTTTATTTCACAGCCCACCCAAACGCGTAAATTATTTTTCGCATCACCCGGTAGAACATAGTTCAAAGATTGCAGCATAATGTGAAGGAATCGACTGGCTTTTTGGATGCACTCTTTCATTTTTTTCCATACCAGAACTTCATCAAAGTGTGGGGTGTCCTATGGGGTTTGATTTCCGTTTTAGTATGTGATGTTCTCCGACTGTGAGTAAACTTCTGGGAAAAGCTCTGTTCCGTGACAGCATAGCTTGTTTGCTACTGCTTTAGATTTTGTACCATACTTTCTGTACTGAAGATCAAATATTTCCGTTTTCAAAGGAGTCACTTTCAGCCTCACTCATTTGAAATTTTCCATGCCTTATCTTTTCAATTTCTATTCCCGTGCAAAAAACTATGGCCTATGTTTCTTATTTCATAATATAAGACATGAATACCACATCAAACTTTTCGAGCAGTTCGTGCGAATGTCCGTGTTGCGCAGTAGCTGTTGTTTTAATTATAATAGCAAAGCAACGGCTGTTGTTGTAAGTCTAAGTGCTCTTATGCAGAGCTGTCAGTTTAGGACATAAGTCTGTAAAAACAATACTTTGTACACGCTCTTACAGTTAAAGGGGCAGTTGGACGTGACGCTATGTGGGATATTAGGACTGAATGTGGTTTGGCTAAACATCGGCTTGTCAATGGAGATCTTGAGCGATATGATCGCATGTTTATATCTGGTTATATAAAAGTTGCCCTTTTTTACATCGTTCAGTAATCAGTTGCATGACATATTACCAACTACACTACTTACAAAATCACTCTACCTGTTACACTACTTACAAAATCACTCTACAACACAACCAAGATGATACCGCAAGGAACACAAGGTTGTGTCTACCCTGAGGCCATTTAACATAAAGAGAAAACTACGAGTAAGTATGACGGGCAAGAAAAAAGAAAAGAAAACCGAAATATACACCAAAATCCCCGAGGTTGCAGCAGCTAAGTTTCATTAGCATCATTCTATCATCTCATTAAAAACGTTGTTTTGCGTATATTTATCTTAAAATTAAAGTTTACCTTTCATCACCATACAATATTATTTTAAGCAATAGAGCATTTGAAGTCTTTGGCAGACAGCACAGTTGAACGTTGAATCTAAACTGTCGAGAAGATCTCTCCTCTATGTATCGTAAGAATGGCAGTGAGCAAAAAGTGTTCCGTGTCCTCGATACCGTCGTTTGAGGGGCACAATAGATTCAATGTGTACCTTAGTAAACGCTCAAATTGAATTGAAAGATAACGCTCATTTATGATAAGTTGATGCGTTTGCTGAGAAATTTAGATGATCTGAAAATTCTCAAGTTGGTAAAAGGTGATCTTGTCTGAGCAACATTCAAGCTTCGAATAAGAGAATCAAGGCATTGAAGCTGGTGAAAAACCCGCCAAAAAAGAATATGGTTTTTGAGTGTGATTTATGATGCTTGGCAAATGTAAAGGTGAACCTTGTTATAACTACAACGTTCTCGAATGACACTTAAATAGCAGCAGATTAATTTCGTTAGAGCTGCATTAATATTCTTGCACAATCTCTCCAGTTTGATAGAGTGGACGGCTGGATGGATGGGTCAATGGGCGACGGATTTCAGTTCTGTTAAATTCAATGAGGTGACTGCCATCATGATTGCGTTGCGGTCTGCTGTTGCCAAAGACAGTTGCACCTTCGCACTACTGAAAGTATGATGATAATATCTTATTTTCCATAACAAAGATTGCATTATTTGCATGGTCAATTGACTTAGTAACAAGGCAATATAACAATCAAGCTGTCACGCAACTGTTACTAGTTTTTAGTTGATGATTGTGGGACTTCAGATGATACTTACATGAAGGCCTTGCCTGCTCACATTGCTGTTGACCACAATCATTAGCGCTTTGATGAGTTTTATAAGTAAGACCAGCTCGCAGCACTCCCACACTATTTTCATTTCTAGTTACTTTATGTAAATTATACTTGAGTGGACAGATTTCTAGCCATTTGAAGCAGGAATCGGACTCCTAGCTTAAAGGAACTGAGTCCATATATATAGTTGAGCGTTAACGCTGTCTGTAATTTTTGCTGACAAACTGCTGACGGCCCTTTGTTATCACACAATAGTGCTTAAGTCATTAGCAGTGGAGACCAAAGACTTTTTAATCCTTGAATTATCCTCAGGAATTTCTTTGGTTTGGGGATTAAATGGCAACTTTTGTTTTAAGGTTGAAGAGAAGTTGATATTGGTCATGAGAGCGGTATTTATATGGACTCAATGCCTTTAACGTCCCTTCCGAAAGAAGTGAGTTGTTTGGTCAGGCATCGCGAAGGTCACCCATCCAGATTTTGATCTAATTCGACCAAGCTTAACTTCAGTCACCTGACTGAGACTATATAAGCTGCTTGACCACTCACCCTACCGATAGTACCACGTACAATCTGTTACCCACGTTTTGCGTCTGACTGCCCCTTTAAATCTATAATTTTCTCGAAGAGGCGCTAACTTGTTCTTTCTCACGAAGACGTCTTGCAGGGCTATCGAAAACTTTCCTCCAGCCACAATCAAATTGTCCAGTACCTGATAATCAGCGAGCTGAATCCCAACGATATGAAAAGCTCCGTACTTGATAATCAGCGAGCTGAATCATGGGCGGTAGGAGACTGCTGTGTTAGCCTGAAAATGCTTAAATCGCCTCATACAGTAATATATTCATTCAAACTTACGATGCTGTGGTTGTCTCTTTCTTCCTCATCGTCTTTGCCCAAATATTTCAACCAATATGACACCACGACTGGGGCCTACTAGGCGCTGCCATGTTGAATTGATTATTCTCGTTTTCGCCTTTGGGGACTTCCCAGAAACCCATATCGAGGCACAGTGCAGAATCAATGCAACCTGGCGACAAAGACAATGAAGAAGAAAGAGACAAACACAGCATCGTAAGTTTGAATGAACATATTTCTTTATGAGGCGATTTAAGCATTTTCAGGCTAACACAGCAGTCTCCTACCGCACCACCCATGGCTGAATCCCAAAAAATGCTGAATCGAAGTTCGTTAATCTTCAAGTGAGCTTAAACTCCTGCCCAAAGTATGAACTGCCTTTGCAGAACCTTTACTCGTACCAAGATATGTATTTATTGCTTTTCCATAATGATAGCGAGATCTCTCAGGCAGTTCTTTTAGTTCGTCGAGATTCATTCTCTTCCAATCTTTCTCAACTCTTTCATAATCAGCCTTTTTCCTTTTTTCTTCGATTGCTGAGTACATCTTCTTCACGTCTTGCCTAGAATGACAACAAAACTGTGACTACCATAGCCTACGAGCAGACCCATTATTCAAAAGAAGAAAGAGTCTACGAAACAAAGGGTGAAAGCTTGCTACGGCCACTAGAGTAATTATCTTTAATTATTCTAATCCGCTATTCAAATAATGTGTCAAATGCGTCTCAAAAGAGGCTGCATGAATTAAGTTCTAGAAATCTGGAACTCATTGTAGCAAGCTTTTGCTCATTGTGTCGTAGACCCTTTATTCATTTAAATAACGGGTCTACGAGTAGGCTATGACTACCGAAGTTACAGAGGTCAAATAAAGCGAGGGGTGTACCACTCCTAGAAAAGGCGTACGAGATTTTTTCGGATCTAAAAATCCTTCGATTTTTGGAACCGGATTTGCGGATTTTCCCAAATTTTTAGCAGATTTTTCGGAGTTCTTCATCCTTCTACCATGACTTTTCCTCCATCAAAATCTACAGGGATGACAGTATGCTTGATGATAAACTCTCAGGTGATCAAAAAGTAAGGAACTCAAGTACTGGGAAATGCATGTAAGCAAATTGCACAACTACCAACAACAACAACAATGTAGGTTCCTCCAAGCTGGGACAACAACTACAACAACAACAGAAACAACAACAACAACAACAAAATTTCCCATCCTCCCATCCGCATTCATCAGTGGTATTCACGAATCACTTCCTCCATTCATTTTTCTTCAAAAATTTGGTTTTTTACCTGATTCATTACTCATCTGTCCTGAGATTGACACCCTTTCTTGGATTTATTTAGGATTCATTGGACTTTTTTGAGGTTGAGCGGATTTTCTGGATTCCTGATATATGTGTGGATTTGCGGATTTTTGGAAAGGTTCTTGAGGATCTTTTCGGATTTTTGGCAAGGTGTACGAGGATTTTTGGAGTGATACACCCCTCGAAATAAAGTAAAGATCAGGAACACAACAAAGCGAAAAATAAAGCAGCGAACATGTACCATCGATTAATGGTGATCATGTAAAGCTGCCAATGCTTCGTTTTGGGATGCATGACTATTTTCCGGGCTATTTTAAATAATCATTATTCATCGTGCACATTCGTGATCCTGATCTAATCACATTACTCTCATTCGATGGTATCGGATCCGACAAATTCCATCAATAGTGACCAGTCCTTTTCACATTCGCTACAATACAGACGATAATATTAACATTCAAGAATAAATGTAATCGTACCTTGAGCAGAGATTCTTTAAACACGACGTTTCGAAGTGAGCCCATTATCAAGTGAAGTAAGATTGGTAGAACGAAACTTCGAAAGTAAGTTCAGCTCGAAACGTCGAGTTTAAAGAAACTCAGCTCAAGGTACGATTCCTTTTATTCTTGAATGTTAATATTACAATCTATATCGTACAACACGCTTAAAATAAGATTTTTTGAACACAGATGATACCTTTTCATTTGCACAGAATTCTAGAAAAGGTTTTGCTGCAGGTGCTAGCCTAGAATTGCTATTATAAAATTATTTTGGCATTTCATGATGCGTTATCATGAATCAAATTATAAATGCAAGGATGCCTGTGCATGCAATTGGCTGAGTTCCTAAAAGGGCCCAGTAGTAACTCTGCACCCCCCAGGGAGTAACTACCATATATAATGCTGCCGGGTAACCACATATACTACCAAGGTGGGTAACCACATACATATGTATATATACCGCTGGGGTGGGTAACTACCATATATAATAGTACGGGATGTGTCATTTATTGTGGTGCCTTTTTGGGGCAGAAAATAAATTTTGGGGTGTTATTTTTGGTAAAATGACAAATAGACATAAATTTTGTTAGGGTGTCATTGTAGAAAACTCTTTAGGGTATCAATTTTGATCAAATCGAGCCTGGATCAAGCGTTATTTTTATACATTTTTATACGCGAGGTTCAACTAAGTGGCGTTAGAGCTTCGATCGCAATTGTTCACATTCAAACATTCTACAAAATGTAATGCAGTATGGTTCGATCCAGATTCGTTTTCAGAATAGCTAGAAGGTCTATTCTTAAATGAATTCTTACGAATTCGGGGATGCGAAATGAAAAGGGAACGGTGGAGAAATTATGCCAAAATTGAATCAATAACTGGAATAGTATTTCAAGCAAAACTTTAACAAATATACAAGGGAGTCTTTCGCGAGTATAAAACTTAAAAGAAAGGACTAAGAAGACTGCGTAACCTTTTACCTGAATTTTGGCACTTCATCATACGTCATTCGGAAGTATTGATACTCAGGATTAGGTGGCTTTCTGACTGCTAAAGGTGGAACTGGCGGAAGACGAGTGCTACCAAGGTTGTCATCCATCCCAGACAGGTTTTTACTCCTAAAACAAAATAATAAACATTAACAGGCAAAGAAATATGAAGAGAACGGCATAAAGAGTTTACTATATAGGGTGTGTTTGATTGGTGCCAATTGTGAAAGCGGTAGACTTAGAAGACTCAGAGTTTGTGCTTGATTGACTGCCAAATTCTGAAAACGGCAGGTTTGGTAGGTTTGGAAGGCCTGCCGAACCTTCTGCTCCAACAGGCGGAAGGTTTAGCAGACTTTGAAGAGATTCTCGTTTTCATTTGCGCAACTCTGAAAACGAGGCGAATTGGCTCGTGCTGCCATGGTAACTGAGTCAGTTCAATCTTTGTAGCCAAAAGCACTGGATTCGTCTTCGTGTTTTTCAACAGGAAACCTCGTTTCCGCCAGGATGAATCTGAAACCTGCTGTTCTGGAAAATATTGTGTTTGATTGGGCACTGTGTTTCCGTCTCTGCGAAGTCCACCGTTTTCAGAATTGAGTAGGTTTGGAATTACCAATCAAACACGCTCAGAATTCGGTAATAATTTTAGTTCATTGTCATTCTCATTTCAATATTTTTAGGCATTTTAGGCATGGTAGCCCGTCTCTTTAGAGAACTGCTTTAATGGGGACCAAGCGTAAAAACATACAATTGGATATAAAACTATGAGGAAAAAACAAGATTACAAGATTATCTTATGGGGCTAAATCATCTAATAAATTTTAACGAAGGGGCTAAATTAAAGAAGACGAAAAAGCTTAGGCTGTGGAGATGGAAGTTTCTTTAGCTCAGCAGTGAAAGTTTTTAGAGAAGTAGATGACTTAGTTTCTCTATCTAGGCAATTCCAAAGCTAAGCCCAACGATATGAAAAGCTCCTTCGGCCTAACAATATCTTCAAGCGATTTCGAGAGAGCGAGGAGTGGACTGAATATGTACCGGATGGCAAATAGCTTCATTTCATTATATTTTAATGGTTTCGATATGCAAGTGCAAGTACAATTTTCAAGTCTTCTGCTATTTTATCAACACAATAATAATACTCGCTACCTGTGGTTCAATTGGGTTCAGTAATTTAACCGGCTTTAATCGGCCATTCCCTGCCGTCGAAATGGGAGACTTTGCGCGAAGCCCTTCTCGAAAACATGCAAAAGTGAGTGAAAACAACAAGCAAGATTCCCCTTTCTTTTTCTCCTTCCTAGAAATAATGACACTTGGATCCCTTCGAACGCCGGGCTCAACGCGTGCACATAATCAAATACAAAAGGCTATCTTAGACCTGCCTACGCAGCTCTTGAGTTTGCTAGCCATTTATCTTAGCCCAATTTCATCATTTATCTCACAAAAGATTGAATAACAATATTACATAAAAGCTGACTATGGTTGAAAGTTAGTTGGCAGTAAAAATTACTATTTACTTTGTTAATCACACATATACACAAAAAGAAATTCCAAAGATCGATAACACAATCAAAGTTTGGTGATTTTCGAGAAGTTTCGCTGTTTTGGGTCAGTCGGCACATTATTTCCTTTAATGGCTGCAGTTTTGAATAAACCCCAAATTAAACTTTTGCAGTTACGAATTAAAATACCCAAAGTACAGGTCCGCCTACTTACCATACTTTGATTTTGTACAACTGTCCCGGTACTTTTGTCTCAACAGGTGGCAACGGAAATCTGAGGAAATAACAAAAAAAATAGCATGATCTTCCGGAGATGATACATGGACGATTACGTTGAAGATGGCAGCGAGGACGTTTTCCGAGGGGTGTATCACTCCAAAAATCCTCGTACACCTTGCCAAAAATCCGAAAAAATCCACAAAAATCTTTTGGAAAATCCGCAAATCCACAGATATAACAGAGTCAAAGCATTTTCTTGACTTAGTCACATCATAAAGCGGGCTGATAAACATCAGTCGCACCATATAGGCTCGTTATCAATCGTAAAAGAAAAACAGCAGTGGAATATCAAGCTTGGTAGCAACTTCAACTGTGAATTTTCCTTTCTATACATCCATCTAAAATGTTACAGTACAAGGTTACATACTACTACTATACTTTCAAATTACTATACGACTATACCACACTACAGGGACGATACCACAAGGAGCAATAGACAATGACTACCCTGTGGTCTTAACATAAAAAGATATCCAACGTAATTACAATACAACTAAATACCGGGTGAGCCAGAAAAAAGTTCCCACTTTTTTTGAAAATTCATAACACCAACGCTACTTCACAGATTTGAATCATTCAAATTCTAGTTAGAAGCCGAAAGATCAAAGTATTTTTGTGATTTTTCTCGCTGTCCTACCAGCACTACAAATATAGGTAAATTCAACTTTACAAAATTTCATGGTTGATTGATTACTGAAAAATGGCCAAAAACATCGATCAATTCATAAATGACCTCTCGCACAGGATAATGAAGGAAATGCAACTTCTCATGGGTGAGAGATATCCTCTAGGCGTTAATTTCCTTGGCATTGAAAATCTTTCGTATTTGTTTGAAAATTGATGTCTTATTACTCTTGAGGGAGGTAAAACCCCCATGGCCTATTGTTCGATTTGAATAAAATCCTTAAGATTTGATCAATGTTTTAGGCCCTTTTTCCGTGATTTTGCAACCATGAAATTTTTATAAAGTTGAATTTACCAACATTTGTAGTGCTGGTAGGACAGCGAAAAAAGTCACAAAAATACTTTGATCTTTCGACTTTTAACTACAATTTGTGTGATTCAAATCCCTGTAGTAGTCTTGGTGTTATGAATTTTCAAAAGTGGGAACTGTTTTCTGGCTCACCCGGTATACAGTTACAGATAAATACGCATAAACAATCACTACGAACTACAGATAGATACTGAGCCTGTTTCATGTTAGATGCCAGGCCTTTCAGGTGCACTATGCTCATAATGTAGGATTAGGTGCCTTCATAAAAATATGTATATTTGAACATCTATATAAAACATCCTACAAATATATTTAAAATTCACCTAATATATGCCCTGCATCAAGCAAGAAACAAACGTAGTAAAAAATGACACCCAAACCGACCAGTTTAATCTGTGTAAAAAACTGTAAATTTCTCTGGCAATAAGTTGAATTTGTGGAATAAATGTGTCGTGGGCAAATACGTTCGCACAACATGCGCTACGTTCCTGCTTAAATACATACGAGATCGAGATCAAGTCAACTTTTTTCAATACTGTTTGATTTTGTGTACCAAGGGCCAATACATAAAATAATTGATATGGAATTTAATGATACGTACGTGTCCATTTTCAAAGATATTTCTGGATCTGTAAATGAAAAAATGCATAATAAATAGCTACACACTTTCAATCTCATGAGAGGGTGAAATTTTTCTTCTCCAAAACTGATATATTTTCTGTAATAAAATTTGTGACTGCCTAGTCGAGTAGGCAATTTGTCTGAAGGCATCTTCCAAGGAAAGAGTTATGGTTAATAGAAAGTGAACGGGTGCTGTTTGAAAGAAATAAGCCCGAAGTAAACGACAAAAGGGAACAAAGAAAATAACAGGATACCTTGGGTCCTTCGACAAGAAATTTCAATTCATCGATCTAACTTACCAACAATGTTCTGTGCTGTTTCACGCTGGCCATAACTTCCCCAAGGTTGGTAGATTGGATCCTGATGAAGAATGAAAAAACTTTAACTTGGGCCAAAGCAGGGGTGGCATCACAAACTTTCCGACAGAGGGGCTGGAGCTTCCGACAGGAGGGCTAAAATGGCTGAAAAAATGGTGTTTTCATGCGTTATTTTGCCAAAACTCCTCCGACGAGAACCCAAAATTTCCTCCGACGGGGGGCTAGATGCCTCCGACGGGGGGCTGTAGCCCCCTAACCCTCCCCTGGTACCACCACTGGGCCAAAGGACTTCATAACTTTGCTGTAGCCACTTTAACGATAAGACTGACATCGGAGGTCTTAAGTTAAGAAAAAAAATGACAAGGAAGTTAACATTGCACTTTTTCTGGACCTGAAAAAGGCATTTAACACTGTAGATCACGAAATACTGATTAGTAAGCTAGAAAGTTATGGTGTGCATGGTGATGCTAAGCAGTGGTTTGTGTCGTATCTTAGGCCCCGTCCACACGTATCCGGATATTTTTGAAAACGCATCTTTTTCTATCCATTTAAAAAAAGATCCGCGTCCACACGAGGAGCATTTTCGAAAATAGCCCCGTCCACACGAAAACGCGGTGACATTCACAATTCGATATTCGATAACGAAATTCCATAATCGATAACGATATTCGGCATTCGAACTTCGATGAAAGAAAACGGACAAGCAAAATGCCCTCGCGTGATCCCCAAAGAACCGAGCGCATGCTCTGATACGTCGTAAATCGACACTGTCACGTCAGCGTTTTCGAAAAGCTCCGTTTTCACCCGTCCACACGACAACATGAAAACGGCGTTTTCAAAAAGATCCACTCTAGAAAGCGTTTTCGAGAAGCTTCGTTTTCGGTGACTAACAACGCCGTCTCCGTGTGGACGGGAACCCAAAACGGATAAAAAAGATGCATTTTCAAAAAGATCCGGATACGTGTGGACGGAGCCTTAGTGATCGCTGCCAATACTGCTCATTAAACGGTTGCAAATCCACTGCAAAGAGGGTAATTTGTGGAATATCGCAGGGTTTATGTCTTTGGCAGAAACTTGTTAGAAAGGTGTATCTAATGGCTGAAAATATTTTGAAGAGCATAGCGAAACATACCTTTTTTGTATTTAGCTTTTAATTATACGATAGATTTTTGAAGACAAAGAATTTTTAAGAAAAGTACAATTGTGAAAGGGTCTAAAAATGGTCATAAAAGGCAAAATATTATAGTATGCTTTACATTGACTCAAAGCAAAAAATTTAGAGGATCAGAATGGGAATGAAATGAAAGAGATCGGTGAAGATTGAGCCGAGATACAAGGAATTGCAATTGCTGTCAAAACAGTGCCATGCCTCTTCCGGTCATGTAAACAAAGATCCGATTTAGGCCCAACTTTAAAAATCAATATCTTGGCCTTCGGTTGATTGATCTCGAAAATTTTTGCAGCACATGAACCCCTAGGTTATGGTGCATGTCACAAGTCTAAAATTTTATTGGAATTAGGAACTTTATTTTTTGGCACCAATTTGATAAAAAGGGCCTTATGGATCACAGTGCAAGGGCTTTTTAAAGATGAACTGAAGCGAAAATATATATGCCGATCAGAAAGAAATTCTAATCGAAGTTGAAAAACGAACATGCTGTTCACGTTTTATCACAGATTTACGCCTCTGTTGATTTGAAGTATCATTGGATTGCGAGTCTCTTGAGATATAGTGCGTCTAACTATCCACGTGTGCGTAGATCGTCATGCATGCAGCACGGTTTCTTCTAACAGTAAAAAACATACTTTGATTTGAGAATTTAGTAATTTTGCACATTCGTGTGGGGTGGTTGCAAACTGAATCTCCTACCCACTCGCCCCTTTGAGATATTTCATGTTGGATCTTCCTTCATTTGCAGGTAAATCTAGAAAGTTTACCAACAAGGACGAGGCAACTAGCTTGGTGTGAAAAATGCAGGTTTTCCTTCCAACCCCACCTTCGGGAGGGTAATTTGCTTTTTTGCGGGAAGGGCTAGCTTCCTCAAAAGCCCAACTTGCCCCAATGATGAGAAAATGGAACCTTGTCTTCGTCTGATGCTTATGAGGAAAAGATTCACCAAACGGTTGAAATATATCTGAAGGGCAGCCAAGCCCCCGCCAGCCAAGCCCCCGCAGTTTTGGGCCTATTGATGTGAGTGTAGCTTCAAAGTGGTAACGGTACAGTCGACTGATAACAAATCCGATTCGAATAGGTTTGATATCTCATTCCGTTATCAAGTTAGCCACTTAATTTAAGCTTCATCTGATGACGTAATTTTTGCAAATTATCATGCTTCTCCGTGGCAGTACAGCTTAATGTCTGATCTTTGGAAAGCTACAGTTACAATTAACCCAGACCCTAACCCTAACTCTAACCCTGAGACATTTCAGCTCAGCAGAATGAATGTAATTAACATTGCTCATGGATTGACCTGACGTGTGGAAAAGCATTTCAGTTGAAGAAAACGTTTTTGAGTTGATTTCCCATTACAGACATAGTGGACCTTGTATATTTTCTTTATTTTTTGCAAACAAAAATGACGCCATCAGCCAAACATACAAATCAGTGGATAACTCGAAAGTGAAGCAAGTTATCAAAAATTTCAAAAGACATTCATCAGCATTCAACAGTGTTATTTATTTCCATCAACAATAATTTTCCTTTCAGATTAACTTTCAGTTGTATTTTACTGTACACTTACTTGGTCATGCTTGATGTAGTCAACGAGATATGTGTTGTAGTAAGGTGATAAACTGTTGAATATATCAGGACTGTATGGTTTTCTGTGAAGGAAAGAAATCTGCTTGATCACACACAACTGATAACTGAATTACTGAAACTGAAAAGCATGTTAAAGGTGTCCCATAAAGCTAGCATTTTGTTTATGTGGCCACGGTCGAGAATCTACTACGCAAGACAGAAAAAAGTTCCCAAGTTTGAAAATTCATGGTACCAAGGGCACTGTCTTTATGGATTAAAATGAATCAAAATCGGCTAGATAACCGAGAAATTGAACTATTTTGTAATCTTTCAAATAAATATTTTACTAGTGGTGTGGCCGCGTGGTTAAGGCGCAGTGTTTCGAATCTTGTGGGGTTTGCCCGCGTGGGGTCGAATCCCGTTGTTGGAACCACAAACAACTAGCCAACAGCCATCTCAGCTGTCCATCCTTTGAAATTAGTAAATGAGTACTCGGAGGCAACTCTGAGGGAACAAGCCATAGCGCCGCAGGCCCAGATCAGCTGTATGGCTTCCTAAATTTTGAATATTCATTGAAAACAAACTAATTATCAGAAAACTAATTAGGCCGTCAGTCCTACACATTGCCACAATTTTAGGATCACGTGCAGACAAACGAATCTTGTGGTAATCCACAGCAACTACCCTATTGCACGGTATATTACAAGCATGGTGAGAAATAATATATTTCACAAAAGGCAATGTTTTGCAATATGATTATGTGGTTTCTATTGATAGCAAGGTGCATAAAGTATGCTACTGAGTTTGGTTTAGTTATTTCATTTTGTAAGAAATAGTTCACAAAGCTTTTAATTATTTCTTCAAAGAAGGCACCAGAATAACTTACGGTTTTGGTCTTCTTATAAGAGATGCAGAATATATCATTTCTTTTCTGACTCTGTCAATTTCTTGCATCATTTGATTCTTCATTTTATCACCTTGGGACCTGGCACTCCTGGGACTGACATTTGCATCATCCCCAATATTTTCCTCTTTGCTTTCTTTGGTCTCATTGTTTCCTTCACTGTTCACCTTCTCTCCATCAGATGCCTCACTCTCTTCATTCAAATTGCTTGTTTCTTCCTCCGTGTTCTGCTTAGTAGAAGAATAGAGGACAAAATATTGTATATGCTAATATCTGTAAGTGTCATTATTCTTAGGAAGCAAAACCAAGAAAATTTCTTCATTGTTTTCACTTGTTTTTGGAAGGGGCTTACTGTAGAAATCTCCAGAATCAATGGGATAGGAATACTGATTGAAGCCAAGTAATTACTCAATTTAAATGGCAGATCATATGGTCTGGAGTTTTCAGCCCTGCTAGCTGAGGTCCAGGTTGGAAAGTTTGTACTGCGCGCCGAAGATCTTCGGGGCGCAGTTCAAAACTTTGGTGCGCAAATGTAAAAAAATTAGTGCGCAGCGCGCATGAATCACAGGGATTTTAGTGATATCTGGCACGCATTCTTGCTACAATGAGTCAGAACAAGAGGGTGAACAAGACCTCGCTGAACATGATAAGATTATAAAACATTATCATAAAAAATCGGACTTGGGCCATCCCTTGCTATTTGTGTTGTAATTTTAGTGCGCACATTAATTTCAATTTTGGTGCGCAAAATTTTATCAGTCTCATGGCATTCGGTGCGCAGTTGACAAACTTTCCAACCTGGGCTGAGGTGAAATCACAATTACATGACAGCTGCCAACCCAGGCTGAAAATAAATCAAACCAAAATTTTTCAAGCTTTAAAACTTCAAAATTGCATTAAAGTCACCAGTTTTGCATATTTTAAAAACATTCTTCATTTTCCTTTGCCACCCATCTTTGAGAACCTTCATGTTACTTTAGTTTAGCTTGAAACTTTATCCAAACCATGGATGTGCGAAGCCAATTTAGATCATAGGTGTAAGGACCCCAGCCTGTTTACCAAGGTTGAAATTCTCAGCCACCTAACTCAAGAAGAGCTGAAATTCTAGTCCAGGCTGGCATTTCAGAGCCAGGGCTGAAACTTTCTCCTGTAATTGCAATTTCTCCTGAGACTATTATGGAACTTGAAACCAAAAGTAAAGAAACATTGTGGAGAAGATAATAAGTGAAATGCCTACATGCATTCTCTGATCATTGCTATTGCTAGTTGTGTTGCATGGATTTGATGAATATAAAGCACTCAATGCACTCAATTGTTGGGTATGTTGACTTTGTCTAAATAAATCTATCAATAATTCAAATATGCCAGATTGGAAAGTTTGCAGAATGCGCGGGGGATCTCTCCTATGTCAAAATTGCTTGCGGCTGTATTTGTGTCACTGAACAATAGTTCAATTGTTTTCTTTTGTTGTTTTACGAGAATTTCGCGGCTGGAACGGCGGTTGAAATTTAAAGTGCGCGGCAGAGAAATCGGCCGCACAAGGCAAACTTTCCAATCTGGCAAATATGTGTGTGTGGTCTTAATGCTCAAGCATCAGCTGATCAGATGGCAAGCTGTCATCATCAGGTCATGACAACCTATCTAATCTATCTCCCCGATCCGTTGTTGAACCCTTGACACTCCTCCATATTCGAGTTTGATTGAATTGGCTGCTCATATCATAGGTAGGTGCTTACTAGTCATAAATATGAGTGAGTTGGCTGCTCATACTTTACCATCAACATCATATGCAATGAGACGTGATCATGACTTTTAAACGAAGAGATCGCCAAAAGAAACATCCGTAATCCTTCCTTACCTCTTTATCAATGTCTTTAGTTGTCTCTTCGGATGCCATCACTAATTTATAAGAGCAATTAACGGCCGGAATCAGAACGATTCAAAGATCAAGCTGCTTCCCGAGACAGAAAGTCAATAATTATAAAGAAATCCACAGCGATAAGATACGGTAGTCATAGCAACAACTTTGCCTCTGCTTGACAAAGAGGTTCATTAATTATGTAGTCATAGCAACAGCATCACCTTTTTCTTTTTCTCAAGAGGTTTTCATTTGAATACGAGGCAATTATTTGCCGCGCAATTTCTGTTGACAGCGGAAGACAGGGATGGAAGATGGCTGTGTCTTTGGGATTTCTTCCAACAGAACTTCGAAAGGCCTTGATGCCTTTTCAGAAAAAGGGAATACGATATGGAATCGAAAAAGAAGGAAGGTATACCTTTTCGTTTTTTACATCCTAGATTTCATACTGAGTCTTAAGAAGTTAAGAGCCTTATGGTATACAGTTAAGGTATTTTACTTTTTCCAATAATTCTTCCTGTGATTTGGATCTCATTAAAAAAACGGACGGACTGATGGTGGATTTTCAACGGGAATTCTTTCAAGTTAACCTATGACTATGGCCTGTGATAAGATTACATACTGTTAGTGTTTACAGCAGTTTTTAATTTTGTGGTACATTGTTGCAAACCTAACCTAAACGCTCCTTTGATATGAATTTTGTTTGGTATAAACAGAATATTAAACATAGATTGACCATGGTCCAGGTTTTGCTCCAGGTCCAGGGTCTGGTACCAGGTTTTGCTCAGACTAGAAAGTTGGTATTGTGCACGCAATATCTTGCATGTGCATAACATGGTTTCAATCTGTGCAGCGCAGTTGGCAGTGTTAATCTATTATGAGGACAGAGGGAATCAAGCCAGGCTGGAAAACATGTACGTTATCTTTGGCATGGAGCAACATCAAGAGCAATGGAAGAACTATAGATCTGTTGTCTTTAGACAATTGGGTTGGCGTAAGTAAACCTTTGACATAACGAAAACAAACTTTCCACACTGGAATAAAGGGAAGTCACAACCTCGTTCCCAGGATGTTCTTACATCATACACTGATCACAAAGCCAAATGAACACCCTGGTACTGGGCAGATTAGCAGCCATTGTGGATATGCAGTTTTCAAAGCAACCAAAGTGACGGAGAGCACCAAGGAATGCGTACAGCATGGATTTATCCTTTTTTAAGTTACATACAGAGGCAGTGGTTTATATTCTAACCAAGCTTGCCATTTTGGTTTGACCAGATTTCTAAATGGAATCAGACCAACAAATCCATCAATAACCAGACTTTTGCATACCTGGCCATATGTAATTTTAGTGGTGCGTGGTAAATCATGTGCCATGCATAGTGAGGCACGTGATTTCAAGTGTTTTATTTGACTCTGTGAACAACAGGTTTTGGAGGTTGAGGACAAAAAAAGTTAGTGTTATGAACACTTAGTGTTACAAAACAACGCTGGAACTGGGTTGAAATATGATGATCGATATTGTATTTTAAATTGTTAACATAACAATCACATTCCCCTCTGTGTTCAGACGCTTAAATTTAGGCTATTTGATGATGAATGTTTTTCCATCCAGTTACTCCGTTATCACTGCTGTAGTCCTGAGATGAAGAGGAACTGAATACCCTCATTTCTTCCATCTCCACATCCTTTTCATAAATTGAATCATCAACAAAGTCCATAGATTCAGGACACATGCACTTCAACAGCATGTCGTGTCCCCATGTAATCTGGCCTTCCTGTGACCTTGTCCCAATTATGATATTGTGTCATTACCCCAGGCAGGAAATTACTAGGAATGAAAGCAACTATGATTGGCAGCACTTAAAGAACTGAGCAACAATACTGTATTTCTTTAGATAAATTAATTTCCCTTCTGCAAATGGATATTTTTCCCCAGAACATGGAGCACTCATTGCCTCAAGGATAAAGACGGAGATGACTCTTTAGGTGCATATCACATGTCACATTTCTTGAGGGCAGGAGGTGCCTAATGAGGTGCCCGCCCGTGATTGCGCATCTCAAATGGCCAGGTCTGCTTTTGTCTCAAAAGTGTAAAGGTGAATTTCTGCATTTGTAAAATTATTATGAAAACAAGAAATATTGTAATTTTGTTTGTCAGCAATGTTTTTTGAAGCATGCAACTGAGGTATAACTGTGAATGACACAATATGGCAACTGCTTTCCGGAAGTAAGCTCTGCCCACATTTTCTTCTAGTGCTTTCCAAAGTTTTGCTCAATTTGGAAAATTTGCAAACGTTCTCACACCATTCATGGAATCATTATTCAAATGATATTTACTAAAATTTTTGTTTTTTATTTGCTTCAGGTGCTTAATTGGAGATGAGGTTAGTAAACCATTTACTCTTATTTTCATGATCATTAAAAGTCCTTTTCTAATAACCATTTTCACAGTTCATGAAAAATAAATTGTTAAAAAGTTTTTATCAATTTTGTTGAAAATGTTGCTTTGATTAGATTTTCATCAGAAAGGACACTGAAATTCTCCAAATATAAGCAATTTGTATTAAGTGACAATGCTTTCCTTGTGTAATAAAGGTCAATGCAATTCATTGAGATTGAGAAGGAAGATGCACCACTAAGCATTCTTTGTCACCGTGAAATAGCATTGGTTTCAAATCTTGGTGCAACTTTGAAATTAGTGTGTTAAATGTTATTGCCTATTTTTTATGGAATTGATCAAAGAGAGCTTTAGGTCAGTTGCCATAATTACAGAGAGAGTATTCTCAATATAATAAATAGTTTTAGAGTTGCGGCATTTTTTCTATTTCTGCTAGTTTTGAAGTTGTGATGTCATCAATTTGCTAAAAGCTAAACCATAAAAGATACAGACTTCTGCTTAGTATCACCTTCTGGATCACCAAAAGCTAAGAACGTTTTGTTTTTGTCTTTTTGACTTTCCTCAATTGGTCTAAAATTTATGATGTTTTAATTATTTTCAGAGCTTCCAATATATCTTCTGGTACATCCTTGCTTAAAACTTAAAAAGGCTGTAGCCTAATTAAAAAAATAATGATGATATCAAGGTTCTCTTTCTGGAATTAATAACCTGAAGTTCCGTTGATCTATTCAGTTGCAAGAATTTGGTAGTAACAGTTTACACATTTAATTCTACAGTTTTGCAAAGATTTCAGTCATTTGCTCTTCATAGAAGTGAGGAATTATTTGATCATCAAAATTTATTTAAACCTTATTTCAGATGGGATTGGGCAAGACCCTACAGGCACTTTCAATAGCATATTACTACAAAGATGACTGGCCACTGCTTATTATTGTCCCATCCACCATGAAGTATCCATGGATTGATGAGATTGAGAAATGGATACCAAAGATTCCTCCTGAAGACATCAATATTGTCAAGAACTGCTCAGATGTTACGTAAGTACAGAACCTCTCAATTTTTCATATTGATTTAAGAGTGTATTAACACTATCTGATGTGGGTGATTTCAAACACTCAATGCCTGGGGGGAGGGGGGCGGTTTCCGCCCCCTAGTTTATCTCTGTTGTTGCTTGAGATATGGCAACCAAATTTGGGACAAAGATTGGTCATTAAGTAAACAATGAATTTTTGAAGTAATGGTTTGATTAGCATTGTTGTTGTTGTTGCTAGAGCATAATTAACATTATGATATCATAAAAATGAAAGTGTGTTAAAAGGTTGTAAAACTTTACTTTTTGTAAAGAAATGAAATATATAGATCAAAATAGATGTAAATTCATAGTGTAGACTTAACTGGACCAATTAACAAGGATTAAGAGTGATACAATGTATATTTTTCACAGAGTGTGGCACAGCAACTTGGTCACCATGGAGACTAGGCTAAAAGTAGAACACCAAAATTGTTACAGTTTCATTCCTATATGATAGAAAGTTAACCTTGCAAAATCTCAGAGGCATTCAGCAAACACGGAAAAACGTATAAATGAAAATGTATGAGGGGGGTGGAATCAGCCCCCCCCCCTGGCCAGATCAGGTTAAGGCCAGTTGGCTTTGGTATGATTGATGATAGCATGAAAGATTAAACTGTTATGAATGTTGTATCATGGATTATTGCAATCTTTTCTCTTTTCTGCAAAATTGCCTGTTTCAATCCATGGCAAGTTTGTACTGCCATAATCACTGTTTTACTCGCTATCAGTATTTGCATATGGTGAGGTGAATTGAAATTATTTGTTGATTCCTATTGGTCAATCGTTCTGATTTCACGGAAGAGAGACTTTACTCCACCTCGCCTCTCAGCCCCGGGGCTGACAGGTGAGATGAAAAATCTCAAATGAACAGTGGACTTGCCTAAGTCTCTCCCGTGTTAAAGCCCACAATCCACTCTCTCCCGTGTTAAAGCCCACAATCCACAAAACCCACATCTCTCTCCCGTGTTAAAGCCCACAATCCACTCTCTCCCGTGTTAAAGCCCACAATCCACAAAACCCACATCCGTGTTAAAACCCACAAACGCCTCTGCGAAGGAGAGGGAAAAGCATTGGTTCCCTCTCTCCCTCTCTCCTTCGCAGAGGTAGTTTTTTAGTTTTGGTACGCGCGGAAGAGACTTAGGCAAGTCCATATGAACAGTGGCTGAAATTTACCTTGCCTCTCAGTCCTGGATCTGGCAGCTGAAGTGTTTTTCCTCATATACAAAGGGCCTAAAAGCATCAAAATATCTAGCAGTATTGATTAATCATTGTGACTCATTATTTAAATTAACTTAGTGTAAATTTAGCACAGCAAGTACTGCAGGACTCCAACTGCAATGAAGCCTAAAATACAAATCAGTGTTATAGTTATGGAGCAAAACAGTCAAAAGTTATTGTTCAATATTAATTGTTTGTTATTCCTTCAGGGTGTCCCAAAAATGTGCCCCATTTTGTGTGGTTGCTGTGGAGGAGCTGTATCTTCAATTTTCTCGGTTACAGCATTTCTATTTCACTTCAGCAATGTCAAAGTCAAGCAAAAAAGGTTTCAAGAGTCAGATTTGAATGCACTCCCTGTCATTTGTAAAGGGTTGAAAATATTTTCATATAGACAGATGTAAAAATGGTCTTAACCCTTGTGGAAATACCAACAAAAATTTAAATATAATGCTAGAACCCTTTCTTTTAAATTGAACTTAATTTTGATACTGCTGGGGAACAGCTGAAGTGCTGCCATGAAGTAAATCAGCAACCACATGTGACATTGATCAAAACAATGTCTCAAACTGTAAGTTGTTGAAGCCTGATCAAAACAAATAACCAATACATTCAAAGCTATAGCTCCTCCAAAGCAGCCACATGAACAGGCATATTTTTAGGATACACCCTACAGTTTGTAAATGTACAGGGTGCCCAAAAGACTGTGCCCCGTTTGTGTGGCTACTGTGGAGGAGCTGTAAATTCAATTATCTCAGTTTTTACTCAGTTGCATAGGTCAAGCTTCAACTTAGAGTTTGAAATCTAGTTTGAGTAAATCTGTCACATGGTGGCTGATTTATGGCAGAGAAGAGGCAAAATTAGTGGTTGCTTCAAAAATAGCACTTCTATTGTTCTCCAGCAATGTCGAAATAACGTGAATTTTTCAACAAAGGGTTCTGACATCATATTAAAATTTTCTCTATATTTTTTAAGAGGCAAAAAGTGGTCTCTTATGAACAGGCAACACTGTGAACCCTTTAAAAGATTTACCAAAAATGCTGGATACAATGCTAGAACCAATCATACAATCATTTCTTTGCAAACGTACATTATTTTGACATCGCTGGAGAACAACAGAAGCGCCGTTTTTGACGCAGCCAGTAATGCCTTTTCTCTTCCATAAATCAGCGATTACTAGTCAGACTGACTCGAACAAGGTCTCAAACTCTAAATTGGCAGCCCGACCTATGCTACTGTATAAAAACCGAGATGATTAACTCTACAGCTTTCCACAGCAGCCACACAAACGGGGAACATTTGTTTTTGGACACCCTGTACCAGGTGAGTCATAAAAAAAGTTTAGGCATTTGACGGCTGTGGAATAAAAAGTATGTTACTGATATTCAAAACTGAAATGTAAATCTATCACTCAAAGGTCAACTTAGATGAGAAAATTTTGTTTTGTAGTATCCCTCATCTTACAGACCCCAAAATTAGGCAAATGCTGGTAAAGGGCATGTTTGGGAACCAAAATTCCACATTCCATTCCACAGTCCATAATTTATCTTCTATCAAAATTGGAATTCAGCATCTCAAACTGCCAATGTAAACTTCAATACCACATAAATCATGGACCAGAATGGAATGTGGAATTCTCGATTCCCATACTAACCCCTTACAAGCATTTTGATTGTTGTTGGGTCTTAAAGATGTTTGATTTTACAAAACAAAATTTTCTCATCTAAGTTAGCCCTTGACTGATAGATAATCATTTCAGTTTTGAATATCGGTCACATACGTTTTATTCCACAGCCCTCCAAACGCATAAACTTTTTTTTGACTCACCCAGTGTTGTGTCTTATGTCTCAGCGGTCTATGCGCTCTATTTCATTTAATGGTATTCTCACAGCGCTCTATTTCATTTTATGATATGCCAATTTCACTCAGATCACTTCGCAATGCAAAGATCAGTATCATCAGCTATGGACTTATCAGCCTGAGAAATAACCTGAATGCTAGTCTTCTCAAAACGATTCAAGATGCAAAATTTGGTGTAACGATCGTCGATGAATCACATTATCTCAAGAACAGACAATCTTCAAGAACGAAGAAAATCATGAAGCTCCTGAAGGGGATGAAACGTGTCATTTTGCTGACTGGGACTCCATCATTGGCTAGGCCTGAAGAGGTAATATATGACAGTATGATAGGATCAGCCAATGCAGTACAATAGCAGTGTAATGATCTGTTTGTTAAGATAGCCAGCTGAGACAGCTTTGTTAGTCACCAATTAGAGAGCAGCATTGGCAGTCAATGGCTAAATATGATCAAATAGCACTTGAATGAGATGCGCTGACTGGCTGATCAAGACGAAGAAACCTATCTTATCCTGATGAGCTGACAGACGTTGACACTCACAGCTCTGAGCAGATTCATCAAATCTAATTGATTTCTACACAGGGAGATCATTGCACAAAATTTCAAATTCGTTGACAAAAGCAATCTTCCAGGTAGTAGTAACCTCAGGTACTAACTAGCCTAGGCATGTTTAGGGCGAAAAATCAAATTTTAGAACATTTAGGAATATCATCGCAGAGTTAGTGCTTAAAGCCATGTAATTGGTACGAAATGCTGCTAGCAACATCTATCACAGTCAGACAGCTCCTTGAAAGAAATTCAGTTAGTCTGTTCCATCAGTAGGCAGTTTCACTATTTGTTTTACAGTAATTGTTATCATTTCTCATTCAGTTGTTTAGCCAAATAAACATTATACAACCTGGAATCGTTGGAAATTGGCAATATTATGGTCAACGATATTGTGATGGCAGAATGATAGTCCAACCAGCAAGAGGAGGCAGAATGTTTCACAAGTTTGACACAAGGTATCGTTAAAGGGAATCTAAGCCAGGGCTCAGAGAAAGTTTTCTCTTCCTGGTAGCAAGCTGAACACAACTTAAACCTTCCTTCGAAAATTTTCCATGACACAGGTTCTAAGATATTTTTGCTCTAATCAATCTCACCCTTTGGCAGTCAAGTTGAATTCCTAGTACATAAAAACCCAAGAAAAGTTAGAAAACTGCTCCTCTCTTTCTTCTGTCAAGCAATTATCAATTCTTTTAAAGCCATCAAGTACTGTTCGTACCACGATTTGTCAAATGTCTTTACTTCCCATGACACATCCAGTAATAATCGCAAAGATGATTCTTATTTGCTATCGCATATTGCCTCTTTTCCTGTCCACCTTGGTTTCTTACTATGTGACATCTAGACTTATGCCTTTTCGTCCCTTGTTTCCCTGCGTTCTTTGACTTGCTGATATCACTTGGTCAATAGGGACTCTACGCTTATATAATGGCCCACTTTTTCAAAATGGCCTAAAAAGGTGGGAGTTTTCGTACACTCAACAAAATCGCTTCAAAATCTGGTTTAAAGAGCTCGAACATCGAAAAGGAAACTTTTAGTACAAAGAATGATGTTGTCTTGACGTATAAAACGCAAAATGCTTACGTTTCAGGCAGTAATCTTCCTCTGCAGAAGCAAAGTAGATCCATCGAAGCTGCGAGAACTCCAGGCTGCTTCAACCGTTCTTTAAGAGCAACAACAACAACATTCTGAATAGTGGCCCCTGATTGGTTAAAAACTGAATTCTAGCGATTTGATTGGTGAATACGGAACCACCCTACGCGGGCCTAAAGTGGGCCCACTTTTTAAGAGTAATGTTATTAGTCCCTCTTGACCAAGGAACGCAGGGAAACAAGGGACGAAAAGGCATCAGTCTATGTGACATCTTCTCTTTTCTTAATGCACTGCCCATTTCCTTTTTCTCTCTCTTTTTCTCCTTTTCCCTTTCCTTCCCTCCTTTTCCTCGATTCTTTTCCCTTCCATTCCATCTCTCTCCCTTCTTCCTTCCTTGGAAATTGGTAAATTTGAGCCACCTTCTTGGTAGCGCCGCTACCACGCTACTTCGTTTTTGAGCCCTAATCTAAGCATGTATCAGCCTGTGGCACGCGCGGCTGGGAGCAAGAAGGAGTTGCTAATAATCGCGAGCAAAGTGATCGCGGTAAAAAATAGCCGTGCAAAGACAAAGGACAGTGGCACCTATGGAGCTATATTTAGATAAGTGATCTAGGTCAACAGGAAACACTGATATCTGGTAGGCTGGGACTTGACCGTAAATAGCTTGAGCACTTTTATATGCTTACATTCCCTTTAATGTTTGAAAGCTATGTATTTTGTACTTTTATGTTATTGTCTTGGGAGATTCACACTCCTCTCAGTAAAAATATCATTATCAATTTCTAGGAATCACTGCCCTGTTCGGGTATCTTGTTATTGCTCCAAGGCAGGACAGTTGCAAATAAGTTTTGCAAATCACCAATTATATACAAAGATCACTGAACTCTCAAGACTAATTTGAAATCCTTGCTATTCAATAAAGCATCTTAAGTGAAGGCCACCGAGAGGCTAAGAATTTACAGCATCATTATGGAGGTTGAAGAAGTCACCTACTCTAGAGCTTTCAGTTGCATTAAATATATTGCTTTTTTACAGGGGTGCGTCAAATTTGAAAGAGCTCCATGAAATTCTGAAAAATAACTTGATGATTCGTAGGCTGAAGAAAGATGTGAGTATACTCTCAATATTCTTACCGTAGTACATGTCCTGTATTGAAAGCCATTATTCATAGAAAAGTAACTTGAATTTGAATTGTACGGCACAAAGCACTGTAAATTACAAGATCAATGTGTTTGTGTATATTAAGCTTAGAATTTAGTTATAAATGGCCACGGGCTGAGGGAAACCCTGAATAAAGCAGCAGATTTACGTTTGGTAGAAATAAAGCCATACCGGGGCATCCCATCATTTGATATTCTAGATTTTGGCTCTTTGGCACGACTGACTACGTTGCTTAAAGGTACAGCTCAAAGTATGGTTTTCAACACGTAATTTTTATCTTTGAAGTTTTGAAAACAGACAGTTTGTTATGCTTGGGTTATGACAACAAACAATTCAAAACAGAATTTTATTGATAGCTTGATAATCCAGTTGTTATGATTTCTTAAAAAGGGAGACTTTTGGGACACCCGGTAGATCAAGAGTCTGATGCAAGAACCAAGATGATGGTTCATAAAGTGACGATCAAACAACTCAGCAAATGGCTCTGACCATTAAAGAATTAGTATATGGACTACCGGGTGAGTCAAATATGTTTAGGCATATGGCGGCCTGTGAAATAAAAAATATGAGGCCGATATTCAAAGCTGGAATGCCAACCCATCAGATAAAGGCTAACTTAGATGAGAAAAATAATCACTCATTATTTAGACCCACAAATCACGAAAATGCTGGTAAGGGGCATGTTTAGGGATAAGGATTCCTGGTTCCTTTCTGGCCCATAATTTACGTGCTATTGAAATTAAAATTCTATTTCCGACAATAACAATGGAATCTTCAATACCACATAAATCATGGACTTCAATGGAACATGGAATTTTTGATCCCCATACAAACCCCTTGCTGGCATTTTCTAATTGTTGAGTCTTAGACTGCGTTCACACGATGCCGGCAGATTTTGAAAACGGTGAAAAATGTGACGGATAGGCCTCCTGTTCACACGAAAACGGCACATTTTTTGCCGGCAGATTTCGAAAACGGTAGATTTTGAAAACGGAGCCCTAACCGGCTTAAATTTGTAACAACGTCATAAACAGATCATTTTTCAACGCTTTTGGATCGAGACTGGTCGATTCTTAGGGTGTAGGTACTTTTCTTTAGCATCAAAGTCCAGGAACGGGTTTTTACTGTCAATTTTCCTACCGTTTTCAAATTGTGCCGGCATCGTGTGAACGCTAGCTCAAATTTTGCTGCCGTCACATTTTTCACCGTTCTCAAAATGTGCCGGCATCGTGTGAACGCAGTCTTAAAGATGAGTGATTTTACCACACCAAATTTTCTCATCAAAGCTAAGCTTTGACAGATAGATTAACATTTTAGTTTTGAATATCAGGCACATACTTTTTATTGCTCAAATCGCCAAACGCGTAAACTTTTTTTGATTCACCCGGTAGAGGAATGTGTCATATTGTCAGATTCTTGTATCCTAATCGAATGAAAATGTACTTATTTACATGTTTATATGTCACACTGATGTTTCGAGTTTCTTGAAAATCCTCATACTTTATATACATATTTGGCGACCCTTGTTTGATCCATGGAGATGAGGTAGACTCCAAATATTTTCCGAATTGTTTCAAATGAAACATAATAAATCCATGTGCCGGGTGACCCAATAAAACTTCACGAGCTAGATCGCACATAGTTTCCTGACAGTAAATAATAATATGAACAAAAACAAGGTATCAGCTTGAAGGTGAAAGGCTCAGCTATCTTTTGAAATGTCTCATGGTCACTTTAAGCAATGATTACCATCCGAAAACCAGATTCAAAGGACTATACTGTTATACAAAGCCTTTGACAAAAGCTTTGATTTGGGGGAACTAGTTATCATTTAGCTCGTGGAGTTTTTTTGGGTCTCCTGGCACATTCTCTTTGCTTTGCCCACAGGTGCTAACAGAATTACCAGCAAAGCGGCGTCAAAGAATTCGTTTTGAAATCACGACAGATTCTGATCGAAAGAAGGTTCGTTACGATTCAGTCCTATTACAAGTTTGCTGATTTACTGTTCTGCATCATTTTGTTGGAAAGTGCAAGAGTTACTAAAGAGATCAGCAGCTTATGATTTACTTCAGTAGCGACTCAAAAAGGAATGTATCATCTGTTTCTTTTTTCTACCGGGTGAGTCAGACAAAGTTTATGCGATTGGCAGGCTGTGAAATGAAAAGTATGAGACCGATATTCAAAACTGAAATGTTAATTTATCAAAAGCCAATTTAGATGAAAAATTTTGTATGGTAAAATCATTCATCATTTAGACCAAGAAATTAGGAAAGTGCTGATAATGGGGGTGTTTTGGAACGAGGATTCCACAATTCATTCTGGTCCATGATTTATTTGCTATTGAAATTGAAATTCTATTTCTGAAACTGACGATGTAAACTTCAACACCACATAAATCATGGACCAGAATGGAAGGTGGAATTCTCGATTCCCTTACAAATTCCTGACAGACATTTCTCTAACTGCTGGCCCTTAAAGATGTGTAATTTTGCCAAATAAAATGCTCACATCAAAGTTGGCCTTTGACTTACAGATACACATTTCAGTTTTGCATAAACAGCCTTCCAAATAACGCGCTGATCCAAATTTTATTGTATGGTGATATAGATTTTTCTATTGATGTTAATAAAAACGTACTCAAATTAACCCTAAATTTCATTCATAAAACAGGCCGGTTCAATTGAAGTGGCTTGAAGCAGCTGCTATACCCCCCCCCCCCCCCCGATGGCAAAGTCTCTTTTCCTCCTTTTATTTGTTTCTTTCCCGTTGTTTAAGTCTGTTTCGCATTGGATTTAAGGTTTGAAATTCGTCTACACATAAGTTCAAACTTTTTTTAACATCTACGATATTGTGATCCATAAACCCCGACAACTTAAAGGCGCAATGTCTTGAACAGTATTGTTCGGCATCCGGCGCCTCCGTCGATGACCTTGTATGCCAATGCGAAACAGATTCCAGTATCCATCAGTATCGTGTCGTATGTGTACCATTTTGTAGGTGTTTATTTAGTTGTTGATTTAGTTGTGTATTTTCATGTGTTGGCCATGGGGGAGACATTGTCTTTTGCTCCTCTTGGCATCGTCCTTGTAGTGTTGCATAGTAGTTAAAGCATAGTTGAATGTAGCATATATTGTAATATTTTATATTGATATAAAAAAAACAAGTTTTGCATGCTTTTTAGTTCACAACCCGCCAAACGCGTTAACTATTTTTTGATTCACCTGGTATATTTCCATGTAGCATCTGAAGGTGGTTTTAGGATGTTGAGGATCTAAGCTTATCAAAGCAGCGTCCTGGTCCCTTCTCTTAATGTGACAATACCTTGTGATTTCTGTAGTCTGGAATTATAGAGTGTTGGCAGCTCTCCTCGCTCAACGTAGTAGGCTCGGCAGGGGAGAGACTTGAATCACCATCCTTCAGATTGGTAAACGTGATACGACTGAGGCATCTCTACTCATCTATTTATAACTTTGCAAATCGTTGCAAATTATGTTACAATCACTTTGTAGAATTGCAAAATTATGTTACAATCAATTTGTAGAATTTGGAAAAAAGCCTTACTGCTTTCAAAGAAGTGGTCACGAAGATCAAAAGCCAACTACACGAGAAGAGGGATGAAGAATTAGCCACAACGTCCGATGTTAATTTTGCTCTAACAAATTTGTTTAGAGATACTGGGTTAGCTAAGGTAAGGTTTTATTCAATCCTTAGTCTGCCAATAAGAAGTTGGTGTGACTTAACTATTGGACTGGGGTGGAATGATTTTGTAGGATGTATGAGACATCCATAGTAAAGATATTCTGTAAATTTGTCGACGTGTGCAAGCTAATTAAATGTTGTGGTATAATGCTTCATATTTTAAAAACTTCATGATTTCAGTCGCCCCAAGAAGCTTCGCATTTGTGTTAAAATTTTGTATGCACACAGGACACGCAAGCGGTACGTTTATCATCGCCGAACCTGAGGGGAGTCGCCTGATTTCCAACTGTTGCCAAGGCTGCCTGGATAGGCTGTGCTTTCCCCAGTCCGTTTCTCTAGATTGCGAAAAGGTCTATTGGAGAGTACAACTTAAGACAGTATTTTCACAAAAGGAAATCGTTCGCTTATTTTTCATTTATTTCAATTTTTTTCCCGTATCATATTACTCGAAAAGTAACATGAACCTGTGCGCCTGTACCTGGGACCTAAATTTAATGACCTATATCTTTGAAGTGAATTGCTAGACTTATGCCTTTTCGTCCCTTGTTTCCCTGCGTTCTTTGACTTGCTGATATCACTTGGTCAAAGGGACTCATAATATTACGCTTAAAAAGTGGGCCCACTTTTTCAAAATGGCCTAAAAAGGTGGGAGTTCTCGTACACTCAACAAAATCGCTTCAAAATCTGGTTTAAAGAGCTCGAACATTGAAAAGAGAAGTTTTAGTACAAAGAATGATGCTGTGTTGACCTACAAAACGCAAAATGCCTACCTTTCAGACAGTAATCTTCCTCTGTAGAAGCAAAATAGATCCATCGAAGCTGCGAGAACTCCCGGCTGCTTCAACCGTTCTTTAAGAGCAACAACAACAACATTCTGAATAGCGGCCCCTGATTGGTTAAAAACTGAATTCTAGCGATTTGATTGGTGAATACGGAACCATCCTACGCGGGCCTAAAGTGGGCCCACTATTTCAGAGTAATGTTATTAGTCCCTCTTGACCAAGGAACGCAGGGAAACAAGGGACGAAAAGGCATCAGTCTAGTGAATTGCTTCAAAGAAACATTAGATATTCTGCTATAAATTCTGCCGTTGGAATTTTCTAAAATCTTCAATATTTCCATAATCAGAGAGCTTGTCTTCCTTTTCGAGAATCCAAGACAAATTTTCAAAAAACTTTAAAATTATCGTAATGTCTAAAATGTTTTGACGCAACATGAGATGATTTCCAAGAAAACCACAGTTTATGGAGGTCCACAATATTGTATCAAACAAAAGAATTTGATGACGTCACATCCTCAAACTAGCTGAAATATAAGACTGCGTTCACACGATGCCGGCACATTTAGAAAACGGTGAAAAAATGTGACGGCTGCAAAACTTGAGCTAGCGTTCATACGATGCCGGAACAATTTGAAAACGATAGGAAATTAGACGGCAAAAACTCGTTGCAAGACTTTGATGCCACAGAAGTGTACGTACACCCTAAGAATCGATCAGTCTCGTTCCAAAAGCGGTTAAAAATGTTCTGTTTTCATAATTTTCAAGTGTTTACACGATGCCGTTTCCATATGTGCCGGTTAGAGTTTCGTTTTCAAAATCTACCGTTTTCAAAATCAGCGGCCAAAAAAGTGCCGTTTTCGTGTGAACAAGAGGCCTATCCTTCGAATTTTCACCGTTTTCATAATGTGTCGGCATCGTGTGAACGCAGTCTAAGATACGCTGTAATTTTGAAAATATTCAAAATTCAAAAATTGTCCAATTGTCCTATTGATAGATAGCTAAAGTTTCTTTAAAGCCATTCAATTAGAAGACATAGGTCATAGAATGTTACACCCATCTTTTTACGCCAGTTAAAAGATTTGGAACATATGCTTCATACTACAGGTTATCTCATAACAGGAGATTAACGTGCTAGAAAATATATCATCTCACATTTATTTGACTTTACATTGATCAATACAACTGCGTAGAATATTTCCCCCATGTACACGCAGGCTTTTAACCAGTTAGTAAGTAAAGAGCTTTTATTACATTAGGCTGGAGCCATCCAAGAATACATATCAGATTTGATAGATGGAATGCAGAACAAGTTCATTGTATTCTGTTATCATCGTGCTGTTATTGATGCAGTCACTGAATTGCTGGCGAAACGCAATGTTAAATATGTGCGTATCGCAGGTGATGTACCTCCTGAAGTCAGAGCGGTAAGTAACCTAAGGCTTTTAAAGACATTGTTTTCCAGGTGTTTTCTGTGATCCGTTGCGCTTGTGCAAACATCGAAACATCATTTTACCCGTAGAGCTGTAGACAACATCTTTGACCAAACAATAACTGGAACATGAATAGCTACGGGGGACGAAGCTTTTCTAGACTTTTACTTGCCATACAATTGTATGGCAGCGCTAAATTTCCATTTATCATCAACAGAATGATTCTTGAAGCTACACTAAAGTACATCAAATAACCCAAGCGCTTTGATCGTGTAGATTACGAAACTTAGTGTCCTCTGGAGACAAAGAATTCGTGCTTGATATGTTAGTGAATGTATCTGTTTGTGTGTACTATGTGTAAATGTACCTTTCTGATGTAAGACCTTGTGTGTATGTGTGTTTTGTGTCAATTTATGTCATAGATCTAAAATTGTAAGTGTCATTGTGGGAACTCGTGGATAATATGTCCTGGACCGCTATTGATGGCACGTAGTTTATAAATCTTGTTCTTTGTTTATTTTGATTGTTTTCATTGAATGAAAAAGGCTTTTAGTTTTTTCAGGAATGACTTTTGTTTGAGTTCAAAGTGGGCAACATAACAACGTTCGTTTAATGATCAAAATGAATACAGCAACGCAATTACTGGACCAAAACCATTTCAATTCCTTGACTGAGGCCTGGACTAACTTTGTCAAAGCATTTTCAACCCATTGATGGAATTTTGCCAAATTTTGCGAATCAGTTGGATGGCTCTTGGGGTGTGGTTTTGCTTTCCTGACTCGTTGGTAGTTTTTTTTTGTTTCCTTCTATGTTATTGCCAAGTGGTTGTCATAGTCTGTTGCTCCCCAGGGTTACCATCCTTGTAATATATCTTAGAATGCTTAGTAGGGAACGAAATAAGTAATTTGTTTTGTACAAATTGTAATGAAATAAGCATTTCATACAGTATCAAATGCATTTGGAGACTGAAAAAGAATATCGAAGAGCACAATTTCTTTGTGATGTAATAGAGGATTTGTCGCCATCTTCAACTTAAACTCTTTCAAGGATAAGAGATATAATGCATTTATTTGTACACAAAATCGTAAACAGTACTATTTCTTTTTAACATTTGTTACTTGACCGTTGATGGATATGAAATGTACTTGAGCATTGTTTTGTGTCTGGAAATTTCTTACTATTTAATCAAGAGTTCAGGCGTTTTTTCAAGCATCACGAAATAGTGCATTTTTTGCAAATGTTAATTTACCTCCGTATATTCTCAGTGCTGAGGAAAACTACTTCCAAATAAACTTTGATTTAGGTTGAAATCGCCACCAACACGTAGTGTATATCACGCAACACGTATTTTCAAATGCACTTCTTTTTTCGCAAGCCCGGCATCAACATGTGGATATTCAGACAGTTCTATGTTCCAAATTTTCTCATAAATGAGACAAGGCAGTCTTTTAAAACCTGCAGGCTTTGCAAAAAAAAACTTAACTTGCCGCGAGAATGCGCACACTGAAAATGGTCCATCTTTACTAGATTCTTCCTTCTTACAGAGTTACGTCAGAGAATTCCAGAATGAGCCAACTTGCCGCGTTGCTGTTCTCAGTATTACCGCTTCATGCTTGGTAAGTAGGCTTCGCTAAATAATCTTGAATATCCTTGTTGTTTCGCGGTAGTTTCCGTGGAGTAGGGAAACATTGGTCAGGTTAGGAAGTAATGGGTTACTCGGTATTTCATTCTGTGAGCAAAGGTAGTGGAAAGATAAGAATTTAGGCCGAAAGCCAATAAAAGTAAACGGCTAAAGTCGACAAGTCAAGATACCTTCAGTCATTTTCTGGTTTCCAATAATTAACTTTACCAATTCGATGAGCCGTTGTTGTCATTTTTGTGTTTCATATCCTGCTTTATTGACCAAAGTGTCAGCTCGACCAAGCTAGCCAAGTGCTAAGCTTCATTGCTCTTTTAGGCCTAGCCCAAACTTTTACCTTCCCTTTGCCCTTGCTATCAGGCAATCTGTTCTTGATTGTGAACTGCAGCTTCTTCGTTAATCAAATTGCCCTTGTTCGTGACAGAAACTGTTTTCATTGTAAACAACAATGACGGTAAAATCCAGGACTTTGTATGTAAAAAGGCCTGGGGGGGGGCCGACATTTTTCTGCATTTTTGTAGAATTTTGGCTTTTCAGATGTACGTTCGTGTTATAAGCTTGCACATGAACCGTTAGAACCTCTCAGCTCACATTGAAATTGCTGATTGTGTACAGGTAAATGGTCTTTTACAACTGTGCAAATATGATGTCACAGTGAGGCATTCGTTTAGGGAGTTATTACCCATTATTACCCAATGATAAGCAACTATGTCATACAATCTGATCGACTGAAAATGTTTGAAAGTATAGCGCATTATTATCCGGTAATACCCGCTCATTACGTAACGACCCTGCTTCGAGCCACAGACGAGTGCTTCGAACACGTCGAACACCGATCTGAACAGCCGCAAGCAGCTTGGTCTCCAATGGCTTTATGTTGCGCCAAAAATAATTTGGCTTTGAAATCATCTTTTACTTTAAAAAATGACGGGACTTCACCCAGCGGTGACCAAAGGGTAGTAATCTATGTAATAACTGTTCTCTTCGGACACTACAGAATTCATTAACCCTCTCTCAGCCTCTGTACAAAATCGAACAAGGTCGGTTTTGAACAGTCGGCTTCGGGTTAGTATTTTCAGGTATTGCCCTCGGAAACAGTAATCACAGGCCTATTCCAAACAGCTATTTTCGAGACAGTTAAGAAAGTCGAATTTTTGGTCATGGAACCATGACAGCTCCTATGCCTTTGGATTCTATCATTGCTAAAAATGGACTTTCGATTTTAGGGGATCACATTGACTGCTGCGGATCACGTGGTATTTGCAGAGCTTCATTGGACCCCTGGTGTAATAAAACAAGCAGAAGATAGATGTCATAGGATAGGCCAAAAGAATGCTGTACAGATACATTTCCTTATTGCGAGAGGAACAATGGATGATGTCATGTGGTCTATGCTATCAAGAAAGGTGTGCCTATACGTGTTCCAATAACAATATGAATTAAGAGTTAAGCAAATTCTTTCTTTGAAGGGAATCTAAGGCCCCGTTAAAACTATACCGGACAGGTATCGTTGTGCCGCAAACTTTCGTATCGGATAGGGGTGCTGTTTACATCACACCAGAGATGTCCGATTCATGACGCTCCACAAATTGGAAGGAAAATCACTTCGCTTCGTAGGTGATATGAAAATCACTCTGGCAGGGATTTGGCATGATGTAAATGATGCTATCCCATACGTTTCGTTCTGCAACCACATTTCTTTTCTTTGAGGACAATGAGAAACAATAAAATTGAAAACAAAGGATTAAGAGACAATACTGAATTGCTCCCTCATGATGTAGACACAAGGCCTAACTGGCATGGAATTTAAAGGAAATGAATCAGCATAAGTAGCGAAGGTATACCCTATCTGTCAAAATCTGCTGACAACGCATTTGAAAATAAGGATCTTGATTGGCCAGTTCTATATTGATCACATGAAATTGTGTGTCGTTGTGTTGTTTGCTTTAGTTCAGAAACAATGCAAAGATCAGCTGATACTTACAAAATTCAAAAGGTGTTGGTCAAATCAAATGGGGCTTTTATGCCTCCATTGTCTTTACATACAAGCAATATAATCTCCTGCACGTGAGGATGATAAAAATAGCCCTTCGGGACACAAGTGCAGCTCCAAAGGTGCTTATGCAAATTAAAAGGCATTCAAATGGAAACAATATTCACCACTGCAAACATGCACAGATAAAGATCAAAGGTTGAAATCAAAGTGATCACATGAGCTTCTTGTCTTATGCTGATTCAATCCCTTTAAGGCGCGACAATAGCTATCCGGTATAGTGTAAATAGTTGCCCTATCCGGTAGAGGTCACTCGCAATGAGACGCGACGATAGCTATCCGGTATAGTGTAAGTAGTTGCCCTATCCGGTAGAGGTCACTCGCAATGAGACGCGACGATAGCTATCCGGTATAGTGTAAATAGTTGCCCTATCCGGTAGAGGTCACTCGCAATGAGACGTGACGATAGCTATCCGGTATAGTGTAAATAGTTGCCCTATCCGGTAGAGGTCACTCGCAATGAGACGCAACGATAGCTATCCGGTATAGTGTAAATAGTTGCCCTATCCGGTAGAGGTCACTCGCAAATAGCTATCCGGTATAGTGTAAATAGTTGCCCTATCCGGTAGAGGTCACTCGCAATGAGACGTGACGATAGCTATCCGGTATAGTGTAAATAGTTGCCCTATCCGGTAGAGGTCACTCGCAATGAGACGCGACGATAGCTATCCGTTATAGTGTAAATAGTTGCCCTATCCGGTAGAGGTCACTCGCAATGAGACGCGACGATAGCTATCCGGTATAGTGTAAATAGTTGCCCTATCCGGTAGAGGTCACTCGCAATGAGGCGCGACGATAGCTATCCGGTATAGTGTAAATAGTTGCCCTATCCGGTAGAGGTCACTCGCAATGAGACGCGACGATAGCTATCCGGTATAGTGTAAATAGTTGCCCTATCCGGTAGAGGTCACTCGCAATGAGACGTGACGATAGCTGTCCCGTATAGTGTAAATAGTTGCCCTATCCGGTAGAGGTCACTCGCAATGAGAGGCGACGATAGCTATCCGGTATAGTGTAAATAGTTGCCCTATCCGGTAGAGGTCACTCGCAATGAGACGTGACGATAGCTATCCGGTATAGTGTAAATAGTTGCCCTATCCGGTAGAGGTCACTCGCAATGCAATGAGACGCGACGATAGCTATCCGGTATAGTGTAAATAGTTGCCCTATCCGGTAGAGGTCACTCGCAATGAGACGTGACGATAGCTATCCGGTATAGTGTAAATAGTTGCCCTATCCGGTAGAGGTCACTCGCAATGAGACGCGACGATAGCTATCCGGTATAGTGTAAATAGTTGCCCTATCCGGTAGAGGTCACTCGCAATGAGACGCGACGATAGCTATCCGGTATACTTTAAACGGGGCTTAAGCATATATAAGCTTTCGATAAAATAGTCATACAAAGATAGTTGGCAGTGACAGATGGCGCACAATACTCGGTTAACTGATCTATGTTGAAAGGAAATACTGATATGTGATAGGCTAGGGTTAGACCGCAAGTGACTTGAGTCAATCCTTAGCCAATTTATATGCTCATCTTCCCTTTAAATCTTATCTGGAAGCTGAAAGATGATCATGCTAACAATTATAAGGAATGAGAGGGCACTACAGCGTGGGGGGGGGGGTAAAACTGAAGAGCTCTCGTGACTCAAAGAGTTAGTCGATGAAGCGATGACCTGGAGAGCTTATGGCACTGAATATGTTGTAGCACAGTTGAGTAATCTCCTGACGTTAGGAAAGCGCAGAAGGACGAGGTCCAAGTCCCACAAACACCACTTAAGCATCATGACAAGTGGTTGCGGACTCGATTAGGACGTATCTATACTTCTGCGATCCCAGCGCAGCACTGGGTGGTAAAAGCCATACCCGCACTTGCTCAGAGCTTGGTAGTTATTGCGCTCTTATTATACTGCTCGAAATTTTGGTATTTTTTGTGTGACAATAATTTGTTCACCATGCGTCTTTTGTGTTATTTGTAAGTTGTTGGTGCAAGTGAAAGGTTCAGTGAACGCGATTGTTCATTCGCGCACATATAAAAATAATCTATTAACAGGAAAAGAATTTTTCACGAAGCTTTTCAATGAAAAGTTGTGCCCTCTATGGTAAATTGAATTTTGCAGTATTTTTGATGTTGTGTTAATGTTAAATTACAGCCCAATAGCTTTCAAGTATTTTGAATTATCTCATTTCAAGTTGACAGTAACTGGTGAAACTCTGGATGGTCAGGCCCAAATTTTGTCAGCAGATGATGAAGATCAAGGAAAAGCTGATTTATTATCAATGTGTCAAGCATGGGTTCCTAATGAAGATGACGATGAAGATTTGTATCTCTTCACTCAGGTAGGCGGCTGATTACTACTTTCAATCCACTAGAAGACACTGCCATAGAAAGGTAACGGTTTCCCAGCAGAGGATAAATGTTCGATGGAATCTTGCTGAACGGTAGAGAGGAAACAGGAGGAGCTGTGGAAGAACGATCTAGGCTGGGATACTTGTTCTTGTCATATGATATCGGCACTCTGAGTTATAAAGTCGATGTTAATATCATTGGGTCTAAATGCTGTTTATCAACCAGACACAGGATTTTCACAATAAGTTGCTTTCAACTAGCAACTGTTTTCCTACCTTTTAAATGGCATTTAAAGAAAATCAACGGATGTAATGCGAAAAGTGCTAGAGTTATTTAACGTGATTGAAATCCGAAATGTTTATTAATGACCAAACAAAGAGACAAAGGCATGCACATGTCTACTTCTTTATCATATTTTATAGGATCATCACGGAAAATATTCGATACTTTTCGGTGCTTTTTAAACTCACAGAAGGAATTTTTGCTAACTATCTGTAAAGTTTTGAAACTTTGTAACCTAGTCGAGATGTGGCTCGAAATTATTTGCTTGATTTGACTTTTAGAGATTCTGTTTATGAATTGGTTGAATGATGTTTCGGACTGTTATCACTTGGGTCTGAACACCTTCCTACCCTGTCGTTGCTTAAGGGCAGAATTGATTTTAATTTTAGATGCTGATAAGTTACAGTATATGACCACATAACTTATTTGTCTGTTGTTTGCAGAAATCCACGAAGAAAGATTTGGGTAATCAACGTGATATTCGATCGTGTTTTGCCCAGAGTTCTCAGTCTACCCAGAAAAAGAAACGGAAAACACGAAACTATTATGAAAAAGGATTTGTTAATATCTCTGATTCAAGTGATGATAATTCGGAATTTAAAGCACAACACAAGCGAAGTAAGAAGAGGAAAAAGGACGACATTGGTAAGAGCGAAGAATCTTCGGGGAATCGACCATCAGAGATCGCAATCATTGATCTTGAAAGCAATAATAAATGTAATAATAAGGTAGTCCCTGTAGCAGTTCCTAGTTGCGCCAACGAGGATGCGAAAGCAAATATTACTTGTGAATTCGAAACGGAAAAATCCTGTCTCATCAGAGAAATACCAAAGTTGAAAAAAGTCATGCAAATTGAGCATGACCTATCGAGTGTATGCATGCCTGCTTTGAGGGAAGTATTGCATTGTAGTCCTCAAAGCAGTAACAAGCTCCAATTAAAAAATGATTTGGAGGAAAACGCTGGAAGGCGGAACGAAAATTCGTTAGAAGGCTCAGGAAAGGCCACGTTTACGAGTGTGGCGAAAAAGACAGTAACTTCAGAAAAAGTAGCAAGGACCTGCTTAAATTCAACAATACCTACTATTAACAGCTGCACATTTGATAGTAGCCTTGGTGTTAGGGCATTGGATATAAAGAAAACTGATAGGACTTCTTGCAGTGAAACAAAGAGAACTGTCACGGCAGCAGAAGTTGGATCTGAGCAGCACGCCTCCTCCACAATATGTTCCACTGAGACTTGTTCACTGGGGATCACATCTGGGGTACCTGGTCGCGCTGTTGCTGGGACGGGACACGGGGACGTGCGATATCTTTATCTGGATTCTGCTGAAATCAAATATTGCATTGAAACAAAGGGCAATTCTGCTAATGATGCTAACGAAGCTCTTGGCTTTCCTTCCAAGAACGACGCATCCAAGAAACACGTTGATTTAGCAGCTCCTCGGAGAAATCTTGGAATATCAACTTCCCAAAACGAGATTGAAGCTATAGATCTTGAGAGCGAGGTAAATGCATCTTGGAGTTGCATCGCATGTACATTCCATAACCACCAAGATTTAAGCCGTTGTGAGATGTGCGAGACAGAGAAGCCAAAGCATTTCACTCGGCTTATCAGAAAGACTCACGGATTTGACACTGACTCGCTTGCAAGCAATGGAGAGCTGGAGATTATCGAAATGTCGAACAGGAAAGGTGGCAAGGGGAGAACGAGGAAACGGGGAAAAGAAACTGAATTGACTCATGGGAATAAAAAATTTGTAGAGAAAGACACTGTTGATTGTAAAGATGGCACAGGAACTTCGGCTGATAAGTTTGTCATTGATGAATCGAGCACGGAGTCTAGTTCTTGGGAATACGTCGATGAAGAGGTGGGTAGTGCAGAGATGACAGATGCACGTCTTGGTAGTCAGAGAAGAAAAGAGCCACAGCTAGAATTCATGGTGTCAGGAAAAGGAAACTCAGTAGGTTTATTGCTAGATACTGATTTAACAATGCCAAATCAAAATTGCGATTCTCTGAATAAAAGCTTTGCAAGAACCGATTCTACTCTGACTGATTCGAGTACGGATATTGAAAATGATTGGAATCAGAGTATTGAGAAAGATGTTTCGAAAGCCGACATCTACATGCGAGGGGAGTATGATGTTCCTCGGAGGGAGGGCGAGAAGAGTTGCAGAAATTCGCTTGTCGCAGTGAGTTGCATTCCTAGTACATCTTCTGCAGGAACAATCGACAAAGGAGCGTTATTGACGACACTTCCCTTGGAAATTACTGCCTCAAACCATGCTCAAGATTCAGACAAAACAAAACTGACACCGGAACGTAAGATGAAAAACTCACAAAAGATTCAGAGCTTTGAAACTAATCAGAAACTGACATTATCTCCTGTAAGAACAACGCATCGCCAAAGCTTTTTCTCCAGTCCACTGCTGTTTAGCTCTCCAGAGCAGCATTTTGGAGTCAAAACATTAACAGTAGGTGTGGAAAATGATCATGGTTTCAAAACCGCATCGCAAATCTTTGCAGAGCAACGGGACGAGTATTTGAGTGTCAGTGATGACGATGCATTGCTTGAAGCACTAGATTCGATTTCAGATCCAGTGAACATCGTACATGGTACCTTATCTGATGATGATGATGATGAAAACAATCGTAAAACAAGTCAGACTGCTTCAAAGCAAGACAGCGAGCTAGATCACGATACTGACATCACTGATGCTGCCAATGACGAAATAAATGATGATATGGATTATCTTAATTGTGATGACTTTGATGATCACATATCATTGATTGGGTCAGAGAAAAGTGAATATTCGAGCGAAGAAGAGGAAGAAATTGTCCCTACAGAATTGTTTTTCAAGCTGAGCTTCGAAAGCGATAGAATTTATCTTTATGACGAGGTGAGGATGCTTTTTGTCTAGCAACGTGCTGGTTCAGTGTAAGGATAGCAGTAATTTTGAAGCTGTAGTCGTCTACAAAAGCAAGTTTTATCGATCACTTTTTCATTCAGTGCTTTTTTTTAAGTAGGCTGGAGGGATTTCTGGCTATTTCTAGCTAATTTAATCCTACTACCGGGTGAGTCAATAAAAACGCCCGGCATTTGAAAAAATCCTGCTCCCTGAATATCAAAGCAATGATGTTGAAAACTGTCTTGTTTTATCCCCGATATGTCAAATTAGGTTCAGTAATTTACCCGGCTTTAATCGGTCATTCCTTCCCGTCGAAATAGGAGATTTTCTGCAGAAAGCCCCTTTCGGAAACCTGCAAAAACGAGCGAAAACAGCAAGCAAAATTTCCCTTTGTTCTCCTTCCTAGGAATAATGACTCCTGGATGAGCTCATGTATTTTGTCCTCATGGGAGAATGGAGTCCCCCTCAACATGTTATTTATACTAAGGGGAAGACTTTTCAACCATCCAAAACGAAAGCACGTGCTATAGCATGCTGGAAGTCATCGCTGTGAGGTAGACACATTGGGGACTTTTGCTTGCAATTTTAGCACGTTTTTTAACGTTTCTCAAAGGGACTCAATTTGGAAAATTGCCTGCAGAATTTGAACGGAGTGACCGATTTTAGTCAGAAAAATGTCCAAAAATAATTGAGCATGTTCGCTATTTAATCAGATATTGCAAAATATCGTTGCTTATATAGTCAGGGAGCAGTATCCTTTCAAACGCCGGGCGTTTTTTCTGACTCACCCGGTATGCACGACGCATCTTGGCATGGCACCCCTAGCATGAGGTCCCTTCCGAAGTATGGTGAAGTCAGTTGGTTGTTCAGGCATCTGGAAGGTCGTCCGTCCGGGTTTTGGCCTCACGCAACCGAGCTTAAATTTAGTTACATACAGGAAACTGTACTTGCCGCTCGGCCACTCCCCTCACAAATTAATCCGACACGATGACTATCAGAGTAATGAATGTGACATGGACGTCAGCAATTAGAACTATCCAACGATAGAACTAATTTCACGTTTCTAGCTTTCCATTTATGGATATTTTAAGTTAAACTTTTCTCGCCCCGCTAAGAAACAACCACGCGTGATACTTTCATAGCGATTTACAGTCGAAACGAAAGATGTTTACCACCTATGTCTTCAATATTCAAAATAGACTCGTATCTTCGTTGAATTTGGTTTTCTTTGCATGACCAAATCCTTAAATATTTTTGTTCATCATGGTTTTCAACAGGAAGCAACTCCCATTGTAATCTACTATGCTCCGGCCAACGAAAGCGATTTTCGAATAAAACGGAAAGCTAATAACAAAGCAATATTCGAATAGTCATCCAATCATAAAAATCTATTTTCAAATAATTTTCGAATTTACATGGCACGCTTTTTCCGCTTTGATTGTAAAAATCATCCATAACTAACCAACATAGCTTCGTGAAACAAGAACTAACTAACATGGCTTTGTGAATACTAGGATGAAGACGAACAATGCGTTGTTCATGTGCAACTTTTTTAAAGCTAAGCTCGATAGTGATAGGATTTTTCTTTGTAATAAGATAGGCCAATGGATATTTCTCTAGCAACTTGTTTCTTCAGTTAGAATAAGTTATTTTCTTTCAGACATTTTATCAGGGCATCATTAGTGGCTTGAACCACAAAGAACACATGACTTGACTCTCTCAATGCTTAAATCTAGAATCTCCTGCTTTTACCTTAAAATAATTGCACGACAACAACAATTCAAGTTGGTGTAGATTATTTCCAGTTGCTGAACTTTATCGAAGTAAGAATTTCAAATGTTTGTAGCATCCCTCGACAGTCAAAATCGAGCAACAAGTCAAGTTTTTGAGAATTTATCCTTCTCATTGTAAGGTGTCTTGATGGATTCTTCTATTAAATAAAGATAATTCATTCCATGTTTCCTTGAAATTCAGGAAGAAGAGCCTCTTGGTATCAATCTTCGACTTCCTGAAATGGGACCTTTTGATACTGAAGAACTGCCAAAGATCTTCCAACATCCTTATAATATGAAACAGTTGAAAAAGCTGATAAGAGAGTGGCATTCGTGAGTATCTCCTTCATTTCGAAATTATACCATTTAATTAGATAAATGGCAGCCTCTACGAGTCTCTAGGTTGTGACTTGACTTCAGTTGTGGCTGGAGAAGTTCATTGCCTTCAAAGCATTGCTTACTGAGCATCTTTGTACTGGCGGTATGGCTAGTGAAATTCACCTTCCTTACCAGGATGAAAATGTTTATACAAAGCTTCAGTTGGAGAGTTTTCAAAGTCAAAGTCATATTTGTCCGTACGAAATGTTACGATTTATTTGAAACGAAGTGGTCAGCCCAACAGCATATTGTTATCGAAAAAAAAATTTCCCATCCCCGAAAAATCTGTTGCTTCAAAGAGTGACTGTTCTTGAAAGCTCCATAAGCTGCTACTGTTGGGTCACATTGTTTTCCTGAAACTAATCAGATTTTTGGAACGTTTTGAATTTAGGATTTAGCTAAAGGAGTCAAATGTTGACCCAGCTTGTGTATTGAAAACCGCTTAATGTCATGTAGACTGTCTCAACAAAATGACTGTGGCCTTATTCTATTTACTTATTGTGTGAGACCTCGTCTTGAGAAAGAGACTTTCTTACCCATGAATAGCTTTACAACAAACTGACTCATTCTAATAACTATCTTTGCATGCCGATGAACTGCGGTGCTATTAAATTCCGCAAATTATGTCTTCTCAAATTGCTTCGAGTTTCAACAAGAGAGTGCTGCAGAGTGAACTAAACACAGATTCACGATCCTCAATTGTTTTTGATTTCATCGTTCAAGGCTAACTTCAACGAAGCAAAGAATGGTGCGAAAAGCTGGTTATGTGTTCAAAAGTCCTTTGCAGGTTTACGATGAACTGAGGGAGGTAAGGAAATACTTTTTCTAAGAGTATCTTTATTCTGACATCAGCATATGTCCACTTTCATAGAAAGCCGCATTTTCAGTGTCAAGAAATCGCCTTTGGAACATCTTGTGGCGACAAATTGTCGTGCGAAGGTTTAGCATAGTGACACTGCATATATGATTAATTGGTGTAAAGTTAGATTTCAACTCTTGGTCCTTAACTGCCAGTTCTAATACCTTCGCATGTCAGTGTTGAGCGACGATAGCAATACAAGAGAAACGAGAAGTAGATAGATCTCGTTCGCTGAACAAATCATTATATTCTTTGGCGCGTATGACATAGTGTAAAGATACAGGGAAAAACTGCATGCTAATGTTAATAACGTCACAGAAATTGGAGCAAGAGAGACATTGCTTAATGTCATTTATTTTACGTTTTGCAGGCTCGTTATGGAGGTCCAAGCAAAGAGAGATTTACATCAAAGGTATATTTTGCATAGGAATAAATTTCTGTTACGTTTTGTTACGAAGTAAGTTTTTATTGATACAATACTCTGGTATTCATTACTTTTTATAACTTGTGATGAAATTATACTCACTTTCACGGGGTTCAAGTAACTTTACTTGTAGCCTGAAAATGAATAAATGATTCTGATCATCTCATAAAAAGCATATATTACATTATAGAAAGAGTTATACGTTTACAGCGGCTCTTACTGGCATTCTTTAGTTTTATATCACAACGTTGCCACTAGTTAGTTTGTCATGCCTGTTTCTCTTTTCTCATTCCAAGGCCCCGTTCACACTACTCCGTTTTTGTACAGAAACGGAGAGAAAAACCTCCGTTTTTGTGAAAGTGTTCACACTGATCCGCACAAAACGCCACAAAAACGGAGGTTTTCGAAAATGCTATCAAAAGTGGATATCCACAAAAACGGAGGTTTTTGAAAACGCATTTGATCAATGTGAACGCACAAAAACGGAGGTTTTTGAAAACGCTCCAATATGCAACAATGGGTTTCACAAAAACGGAGCAATGTGAACGCACAAAAACGGAGGTTTTTCTCACCGTTTTTGTACAGAAACGGAGCAGTGTGAACGGTAGCTTCGATGGGACAAAAACGGATACTAACATAAACGGAGTAGTGTGAACGGTAGCTTCGATGGGACAAAAACGGATACTAACATAAACGGAGTAGTGTGAACGGTAGCTTCGATGGGACAAAAACGGATACTAACATAAACGGAGTAGTGTGAACGGTAGCTTCGATGGGACAAAAACGGATACTAACATAAACGGAGTAGTGTGAACGGTAGCTTCGATGGGACAAAAACGGATACTAACATAAACGGAGTAGTGTGGACGGTAGCTTCGATGGGACAAAAACGGATACTAACATAAACGGAGTAGTGTGAACGGCAGCTTCGATGGGACAAAAACGGATACTAACATAAACGGAGTAGTGTGAACGGGGCCTAAGGTGATGAATTCTTACTAGATGGTATTCTGTGATATTTCCATAGACTGATGCCTTTTCGTCCCTTGTTTCCCTGCGTTCCTTGGTCAAGAGGGACTAATAACATTACTCTGAAATAGTGGGCCCACTTTAGGCCCGCGTAGGGTGGTTCCGTATTCACCAATCAAATCGCTAGAATTCAGTTTTTAACCAATCAGGGGCCGCTATTCAGGATGTTGTTGTTGTTGCTCTTAAAGAACGGTTGAAGAAGCCTGGAGTTCTCGCAGCTTCGATGGATTTATTTTGCTTCTACAGAGGAAGATTACTGTCTGAAAGGTAGGCATTTTGCGTTTTGTAGGTCAACACAACATCATTCTTTGTACTAAAACTTCTCTTTTCAATGTTCGAGCTCTTTAAACCAGATTTTGAAGCGATTTTGTTGAGTGTACGAGAACTCCCACCTTTTTAGGCCATTTTGAAAAAGGGGGCCCATTATATAACCGTAATATTATGAGTCCCTATTGACCAAGTGATATCAGCAAGTCAAAGAACGCAGGGAAACAAGGGACGAAAAGGCATAAGTCTAATATTTCCATACATTATCCTAGTAATTTGCAAATAGAATAAGGTCTTCAGCTGATACCGAAAGTCACTGGATAACCTGCAAAGGAATGAGATGTGTAAAAGCATTAAAAATGATTCTTTATCATTTGACAGTACTATTTATTTGTAATGATAAGAATTTTCGCTTCAGGCCACATCTAAATGTTAGAGAGGATCCGTAATGCATGAACCAATTTTTGTAAATTCTCAGATTACTGAGTACTTCGTGTGAAATAACTCAAATTTTATTTTGTAACCGGAATCGTGCTTTCACCTCTTTGAATTTATATCAAGTTTAAACTCCAGGCTTAAATATAGGTTTAATGAATGTTCATCATTCTCCAGTGAAATTTCTTACCATCAGCCAATGAGCGAGCAAAGACTATATGTCTTTGAAGCAAGCTCAAGTTTCCTTAGTGCCTTAATTGCCAATTATGAATGCACCTAATTTTTGCATTCTAAAGATGCTATTTATATAATTCATTACAAATTCATTATTAGGAAGATAGAAACAAGAAAGTAAAAACAATTGCAGAAATGATTGGTGGATCTGTAGCTGAAATAAAAGGCAAAGGAACAAGACAGAAAGATGGAAAATTTGGTAAAAGTAAAGATAAGAATGGTGATTACTTCTTCTTTGCGTAATTTGATCATGAGCACTAAGATACAGATGGGATTGTAACGTTCTGTGAACCCGTACAAATCGGTAGAGAAACATGAGCAAGACTAGGCTTTTACATGTTCGACCTCACTGTAAACAACTCAAAATTCACACCTCACCATATCACAAACCTCACGATTTCTAGTCATGTGACACAGTCACGTGATTCTAACGTTCAGGTGACATAACGTCACAAGGATGATTTGAATGGCCTAAGCTACTCTCATCTTGATTTGACAATATAATTAATTCAATTTGCAATAAATATGCAATGAATACTTACTTGTGTTCTTCTTTGTCGTTTCCTTATCTTGCAGTTACTGTCGGAATCACATTTCCAAGGGAAATACAGCCAGTACTGGAGCTCGATTGCCATTTTTTTCAAATAGGTTGCCTAAATGAAGTTTTGCTCCTCTGCAAGCAACTTTTCAAAAAACACGCAAACTGGCTGTATTTGGCTTGGAGAATGTAATGCAGACAATAATTCTAAGATAAGAAACCGACAAGAAAGAACGCAAGTAAGCTGTAATTACATATTAATTATAAACTAATTTAAGTACGTAGTCAAATCACAATGAGATTAGCTTAGGCCGTGCAAATCACCCAATCTTTATCCTAGTGCTCATGATTGGATGTTTAAGAGGCCAAGGGCACACACGACTTCACAACTATTGGCGATAGCAAACCAAAGATTTCAAGAGTAATTAAGTCGCGGTTGTTAAAGAAGTAGCCCTGCTCATCCATTGTTAATTCGGTCACTTTTCACGAGAAAAGGAATAGGGATGTATCGAAGGGGGGGGGGGGTAAATTCGAACCATAGTCACCTAAATCTCATTGATTTAATTCAGAGGCTTAGCAGTAAGCATTATAAATCTCAAACAATTCAAAAATTTACTGTCCGACCTCTGAAGTAGATGTTTGTATTTGAGAACATTTTAACATCCATTTAAAATAGAATTCAACTACCCGAACCTGTTTCACATCTGACTAAACTTTTTTAACTTGTTCTTATATCCGCGTTTTGCCTCCTTGACCCGCTTTCTCATTGTTGATGTTGTTGTTGTTGTAGGCCCAACAAAGGATCCCGAGGGATCTGCCCGAGAGAGCTCGAAAACAGTCAATACAAAGTTGTTGCAAGCTGTTGACCCGGATGGCAATCCAGTGTGTTTGTTTTGCAATGCTCCTGTAATCAATGGATTCAAAGCTGGAACTATAGAAGCTAGGTTTTGTTCATACACATGTGAAGAGGAGTATAGGGTATGTATTTTCGATGTACGGCGTGACAGAAGCAATGTTGAAACTCTGAAAATACCCTTGCTTGAAAATGACCGCAATGAGACGCAGTAAAAACTACACCGGCAAAACTGTGAATTCGTAACTGAAGTGTAACGGATCTTCCTCCCGTTTGCTCTACGGTAAAGTCCCGCCTGTAAGAAACTCGTTTCATTAAAAGAGCCTGATGGGTTTCTTTTGTCAAGATATAATTCTTCAAAACAGGGTGTGTATACCATGGTATAAGAAACACTTTTATATTCCAAACAGCTATCAAAATTGTTAGGAAGACGGTTTTAAAATATGCGCTGTTGTACAAGGATCTAATAGTTTGAGCCAGTACTGAAGTTACTTGAAATTATAACAATTTAGGCTTAAAATTTTCATTTTTGTTTCCAGAGAATTGAGAACTATTGGAGATCTATAAAAACCCTATTGGCCCTGTTAAGCCATATTAAGCCCCTCGGGGGGCTTATTTAACTTTGGAATCTCGTGAGGGGGGCTTATTATAGAGGGGGGCTTATTCACAAAATCAAATGACAAGGATAGGTCTGGTAGCTTTTCAGTTGTTGCACCCCATGTTTTGCGGAATGAACATACAATTTTACGGGTCAAATACATAAATTCCACAAAGTTTTTCTCCGAAACCGTATCAAAATTGACATGGAAACTCGTTTCCATTAATAAATGGAAAATATTTTGTAATTTCTGGAATTTGATGTAAGTGGGGGGGGGGGGGCTCGATAGATGCGGGTTTATTTCAAATTCTGACTCATAGGGGAGGCGCATATCAGAGAGGGGGATACGGTAGAGAGGGGGCTTAAAAGAATGTTTACGGTAAACCTTTCTACCACCAAGTGTCTTTCATGTAGATTTACTACCCGGTGACCCAAAAAAATCTTCACGAGCTAGGTCAGAACTGGCTCCCTAAAATCAAAGGCTATTGCCAAATACTTTCTATCACAGTTTAGTTGAAAGGCGTGGCTATCTTCCGAGATGCTGCATGGTCATTTTAAGCAATGATTACCATCCGAAAAACCAGATTATTGAAAGAAAATTTCAAATTCCGGATTCCTCATTTTGAGTGAAATAATCACCGTCATTTTCCAGTCAACATTTTGTGAAAACTCGACATAGCGATGGATTAGAAGTCGTCTGGGGAAATTTGTTGTTTGCAAAATGATTTATTCATTCATATAAAATCTTCTCATTCAAATTTCATGCTCCAAAGCAAATTCGGAATTCAGCTTTTTTCATACCTTCCAAAACTTGGACTGGAAAGTGAAAGAATGGTCTGAGAAATGAATGAATTTCCATGTTTGTGAAACTGTTTTTTCGGACAGTAAGCATACCTTAAATTGACCAAGCAACATCTCAAAAGATAGTGGAGCTTTTCAGCTACATGCTGATACCTTGTTTGTCTTCACAACATTTGCTCTTTAGAAAATATGTGCGATCTAGCTCGTGAAGTTTTTTTGGGTCACCCGGTAGGACTAAAAACGCCATAAATAATTGAGACTTTTCGATGCACTGTATCCGTTCATTTTATCTATTCATTTTCAGTTTCGAACAACGAGAAGCAAGGCTGTTCGAGGGAATCTATTTAGTTTGGACAAAGGAATTTGTCAAATGTGCAATTTCAATTCCCATGAGCTGTTTCAAAGAGTGAGTGCTCTTCGAAAGAAGGATAGAAGAGCGGTACTGGAACAAACACATTTCATTTCACTTCCAGCATCTTTGTTGAATAAAATGATCACTGACCCAAAGGAGGGACAGGTAATTATTTCATAATTCTCAGTTCAAAATGATATTTCGTTCTCCATTGTTCAAACCGAAGGCACTGACAATCCGGAACGTTTGGCTTCGACTAGGAACATTTTCAACCACGCTTATCAGGGAAAACACGCTATTTAGATTCTAGTCACACGTGGAACTATCAAGGTAGTCCTCACTACAAATACCACTTGCAATGTTCTAAGAAATATCGACGGTAAATTAACAATAAAAGAAAAAAACAAAAACAAAAAGTAAGATGAATATACACGATAAGTTAGGAAATATTCATGTAATTCATGTAATGCCTCTGCACTGAATGGTCGTTTTTCTTATGCCGTCTCACCCGTTATTATGGTCTTATTTGCAGTTCTGGGAAGCTGACCATATAAATGCGGTGAGCGAAGGTGGAGGGGAGTGTGGATTGGACAATTATCGAACATTGTGTGTCCCTTGTCATAAAAAGGTGACTAAGGATCTAAATATAAGACTTGGCCAACAGCGCAAATTGGCAAGAGCGAGAGCAGAAGGGAATGCAGATATTGAAGGATATTTTATGACTTGCAAAGGTAAGTGAATCGCTTCGTGCTTTCTTCAAAGCTTTTAGATAGTTTTCTGTTGTGAGATGTAGCCAGTAGGTACGGAGCTAGGCTGTAGATAGCAGATAACTTTGTGGGCTGTTCTACTGACAGAAGGAGAATTCAAGTTGAATAGTTTTCTGTTTTAGTTCTTTTTGCATCAACGCTTTGCAGCTGGATGAGATGCGGGTGAAACTAGCATTGGGTTCGAACGTTTGAAAACTTTAAAAAGATGTATGTAAAACTATATGACATTTTCTTCTGAATTTATGTGGCTTGGAAGCAACTGATGGTACTTTGCTTTAAATCTGCTGTGGTAATTTTTGATACGTTGATTAGTTTCAAAATGGTGACATGCAATCTCAGCTAGGTTCAAATCATGGCAAAGCATTGCTTAGTTATTTTCTGTAAGAGCGAGGCTGTCCTCCTTTGCAGTTTTGTAAAGTAATGGAGTCCGTTATTTAACAAAACTCCAAACGAGGACAGCCACTCTTTTACCGAAAAAACTTAGGTCATGTTTTGCCATGATTTGAATCGAGCTGATACTGCAAGAAGGAAAGGCACACAGAAAAAACGATACATGGGTATGATTTGTTTATACATTTTATTAAAGAATAAACATCTTGTTTCCTCTCACCCATGGTGACATTTACAGGAAACGAATTCATGGAAAATCTGTACTAAATTAAATTCATCGTAAATTCTAAATAAATAGAGGTAACATGAAACGAAAACCATAGTTTATGAAGGTATCCAATGTGATGGCAACAAGAAATCTGTAGCTCTTTTTTAGACTGACTGCATATATGAAGTTATCGCTGTTGATAGACTGATGGACGCTCAAACTAAGTTGTAGCCAAAATAAAAAATGTTGTTGTTGTTGTTGTCATTGTTTTTGTTGTTGTTGTTGCAATGACTGGTACTATGTCGTGAGTCTAGATCTTCTCTGGCTCAGAATGAATTTGATGACGTCACTCCCTCAGATTTAGTGAATGTGCCCATTTTGCAACAAATCATCAAGATATCAAAAATTTCCACGGCAGATTTACAGCAAAAGGACCCCAAGTTCCTTTCAAGCCACTTCATTTTGAATCAATGCTGTGCAAGGAGTTTACATCACTTTTGTTAAAGATTGGAGCCCTATTCTTCTTTCAAGAGTTCTAAGGGATCTTGAAGCAGCTGACACAAAAAAATTTTCAAAAAATGCCTTATGTTTTTTTTCAGAGAAGCGGCAAGAAATATTGATCAATGGTGGAGGAGTTAATCCTGCGAGGCAAGATTTAGGAAAATTTCCCTCCCAGACATCTAGTGCCAGCGTACGTAAAACTGCACCTGAAAGTACAACTGGTCAAATGAAACATGATGGAAGCCGACAAAGGAACACGAAGAATGCTTCTGCGAAAGCTGGTGAGGTGGTAATCGGTAGCAAAGGATCTGTCAAGCCTAACATGATAGCTTCATCAACAGTGTCTCGACACCAAGATAATGCAAAGGAATCTCTTCACACAAGTGGCACAGGAGCTACACCTTGTAAGAGTACCGATATAGGTAGCCCAGCAGACATGACATCTAAGAATTCTGCAACGGCTCCAATTATAGGTAGTGCAGGAAAATGCCTTGTGACTGCAGCATCCAACAACGGCCCCGTGAGAACAGCCGTAGGGGCCAATAGAGGCTCTGCCAATATGGCAGAAACCAGTGACAAGGACTCAATGGAGGACAGATGTGGGCGGGCCTTGAAAGCTGCAGCTATGAGCATAAAACGCATCTATGACGTTGCTAAGTCTGATGCTGCGTACGGCATCGAGAGTTCAACCAATCCAGTCACCGATAAAAGCATTTCTGAAGTGTTTGTCAAAGATGTAAACAAGGCTACTGAAAGCATCAGCAAAGGTGCAGCGAACAAATTAAATGCAAGAAAATCTACTGTCACAAATGATACAGTAAAGACAAGCTATGGATTATCTGCAGCAGGTGTGGGAGGTAGAGAATCATTGAAAATGGGATCCTCGTCATTTTTCAAGAAGACTGATACAGTTATGGTTAATACGGTGGGACGGACTAGCTCATCTCATGCACGACCTTCTTCTAATAATCAGCCAGCCGCAGTTGATGCTAGCCCTTTGGTCAAATCAGTTAGTAGCACTAAGAAGAATGCTTCTAGTGGAACGAATGCGGGAACAAGTGCTACAACACAAAGTAAAGGACAATCGGACCACAGCAATGTTACCACAACGTTAACGTCTGCAAAAACTTCCAATTATTCTGGTGCTGCTTGTTCAAGGACGGCCAAAACGAGTGGAGGAACTCACAGCAAGGGGCCCATGCAAAATAGGGGCGTGGGTGCTGCTCAGGATTTAATATCACATAAACCTGTCGATTCTTCAAGCACTGCTCGTCGAACCTCTACAGGAACAAGCGCAAAATCTCAGAAGAAGGAACCGACAAAAAGGACTAAAGTCATTGAAACTTTGAAGTCACCAAAACCTGTGTATCATTCAGACGCTCATGGCCGAGGAAATGCAGGCATTCATAAAAAAGAGCCTACGAGGAATAATGATACGTCAGGAATTTTGACGTCCCCTAAACCGAGACATTACTCAAGTTTGGATATGAAGGACGCAGATAAGTTAATCGCAAACTTAATTTCGATGTCAGCAGAGAAACGCAAGTAAATAATGTTGGTACTGATCTAAACTTGAAAGCACATCGTCACGGTACTGATTGAATAAATAAGGCAATATAAAAGAATAGAATCAGGCAGGCAGGCTTCAGTTATTTCGCTTTGCACTGAAATTCGTATAGGTAATAACGATCTGACAATCCCTTTATTCTCGAAACAACCAGGGTTACAGGAACTCTGAAACAACGTATTATCCAGTAGCATGGAGGCTTTGTCATTATTCGAAGGCCTTGTCTTTGTTAGTGATTTCAACATGGCAGCTAGCCAATCACAGCCGCGACGGTGTGCTTTTAATAAAAAAATGGCCTAATTTTTGCTTTCTGTAAAATTGAGGCTGCCCTCGTTTGCAGTTTTGTTAAATAACTGAGACTGCAAGAAGGGTACAGGTAGGATTTGTTCATACATTTTATCAAAGAAAAACATCTTGTTTCCTCTCACCCATGCCAAAACATTGCTTGTTCAACGCTGAACGTTTTTTTCTGACTCACTCGGTATGACACTGAGTTTATGCAAAAAGAGTTCTGTTCACTTTGATTTATACCCCCATTCACACTGGCAAGCTAAACCAGGTTAACTAAACCAGGGTATTGAATGGAGCTTCCTAATTGGTCAGTCCAATACTTTGAATACATTTGATTGGTTGAAATTTACCATCGCTTAGATAAAGCTGGTTTAGGTTGCCAGTGTGAATGGGGTATTAATGATCTGTAAATAGCTTTGGATATAGGTAATAGTTCTTTCTTTAGTTGTATTTTACTTTTGTGATTTAGGCCTGTGATCTGTGCTGAGTCTTGACAAGTTTACTCAAGAAATTATCGTGGTTTCCTTGTCATATTCTAAGCTAGAGATAGTGATTTACTGTAAAAAGCTTCGGAATCGTGAAATCAATATAATACCGTACTGCCATTGGAGTTGCTAGGTTTTTTGTTTAGTTTTTTTTTGTTTTTCAATTTGTTTTGAGTCGGCGTGTCAGGATTTCTAGCTTTAATCCAATTTAGGCCCACTGTGTATGCTGCATCCAGGCATGGCACCAGGCATGGGACCCCTAGTTTAACGTCCCTTCCGAAGGACGACGAGGTGAGTTGTGAGGTCAGGCCTCCGAGGTCACCCATCCAGAGTTTGACCTCACTCGACCGAGCTTAGCTTCAGTTACCTGACAAAAACTGTTTAAGTCACTCAGTCACTCACCCTAATAAGGTTTGCCAGGATCTTCAATATACGGAAATAAATCCTACATATCTTAACAATATGTGCTCTTCAAGTACAGGAAAGCTTTTCGACCAAAAGAGACTATCTAGAAGGCACTTCATTATGAATCGGTTGGCCATAAATACCGGGTGACCCAAAAAAAACTTCACGAGCTAGATCATAACTAGCTCCCTGAAATCAAAAGCTATTGCCAAATTCTTTCTATCACAGTTTAGTTGAAAGGCTTAGCTATCTGTTGAGATGCTGTATGATCATTTTAAGTAGTGATTACCATCCGAAAAATCAGATTCAATGAAAATTTCGAATCCAGGATTCCTCATTTTGAGTGAAATAATCGCCATCATTTTCCAGTCAGCATTTTGTGAACACTCGACATAGCGATGGATTAGAAGTCGTCTGGGGAAATTTTTTGTTTCCAAATAGATCGACCTCCGGTTACTCATTCAAATTTCATGCTCCAAAGCATATTTGGAATTCAGCTTTTTTCACTCTTTCCAAAAAATGGACTGGAAAGCGAGGGAATGGTCCGAGAAATGAATGAATGTCCCTATTTTTGAAACTGTTTTTTCGGACAGTACACATATCTAAACTGATCCAACAACATTTCAAAAGATAGCGGAGCCTTTCAACTACATGCTGATACCTTGTTTATCTTCATAACATTTGCTTTCAAGAAAATACGTGCGATCTAACTCGTGAAGTTTCTTTGGGTCACCTGGTAGACCTTTCTAGAGGTAGCCGATGATGGTACGTTTGCACCAAGCATTTAGTTTGAGCGGTCAAAAGTTGCCATTTTACCGTTATTAGAAAAATATTTTAGAAGTAAAGACAAAAATTACATTAGTACCTTTCACAGAACATAAAAAAAGCGTTTGTTATGTTTGAACTAATGTAACTAACACCCTTACGCACTATGATACTTTATATCTATATAGTTGCTGCAGAGAGAAATTTAGTGATATGAATTAGTTTCAGTCAATCAAATATATTATCTTTTAACCGTTCAGTTTTATTTTGATATGCATGGAGTGATACTGGAACATAGATTTTATGTATGAAGTAATACAAATTTAGCAGTATTAAACATTTCAGAAGGGTTTAGTTCAGTTTTTAGATCCATCGTATTTATTTCCTTCCCTTCACCTACAGAATTTACGGAAACAAGGACCGTCTTCTAAGAACCTACAGCCTGAAATTTTTGGTATTCTCTTCTTCATATAACAACCTTTTCTCCTAGTTTCTAGCCTGCGTGTAGATTCTACAGCCATTGCGAGGCAAAAAGGAGAAGAAAGCTACCTGTAGAGTCTGCGCAACGGCGGCCAATTCAGTGTTTCGAGTTTTCAGATATTGTGGAACCGTCTGGGATTGGTTGCACGATTTAACTATTGTTCTTACTTGTGTTCAGCGTATTTTGCGTGTAACAAACACTATTCTAAAATTCGTTACGAGCAGAACACGCTGAACACAAGTAAGAACAAACGGTAAATCATGCTGCAAATCACAGATGGTTCCACAGAATCTGAGAACTCAAAACATAGAATTGGTCGCCGTTGCGCAGACTCTACAGGGGCTTTCTTCTCCTTTCCGTTCCTCCGCACTGACTGTAAAACCTGCACGCATGCTATAGTTTTCAGGATTTCTTACTTTAAAGAACAAATGCATTGATCTCGTTTTCACCTATGACAATCCAATGTATTCATTTGATTATTATGTAAAATATACAAACAAAACTGCTCTTATGAAGCGAAGGATGAGGCAAGCGACGACAATCATTGTTATGAACTTCATATTAATAAACATTCCATGTTATTTTGACAAATCCAGTATAAGACAAATCCAGTTTTTAGGACATTTCCAGTTGAGATATAAAAATTAGTTAATTAGACGTAAACATGTTTTATTAGTTAATCGAACGTTTCGAACCAACTTGGTTCATCATCAGCGAATCTGATTAACAATGAGTGGCAATTTATACCAAGAAACAAACAAACTAAAAGGCGAAGTAAACAAGCGTGAGTTACATTTCCTACGCACGGGGGACCTGGGGCCTAAGCCTCAGGTGAATAAAGTGGGGAATAAAGTGGGGAATAAAATGGGGAAAATTGCTCTTCATTCTTAAAAGGCCTAAACAAGTTTGATTTCCACCACAGTGCAATTGTTTTCAAAGATAGAAAAAGAAACAGCATTCGAGAAAACTTCAGAAACGATTTAAGGTTGTAATATATTTACGAACCTACAGCCTGATTTCAGGAATGTTATCCATAGATTTAGGTTCTTGATTGTGGGTTTTTACGGAGACTTAAAGTTTATCACGGTAGAAATAATTTAGAAGAGTTTATCGGTCGCATTTTGAATGCAGTGTCGTGTGAACCAACGTTTTCCAGAAGAAGCAAACAAATCGTAGCTCAATGATTTCCAAACGTGCAAATTCTTTGGGGCACACGTTGCAATATATTTACACAGTTTGGTAGTTGAGTTGAATTGTTGAATTTTCGCTTATACTGCAAGTGAGAAGAATTCGTGAGCTTGAGTAGATGATATTTATAAACAATTCACTTGCGTAAACGGATCTTGAATTACGAAAACAGGTGGTGTATGCGAATCGCCTGGAAACAATACACAGAAGACAGAATTCGACCGGTTCTTTATCCATTATTAAAGAGGTTCTACATGAAACCAGGGGGTGATGATATCATGTATGCCCATGCGAACGAAATCAACGAGTGATAGGTAAATCTAATATTGTTTATATTTTTTGCAAAGAAAATGTTTCGTCATCGAACGCATACAATCTGCCCAAAATGCCTTCCTATAAGAAGTACATGTAGGCCAGCGAACCTATGCGCCTATGGATGCGAACGTCAAAGGTGGGTCAAAAGTGGGGTTAAGCTCTGGGGGTGGGGTATTATGCGTCATGTGATGGATACGAACGTTGGATGTAGAGAATTGTGCTTTGGAGGTGGAGCATTATGCTTCAAATGGTAGATATGAACTTCAGCGATGGGGCATTATTCATCAAGTGGCGGGAGCATTATACTTCAAGTGGGGAAGCGACCGTCAAATGTGGGGCATTAAGGTCTGAAGGTGCGGCATTATGCTTCAAGTGGTGGATACCGAGGTTGGAAGTGGGCTTTGTGCTTTGGAGTTGGGACATCTAATGAGCAGGTAGATGATAACTGAAAATAAGCTACACCAGCTTGCTTTAAAGTAACTTGATAGTTTTTTATAGAACGTAGTAGTCAACTTGTCATGTTGAGTTTGAAGGCAACTCAATAACACTATTTTTGTCTCCACCTCAACGGCAGGTAAAACTGAGTTGTCACGTTTTCCCGTATTTAAAGATTTAGTCATTGTAGACAAAGGCGTTGCTTGCTACTCCGGGTCGATAAAGATCATTATTCGATAATTATTATTCTTACTCTAATGTCTAAACATAAATTTGAATGACAGGAAAATTCAGCGGCGTCCAGCTTTCCAAATGGCCAATTTGGTTACAGAATTATTATTTTTCTCAATAATATCTTTCACTGCAAGTAACTTCTGGAATATCGTGGTTCAGTTTTGAAATATTTCTCAATGAGCAGCTTTTCGTAAAAAAGATTTTAATCTCGCGTTCGTTAAGTTTTCGTACATCATAATCTATCTTGTCAAAATTCCTTTGTATTTGTTTCAGTAAAAACACCATCTTTATCCCACGCAATACCCCCGTGCACAATTTCATTTGCTGCCTTAGAATGTCTGCCATAAATTTTGATTTCAGGACGTAGAATACAACGTCACTTGTCAAAGAATCAGCAAGAAGTATTACTTTTTATTTTGAAAATGTGATCTTCAGCCACTTTCAAATTTTCTTCATCGTAAAGGTAGAATTTGCAGCAAGTTTCAACATGGCCGCTGGATTAAAAGCATCACCATATACCATTGTGTATATCGCCTTTGGTTTCCTGTTTGGTGAGTGTTTTTACCCAGTAGTTTTTATAGATTCTTATAGTTATTTCTATATATTTTTTCCGGTTTTGAAAAGTAAAGCAACAAATATTGCTTTTTCTCTCCATTATGCGATCTCACAGTAATGTGAAATTCCTCATTCCGCAGTCAGCTAGAAATTTCAGCAAAGTTTCAGTGTATGTTTTCAGTATATCGTCTGACTGAGAGCCTAGCAGTCCATTACGGAAGCCACTCAAACTAGCCCTACTGGCAACTCATTCCAAGGACTTTAAACTTTTTTCTCCGAGGAGAGAAGCATACAGGACGCTTTGAGGGGTGGTGATAACATCAGGCGGCCAGCCAAGGGTTCGAGCTTAAAATCTTCCTCAAAGAAGCTGAAGATGCCAACCACTGGGTCAATCTACCATTTGCAGCCATGACAGAAAAGCTTTTAATGCATGGCATCCTCGTCGCAGTAACTTTGTAGTTCTAAGTTAATTCTGGAGAGCTCTTTCTTTTTGAAGAGAGAAAGAGAAGCAAGAATGTTTTCTCTCAAATATTGCGCAACGTTATTTTTAGTTTTCCCCTCCATTTCGCTGGTAAAGCCGGTTTTCCACTAGGAGGATTTTTCCGTGCGCAGCGGAGCGGCTGTTTCTAAAACAATGCACGCATACTAAAAAAGATTTTCAATTTCCAAGAAATTCAATGATCAAGAATTTTTTAAACTACTTTGAGAGATGTTTTTCGTCAATCGCCGTGGTTTTTCCCCTCTCGTGGAATACTGAAGTCATGTGTGAGAGCTTTCGAGCGATTTCATAGGTTGGCGCCATAGGACACGGCGGAAAAGTTGAAGTCGATCTGACTTTCAAATACGAGCGTAGTGGAGCGACTAGAAGTGACCATTGTTAGAAATAAACAATGCAATTACAACAGCCGCTCCGCTGCGCGCGGAAAAATCCGCCTAGTGGAAAACCGGCTTAATAACAACAAGTTTGATTACTACGCTGTCATATCCCTGGCTTGAAATCAGGCTAAGGGTGGATGAAGGTGATATTGTGTCCACAGTCCGGCGCGAAACAGTTAGGCAAGAGGTTTGCTGCATAGCTTACATGAAACAAGTTGATGTACATATAGAAATTCTTCATTGATTTTATGATAAGTTAGGCCACTACAGAATTAAGATATATACTGCGAATTTCCTCATTTGCAGACCGTATAAAAGGCAGGCAAAATATATTTTCGGCTCGTCCAAGAAGCAACAATTTTTGAAAATCTTAATTGGCATTTGTGCCTTTTTTAGACGAAAATGAAGGGAGTACAAGAATTACCATGGCTAATGTGATCTGCTTTGAAAGCTGGCATATCAATGCTTGTAATAAGAAGAAAGAAATTAAACAGACATGAATGATCCATTCGCAACCCTTTAACAGTTCTTATTTTCCTTATAGGTCAATCATGTGCAATGTACCACGTGAAAAAACTTCATGACAACTTGCTGACAAATTATTCACTTCATGTTCGCCCTACTGACCCTACCAATATCACCAAACCAATCAATGTTGGAATTTCACTTCGCCTACTGCAAATATTTGAATTGGTAAGTCACTGCTTCTTTTCTCCTTGGCTGCATTTAGCATTACTCAGCAAGGCTGTCCGCTTTTCCTAATCATAAGTCACTTCACCTCACCTCATCTCACCCCTCCTGACCTGACTTGAACTCACCTGACCTCAACTCACCGGACCCGACGTGACGTGACGTGACCTGACCTAGCCTAACTCACCTGACCTCACTTCACCTGACCTCCACTCAACTCAGGTAATCTCAGCTCACTTGACCTAGCCTCAACTCACCTCAACTCAACTCACCTGACGTGACTTAATTTGACCTGACCTGACCTCAACTCACCTGACCTGACCTCACTTCGCCTGAGCTCCACTCAACTTAACTCAACTGGCCTGACTTGCCCTGACATGATCTGACCTGACCTCTACTCAACTCATATGACCTGACCTGACCTGACCTGACCTGACCTGACCTGACCTGACCTGACCTGACCTGACATGACCTGACGTAACCTGACATAACTTATGTTGTCGTCGTTTCGTCGTTGCTTCAGGACTTGTTACATTACCAGTTCAATCAAAAGGCAAAACTACGAGGATTGTCCTCACCATCGGCCCGACAGATTAACTTTGTTCCAGTTTCACCATGATAAATGTGCATTCAAAATTAATGCAAATCATTTCTCTCCATCAAAATTTTGAACTCGAAGCTCTAAACTGTTTGGACTGTGTTAGTTTGAATGCAATACTTTGTGCTTAATTTCTTTCAAGTATTTTTCTTAATGTTATGATTTTTCCACTGGGAAAGCATATTTTCTTTTCAGTACAAGCAGCTAGTAGTACCCCTCTCTATTCTATTTCTTGAGTTCTAAATGTCATTTTTTTATTTTACTTAAAATCATCAATCCGCAGGAAGAGAAAAGCCAAGTTCTTGCATCAAGTGTCTTTGTTCTTCAGGTAAACATGAGTTATAGTAATACTCTACCTCTTTTATAGACTTAGCAAGCAGGCGCGGATTGACTCTCAAAAAAGGGCCGGGCATTTTCCGTCAGAGGCCCCCTTTGTGCCGAGGTAGGTTGACCAATTGTGTCTCGAAATATATCAACGTAAGAATATATGGAGTTCTTGTGAACTTGCAGCAATGATGGTTTCTGAACTTAACTTGTCTTCAACAATTTCATCTTGAAATTTCTCGAATTTAAAGTCCTTGTATCGATACTGGACTTGTAAGCACAGTTTTGGAGCCTTGTCTTCATTATTTTCAACTTGGACCGATGAAAATAGGGGTCTAGGGCGAAGCCCCCAGAAAGAATCTGAAATACCAAACCCTTAGATTCAGCAACCTTTTCTATAGAAAATTTATCGTTAAGAATTTACTAGCTAAGAAGTCATCAGGTGAACTTCTAAACGAAGGGTCACTTTTTAGAGAATCGTGCAAATTTGAATCTAAGAAAAGAACCACACAGAGATTTAAGTTTTCCGCAACTCGCACAAGTAAGATTTGTTTCTAAGATAAGAGGAGCCTAAGCACTAAAAAGGTCCATCCCAAAAGATAAATAGAAGAATGCATAAAAATGACGTACAGGCTTGAAACTCTTTCACTTTTTTTAGGCTTGAAAGAATCATGCCGTTGCGAGGGTCGCATAATTATTGACAGCTTTAAAAGTCATTTTATGGAATAAGTCGCATTCACTGGAAATGTGTATATTGGGCAGTTTTTGTTAATTTAGATTTTGATATCCGATTTACAGAAATGGAGAGATGAAAGACTGAAATGGAATCTTACAGAATGTGGCAATGTCACAACAGTATTATTCCATCCTTCAAAGATATGGGTTCCAGATATCGTTGTTATGAACAAGTAAGTCACAGTTGACACATCAGTGTTACGTGGTTGTAAAGAAGAAATTGAATCCACTGTGCATTTAATCGAGGATTATCCACTCCATTTCAGGGAATGCGTGGACTTGCTACGAGTCTCTCTCGCGGAAAAGACAGGAGAAGGAAAAAAGCGAGAGACTTGTAATACTTAGCATGCTCATTAATATTCATGAGCTATGGATCCTTGCTTCCATTTTAAAGATAACGGGGTTCTTGTCAACTGTTTCATCGAAGCTTGAGTCGGCCATTGTCAAAGAACATCACAGAGTCTCACTCTGTTGTATCATTGTCCTTTCTAAGCAAATGATTGGATATTGGTTTTTTGTAAAAAGATGCCGACTGGACAGAATCCTGTCCAGCCAACGACACAGGCTACCAAGTATTACAAGTCTCTCTCGCTTTTATTCCTTCTTCTGCTTTTGCCGCGAGAGAGACTTGTAGCAAGTCCAGGGAATGCGCAGCGATTTAAAAGTAGAGGGCTGAGTTGTGCCCGAAACGAGCAAAATATGGGCGCTAGCCCCCCAAAAACTTTGGGACCACGCCCTTTCATGAGAATTAACTGCCTTCATATTGACGAACGATGTGCCGTTGAAATAAAGGAGATTGTCATTCAAATAGACGGAATTCGTATACTTAAAGCCGATGATAACATTTACAAAGTGAGTATTGTTGCGAGTATTATCCTTGAACAACCTAAACGTTATTTTAAAGTTCAGACCAAAGCCTAGTTATCATTAGGCAAAATTTTACGTCAAGAGTTCTGCAGTAGGTGATGAGATTCGTCTGACTTAAAACCCATTTGTTTCCCTTGTCAAAGAGAAATCAAATAAAACATATGACTTCGACCTCACCAAATATCAACTACTCAATTTGTGAAAATTCAAGCGCATGTTTTGAAAATGGGAGAAGGGTGGAGGCTTTAGCCCGTGATAGCTTAGTGGCTGCGCAGTCCCTGCTCCATTTAGTCCATAGGAAAAACTTGCTTGTTGAAGTATAGTAGAAACCCGTGTATGAGAACCTAGTGTCTAAGAACCTACAGGCTGAAATTCTGAAATTAGACCCCCAATATATAAGAACCCATTCAGCCTGAAAATTGAAATAGGTTCTTATTCGTGGAGATCATCAAACTAAATCAAAACTCTAGTTGCTTTGTCACTGAGCCCATACGCACTGATTCTGCCATATGTGCATATTGCAAAGAGCGCTAAAGAAGCTTGTCATTGTATTCTGTAAATTTCTGATTCTTCCACAAACTAATGTTTTGAATAAGGCCTCATGAACTCAGGTGCCTCTCAACTGACAGTAAATAATGGGCTTGAAGTTTCACTCTGAACACAAGAAATACCTGGAAAACCTGAATAAAATAAGAACCAATTTAAGAACCTGAACAGCCTAATTTCCCACTAAATACTCAATATATATAAGAACCTAATCAGGATGACTTGCAAATTGGAGGCTCTTATACGCGGGTTTTAACTGTATCGCATATACTTAATAATGATGGGATGGGATTTAACTGCATGATGATCATTTACACGATCTGTTGCTTTTTGGCCGTTCAATGTTCAATGAAATAGCTAAAAACAATGATTTTAGATGCTACTGCAAGTTTCATGACTCACACAAATCGTTTCCAATGAAGCTATCGTTACTATACAAGCCTATCATGAAACAAGTCGTTTGGCCCTGAATTTTTTTTTCTGGAAACTTTAGATGAAGTTTTGATTTCATTTAAATCTATTTGTTTCAATTTCAATGTTGGGTTACAGGTGACTCGATAACGCAATCCTTTCATCTCATATGCATCATACCAAAATTCAATTTGCGTTTTGTTGGTTGATATTTTTTATATTCAATCATAACATAGAACAAAGCACATTAGCCAAATAAAGAAAGAGTCCACCTTTTCATGGCTCCCCGCGAAGCAGTCAAATAGCCAGACATTTGCAAGTCCGATTTGTACAATACAAAAATTGGGGCAAGGTTTTGACACTTACTGACCAATCAAATAACTGGATTGACACGGCACTTGACACATCGAGGGTGGCTGTGAAAAGGTGAATTATTTAGGTAGCCCAACGGGTCACCCAAAAAGCACCGCCCTAGAGTTTCCTACAAGTTATTTCCCATTTACGAGTCTGTTGTGGAGATGCAATAACTTCAATTGTGTTATTTTGTGCAGAGGTTGGACTTGCTACAAGTCTCTCTCGCGGCGACAACGGGAGAAGGAATGAAAGCGAGAGAGACTTGTAATACTTGGTAGCCTGGGTCGTTAGCTGGACAGGATTCTGTCCAGTCGGCATCCTTTTACAAGGAGCCAATATCCAATCATATGCTTAGAAAGGACGATGATACAACAGAGCGAGGCTCCGCGATGTTCTTTGACAATGGCCGACTCAAGTTTCGATGAAACTGTTGACAACAACCCCGTCATTTTTAAAATAGAAGCAAGGCTCGATAGCTCATGAATATTAATGAGCATGCCAAGTATTACAAGTCTCTCTAGCATTTTTTCCTTCTCCCGTTTTTGCCGCGAGAGAGACTTGTTGCAAGTCCATGCAGAGGTGTATGTGGTAAGCATAAACTAATCTGGCCTTATTTATGAGATTTTACTTGATAATTGGCTTTTAGATTGTATATGTTATGTGTTTTAGATTGCATCTTAGTGTCCTTCAAAGGTTATTCTAAGGAAATATATATCACTGTTCAATTTTCTCCACAGTGCTGTGACCGAATACAGCGGTATAGCAATAGGAATGTCAGCTCCAGTACACGTCAGTTACAATGGAGATGTCGTATGGTACAGCAATGTTATAATAAAGAGCTACTGCAAGATGAAAGTGAAATACTTTCCATTTGACGAGCAATTCTGCTCTATAAAATTATCATCATGGTCGTATAATGAGACGGAAGTCATTCTTATACCAGCTGAAGACGTCACAAGAATGCGTATGAACTATACTGGTGAGTTGTGATTGTTTCATTTCACGTGAATGTCTGATCCATCATCATATATGATAAAAGTTGAACGGTTCTGCTCCATAGAATTATCATCATGGTGGTATAATAAGACTGAAGGCATTCTCATACCAGCTAAAGACATCACAAGAAAGCGTATGAATTATACACGTGAGATGCTATTGCATTATTTCATGTAAATACATGATCTTCATCATAAATGATAAAGAATGAGTGGTTCTGCTCCACAAAATTAGCATCATTGTTAGTGGTAAACTGGCCTACCAGGATACCGGAAAATTTCCCAGTTGGCCCTTGTCAAGACAATAGTCACTTTCTGTCCTATGGCTCCTTTCGACACAAATGCTTGCTGGTGGCCTTTAACCAGAAAATTCTGCAATGATATACAGTAAACAATTCAAGCCAATCTAAGTAGAATATGCCAAAGGCTTTCCGCTTTTGTCGCTCGTGCTTTAATACGTCTGCTTTTCTTGCTACTGTCAGTGTGCAACGTTGTGCATTTTTTGACCGTAAGCCATACTTAGACACCCATTTCCTTCACAATAAGCATATTCTCTGGAAGAGAAATAGTTAACGAATGTTACCTCAAATGTTCAGCTAATTTCGCTAGCTTCTTTATCGTTTATCAGACGAGAATTTGATGAAACAAGCATCCTCGTCTCTAAGGCTGCAATGAGGCCCTAAGAAAGTCTCCCTCAATCGTGAATTCACTCGTTTATCTGGTGTTGAAGCGGCCTGTTTGTATCTTTAATTTGTTATTCGCACAAACCGAACTGACGAGTGTACGACGAAACGCGTTATAAGTTATTCGACGTTGCTGTTTGTTGCAGTTACCACCTTGTTTCTTTGCTTTCAGGATTTAAGATTAATTCATTGTTCTATTGCAGGTTTCAGCGGTTTTCTCTCTATTTAAAGGTTCATCTTGGTTTTGTTCTTTTGCAATAGTTAACTGTTCTCTTTCTACAGATTATGGTGTTGTTGATGCGTTTATGAATTTAGTACGCTGAGTCCGTTAGTCAAGGCTATTTTCAAATTTTGTACCACAAATCATAGGCTATATATTCATTCACAGAAAACAGTGCTTGGACCCTGGAGGATATTCATCTACAGATTGAAACAACAACATTGTCATTCCTGAACCCAAGAACACCTAAAACACAGATCAACTATGTTGTTCACATCAGCAGAAAAGCATTTTATTACTTTGTTTACTTGTTTGCACCTTGTTTACTCACTTCAATTCTCATGGTGATGATTTTCGTACTCCCGCCGGAATGCGGAGAAAGAATGGTTGTTGGTATCACATCGATGTTGGCACTAACTGTCTTCTTCTTGTTGGCTGCAAAGAATATTCCAGAAACGTCAGAAGATGTCCCTCTCATGGGGAGGTAAGGCCTATCGTGTGCCCTAAAAAAGTATGTAGATTTGGTTGGATCAAGTGATAAGAGTTTGGCTTTAATCAATCGCTAATCAGACTGCGTTCACACGATGCGGGCACATTTTGAAAACGGTGAAAAATGTGACGGCTGCAAAATTTGAGCTAGCGTTCACACGATACCGGAACAATTTGAAAACGCTAGGAACTTATACGGAAAAAACTCGTTGCAACACTTTGATACCAAAGAAGCTTACCTACACCCTAAGAGTCGATCAGTCTCGTTCCAAAAGTGTCAAGAAATGTTCTTTTTTTATAATTTGTAAGTTTTTTACACGATGCCATTTCCAAAATGTGTCGGTTAGAGTTCCGTTTTCAAAATCTACCGTTTTCAAAATTTGCTGGCAAAAATGTGCCGTTTTCGTGTGAACGGGAGGCCTATCCGTCGAATTTGTCGCCGTTTTCAAAATGAGCCGGCATCGTGTGAACGCAGTCTCAGTTTCAAAACTTTCCTCGATATTTTACAGTCAAAGCGGAGGAAGCATACCATGAAAATTCCGAGATTAATTGAAAATAGATTTTGAATATTGAAGACATAGGTGGTACGCTTCTTCCGTTTTGATTGCACTTGAATATGCCGGTAGTCCTCGAATAAGCTCCCGGGAGCTTACCGTAAAACCTCCATTAAGCCCCCCTCTCTAATAAGCCCCTCCCCTCTGAGCCAAACTTTTGAATACGCTCCCTCTCTATTAAGCCCCTCCCCCGTGTATCCAATTCCAGAATTTACCAAACTTTTTCCATTTATTTACCTACTGGGTGAGCCTAAAAAAAGTTCGCACTTTGAAAATTCATAACAGCAAGAGTATTTCACAGATTTGAATTATTCTAATTCTAGTTAAAAGCCAAAGGTTGAAGTATATTTGTGATTTTTCTCATTGTCTCACGAGAAGTACAAATATAGGTAAATTCAACTTTACAAAAATTTCATGGTTGCAAAATGACTGAAAAATGGCCTAAAACATCGATCAAAGCATAAATTACTCCTCGCACAAAATAATGAAGGAAATACACCTTCTCATGGATGAGAGATATCCTCATGAGAGACATTAATTGCCATGGGATTGAAAATCTTTAGCATTTGTTTGAGGGAGGTTAAACGCCTATTGCCTATTGTTCGTTGTGAAGAGAGTCCTTACAATCTGATCAACGTTATAGGCCTTTTCCCGTCATTTTGCAACCATAAAATTTTGCAAAGTTGAATTTACCAATACTTCTTGTGCTGGCAGGAGCGAGTGAGAAAAATCACAAAAATACTTCAATCTTTCGGCTTTTAACTAGAATTTGAATGATTCATATCTGTGGAGTAATCTTGGTGCTATGAATTTTCAAAAGTGGCAACTTTTGTCTGGCTCACCCGGTAAACAAGGTAATCTTGATATGGTTTGGGAGAAAAACTGCGTCGAATTTATGTATCGGACCCGTAAAATTGTTTGTTGATGCCGCAAAATATGGGATGAAACAACAGAAAAGCTTCCAAATATGTCCTTGTTACTTGACTTTGTGAATAAGTCCCCCTCTCTAATAAGCCCCCCTCACGAGTGTCCAAAATTAAAAAAAGCCCCCCGAGGGGCTTAATAGGGCTAATAGGGTTTTTATACCATGTCTCCAAAAGTTCTAAATTCTCTAGAGACAAGAATGAAAGTTTTAAGCCCAAATTGTTATAATTCCTGAAGTACATTGAAACTTAAAACTGAAATTTAAGAATGTACAAGCGAGATTACTTTGAGCTTCAGAAAAACAACCTGCTATATGGGATCCAAGGGACATATCAATCTGAACGGAAAAACGCAAACGAGAGGGCGTTTATCCAAGCAAAGGCGACCTGAAGAGGGCAAATGGAAGGAACTCTGGTAGAACTTACGAGCTAGACTTATGCCTTTTCGTCCCTTGTTTCCCTGCGTTCTTTGACTTGCTGATATCACTTGGTCAATAGGGACTCATAATATTACGCTTGTATAATGGGCCCACTTTTTCAAAATAGCCTAAAAAGGTGGGAGTTCTCGTACACTCAACAAAATCGCTTCAAAATCTGGTTTACAGAGCTCGAACATTGAAAAGCGAAGTTTTAGTACAAAGAATGATGTTGTGTTGACCTACAAAGCGCAAAATGCATACGTTTCAGGCAGTAATCTTCCTTTGTAGAAGCAAAATAGATCCATCGAAGCTGCGAAAACTCCAGACTGCTTCAACCGTTCTTTGAGAGCAACAACAACAACATTCTGAATAGCGGCCCCTGATAGGTTAAAAACTGAATTCTAGCGATTTGATTGGTGAATACGGAACCACCCTACGCGGGCCTAAAGTTGGCCCACTATTTAAGAGTAATGTTATTAGTCCCTCTTGAACAAGGAACGCAGGGAAACAAGGGACGAAAAGGCATCAGTCTACTTACGAGCCATGTGCCATCAGTACTCTTGGTACCATGCATTTCAACTGCCTAAATTTCTTTTTGAAGCACCCATTACGATTTACATTTACTGTTATCATTTGTTTGCTTTCAGGTACTACTCATTGACTCTCGTTGAGATGTCAGTTGCTTTATTTTGCACATCAGTTGTCTTGAGATTCCATTATTCAACATCAAAGATGCCCAAATGGATTAAGGTATGGTTTATAATCTTTAAAGGACAAATCCAGGGTTGGTAGGATTGGTGATAAAATACAAGAAAATACCGCTGTGAATGGAATAAGGGCAGATTTTGTAATACAATAGCATCAGTTGCTTTGATTCACACCTCAGTTCAAAGCGATTAACGAATGCAGACAAAAGAAATTCTCTCAAGCAGTAAATCAAAACAAACTGAGCCGCAAAGTTGCCCTGAAACCAGTACGGAAAACTCTCGCTTGGTGTGACCGAAGGGAGGTTTTTAAGAGAAGTTAGGTGCTTATAACAAAAGAAAAAGGGTAAATCTAAAGTTCTGCCTCGCGGATTTTGTTTAATTGATCTAGGAGCCGAAGAGGAACTGTTTACAATTGAGCAATAACTATGCAGGAATTGTAATGGACTCTGCTCGGCTTCTAAATCACGTAAACATAATCCGCGAGATAGAGCTTTTGATTTACCCTCCTTCTTTCGTCTTAAGCACATAACTTCTCTTAAAAAGGTCCCTTCGCCCGCATCAAGCGAATGTTTGCCGTACTGCTTTCAGGGCAACTTTGCGGCTATGTTTGTTTTGAGTTACTGGTTGAGTGAATTTCTTGTATCTGCGATCGCTAATCGCTTTGAACTGAGGTGTGAACCAAAGCAACTGATGCTATTGTATTACAAAATCTGCCCTTGTTTGTGAATGGTGTATTGCTGAAGAACAGAAACTTGAGCAAAATGACGTCATATCTCTGAAACGAAAGCGAGGCTATCTTATTGTTCTCTCGTTTCTGTCGTCTCTTAATCGTTGCTGGCCTATTTATCGTCCGCTCATGCAAGCAATTGGCGACATAGCAACCAGATCGAGCCTAAATTTGCAGATTATTCAAGCCATTGACGACCATTGGCAAGGTCAAATTGTGAAATAAAGTAAGGATTTGCGTCAGTAATTGGTAAGTTTGCTTTGCAGCGAGAATTATACCAACCCAGGCCTTGTCCTTTAAGAGAATTCCTATCTTCAGTTTAACTACCTTGTCACTGAGAAAGCATTGTTGGTCAAAGTATCGGCCTATCCTACGTCGAGGCAAGCAATTTACTTTCGTATTTTCTTTTCTGACCAATTCTGACCAAATGCATACTAGTCAAGTTCTTGTATCTAATTCCTTACTTAGATTAAACAACATTAGCTGTTGGGCTCGTTTATACCTATATAGTGTTTAACAGCCTTAAATAGCAGACTCATCATGATAAACCCATGGACTCACAATATCATTGCAACCTGTGGAGAGAACACTTCTCAAACGTCTTTTGTTTGTTTGGCATAAAACAGCCCGATCATGTCATTTAACAATTCTTTGCATGAACCAAAGTAAAGAGTGTGCGACGAAACGCGTATTTGGGAAATAATTTGGCGCAATAACGTTGTTGGTAAGTGATCAATTGATTTTCTTGCAGGTTTAATAGTTTTCTCTCTAGTTACAAGTGTATTTTCATATAATGATTGTTCTTCTTTTACAGGAGTTGATAGTGTTCTCTCTACAGGTTACAATTTCATTGTGCGTCCATGGGTTTATTATGATGAGTCCACTATTTAAGACTGTTTTTAAAATGATGTTTAAGACACCATTCAGAGATATATGAAGCAAATGCCGCCATGTACTGTAAGGACCCAGGAATAAGAAAGCCTCAGATCAAAATTATGAAAACTGATCAAAACAAGTAATGCGCAAAAACGGAGCAGCGCGTCTAATTTACTCATAAACAGTATGTTTTGTGCGCAGTCAGGTTAAGAGGCAGTCAAAAGAGCACATTGCACAAAAACAGACTGTTGGTGCATTCACTATACGTTTCTTTTAGCGCATGAACTGGTCTACTTTTTATTGAGATAAGGCGAATCTGTTGAATACATTTAAAACAAATCGCACGTATGAAAACACTGCTATCGGTATACAAAACTTTTTCACTCACTACTAGGCCTTCTATCCATGACAACGAACAAAGCGCCACTGACTCCTTATGAATATCGTCCAAGGACCCTTCTGGTTATATCTAAAATGTGACAATATCATTTTATAGGCCTACATTCTACGTCGGCTGGCTCGTCTTGTGAGGATAAAGACACCACAGAATACCAAGGTTCTAATGAGTGAAGGTTAGTCTCGCAAATATAAATCTTTACACATGCAAAATGATGCTTCCTCAAGAGGCACTTCATATATTTGTATATTTTCCCCACGGGGACGTGTCGCGTTATTTTCCCTCTTGTCATTGTTGGCTCCATGAAAGGGGTGGGTATACTATCATTGGCGGAGCCAGCTCTAAAAATTTCGAGTGAAATGGGGGAAATTTTGACGTAATCTTTCAGTCTGAAGGCATACCCAACTAATTTTATGCCTCTTTCTTTAACAATTTTGCCGAACTTCGGGATGTGGGGGACAAGTTCCCACCTAGTCCCCCAGTAATGCCAACACTGCTTATTATTCATGGCTAACTATGGTTTGATTAACTGTTCACATGGAATCTTTGCCGCCTCTACTGATGGATTTCCACAAAACCTGCAGGGCATCCTATGATCCTTTAAGATAAACTCAAGGACATCGTATAAGTTTTGAAAAATTGAGTCAAGAGCAAGGTGCTTCTTCTAAGTTTGCAGTGGTATCTCCCTGTAACGCTGCAGATCCCTGTGGGGTGTGAAGTCGAGAGGCTAGTTAACTGGAGTTAAGCTTGGTCGTGTGAGGTCAAAATCTGGATGGATGACCTTTTGGATGCCTGACAAAGCAACTCATTTAACCATCCTTCAGAGGGGGCGTTAAACTGGTGGCCCCATGTTTGAAAGCAGTATGCGTAGTTCATTCAACTTAGCTAGGAATAGACCTTTTCGCAATTTGGGGAAAGGGACTAGGGAGAACGCGGCCCATTCTGACAGCCTTGGCAACAGTGGGAAATCAGGGAATCCTCTACGCTTCGTTGATAAGGGTACAGCTTGCGTCTTGGTCGCTCCTCGCTGCAATCTCTAGTTATTATCCATTCATCTACACCTTTCAAGAGTTTTCATGATACTTTTGCATACGGTAAGTGCTTTCTCAGGATTATCTAGGCGTCTTTTTTGCGTCTTGCTATCTTTCCGCCCATTCGTGAGTGTATTTTATGCCACCATTCAAATTTGAAGTTAGGCCCATTGATCGGGCCTAAAATGAGCCGCTGGAAAGCCGAGGACATATACCTGCAATAAAGTGGCTCAAAATATTCTCACCAATGGTTGAAAGGATTACCAGAAGGCTGAATAATCCAGAGAAAACATTTATCATGATAAACAATTGTCGTATAACTCTCGAAAAAGTGCAAATAAATCGAAGATAACTCGAGTTTGCAGGCAAATGCAACCGAGAGCCGCGAGGAAATTCCCCTGATCTCTACCGTTGCCAAGGCGGTCAGAATGGGTCGCGCCCTCTCCATTCCCTTTCTCGAAATTGCGAAAAGTTCTATTGATAGAAATCCTTCCAGCGCAGTTGAAAAATAAAGCATTAAAAACCCAGAGTGGGAACATGATAATAACATCAAAGAACATTTGTTAACCGTGATAATTTGCGTGCCGAATGCAAAGCAAAACAAACAGAAGACCAAACGGGCCAGACACGATCTTTCCATCATACGTTATTCGACGTTGGGACCGCAAAGAATCATTGTCACTGATTACACTATGTTATGAAACTGGTGCGAATATTAGTTGGCTAATACACAATCATTATTAATGAATCGAGGAAGATGATTTATCTACTTAGTTTAAAGAAGATTACGATAATTTTCCTGGAAAGACGTTAAATCAATTCAAAATGTTCCAGGTAGATAGATCCAAAAATTATTTGAGAAGCCAGACAAATGATTCTTTGTCAAACGCCAAGAAGACCCTTGCACTCGGGCTCACTGATGTGGTCAAGCGAGAGTAAGCTTGTTCAGTGATTGAAGGGACATCTTCCTGGCTTGAAGCTCGTCCTTTCCGTTTATCTTGTTTCAGACGCCCGTGCAGACCACATCCTGAGTCTCCCGCTAGAGCGCTAACAATGACGCTTCAATAACAAGCCTCTAAGGTTCAAAATTTATCTACGTCTTTTCAGACAAGGGTCACCTATGCATAAACTACCTCATCTTAAGAGATTAAAAATCTCCTTGCCTTAAAATTTTCCATTAATTTGTTTAGCGTCGACTTTTTTATGGTAGATAACTTGCTAAATAAAGCAACGTTGATGTCTGTCAGGAAAGTGTCTCACATAAAAGTATTTGAATTCTGAAATTTACTGCTGAAGTTCGAGGATAAATCCATTGGCAATTTTAGCAACTTCTTCATCAAAAAAAGTAAAGAAATACGTTGGGTTGTCAGGTAGTTCAACAGACCTATTCTTTTGAATAGTCTGGCTAACTAAATCTTAGGAATTTTCCTGATTGAATCGGCCACTTTTTCCTGAAGAATAAGGGACTTTGCCAAAACCTTCAAAAGTGGCCTAAAATGGCGACCAAATTACCGCACAATTCCTGTTTTACAGCAATCACTTGCGTACGCAAAGGGATTCCATTTTCCCAGAAGGATGGTGTGTGCTGATACTTTATAAATGTCATTGGTCTTAGGACGGAAACCGACAAGATTATGGTCGCTGTTTTCATTCGTTTTTGCAAGTTCTTAGAGATCCCTTATAGCCACAGGAATATTTACCTATTCAGGCCGGGTAAATTTCTGGATCTAATTGAAGATATAGGATATGAAAGAAGACATTTTCAATACTATTGCTTTAATATTCATGGGGCAATATCTTTTCAAACACAGTTCGATTTTACACACTTGGTAGGATAGCTGAAAAGTCTATTCCTCCTACCTTCAAATATGAGATCGATTTTCTCACATACTGCCTTGTTTGTGCATGGGTGGTAGGAGTGTTGGCCTCCATAGATATATCATCAACAACTGCTTCAATTTATTCACTTAAACTTACAATATTGTGTATTCCCCTTCTCTATGTTTGTTGTCTTTGTGGCAAGTTCCATTCTATGCGTTTTTGCAGCCATCTTGCATTGAGTATGACTCTGTGCCTCTGAATTCGCATGGAGTGCACTAATCTGATGGAATGGAGCTTGCAACAAATTTAGGCCAAAGACAACAAACAAAAAGAGGAGAAAGTACACAATATTGAAGCGATTCTCTATGATATTTTGGTGGAGGCCAACAAACAGTCTCTTACTACCTATGGTTCGTATTAATTGAATCACACGGAATCTAGTATCCTTTTTGGCAGGACAATATTACTTACAACTGCCCTACCTATTTTCTCATTCGTGGTTGTTTCAGGTCCATTTTCATGTAGATTCCGAACGTTGATGTTATGTTTTGAAATCTTGGAGAATTCTTTGTGACGTCACACAGACGTATATAAGAATCCTTTGAAATAGTAGTAGTTTCATCAAACAAGTGAATTATCTCAGAAGATGCTATGTAGTTTCAATTAGATTTTGGATAATGCTTGGGGAAAGAAATTCTGTATCGATTGATGTAAATTTCAGTTTCGCATCATTTTCCGGCACAATTCATTTGTTGACGAGACCGAGATTACTGTTGTTCAAAAGGGCCCCTTCAAACTTCCTTGTAATATCATAAGACATCGATGAAAAATTTAAAAAATAACTCCAAAATTCGAAATCTACTTGAAAAATGGATCAAAAGACTAGATTTGGCGAAATAGGCAGAGCAAAATACATTACATGGTGCCCGTAATTCAGTTAATAAAAACAAGGGCCTAATAGACCATTTGCCAATTAGGAAAAGGGATTGAGGCGAGCGCGGCCAATTCCGACAGCCCTAGTAACGGTCGGAAATTCGGGGAATCCTCTGCACTTCAGTATACACGGCAAGCTGTACCGTTCGGTCAAGTCGCTGTGCAAACTGGAATGTTGTATTATCTATTTATCACTTCCAAGAGTTATTTGGTTCTTTCCTAGTAAGGTAAGTGTTTTCCCTTGATATTCAAGCCATTTTCTCATCTTTTCAGTCACTTTGGAAAATGCTTCGAGGCACTTTAACTCGACCTATTTTCAACGATTGTAAGGCGGCTCAATGTTTAGGCCATGTCAGCCGGAAACTTCTCCCTCTTCAATGGCCTTCAACAGGTACTGTTCCGAGTGTTGTTGCTTTTAAAATTGGCTAAAATGGTACGAAGCTTTATTATGGACCCTTCGAAGAATTTCAAACATTGTTCTTCCTTCACTTATATGGGAGATTATCTGCTCTAATCTTCTATGAAATAGCTCAGCATCAAGGTAGATTTAACTGCAAGTCCAAGGACTTTTAACAGTATTTTAACTTTTGAAGAAAGATTCGAAGTAGACTCATGACGTAAGTCCCTCTAACTTTCGCTTGTTGTTGTTGTTGTTATCGCTTCTGTTGTAGCGACAAGTCTGCAGGGGGAGCGAAACAAGAGAATTTTGGAATGAGTCTAGATTCGAAGGGCAATCTATTATTTTGGATAAATCAGCGAGGAAACCTAGATGTGCTTCGAGCAGGTAAAAGTAACGATCTTTTCATCTGCCAAGTGCAATTTATTTAAAAAATATTTTGTACTTGAAATCAATCTTTTAAACCTCCGAAAAATAAAGCAATTCAACACTTATTCTTTGCACAGTTGATTTTCAGACGAGAAAGGCAATAAGAATAAGCCAAAAGTGAAACTTGATTCAAGCACATTTAGGTTTCCTGGTTGATCTACGAATAGACCTAATAGCTATTCTGCAAAAGAGCCTGGATCGAGCGTTATTTTTATACATTTTTATACACGAGATTCGATCGAGTGGCGTTAGAGCTTCTATCACTATTGTGCACATTCGAAAATTCTACAAAATGTAGCAAAGTATCGTTCGATTGAAGATTCTTTCTCAGAATAGCTAAAAGGTCTATTTCGTGGATTTTCCTTCGAATCTTCTTTCAAAAGTTGAATACAAATTGTATCAAAATACGTCGAATTAAAGAGCCTCGAAGTACACTCCAAAATGATTGAAATAATGAGAAAATGGCTCGAGAATCTGGGGAAAACAGTTAACATAGTAGAAAAGTACCAAACAACTCTTGGAAGGGGAAATAAACAGCAAAATATTCAAGTTTGCACAGCGACTAGACCGCTCAGTGCGGCTTACTCGTTTCACTGAAGTGGAGAGGATTCCCCGGGTTTCCCACTGTTACTAGGGCTGTCGGAATTGGCCGCGCTCGCCTCAGTCCCTTTTTCCTAATTGGCAAATGGTCTATTCTAGATTGTGCCATTTCTAAATAGTTTGTCTTATTTTTAGGTGGCGATTCAGAACAAAATTGTCAGCTTGATGGTCATACAATCCCATTTGATGGTGAGGATAGTGGACTGGTATTGATGGCTGAAAAACTCATTGAAGATGCAGAGAGTGAGGCTTTACAAGATGAATGGAAACTAGCAGCAAGGGTTCTAAATAGATTCTTTCTTTGGCTTTACATCATTGCAACTGTACTTAGTGTTGGTGGTGTTTTTGTACAGACACCAGGTTTTATTGTTAAAAAAGCCGAGTTACCTTCAAGTTCTCATTGAGAGCTAAATTGAAAACTATGGTAACTCAATGAGACCAGGTGTACAGAAGCCAGTGGCGAAGGTTTCTTCTTCGCCAGTATATTACAACATCTGCACTAACTGTTGGTGGGGTACTTTGTTCAGACACCGGGTCTTCTTGTTAAGTAAGCTGAGCTACCTGCAAGCAAGCAAGCAACCAATCAATCAATCAATCAAGCAACCAACCAATCAATCAAGCAAGTAAGCAAGCAAGCAAGCAAGCAAGCAAGTAAGCAAGTAAGCAAGCAAGCAAGCAAGTAAGCAAGTGTGCAAGCAAGCAAGCAAGTAAGCAAGCAAGCAAGCAAGCAAGTAAGCAAGCAAGCAAGTAAGCAAGTAAGCAAGCAAGCAAGCAACCAATCAATCAAACAAGCAAGCAACCAATCAATCAAGCAAGCAAGCAAGCAACCAATCAATCAAGCAAGCAAGCAAGTAAGCAACCAATCAAGCAAGCAAGCAAGTAAGCAAGCAAGTAAGCAAGCAAGCAAATAAGCAACCAATCAAGCAAGCAAGCAAGCAAGCAAGTAAGCAAGCAAGCAAGTAAGCAACCAATCAATCAAGCAAGCAAGCAAGTAAGCAAGCAAGCAAGCAGATAGGAAGCAAGCAAGCAAGCAAGCAAGCAAGCAAGCAAGCAAGCAAGCAAGCAGTCAATTCAATTTGTTTACACAAGCTAGGTATATGGGCAGCTATACAGATGATATGGGCTTGCGGCACTACGGCTTGTGCCCTCAGAGTTGCCTCTGAGTACTCACTTACCGAGCTCGTAAGGCTGGACAGCTTAGTTGGCTGTTGGCTTGTGGTTTGTAGTGCAGCGACGGGAGTAGACCCCATAGGATTCGAACCACTGTGCCTTAACCACTCAGTCACACCACCAGATACCTCAGTGAGACTGTGCATATTCAAAGTAAACCAAGTAGTCACTCCCTATAACAACAGTGTATGGAGGTTAGTGGTACTTTCTTCGGCTACATATTACAGCAAATTTGCTTAGTTTCGGTGGTGTTTTCCTATACATATACCAGGGTTTATCTTTAAAAAGGCCCATGTTACTTGCAAGACCACAGTGACAATTCCCTTGCAAACTGTAGTGACGCCATGAGCCTCCGTCTATGCGTGTATGAAGCTGGCAACAAGGGTCCTGGATTCTGTCCTTGACTTTACAGTATAGATGACTTTGCTTAACGTTGGTGAGGACTTTGTTCAGAAAGCAACTTTTAACATTTACCTGAAATAAGACAACAGTGTATGTTTGTTCCAAGGCCTCCAAATAGATTGTCTTTGCCTATACAATTCAACGACTAGTCTAGATGGTCCTCTGTGCAAGTACGTCCAGATGCTGTAAATACGAGAAACGTAAAAAGCTCTATTTGCGCCCCCCCTCTCTAATAAGCACCTAACTCTAAGCCAATATTATCAAGACACCCTCCTCTTTATTACGCCCCCCCCCACTTATATCAAACTGCACAATCAGTTTGCAAGCAGTTTGGGATGAACTGTGTCAAATTTTTGTATTTGACTCGCAGAATCATATGTTTAATCCGCCAAATATGGGGTGAAAGAACTGAAAGCAATCATATAAATCCCTGTCCTCTGATTTTTTAATAAGCCCTACTCTTTAATGAGATCTTACAGCAATCTTTAATCTGAGCACAAGGGGCGCTTAATACTACCTTGTAGGTAGCTCGTACAGTATATGCGAAGTCCAATTAAATTGAACTCTGAAAGCATTCTTTAATCTGAGCACAAGGGGCCGTTAATACTACCTTGTACAACTTTAAGTTATTAGATTTTCCCTTAGGTCATCAAACTTAAACTGCTGTTCGTTAGATTTGAAAACCTAAATATCTAATGCAGTATGATATATTTATTATCACATTTTAGTTACAACGATGTAATTGCATGAAGTACGAGTTTTATATGAAAATGAATGTTTGAATAGTGAAGTTGTAATTATTAGATTTGCTGTCTCTAGCGCAGCATCTGCTTCTGCTCAATTTTCCTGGTTTGACCCCAACTACCGGGACCCCAAAAGAAAGTATACAGACTTTGCTGGGGTCAGGGATACGAATTTAGCTTAGCTAACTTGAACATAGGCACCTTGTTCGTTGGTATTGCTGCTTTAATAGAGATATTTATATTGACAGCGCATGTTTATGTACTCCTCGGAACCAGCCCTTTGGCGTTTTGGCCTATAGCCTAAACAAACTTTTAGCCTTTAAAACAAGTTATAAACAACAGATGAACGCACGAAACTCATGATCGATATAATTTTAGTTCAATAAATGTTATCCTGGGTTCCAGACTCAATCTCTTAAAGAACCTGGTATCCAAGGTACAAAAACAGGAAACATTTAGGGCAATGGTTAATAGCCTTTTGTGTTTCATATGAGTTGGAGGAGTAAATGGAAGAGGGCAAATCTAAAATTTCGGTTTGGAAGGAAGGGGTTTATTTGGGAACGGATGTAATAGAGACGGACTTCTGTAAGAGCTTCTCTTTCCTTCCGTACGGAAAGCTTGGTCGTTGGAGAAGTTTCCCAGTCTATTGGTTTTTAATGTACATTTCTTTTACTTTTGTAAATTAGGTTTCACTTTTTAGCTTTGTATATTTATTGTAAGTAGATTTTAGATGTTTTTATTTAGTTTATTGTAAGTTTTTATGTGGAGGGCCCCTTGAAAATCAGCCACAAGGGTGAAGGGCCTCCTTCCTCAATAAATTGAAATGAAATGAATGAATGAAATGAAGCAAAAGACACTGGCGGGCCAGCGCGGCGCTGCAGGCAACTCACGGCAAGCCTAGTATCATATCACAACCTGTTGCAATAAGTCACCCCTTGTGGAGTTCTATCATTTATTCAAGTTTTTTATTTCGTTGCACCGCAAGAATTTGCTTTCGCCAAAAGGCCAAAGCTCTGGTTTGCAGGTGAGTACAAATTTGGGTTCTCAAGGTTAATATCTTCGCTCCCTAAGCAACATACCACCACTCAAGGTACCTCTTCTGTTCAAGTTAACTATCGAGAGGGCAGTTTGAGAGTACGCTGGAACCAGCATAGAGCTCAAATCTTTAAAAATCTGGGTGTAAAATTCTATTACATTTGAGATGAATTGCTTGAAAGAAAATTTGGGTAATTTGCTGTAAATTTTCCGTGGTAAGTTTTTGATAGCTTGATTAATTTTAAAATGGCGGCACTAGTTAATTTTGAGGCTGTGACGTCGTCAAATTTCTAAATCCTTTACCAGAAGAGCTACAGATTTCTACTCGAAACCATATTGAAGACCTTCATAAACTATTGTTTTTGAAAATTATACCAACTTTCCTCAAGAAGTTCAAGATGTACGATGATTTCAATTTTTTCAAAATTTTTGATGAATTTTTTAAAACTTAATCAAAATGGAGCCATTTTGATAACCAAGATGTAAAAAAATCGCCACGACAGATATTGAGTAAATTAGTCAAAGTCCCTTTCAGTTGATTCAGTTCATAGAAAAACGTGACACAATTTTGCACCCACCTCTTTAAAGATTTGAGCCCAATGTCAATAGAACCAACAAAGTCCGTGTAACTTTTTCTGAAATAAATTTCAGTATTTTGGCATTTTTTAGTAAGAAATTCTTTATAAGAAACTCGGCTCTTAAATCACCACAAGGTAGAATACTTAATTAAGGGAGAAACGTATTTGGGATCTTTCTCTTTGTCAAGAAAATGCTAGCATAGGTGTCAAATCTTTAAAAAGATGGGTGTAAAATGCAATGACCTATTTCTGTGAACGGAATGGCCTCAAAGATACTTGAACTAGTTTACAGTAAATCTGCCGTTGGACTTTTCTGAAATCTTCAATCAATATTTTCAGAACTACAGTGTTTTCTTCTTTTTTAAGAATTCAAGAAATTTTCGAAAAAAATACTTAAAACTGTCGTAAATTCTAAACCTGTTGACGAAAGATAAAATAATTCTCAAGAAAACCATAGTTTATGGATGCCTACAATTAAAAATAGGGCAACAAGCAAAACTCTTTCAGTCTTCTGGTTTGTGATTTAGAAATTTGATGACGTCAAATCATAAAATGAGCTGAAATATCAAATAGGCTGTAATTTCGACAAATATTCAAGATTTCTGAAAAGTCCAACGGTAGAATCGTAGAAAAATGGCTAAAGTTTCTTTCAAGTCATTCAGTTGAAAGAAATAGGTTATTGAATTTTACACCCGCCTTTTTTCGTAGATTTAAAGATTTGGAACCTTTGCTGAAAATTTTAACTCCATTATTCACTCATTTCTTGTATCGCATTAAAGTTGGAAGTAGCATCTGCCTGGAGAGTCAAGGAGTTAATATTTGTGATGTTTAAGATAATTAACAAAATATGTCCTGAGAATCTGCATGATAAATTTGCTGAAAGATCCTCGATAAGCAAGCATGATACAAGAAATAAGACTGATCTCCAAATTCCAAGGCTAAATCTAGACTTCAGGAGAAAAAGTTTTAATTACACTGGTTAAAAAAACCTTGATTCTATCCCACCAACACACATCACAACCTCGTTCCCAGCGCCTTTTATCATACTTTGAGGGGGACGAAACCAGAAATCTTAATCATCAATTAGACATCCATGAAATAAAAACGATAAATGGGGAGTCTTGCCAAAAAGGAAACATGCATCATAATTGTACCAAGCCCCATAGGGGCCATGCCAGTCGCATTTTTTGCTGCCTGCTACATTTTCTACTGCCACTTCTACTCCCAGTCGCAGTTTTAACTGCTACATTTGATGTCAACTGCATTTTTTACGGCTCATTACATTTTCTAATGCTCGCTCTACTGCCAGCCACATTTTTTATTGCCACTTTTGCTGCCACTTTTACTGCCACTTCTTCTGCCAACCACATTTTCTACTGCCATTTTTACTGCCACTTCTACTGCCAGCCGCATTTTCTGCTGCCACTTTTACTGCCCAGTTGTATTGCCAGCCACATTTTCTGCTCCCACTTTTACTGCCATTTCTACTGCCAGCCGCATTTTCTGCTGCCACTTTTACTGTCAGTTGTATTACCAGCCACATTTTTTACTGCCGCACGTGGCAGAGAGCGGAAGATGGTGCGAGAGACATATGATTTCACTGAGATAATCCCATTTCATAACCTTAGAGGAACTTTAGAAACCAACCTGATCGTGATAAATAAATTGTTTCTTAAGTTATATCTCCCCCCACGGTATTGTCACATCGAGGGGTCCAAGTGTAACCATGTGTGGAAATGTTTTGTACTTTACAGTGTGTGCCTTACATGCACTAACTACAGTGACCATCATGTGGCTGGTACCAAAAGTGGCAGTAAAAGTGGCAGTAGAAAATGTGGTTGACAGTAGAAGTAGCAGTAAAAAAATGTTGCTGGCAATACAACTGGCAGTAAAAGTGGCAGCAGAAAATGCTGCTGGCAGTAGAAGTGGCAGCAAAAATGCGGCTGGCAGTAGAAGTGGCAGTAGAAGTGGCAGCAGCAAATGTGGCTGGCAATACAACTGGCAGTAAAAGTGGCAGCAGAAAATGCGGCTGGCAATACAACTGGCAGTAATAGTGGCAGCAGAAAATGCGGCTGGCAGTAGAAGTAGCAGTAAAAGGGGCAGTAGAAAATGTGGTTGGCAGTAGAGGTGGCAGTGAAAGTGGCAGTGAAAAATGTGGCTGGCAGTAGAAGTGATAGCAAAAGTGACAGTAAAAAATGTGGCTGGCAGTAAAGCGAGCATTAGAAAATGTAATGAGTCGTAAAAAATGCAGTTGACATCAAATGTAGCAGTTAAAACTGCGACTGGGAGTAGAAGTGGCAGTAGAAAATGTAGCAGGCAGCAAAAAATGCGACTGGCATGGCCCCTATGGGGCTCGGTATAATGTGGTCAGTATGATGTCTTTTCTCTCAACCGCGGCATTCCTCGTGGCATTTCTTTTACTTTGTAATAGATGAAGCGTACGTTCACACTGCTCCGTTCTCGTTTCTATCTGGACTTAGCCAAGTCGTCCTGGAAGAAAGGAATTGACGACTTGTCGCGAGCAGCTCACAGCTGAGATAACACAGCAGGATGGTTCGACGGTTTTTGGTACGGCAGGCACCTTTGATCACAATGTTTGACCAATGGCATACAAGATTCTGCTTTTGCCTGAAGTAAACTGACGTGGGCAAGCCAAATTTTAAAACATAAATGGCTGTATGTCAAAACGAACATATTGGCACCACCATTTCCAAAACAGGGCATCTGTGTAGACAACTAACCCCTTTGTTCTCAAGTTCCTTGCGGTTAGGTCCTATTACAAACATCTGGTTGAGTAAGGTCACATAGATCTTATGAATAATTAATGAGGAGCTGTTCGCGACAAGTCGTCACTTTCTTTCTTATATGTATGACGACTTGGACAAGTCCAGTTTCTATCCGTTTCGTTGATGAAAACACCAGTGGCGTGGTGGCTCAAAATTGGCTGGGGGGCACAGCCAGTTTTGGCGCCCCCTAGAAAACTTTAACTGTTATTTGCTGTACAACGTGCCGTGGCTATTCAAAGGTTGTTCATTCTTTAGACAATGCTTTGAAATTGAATAACTGTGCTTCTTTTATAATTCCGTCATAATATACCAAAATCAAACAGTTTGCAATGGGCTTAAATCATTTGCGAGCGAAAATTTTTGAGACCAATGATCTTCACATCGTTGGAAAATGCCCCTTCTGTGAAGAATTCAACAGAGGAGTCTACCAAAGAGAAGATGAAAGACGAACATTGATCAGCATATTGAGGGCAAGGAAACTAAGATATTTTTGGCATCTGATACAGCTAAATAACGTATACAGAACATTGTTAGAGGGGTACGCCGAGGGGCACATTGATGGAACGAGAAGGAGAGGTCGCCCAAGGATGAGCTGGTATGACAACATCAAAGAATGGACTGGTTTGTGATATGAACAAGCAACAAGAATAGCAATGGACAGAGAAAAGTGGAGAGTTACTGTGCCATCCAACGTCGAAAGATGAGGAACATGAAAAGAAAAAGAAGTGAAGAATTCACCACTTTTAACTGCAAAAAGGAATATGAAATTGAGAGGCTTCTCGGAGATTTTTAGAATATGGCATCAAAATCTCGAAGATTGCCTTGTTATAACAGGAACACTAATAAAACTTGCAAGATTCCTCTTCGTTCTCTTCTGGACAGTTAGCGACAACAGATATTCACCTTAATGCCCAAACCCTGGATATTCATCCTATGCACCTGTACGAAAAGTCATCTGGATCCACTTTTCCGTCTAATAGATTTAGCGATTCTAAATCCCGCCAAGAAAGTGAGACTCCAACTCCAAAGTAAATTTTCAGGATAAAGAGCGCAATTGATACGCTAACGTTCTTCAAGTAAATAAAAATGATATCAAAGTCCTGAGCCCCATCCTGGATGCTGAAGCCCGCAGCATCTTCCATTCTATGATCCTACATCCGACGAGCTTGCTTTTTTGATTTTACGAGGAAATCAGACGTGTAAGATCTTTGTGAGTATCTTTTTCTGGCTTCGCTTGAATTAAAGTTTAGTTCACACCGGTATTAAACGCCTCAAAATTGGGATAAAAAGTGCGTTTTCCAAAAACATATCAAATGCGTTCTGCCAAGCTATTAGCCTGCTATCACTTCGCTATCGAACAGTTCAATTTCTAATTCCATCGAGGCATCTCCAAAGGCCCGAAGTCTAAATTTGAGACGGAGATGTCTCCCATACTTTTTTCTGTCGCATTTGTGCATCCCGACGTAATTTAGTGTGAACGGGGCTTTCGGGCATTTGGTGCCCCCTCAAAACGCTGGGCGCCCTCGGCCCCCCATCTTCTCACATCGCTGGGGGGCCCGTGCCCCCCCCGGCCCCCCCGGCCACCACGCCACTGGAAAACACTGCCCTTTCACGTTGCTCCGTTTTCATATAAATACGATATGAAACGATAGGCGTTCACATAGCTCCAGCAAACGGTGTTGTTAATCCCTTTTCAAAACAAAGCCTTTTGTTAATAGCTTTAAAAACGGTGCATTGCGATGCGACTTTGAATGCCATTGTAATCAACAGCCTATGAACAAAGGAATGTGAATCTTTCTCAGATGTCTCCGCTTTTGGCGTCCATACTGATAACTGATCGTTTTCGAAACGCATCTTTCTCAAATTTATGCGTTTTCATTAGCGTTTTCGGAAAGCTCCGCTTTCACAGTGGAGCAATGTGAACGTAAGGCAAAATTGGACAAGTTTTGCTCCGTTTCCAGATGAAAACGGAGCAGTGTGAAAACGGTGCAGACGAACACATCGGTATTATTACTGCCTAGAAAACCGAAGGCAGACTTGAGGCGAAAATCTATTCTTGCTGAGGCATGTGCTTTAAAACAATGCTACACTGCGATAGTTGCCTATCCACGATGTTCAGTAAACCTTTGAAGCCAGGCTGAGGGGCTTTTAAAAACCTGGTAGATTCAATTAAGTTTCAATTCAATTTTCTGAAAAAGATGGTCCAGCTGCTTCGAAACCAAAAATGTTTATCATCAATTAGAGACCCGTGAAAAAAAGCCCATAAATGAGCAGTCTTATCATAAAGGAATTATAAATCATAGTTGTGGTGAGGATTTGATGTCTTTTCTCTAAACCACCGCATTCCTCGTGGCATTTCTCTTTTGCTTTGATGATAGATTATTATTATTATTATTATTATTATTATTATTATTATTATTATTATTATTATTATTATTATTATTATTATTATTATCAATTTCTTTACCGTTGGACAATAGTAAAAATAGCTAAAAGTAGTTAGCTAATTAATTCCAACCTAAAAATATTATAATACAAACATTACATAAAACTGGTGGATAAAATATTTACAAATTGTCAATATCAAACAGTATAAAAACAAATATCTAAAAATGTGCATTACAAAAAGCCCAGGTTGGGAACAAATGTGCGGCATAACCTGCATGAACAATTTTCTCCGTACCAATTCTTTATCTTTGTTTTAAACTGATAAAGGGATTCTGAATTGCGTATCGTTGGTGGTAACGTTTGCCATAGCTGCGGACCTTTAAATCTGACGCTTTCAGAGCCGTTGTTGACTGATCTCACTCTTGGTTGAATAAATTCGTTACTTTTACGCAAGTTGTAGTGAGTAATATTTTCACAGAAAATTTCCTGCATAAATGAGGGATTTAGGTCATTTCTAGTTTTGTACATTTCAGTCATAAGTATTTGCAAGTTCTTTGTATGAATAGTGACTGCACAGTCCCGCTGTAATAGGTCACTAAAAGTCGATTCGGTGTTCTTATATGTTATCCTCAATGCCCTTTCCTGTATTTTGTTGATTTTTTTGTTCAGCTGCCTGTTGTGGAACATCCAAACTAAAGGGCAGTATTGAAATTGACTGGTAATATAAAGACAAACACATCGGTATTATTACCCAGGGGTGGATCCAGCCTGGAGTTGAAGGAGGAGCAGCCTGCAGAGAGGGCGCCTAAAGTATAATAGCAAGAAAACACGCCAAACACGCGCGAAAACTATTAGACTCCTTTGTTCGGGATAATATCAGTGAAAGTCTTTCGGATTTTCTCAAGAAGAGCAGACGCCCGTCGAAGCGCTTTGGAGTCTGCGCAGTATCAATCGCAAGGTCATCTCCCTTCGTCCTTTCTTAGTGAAAATGTGAATGCCCCAAAACGCTTCGCTCATCCTATTGATCAGCGAGCCAATCAGAATTAACGTCGTATCCTTTGTGATTTACAAAGGGAGGATTCGCAGTATCCCGAACAATCCTGATTGAGAAAATTCATTTAACGTCTTGATTTGTATGTTTGCTCCCACGTTCTAATCAAAACGGTTAAAAAAGAATGTCTTTTGGTCAGAAAGTCAGAAGGGGGGGGGGGGTGCACATGTTGCTAAAAAAGGTGCGCAAAGCTGAGCTTTCTTCGTGAAGAGGGGGCATTGCCTCCACATGCCCACCGCTCAGCAAACCGGAGGTCGATTGGAGACGAAAATCTAATGCAGCTGAGGCCTAAGCTTTGAACAATACTACACTGTGATCCTTGCCAATCTACAATGTTCGGTAAAACCTTTGAAGCCAGGCTGAGGTAGGCTACGCGTAGACCCGTTCTTCAAAAGAAGAAAGGGTGCTCTCAGGCTAGGCTAAGGCGCATTTATAATACTGGTAAATTCAATTCAGCTTCAATTCAGTTTAATTTCATAATAATAACTGGCTGCTCAAATAACAGAAGCGTCGTTATACTTTACAAAACAACGAATTAATTGCAATTACAACAATAACATAAAGGACTAAATAATAATATAAAGACTGGTTTCGGTATGATTGAAAGGATTGCTATTGTGACATATGGGTAGCACCAATTTGTGAGGAGCAACCACGATTTTAGTTTCCATATATCACTACATCCGAACATTTCGTAGAACATTGGCGGCAAAATCCAATTCTCGCAATGGCAAAGATAGGGATCAAATGTTTTAGCCGATATTTGCTTGTGGCCCATGGCCGAAAACCTTCAAAGCCTCATTTTCACGGATCAATCAGACAGCGAATAAACGAAGAAGACAGGAGAGATATGTGAAGATTTTTCTAAATTTTACCTACCTTTATAAAACGCAACTAGGAAAAAGAAACTGCTGGAAATTTCCCGAATTTTTTTGAAGGTATCTACTTGCCAGATGTTTGGGTATATTCAGGTTTGGATGCCGCTTCATACCTCACGATTTGGTCGAGATACAACATTTCCAATGGATGTTGAAAAGACGGGAGATGAATATTAATGAGCCTGCCAAGTCTCTCTCGCTTTTTTCGTCTCCCGTTAGCCGCGAGGGAGACTTGCAGCAAGTCCAGACAGACTTAGAAGAGATTCTTTTTTTTCATTAGCAAACCACCGCACCGCAGTGATTCGAAAACCTACCGTTTTTTGTGTGTTTGGTTGGGAACTTTATATCTGTCACTACTAAGTTTACTGTTTTCAGATTTAGCAGGTTAGGAATCTTCCGTCACGCACACCCTTAGATTTCTTCCCGGAGGTACATAACATATTGAGGGTACGGGTATGTGCGGCCCATGTGGGTGCATTTTTAGGCCCCAAATTCAAACAAGGGTCCCTTTTTCGGCAGATTATCATTAAACAAGGGTGGGTTATCCAGACATTGGCAAAAAATAGTAAAAAATGGGTGGTTTTCGGCGCCAAAATTCATCATAAATGTGGGTATAACCGCAAGTTTCGGTAATTAGAAGAGGGTACCTTTCTGAAAACCTGGCAGCAGACCCCCTGTCCATCCGCAAGTCATGTACCCCCCTCCCGGAGAATTCCTTTAGCCGCTCCGGGGCAATCCCATCACGTTGGCGTAAGCTCTGAAAAGCCTTGCACGTCGAGGCGAAATATCAGCTCAAATTCATAATGAATATGTTTGAGCAAATATTTCTGTGAACTTGAGAGGTGAATTTCATTCACAAATAAAGCTATTAACTTCTGGACTTAAGTCTGGACCACACAAGCTTATTCTCATCCAATGAAATCAAATCAAATCAAATCAAATCAAATCATACACATTCTTTACAGTTGGTGTAACGTAGTTAGGAAAAAACTAATTAATACCAACTATTTACAATATAGTTTACAAGTATGTCTAAGAAATATATACAAGCTACACAACGTAATGGGCAGGCTATTTACAAATTTTGCAATTACATGCTTCACCCGTCCAGGTTTTGATCTTTCTTTTAAAGCTTGCAACTGTTGGTAGCTCCTTTATTTCATCGTTAAGATTGTTCCACAATAAACTTCCTCTGAATGAGAGTGACTCCATGCCAAATTTTATCGTCCTCGTAATCGGCAATTTGCACAGATGCTTAGTTCTGAGATCATACTGAATCTCCTTCCTTTCATGAAGGTGCCAGATATATGATGGATTTAGATGGTTCATTGACTTAAAGATTTCTAGCATCAGTTTTTGGAGATTTTTAATATGGATTGTAACAGTGTCACTTTTCTCCAAAAGTATATTAAAGGAAGAGTCGTAATCATTGTGGAGTATTCTTAAAGCACGCTTGTGGGTACGGTTTATTTTATGGTTGGCATCTTTACCACAAAACATCCACACTAATGGGCAATAGTTAAAGCTTGAGATGATTACTGTGTTGCACAGTTTCATTGCCTGTTCTCTTGAGAGATAGAATTTTAACCTCCTAAAAGCACTGACTTTTCTGTTTGTTTTGTCGCATAGTGTTTCTACATGCTTATTGAATCGAAGTTTGTTGTCAATTTCAATTCCAAGAAGTTTAACATGTTCTGTGGACGATATTTTTACACCCTCTATATTCAAGCGTAACTTGTGCCTTTCATTTAGTCCCAAGAACATCAATTGGAACTTATCAGGGTTTGCTACCATACCATTAGCATAAAACCAATTTAGGAGTGTACTTAGGTCGTTTTCTAAATTTGTCATAATTTCGCTAATACGAGTGCCACATGAATACACAGTGTTATCGTCGGCAAAATTACATATCTCTGAATTTAATTCCATATAGAATAAATCATTTAGGAAGATGTTGAATAGCAATGGCCCAAGAACAGAGCCTTGAGGGACGCCAATTTTGACATTGCTCTGAGAACTTTTATACGACCCAATTTTTACCCTCTGTTTCCGATCCGTTAGGTAGCTGTACATCAGTCGCAAGCTTTTTCCATTAAACCCATAGGCCTCCAATTTAGCAATAAGGAGGTCATGAGGTATACAGTCATATGCTTTTGATAGGTCCATAAGTATCGTACCAACTATACCAGACGAATCTAGGCTCCCTCTCCATGCTTCTATAACTCTTACTAGCGAATGTTGTGTGCTATATCCCTCTCTGAAGCCAGAAAGTAGACTTGATAGAATAGGTTTAAGAAAACCTTCCATTTGTCCTTTGAGTATTCTCTCAAAAATTTTGGAAACCGATGGCAAGACACTAATAGGCCTATAATTCACCTTTGTAGTGGTTACACCTTTTTTTAAACCCGGGCGACACATCAGCGTCCTTCAGTTCCTTTGGAAATTCAGAATCGTAGATAGCAGAGTTGATGCAATCGGTAAGATACGGGCAAGCTAAATCCTTCGCTTTCTTAAGTTTATCGGTAGGTATTTTGCCACTATTTGCTTTATTACTATTAAGTGCGTCTATCTGCTTCCCAACTTCATTTGGTAAAACGTGCTTGAACTCAAATTTGGAATTTGTCCTGTCACTATTCTCCCTAATTCTCCTGATAGAAGGGTGGTTTTTATATTTCTCAACTGCCTTTTCTACCAGCTGATCTACTGTTAGATCGATTGGCATATCCTCATGCGCCTCCTTAAAGCTTGGTGCAATATCTAACGAGTCGGTTATGTTGCTAAAATATTCATTGAAGCATTCAGAGACCTCTTCGTCTCTCGAGAGTATCTTGTCTCCCTCAATCAATATGATCCTATCTCTTGTAGGATCCACGTTTGAAAACAATGGCTTTACGCTTTTCCAAAACTGTTTATCATTCTCTATGGTTTTCGATTGAATGGATTCAAAATACTCCCGTTTTTTTCTTATATTTAACTTTACAACAAGGTTCCTCTGATCTTTATACTTTCTCATATCTTCCATACTACCACTTTTATTTGCAACCTTTTTGAGATTGGTTCTTACCATTATCGCTTTACGCAGCTCTTTTGTTACGTGTGGTTTGTTATTTGCCCTAACTACTTTTGTTTTAAGGGGTGCATTTGCTTCAAGGGTGGTCATGAAGACTGATTCAAATTCCGAGTAGCTTGCTGGATGCGAGGCACGAAGATTTCTCTCAAGGTCCATTTTCCAGCGCTCCTCTGACCAGTTCTTATAGTCACGATAGAGAAGCTTCTTTGGAGGTGCTTTGTTGTAAGTTGACTTAAGTACAGTGTATATTAAATGGTGATGATCGCTAAATCCAGTCTCAAATGACTGGGTCATCATAAAAGAATGCTTCTTATTTGTTAACAGTAGGTCAATGCACCGTCCCTGGCAAGACTTGAAACATGTGGGCCCTTTGATGAGATTGTAAAGGTTATGTTCTTCCAGTAAAGGAGACAGATTTTTATCATTAGGCTCCATGTTGAAGTCTCCAAGTACAAGTACATTGTCATACCGCCCAAGCTTATCGATGAGCTTGGAAATTTGTTCTACGAAGAAAGACATATTTTGATTTGGAGGTCTATAGATCGGTAGTAACAACCATTTTTGCTTTCTAATATTTAGTTCAAACGGAATAACCTGTATATCTGCTGATATATTGTCAACTTTAATCTCTGTCGAAAGGAGGCAATCTCTGACAAAGACCAACAACCCGCCACTTTTATCAGAGACATCCAGTCGGTATGGTGTTTTGAATCCGGGTATTAAGAACTGATTTTTTGGAAACGATGCATCTAATTTTGTCTCTGCAATGACCAAGATGTCTATATGATCCTGTATCATGATCGAAAAATTTTCAAATTTGTTCCGGATTGAGTTTATGTTAATGTACCCAAAGATGACATTTTTTGGATATTTTAAGCGAAGATTTTGGAGTTTGTCAAAACAATCTGCCTCAGTTTCACAGGCTACCGAATCTGATGTTGTCAATATATTTAAGGCATTTTCCCTTAAAGTTTGGTTATTACTATCATTATGATCAGAACGAGGTTGGTTCAGTTCCTGTCTTTCTTGTTGCGTTTCCTTGCCTGTATTGTTAGTAGCTTCGATTCAATAACTTTTAATAAACTTAATGTAATTGTTTGCTAATACTGAGTCCCCTTTTCGATTCAGATGGAGTTGTTTCCGACTAAGGCAGGACACATCAATATTTGAATTGTCTATCACTTGGACGTTCAGTTCTTTCGCAAGATCTTTTATTTTCATGTTTAATTCTTTCACATTGAGTTTCTTATCCAATGCTTGTTTATCTTTTCGAATTACAACGGTCGACAACACGATTTCCGTGCCAGGTGATTCTTGTCTAGTTCCTTCAATGGCGCTCTTCATATTTACTATGGTATCAATCCCTTGGGTGAGGTCATTTGTTCCTGAATGTATAATAATGCACGAAGGTCGTTTTCTCACGACTGGTTTTATGTGGTCGACAATGTCCCTCGTCGTTGCTCCTGAATGTGCTCTTACTTTTACATTGTGGTCTTTTTGCATTCCTGCCTCCTCCAGTCCATTGAGGATTGAATCTCCGACTATCGTTATATTTTTTCTTACAGTTTTACTTTGCTTTGTTGTTTTCCCTTGTTTTGATTTTTCATCTTGTTTTTCTTCTGGTCTCGAGATACTCGATCTTTGGTTGTCCGTTTTTGCATTTCCATTTTCTATGGTCTTCTTTTTATTGGATATTGGGAGACCTTCCAGTGAGTTGTTATGGTAACTGTTGTGTCCAACTGTTGTATTGCTGTCGTCCGGAGTTTGGCCTGTTCCCATGGGGGGAGCAGTCGCCTTACTACTTTGATTGTTTACGCAATGCATGGGGCTGTGGTGGCTAGGCCCGTCTAGAATTTTCTCGATGATTCGTTGCTTATCATTTAGCTGTTTTTCCAGCGAGATTATCCTTTCTTGGAGGGATCGTATAAAGGCCTCATGTAAATGATTTCCACTCGTGCTTCCATTTGAGATATTTTCTCTGGGAGAGCTGCAAGATCTGTTTGCCACCTGAGCCTTGATTGCCAGGATTTCGCCGTGAATGAAGCGCTTGAATTCTTCGTGGTCATTTTGGAGACTGACACTTGGATCTTGGACAATTTCATGTTGACTGGTTTGGTCAGGCTCCGTTTGTGTTTCAACGCTTTCGATGTCACTCTCGATGCACACTTTCATGCAGTCTGATCTACGGTAGGACACATTTTTTCCTGACATTGCAGTGTAAATTGCACGTTGGTTTATCGCCTCGCATAATATGGCGCTTGTCGTTGATCTCTGCCAACCATATTCCACTGTGCATATGTCAGCAATGTTGTTGAGATATTGGCCCTGTCTCTTTTCTTTAACTCTATTGATTGCTTTTAGTATTTTCTGAATATCTTCATCCATTTCACTTTAAAATTCTGATTTATACATACGAGATACACGCTCGAACGAGAACAACAAAAAGCACGTCTGATCACCACGAGAGGCGCAGCCAAAAAAAAATAAAGCCAAGAAAGGTCTTTAACCAGAAATTAGCTTAGTTTAAATATATGTAGGGATTTTAGACGCTTTTTAAAGCCTGTGTTCCATACATTCAGTATAATTAACTTGGTAGCTGCGCTGCTGCGCAATTGCAAATAAGATAACGTATCTTCATAATCAAAGACCTATTGCAATGCAAATTAGCAAAATGGGGGGGGGGTGTATTTGCAGTGCCTTCACAGTATTACAGGCCCACGCACCAATCTGCAAAGAAGGGGTTTATTGATAAGCCACAATCAGACAAGGGTCTTGAGACACTTTGCATTTTGGAGGAAATTTCGAGCTGAGATCCTCTCGGCCCCCCCCCCCATTGCAATGTTTGAAGCTGATGAAAATTCATAGATGAGTTCACGCGAATCTGCTCTTCAATCAACCAACGTTGCAATGGGGGGAGGGGGGCCATGGTATGACAAATTACGACTTTGTAACGAAAAATGGGTAACTCTGAGGTTGTCTCGCGGGCATTGTTTATTTGATTTAGAGGTCGAGAAAAAGAAATTATAATGCTCGGGTATTCAGGGGTGAAATGAAGCAATTACTATAGAGATCCTGAAAAAAATAAACAAAGTCCGCGAGGCAGATTAGATTCACCCTTCTTACCTCATTATAAGTATGTAACTTCCCTTGGGCACCGTCTTTCGCTTGCACAAGGCGAGAGTTTGCCCTACTGGTTTCGGGGCACCTTTTGCAGCCTTGCTTGTTTTGATTTACTGGGTGAGAGAATTTCCGTTTTCTGCATTCACTATTCGCTTTGAATTGGGGTTTGAATTAAATAAATGGTGGTGCTATTGTTTTACAAAATTTGCCCGTGTTCCAAGACGCTGCTTGGATAAGGTTAGCTTCTCACCGTCTTAAAACTACCTTCGGATGCTACGTAGAAATTAGACTGATTACACGAGTGTTGTTGGGGATACATGGTACTCCCCCTATTGTCTCCTCGCTTTGTATTCCACTCAACTTGACCGCCAATCAGCGACGGGGACTATGAACGCATGCGCCTCAGCTAATGATTCCCGTCGCGTTTTCGCGCAAAATCACTTGTCGTGGGAAGGCCAAATGTGGAGAATGGTTCCCAGATCTAAATCCTCAAAAATCTTGCAAAATCGTTAAAAACTCTTGCAGAATCCAAAAAAACCCTGAAAATCTTCTAAATCCTGCCTGAAACACTAGACTAATCTCTTCGTGCAAAAGATTCTTACCTTGTCAACCTTACAACAATGGTGAAGCCAAAGGGCCTACAATCCTGGTCAAAATAAATTGGGACACTGGCAAATTTCTGTGTTTTCGTCATGTTTCCTAAAATATCGAGGTGAAAACATACGTTTAGAACCTTCTCATCCCCCTTCCCCCCTAATTCAATGTTGGAAGAAGTTACTTCTGAGAAGTTACTTCTTAAATGGAAAGTTATTTCTGAGAAGTTATTTCTGAGAAGTTACTTCTTATGTTTGAAGAAGTTACTTCTTAAATGGCTGAGAAGTTACTTCTTGTGTCAGGGATGATGGTGGTAAGATTTCACGCAAAAATCTCGATGGGTTCTCAAGCTCTGAGTCTTTATTTGTTAACAACCATTTTCAGACAATCCTGGTCAAAATAAATTGGGACACTGGCAAATTTCTGTGTTTTCGTCATGTTTCCTAAAATATCGAGGTGAAAACATACGTTTAGAACCTTCTCATCCCCCTTCCCCCCTAATTCAATGTTGGGATGGTCGAATGGCGTTTGATTCAACCAACATTGAAACGGGGGGAGCGGGGGGCACTGAATCAAAGACTGAAGTAGTGCAATTTTGTGTCTTGTCCCAAGAATTTTGACCAAGATTGTCTGAAAAACTGCCATTACTGCTTATTGTAAATGTTAAAATAAATCCAAATCTACTTGTATCCGACAACCCCTTTTACTACGACCCGATAGCCACTTAGTGTGGGCTAAACTCCAGAATACTTCAGAGTTTAAAGTTTTTATAGTTAATGGTTTATTTATTAGAACTATGACGTCATCGAATTATGAACGATTTTCCAATTGCGTTTTGCAAAACTCCTTCTGTGTATGAAATCTACCAATGGATTTCGTTTGAAAACAGCACAACTGGGAAAGAGGATTCGAAAACAAAGTTTTATTTCGAGAAAGTGCCAATCATGCGCCTCCACAGCGCAATTGTCTTCTTTTCAAATGTGCCCTTTCTCAAATTTCTACTTATTCATTTACTTTCAATGAAATTAACTCCACTCCAGCAAACTTTCATTCACCCTTGGAGGGGATTTAATCTTCCATTGTGCTCGACAAATGGTCATGCAGAACTCTTTGTTGAAGAAGAATGCCGAGGTCGCGTGCCGACAAGGCGGTTTTAGGCAATGGCTGGAATTTTGAGAAAGTGATCAAATCTTCAACGCTTCTCCCTTACTTAAACATTAATAACTTTGGCTTCGCTCGAGCTATCATGACGAATTTTGTCTCATTCTCCTGTGCAGAATAAGCTTTATTAGCTTACAATCAATCTTTGCTGTAAGATTTCATGAAGTACGATTTTCCACGGTTCTCCGTCAATTTCATAAAAGACTTATCCGGAATTGTTTATTTTAAGTATTTTATTTTTGGAGAACCGTTGGATTTCGCCCTTCCAGGCGATTTTTACCTGGTTTTTCTGCATGAGTAGGAATACTTTGATGTTCCAATCTGGAATCAAACGAATTTACCGAAAAAGCGTAACTTATCCCAAAATTATGGGGCGTTTTCTGTGGAGCGCCGTTGGGAGAACCGAGGAATTCACAAGAAACCGGCCCTCAGACAATGCCCCAAAAGCTTTTCTTGCAACGATTACTCACATTCAAAAGAGCAGCAGACTATGCAATCCGATGACAGTGGAAGAACGCTCAGAACCCGAATGTTTCTCACATTTCATAAAGGAATCTGTAAGCTTGTGTAAAGCGCAACAATTTTGCCACGCCCACATTTAAGATAGTGCTCAGCGAATTTAGCGAACAACGCCTACTTCGGCATAAATGGCTGAGAAGTTACTTCTTGTGTCAGGGATGATGGTGGTAAGATTTCACGCAAAAATCTCGATGGGTTCTCAAGCTCTGAGTCTTTATTTGTTAACAACCATTTTCAGACAATCCTGGTCAAAATAAATTGGGACGCTGGCAAATTTCTGTGTTTTCGTCATGTTTCCTAAAATATCGAGGTGAAAACATACGTTTAGAACCTTCTCATCCCCCTTCCCCCCTAATTCAATGTTGGGATGGTCGAATGGCGTTTGATTCAACCAACATTGAAACGGGGGGAGCGGGGGGCACTGAATCAAAGACTGAAGTAGTGCAATTTTGTGTCTTGTCCCAAGAATTTTGACCAAGATTGTCTGAAAAACTGCCATTACTGCTTATTGTAAATGTTAAAATAAATCCAAATCTACTTGTATCCGACAACCCCTTTTACTACGACCCGATAGCCACTTAGTGTGGGCTAAACTCCAGAATACTTCAGAGTTTAAAGTTTTTATAGTTAATGGTTTATTTATTAGAACTATGACGTCATCGAATTATGAACGATTTTCCAATTGCGTTTTGCAAAACTCCTTCTGTGTATGAAATCTACCAATGGATTTCGTTTGAAAACAGCACAACTGGGAAAGAGGATTCGAAAACAAAGTTTTATTTCGAGAAAGTGCCAATCATGCGCCTCCACAGCGCAATTGTCTTCTTTTCAAATGTGCCCTTTCTCAAATTTCTACTTATTCATTTACTTTCAATGAAATTAACTCCACTCCAGCAAACTTTCATTCACCCTTGGAGGGGATTTAATCTTCCATTGTGCTCGACAAATGGTCATGCAGAACTCTTTGTTGAAGAAGAATGCCGAGGTCGCGTGCCGACAAGGCGGTTTTAGGCAATGGCTGGAATTTTGAGAAAGTGATCAAATCTTCAACGCTTCTCCCTTACTTAAACATTAATAACTTTGGCTTCGCTCGAGCTATCATGACGAATTTTGTCTCATTCTCCTGTGCAGAATAAGCTTTATTAGCTTACAATCAATCTTTGCTGTAAGATTTCATGAAGTACGATTTTCCACGGTTCTCCGTCAATTTCATAAAAGACTTATCCGGAATTGTTTATTTTAAGTATTTTATTTTTGGAGAACCGTTGGATTTCGCCCTTCCAGGCGATTTTTACCTGGTTTTTCTGCATGAGTAGGAATACTTTGATGTTCCAATCTGGAATCAAACGAATTTACCGAAAAAGCGTAACTTATCCCAAAATTATGGGGCGTTTTCTGTGGAGCGCCGTTGGGAGAACCGAGGAATTCACAAGAAACCGGCCCTCAGACAATGCCCCAAAAGCTTTTCTTGCAACGATTACTCACATTCAAAAGAGCAGCAGACTATGCAATCCGATGACAGTGGAAGAACGCTCAGAACCCGAATGTTTCTCACATTTCATAAAGGAATCTGTAAGCTTGTGTAAAGCGCAACAATTTTGCCACGCCCACATTTAAGATAGTGCTCAGCGAATTTAGCGAACAACGCCTACTTCGGCATAAATGGCTGAGAAGTTACTTCTTGTGTCAGGGATGATGGTGGTAAGATTTCACGCAAAAATCTCGATGGGTTCTCAAGCTCTGAGTCTTTATTTGTTAACAACCATTTTCAGACAATCCTGGTCAAAATAAATTGGGACACTGGCAAATTTCTGTGTTTTCGTCATGTTTCCTAAAATATCGAGGTGAAAACATACGTTTAGAACCTTCTCATCCCCCTTCCCCCCTAATTCAATGTTGGGATGGTCGAATGGCGTTTGATTCAACCAACATTGAAACGGGGGGAGCGGGGGGCACTGAATCAAAGACTGAAGTAGTGCAATTTTGTGTCTTGTCCCAAGAATTTTGACCAAGATTGTAGCAGGCTGGGTTCTGTTGATGGATGACTAAGCCTTCCCAAAGAGAAAAAGATGCTACAATCATACAAGAACAGCTTTAGTTGCTTTCTAACAGTGAAGATAACCTTTTCTATGAATTTACATGTGTACTTACATTGTTTCAATTGCCAATAACCGCTCGTAGCTTCTTTCTCTCCGGCCGCCATTGCTCGGTAATCATGTCATGCCACGGCAAAATCGCACAACTGCGCATGCGTTCATAGTCCTCGGAGGGGATTCCTAGCTCGCGTCAACTTGAGCCTTCACGTATCCCCAACAAAGTGTCAGTCTTTGCATTGAATTGGATGATCATTGTGCTTCATTGTGTGATCTTTGTGTATGAAAACGTTGAGCGAATACAAAGATCATGTCGTCAGTCTAGGTAGATATACAGATAGATACAACACACGCTTTATGATTATTTGAAAACAAGATTTCATTTCATTCGATATAAAACAAAGAAAAACCAAGAACAACCTAGAAAAATTAATGTATTCCGTCTGTACCTGCTGTGTAAATGGTGGGTGCAGACTAAACTCCACACTATCTTTATGAATTTCAAAGTAAGGATTCTGTCACGGTAGATGATTTTACATACGATTTAAACAGATGAACACTTGATGTGGCCTCTGCCCTATGTCATTCCTCAGTGTCTAACAGTTTTTCCAGGCACAAGACTAGACATCGGATCAGCTGATTTTAGCCAATTCAATTGCAAAGAGCTAGTCCTAATCACTTCATAGTCGCTTAGCTTGACTTGAAGAATAGACCGTAACGCAATGTTCCCGTTAGAGCAGCTTACGGGGATTTAGTATTGATTCTGAGAAACACTGTTGCAAAGGAAACTGCTAATCTGTTATAACAGATACACGTATTTTTCTTACAAGAAACTAAGAATTTGGGCCAGTACTGAAGGGCTCTTAAAATTATCAGATTTTGAGTACTCAGAGTTTCTCATGAGTTTCTTAAAGGTACCATAACAAGCTTGAAGGTATTGTGGCGCAGTGGTGTAATCCTCTGACTCTGCAGGCAAAACAGTCAGGCGGAGTAGGCTCGATACCCAGTAGGGCCCCATCACATGAGGGTCATGACAAAGTCATGATCAACTGGCAAGTATGATTAAATTTTAGTACATTTGTATGTACTACTGAATCGAGCAAGTATTACTGAACCATTCGCCGCCACCTGTGATTAATCGTAAAACTGTCTGATGGTAAAAGTGGCATGCTGTTGGCCGAAACATTTCCGTGGTACACCTTTAATTTAAGAAAATGAATTCAAGGTACTTGACTGTCCTTCTGTTTACCACAATATTGTAGACTTTCATAAACTACGGCAGTTTTGAAAGTTTTGCTGTTCTAACTCCCAGGGGTGCAAAAAATATTTTCTTTTCTGGGAACCTAGAAAGTAGCAAATGGGGAAAATTGTCTGTGAAGTCACACTTTGTTATACAAAATGTCTTTGCTGGCCATATTGTGCTAAAAAGGTCCAAAGGATATTACAACCAAACTGGAGAATCAAAATCATCTTTAACAAACTCTCCTCATTTACTTGAGTGAATAGTTCTTGAAAAATCTTACGAATCCTTAGACATATTGATGCTTGCAAGACCTTCCATTTTAGCCAGGATTATGATCAGCAGAGTAAAAGAGTCAAACAAAATTGTAAAACTATCATCTCCTCTTTGTGTGAGAAAACTTTTATTGAAGAATTTTCTGGTACAGCTGAAAATTTTCTGGGAACCTAGTTCCCATGTTCCGACACTTTTTGCAGCTCTGCTAACTCCAATGTTTTGAACTCTTCTAATAACTGTCTACGACTTCTTCTCTTTAAAGGCACACTGTCGTGGTTGTGACTGGCTGATTGTGATATTGAAATCAAAAACAAAGCTCTAGCCTTTGAGTAAGGTAATTACCAAGCCTTTATGCACTCGGATCATACTTTGTTTTGAGAATAAAGGAATCAGATCATTATAATCTTTGTGAATTTCACTGTACAGCGAAATTACTGAACTTTGCCTAATTCTTTTCTTCTTGATTGTCTTGTTTATCCAATCAGTGCCACGACAGTGTGCCTTTAAAAGAAGAAAAAAGCCAAAAGTTTGAACAAATCAAGACTTCATACAGGTACATGTACCCCAAAAACTAAGGTACCCCAAAAACCACAAGGTCAGTTGAAAGGCAATATCTATAGAAGATCAACATACAACATAAAACTCTTACTGATCAATGATGCTTAGGTAACTGGGCTACCTAAAAATGTAGGTTTGCCATGAATAGATTGGATTTAAAAAAAAATTATAGGGTGTAAACGCAAAAATTTGAACTTGAAATTTTACAGATTATTTCTATGAACGAGTAGCAAGTCGCAAATTCTTACTATAAGTTTGCAAACCAGTGTTTTTCAGTATCTTTCATGTGTCCTCTTGCCAGAAAAGCACAATGGTTACCTTGCAATATAGTGAACCTATTGAATGGGCATCCTGACTTTGGTGATTTTTTGTGTGGTTTTGGGGTACATTTCACTGAAACATGGAAAACACAAGTACAGGGTGTGGTGTGCCACAGAGAAACCAAATGAAATTATGTATTTTCAGCAAAATCACATCTATATTTATATATTATTAACACTCTCTGAAAGCAATTAACATAAGGTATTTGTCCACATAACAAAATATCTTCTGAAAGTCAAGGTTAGAATGGTCAAGTTTTTAACAAAATTAACAAAATAACAAATATTTCCTGAAGTCTGTAAACAAACAGCAAGTAAATTTTCCATTTTTCAGCAAAATAACGAACACATCTTCAAGACAATCAACATACAGTTGGTAAAATGGTATATGTCTCAACAAAATAATAAACATTTTATGCAATTCAATTGACAGACAGTTAATTAAAATTGCCCATATTTTAACACAGTAACAAAAATATCTTTCTAAAAGTCAATCAACATAGGTATTTGCTGTCCAGATATTATTAACTAACCAATCACTTTAGAAGACTTCTGTTAATTTTGGATACCACTGGAAAGTTACTCTCATTTGAGGTTACTCTCATTTGAGGTTACTTTGAGGTTAAACCATTTGAGGTTGCTCTCAAACATTTTGGGGGTGATAAATGAAACCTCTGAGGTGGTTATAAGTCTGGTAGACTCTAAAATGAATGCAGTTGTGAAATTAAAAGCAAGGAAAATTTATCCATGGAATAGAAACATCAAAACTTTTCATTATTTATGAAAAAATTACCAGGAACATTGATATTCTCAAATATTTTGATACTTTATACTTGGAAAAAGCATGCACTTTGTAATTGCTGGTAAATGAATAACACAGTTCCTCTCTGTTAGGTCGGATTGTCAGCAGATTTCAAAATATATGCAGAATCAAGAAAAATAATGCTTTTGAAGATTGATATGCTGCAAACGGCTTGATAAGTGAAAAACTAATGTGGTTTTGGGGTACACTCCATGCGGGTTTTGTGGCACATTAGATACTTCCACTGAAAATAAGTTTGCAGCTATACTTTCTATCCATTACTGATTTATAATGATGACTTCTTCCCAAATATCACAGTGATAGGTGCATCAGCTGTAATCTTTTCCGTGTTTTTGCTTTTGTGGTTTTTGGGGTACATATAGTGAAAAACAAGAAACTTTGTCACATCAGTACTCGGTCAATCTTAGGCAAAAAATAATAATACCCAACGGGAAGACCTCGTTTTCTGCAGCCCTTCATTGACACAAAACCATTTTTGAAATCAACTAGTAGGAAAAAAATTATAACCACACGCTTTTTTTGTGGCTTTTGGGGTACATGTACCTGTAATTCACATTATACAATTTTAGCACAGCACCTCAAGTTTCTTTCACGTTAGTAACCATTTACATCACTGACAGTTGAAGATATGTGACAATGCTGAGCCGTAGTTTTTATGCGAGAAATTGCTTGTAGATAACCCGGGGTAGATAAAATAGAAAGATATGAAATTCAAAGCCAACTTAGCTCAATTCATTAGCCAAAATTATTTGAGAAATTAGTGGGCTTTGTCCTAAATATGTATAGTAGAGTTTCTTACCTTTTTGTCGGTCGGAGGGAGGAGTTTCTCACACAGGGTTTCTTATAAAACCTACATGAGAAATTTCATTATGACTTCACTTGATTATCTAGCGATAACCTGTGGCTGCCACATTGTCAATTTTATATCCAGAGGGTTTTTGGCACAACAAATGAAATATCATGGTCAAGATTAAAAATTAGATTTAAATCTCAAGTTATTCTCCCACCAAGGTCAAAAGTAAACGATGCCCTTAGATTAGCGATCCGTTTGCTCATCTTAGCGTTAAATGTCATATTTCTTACCAGCTAATACAACGGTAGATTCAATGTAATTGTCGCAATGCCCTTCCCTATCCTTGCTTGAGATGAAATGATATATTTGTTTTTTCTCAGTACAGACATTGGCTGACACGACAGAAACAGCAACAACAACAGTTAAAGCAACAAAAATAACAACAACAACGAAATTTTAACTATCCAATCATTTAGTCTATCGAGTGTCCCATAGAAAGCACACAGATTTGGTTCGCTCCAGAGATGCGAAGTTAGCTTTATCGATGGCTATCACTCTCAAAATGCTCCTCGATAGTGAACTTGAACATAATATATCTTGAAAATTTACATTGCATCCACCTGCAAAACTTGGCATTGGTCTTTTGGCCTAAACAAATCCTTGAGTGAATGAAGTACGGTGAAGAAAGTACAACACTTCACTCTTAACGAAAGCATTGACAAAATTTGAGTGGGCTTGGATCTAAGCTTTCAAGATTCATATTTCTGCTCCCCAAGTACCAATACCAACAAAGCATAGGGCTCGAATCTTTGGAAAACTTTGAACTCAAATGTGCAAAAATGTTGTTGCCTTAGTCTTTACAGTGAATAGTTTGAAAGGAACTTCAGGTCGTTTGCCATAATTGTAGAAAGAGAATTTTTGATATTGTCATTATTTTCATGGTGACATCATTTTTAAAATTTCTGCTGGTTTTGAAGTTGTGACGTCATAAAATTGCTAAATCGTAAACCATAAAAGCTACAGACGTCTGCTTGCTACCATTTTGTAGATCTTCAAAAACTTAGTATTTCTTGCAGTGGTCATTTTGACTTTCCTCAATCAGTTTTGATTTCATGGAGCTTTTACTGTTTGTCAAAGGTTCAAACACCTGCTCTGGTAAAACTTTTTTGTAAAACCTAAACATGCTGTTATTCTAAAAATAATGATCATATCAAAAATGCTCTTTCTGGAATTATGGCAAATGGCCTAAAGTTCCCTTCGATCTATTCAATTGAAAGAATCAGGCAATCACATTTTACACATTTGATTTCAAAGTTTTCCAAAGATTTGAGCCCTATGGTCACCAACAAAAGATGTATCTATCTTCAAGTTAACTATCCAAACATTTTGAGAATGAAGAGCCATTTTAAAAACCTAAATTCAAATCGCTGACTCAACCAAATTTGTATACTTTTTTTGGTACACCAGGTACATTCATTATCAACGTTATCACATCGTTAAATTGTTGATGCTACCGGGTGAGTCAATAAAAACGCCCGGCGTTTGAAACAATCCTGCTCCCTGAATATCAAAGCAATGATCAGTAATTCACCTGCCTTTAATCAGTCATTCCTTCCCGTCGAAATAGGAGATTTTCTGCAGAATGCCCCTTTCGAAACCTGCAAAAACGAGCGAAAACAGCAAGCAAAATTTCCCCTTGTTCTCCTTCCTAGGAATAATGACTCCTGGATGTGCTCATGTATTTTGTCCTCATGGGAGAATAGAATCCCCCTGAATAAGTTATTCACACTAGGGGGAAGACTTTTCAACCATTCAAAACGAAAGCACGTGCTAAAGCATGCTGAAAGTCATCGCTGTGAGGTAAACACATTAGGGACTTTTGCTTGCAAATTTAGCACGTTTTTTAAGGTTTTTCAAAGGGACTCATTTTGGAAAATTGCATACAGAATCTGAACGGAGTGACCGATTTAGTCAGGAAAGTTTCTAAACATAATTGAACATGTTAGCTATTTAATCAGATATTGCAAAATATCGTTGCTTATATAGTCAGGGAGCAGTAGCCTTTCAAACACGGGGCGTTTTTTCTGACTCACCCGGTATCATATAAGCTTCTTAAACTCTCTGAGATCTTTGAACTGCGTTTTTTAAGTTTTGTTTTTGATTCTGTTAATAAAACTTCACCTAGTTGCTTTCATGACTTTTTCCTACTCAGTTCATCGGTTCATCAGTATTCCACAAGACAGGCCAGTCAAGGTGATCTATATATGTCTAAAAAAACAGTCTTCGGTATGGTCTAAGGTCTATCCGATATCAAGGTGCTAAACTTTGGAATACATTACCCTTGGCACTCTGAAATGCTCGAACAAAAATGATGCTCAAATCAAACTAAAAATTTATTTATTGAACAAGCTCGACCGTCGAATCTAAGCTATTTTGGTACTGTAAATGCACAATTATCAAAACTCTTATAAATTCATTTGATTATATCTTAGGATAGGGGGGGGGGGGGGCTCTCTCCTTGATTAGTTTACCTATTGAGAGATCTCCTCCTTTTAAGTAATTCCTTGCATACAATTTATTTAGACCTTTCATTTGTATATTGTATTAATTATCTGTATCATTGTATTAATTTTTATGACATTTTGTTTAATATTTGTAGTTTAGCTATTTGTATTGTTAGCATAAATTGTATGTAGTGAATTTAAATAAAATGAAACTGAAACTGGAAGTGATATACTTATGAACTGTACCCCGTCAAAACGTGATATGGTGTGCGATACAACAGCAGAAAAGAGGAGGGCAGAAGAGATGCAACAGCATAAGAAAGTAGGCATCAGTTTGATCTTTAGCAAACCTTTCTGATTTCTCTGTGTGTTCTACAGACTAATCGCACCCACTAGGGCAGCTTCAGAGCAATTTGATGCCTCCACATGCATATCTGCGTTGCAGCATAGGCTATCAATCACATTACAGTTACTCACTTATTAGCTGAGGATGGCACGAGCTTAAATGCCGAAACGTTCTGCAATTAATTGATCATGTCTTAACTTATTTAATGATGTCTTAACTACGGATTGTAGCTAACATTGATATGCCTTAACGCCTGGATTGTCGATTTTGCTACTTGAATTCGTCATTGCTAATATTACCTGGATACGTCGTCTTTTCTATCATGTAATCCTGAGGGTTAATAAAATGAAACTGTTCGTCGTGACACTTGTAATAAAATTTATACTCACTTTTCAATTTTTTGGAAATCTTACAATGCTGTTTGCTAACCTCTGAAGATACATCGTATTCCAAGGCAAATCATCGGCTCTTACATGTTTGTTTCATAAGAAACATCTTGTAAGAAATGGAAGGCTGGATTTTCGAAAGGTAAGAAAAAACCTTATTCAAAGTTAAAAAGCAAAGGAACTTTTGCAATTTGCAGTTTAATTTTCCTAGGCCACTCAAAAAGTGCTTTATCACTGTAAAATGATAGCAACTATTTGGAAATTATTTTGAGTACAAATTCTTTTATTCACTTGTTTTGGGATTTTACTCGGTAATTTGGTAGCCCATTTAACAAAATTATGCATTTCCAGCATCAAAAATATAAGAAGCAAGTAACAAACTTTTGGTAGCAACATGGCCCCAAAATTTAAGAAACTGCCTATCAGCACTGGACCCTTTAAAAATAAGTGCATATCACCAGTGGGTCGTTTGCTAGCATGTTCCAATTTCAAACTGCCTAAAAATCAAATTTGGTTTCAGCAGAAAATTATGGATTGGCACTGCAGCAGTAACTGAGACTGAGAGACACTGAGAAATTGGCACTGAGAGAAAAGTCAACGACTGTCAAACTTTTTGTTTGTAGCGTGGAGCCGTATCACCCCCTTAGACTGATGACGACGAGTCCCTTGTTTCCCTGCGGTAAACCTTGCTCAACGGGGACTCATAAAGAAACAGTAAAAAATATGGCCCTAACTTAGGTATTCGATCGATCAAATTATGATCGAACGACTGCCGTAGCTCTGTTCAACGGTCACTCCTCAGAAAGAAAATGCGATAAAAAACACGTTAAGCAGAAGTTTAATCAAAGAAACTTCGAAGAAGGAAGTTCACTTTACCTGGTGAGTGCAAAATAAGTCTTTCATCGCTACATTTATCATGTTTTTAAGACCAAAACAAACCAGAGCAATTTACAACAACCTGCCACAGCAACTTCGCTCAAAATCTAGTCAACTGCATCATTCAAAGTGAAAATTCGACAGAATCATTCTTTGCCAAATCTCGCAATCAGATTAGTACTTCAGGAATTGCAAAGTTAGGGCCTAAATGGGGCCAGGTTTTTCAGAGTAATATATGAGTCTCCGTTGACCAAAGAGCCATCATCAAGTCAAATAGCACAGGGAAACAAGAGACTCATCGTCATAAGTCAACCGGTGAACGACCCTGGGTGACAACGGCTTCTTGAAAAAAAGTGGAAGGCACTTCAAAATCCACTTCTTCTTTTGTTTTCCTTTTTCCTATTGCGCAAAAAATAGGTAAGTGATAAGATCAATATCAAGGCATGCCCTTACTTGCAAGCTATTTCGAAAAAGTAAAAAATGTCATTTGTGTTGTTGCTCACAAGGGAAATATTTCCTATCCGCATCTTTACAGAAACAGCCCCCCCCCCCTTACTTCTGGAGCCAAGCAGTAACTTGAAAAATTTCCTAGAGATTCAAAGCACATTTAGAAAACAGCTTCATCTGGATATATTTACGAGTCCCTTTTGACCAATTGAACTCAGCAGATCAAAGAGCGCAGGGAAACAAGGGACGAAATGGCATATGTTTACAGGGTGTCGCAAAGAATTGTGCTCCATTTGTATGGCTGCTGTGGAGGAGCTGCAGATCCAATAATCTCGGTTTTTACATAATTGCCTAGGTCGCGCTTCAGCTTAGAGTTTGAGACCTTATTTGAGTCAATAGGACAAGTTGTTACTAATTCATGAGACAGGGACGGATCCAGCTCAAAGTTGAAGGAGGGGCAGCCTGAAAAGAGGGCGCCCAAAGGACAACAGAGAGAAAGTGCGCCGAAGGCGCAAGAAAATTTTTGGAGTCCTGGTTGCGGAAATTCATTAATTTTTGTACTAAATAACGTCTTGACTTCTACATTTGCCCTACATTTTGATCACAAGATTTAAATAGGAGTGTCATAGGATAACGACGAGGGGCGCATTTGTCGGTAAAGAGGGGGCGCAAAGCTGAGTTTTCATCGTGAAGGGGGGGCAGTTGCCCCAAACTGCACCCCCTAAATCCGCCACTGTTATGAGATAGAAAAGGCAGAATTTGTGTTTGCTTCAAAAGCAGCACTTCTATTGTTCTCCTGCAATCTATATATATAAGGCAGGTAAACGATTATCCAATTAGCTTTCTTCTTTTGTTTTCCATTGTGAATTTAACAATCAACATAATAGGAAGACAAAGGGGGCATTCGATGTAATGATAAAGGAACCATTCGATGTTTGTACTTGTTTATTCACTTTTTGATTGGCTCAAAAAACAATAGCTTTGGGGCTCACCACGGCTCACGATGTCATGCGCTGCCGCGCTATTGTTTCTTGCACTTGTTCTCAATAGCCATTCTAATTTGCATATTACGTCAGTGAAGTAAATCGTAAATGCGCATGCGATGTGGATCCTTTTGGGGATTCCTGGAAGGTCACCAAAGGTCACAACTTTCCGTATCGTGTTCCAAGCAAATGACGAGCAAGATGACGGGCAAATGGCTGCCAAGTGCTGCCCAGATGATCACTGCTACTTCGGCCTTTTTAGCAGGCCTTACTCAGATGGGAGCATTATCAGATCAGAAGAAATTCGTAAACATTGCAGATTAAAGGTAATGTTAGCCAACATTTTCATAGCTAGACGCCTCTCAATTCTGAATGATTTGAATCCTCATTCAGCTTAGGCCCCATGCAGCATGCTATCTTATTGCTTGGAGCCCCAGTATGGAATGAAAGGTGTGTGCGCCGGACATGTCCAGCGCACAGCGTTAGTTGATGGCGCACGAATCGGCGCACAGAATGCGATTTTATGCTGGTGTAATACAACGTTAGGCATGATTCTCCGGGTTCATGGCGCACACAACGTTAGGTCTAAATAACCGTCCGGCGCACGAAAATCGAACATTCCATACTGGTTGGAGCCTCAGTTTTGATTGTTTTTATGACATGGTGGGGCCTCAAAGTAGTTGTTGCGCCAGGGGAGGGCTAGAGGGAGCTACAGCCCCCCTGTCGGAAGCCATTTAACCCCCTGTCGGAGGAAATTTTAGGTTTCTGCAGGAGGAAATTTTTGGCAAAATGATGTACAAAAACTGCATTTTTTAGCCATTTCAGCCCCCCTGTCGGAAGCTCCTGCCCTCCGTCGGAAGATTTCTGGCGCCACCCCTGCCTCAAAGTAGAGTTATCCCTAAAATTTCAAGAAGTGTTTACAACACAGGTTGCTCATGAAAATTTCAAACAAAGCTGTATTTGGTATGGTATCATAAAATTGTTCTAAAATTTTTTACCAAAAAAATGCACGTGCAATGGCTGATGAACAAATTGAAGGTGTAAGCTGCAAATAAACTTTTTAGGCTGTAAGAGTAAACATAGATCCTCTGTTATCAGATGCAAGAACATATTCCTGTAGCTGCAAATGGCAAGCTGCAAAAAGTTGTACACCTCATTAATGGAAGCTTTCCAAGCTGGCCTGGAGTAACCAAAGCAGTATTACAACTTGCCAAATTTTAAGAGTATCTAATTTCTATCCTCTTTGGTTTAACAACCACTTATTAGAAACAGTTGGTTTCATTTTCAACAGATTAAGATGAGATTGTTTGATGAAAAATAGTATTTTGATGGCAAAAGTATTATGTGGGGGTATTGCAAGATTGCAAACATCTTGATTCTACAAATAGGGTACAGCTGATAAACAAACAGTTATCATTTTTCAGTTTATGCCATAATGTGACAATGTATTGTGCTTCTCGATGATAAGGAAAATTGGTGTCAAAAGTATTGTTCCATACAGTGCTTCCTTTCATTCATTGTTGAAATTTTTGGAACAAATATTTCAAGATCAATCTAACAAAAAACATGCTGCAAAGGTTTACATGCTTTATACCCTGTGTATTTAGGATTTTACTTTCTTCATTTCTTTTAGGTTCCTGGAGACCAGATTGCAATGCATGCATGATTTGGCCCCAGTGTAGTGGTGAGTGAAAGAAAGTGAAAGATGCAAGTGCAAGTAAAGTTTAAAGGCTGTGAGGGTAAAAATAGATCCTTATCAGATGCAAAGCACCTTTTGTTGTAGCTGCAAGCTGCAAAAGTTGTACACCTTATGAATGCAAGTTTTCAAAGCTGGCCAGCAGAGCAAACCATCTTGCCAAGGGCACCCAATCTTGAGACTCTTTGATAGAAGAAACTTTAAGGAACATTGGGTTCTATTTTTAAAAAGATTTACATGGGAGCATTTAATGCAAAATAAATTATTTTGGTGACAAATGCATTATGTGGGGCTTATTGCTAATTGAATTTAGCAAGATTTTGATATAAAAAAATATCAAAGGTGGAGATGATAAACATAAGCTATTATCACTGAGAAGGGATGTTTCTTGGTCATATGATCATAATTGGGTGCAGATCTTGGCAATCTGATGGGAGTGCACAACTGCTCTGCATATTGACTGCAGTCATGAGTCAAAAACAATGTACTGTATTTTCCTTTGATCCATTGTTAAAATTTATGTAACAATTATTTCAGGATCAGCCTGACAAAAATATATGCTGTGAAGAAGTTCTACTGATAAACTGAAACATGATCTACACAGTCAAGAACTCACTGCATTTCTTTTATTGTTACAATATTATGAAACAAATATATTCAGAACAAGAATGAACAAATATGATGTGAGGTGTAAGCTCATAGTACCCGCCACAAGCACATTGATCAAGTTGATTGTCAAAAATTCTTTGAATTCTTAATATTTTTCAAGAATCCTTCACCTTCTGAAGGAATTCTTCAGTCGAATGAGAAAAAGACATGCTAGAATTTTTAACAGGAATTAACAGGAAATTAAGCATATTCATAAGAATTCTCTCAAGGCAAAAGAATTATGATACTGCGCACCTGCCTATGGTCTTTCTTTTGTAAAATTTTAACAACTGGACACTGTGCATCACAAAGTGGTTTGTTTTATGCCTGGTGCAGCAAAATGAAATCAATTTAAAGTAATCTGTTGTATCACACTGTTCAAACCCAAACAAAAACAAAAGAAAGATGCTATGTAAGGTGATTTTGTTGTGGTTCAGAAAAATTTCTGGCCAGGAAGTAATTACCTCATGCTATAATGGATATTTCTCTGTCACAATGCAAACAAGGTTCACTTGGCCAAATGCGCAGTCTTTCTATTTTCTTCTTCTTTCTACTTACACCACAGAAAGACTGCATGCAGGCTAGCGCAGGCCTGGCTTTGCTGATGTTCATATGCTGATAGGCAGTTGAGATGAATCACAGCCATTTTTGGATGTGAAATGTAGCAAGAAAATATTGTTGCTTTCTGAATGAACTTAAGAACATGAAATTAATTTTACAAACAGAAGGGGCTGTAACAATATACCTGCTCAACGACAAACTGCAGCGTTCCACTTTAGCACTTTGATGGGTGCATAACAAGAAGTTTTAGCATTCTATCCACAACCACAACTACTTATTGTACATTCAAGGTGGATCATCAGATATTCTTTGAAAGCTCTCCGCAGGAGCTAGGAATGTTGAAGCGCGAGCGAAGCGAGCGCTTAACTTCCTAGTCTATATATATAAGGCAGGTAAACGATTATCCAATTAGCTTTCTTCTTTTGTTTTCCATTGTGAATTTAACAATCAACACAATAGGAAGACAAAGGGGGCATTCGATGTAATGACAAAGGGACCATTCGATGTATGTCCTTGTTTATTCACTTTTTGATTGGTTCTAAAAACTATAGCTTTGGGGCTCACCAGGGCTCAAGCTGTCATGCGCTTCCGCGCTATTGTTTCTTGCACTTGTTCTCAATAGCCATTCTAATTTGCATATTACGTCAGTGAAGTAAATCGTAAATGCGCATGCGATGTGGAGCCTTTTGGGGATTCCTGGAAGGTCACCAAAGGTCACAACTTTCCGTATCGTGTGAAGCAAATGACGAGCAAGATGACGGGGCCAATGGCTGCCAAGTGCTACCCAGATGATCACTGCCACGTCGGCCTTTTTAGCAGGCCTAATTCAGATGAGAGCATTATCAGATCAGAAGAAATTCATAAACATTGCAGATTAAAGGTGATGTTAGCCAACATTTTCATAGCTTTGAATCCTCATTTGCTTGGCTTATCCTACTAGGCCTAGGCCCATGCTATCTTATTGCTTGGATGGAGTTGGAGCCTCATTTTTGATCGTCCTTATGACATGGTGGAGCCTCAAAGCAGTGGTGGCGTGGCGCCAGGGGAGGGCCAGAGGGAGCTACAGCCCCCTGTCGGAAGCCACTTGCCCCCCTGTGTTGGAGGAAATTTCGGGTTTCTGTTGGAGGAAATTTGGCAAAATGATGTACAAAAACTGCATTTTTCCCATTTCATTTTTCCCATTTCAGCCCCCCTGTCAGAAGCTCCTGCCCTCCGTCTGAAGATTGCTTGCGCCACCCCTGCCTCAAGGTAGATTTATCCCTAAAATTTCAAGAAGTGTTTACAACACAGGTTGCTCATGGAAATTTCAAACAAAGCTGTAGATGGTATGGTATTCCCCATAAAATTGTTCTAAAATTTTTTACCAAAAAAATGCATATGCAATGGTTGGTGAAAAACAAATTGAAGGTGTAAGCTGCAAGTAAACTTTTAAAGGCTGTAAGAGTAAGCATAGATCCTCTGTTATTAGATGCAACAGCATATTGTCATAGTGGCAAGCTGCAAAAAGTTGTACACATTAATGGAAGTTTTCCAACCTGGCCTGGAGTATTGGTTTCATTTTCAAAAGATTAAGATTAGGTTGTTTGATGAAACATAGTCTTTTGATGGCAAAAGTATTATGCGGGGATATTGCAACATATGGTATGGTATTCCCATGCATGGTATCATAAAATTGTTCTAAAATTTTTTACCAAAAAAATGCATATGCAATGGTTGGTGAAAAACAAATTGAAGGTGTAAGCTGCAAGTAAACTTTTAAAGGCTGTAAGAGTAAGCATAGATCCTCTGTTATTAGATGCAAGAGCATATTGTCGTAGTGGCAAGCTGCAAAAAGTTGTACACATTAATGGAAGTTTTCCAACCTGGCCTGGAGTATTGGTTTCATTTTCAAAAGATTAAGATTAGGTTCTTTGATGAAACATAGTCTTTTGATGGCAAAAGTATTATGTGGGGATATTGGAACATTGCAAACATCTTGATTCTACAAATGGGCTGCAGCTGATAAACAAACAGTTATTATTGAGATGGGATGTGTGGTGGCTATCAGGAGATCATAGGTCCATTGTCATTATCAATTTCTATATGGGATCTTGGCAGTCCAATGTGAAAGCACCATTTGCAGTTTATGCCATATGTAATGTTACAATGTATTGTGCTTCTCAATGATAAAGGAAAATTGGTGTCAAAAGTAACGTTCCATACAGTGCTTCCTTCCATTCATTGTTGAAATTTATGGAACAAATATTTCAAGATCAGTCTAACAAAAACATGTTGCAAAGGTTTACATGCTTTATATCCTGTGTATTTAGGATTTTTACTTCTTTTCATTTCCTTTAGGTTCCTGGAGACCAGATTGCAATGCATGCATGATTTGGCCTCAGTGTAGTGGTGAATGAAAGAAAGTGAAAGATGCAAGCGCAATTAAAGTCTAAAGGCGGTGAGGGTAAAAATAGATCCTTAGCAGATGCAAAGAACCTTTTGTTGTAAGCTGCAAGCTGCAAAAGTTGTACACCTTATGAATACAAGTTTTCTAAGCTGGCAAGCAGAGCAAACTGTTACCAACTTCCCAAACGTTTCATGGCACCCAATCTTGAGACTCTTTGATATAAGAAACTTTAAGGAACATTGGGTTCTATTTTTCAAAAGATTAACATGGGATCATTTAATGCAAAATAAAGTATTTTGGTGACAAAAGCATTATGTGGGGCTTATTGTTATTGAATTAGCAAGATTTTCATGTTAAAAATAAGGTGGAGATGATAAACAAGCTCACGCTAACGAACCTATACGCACTACTGTGGTGGATACGCCATACAGAGGCGGGGTATTATGCTTGATGTGGTGGATACGCCATACGGAGGCGGGGTATTATGCTAACGTGGTGGGGTATTATGCTTGATGTGGTGGATACGCCATACAGAGGTGGGGTATTATGCTAACGTGGTGGGGTATTATGCTTGTTGTGGTCGATACGCCATACAGAGGCGGGGTATTATGCTAACGTGGTGGGGTATTATGCTTGATGTGGTGGATACGCCATACAGAGGCAGAGCATAATACCCCACCTCGCTAGCATAATACCCCGCCTCCGTATGGCGTATCCACCACATCAAGCATAATACCCCGCCTCTGTATGGCGTATCCACCACAGTAGTGCGTATATGTTCGCTAGCGTGAAGCTATTATCACTGAGAAGGGGCTTTGTCATATGATCATACTTTGGTGCAGATCTTGGCAATCTGATGGGAGTGCACAACTGCACCGCATATTGATTGCAGTCATGAGTCAAAAACAATGTAATGTACTGTATTTTCCTTTCATCCATTGTTACAATTTATGTAACAATTATTTCAGGATCAGCCTGACAAAAATATGCTGTGAAGAAGTTCTACTATATAAACTGAAACATGATACACAGTCAAGAACTCACTGAATTTCAGCATATTGATCAACTTGATTGTCAAAAATTCTTTGAATTCTTAATATTTTTCAATAATCCTTCACTTTCTGATGGAATTCTTCGGAGGAAATTAAGAGATTCATAAGAATTCTCTCAAGGCAAAAGAATTGTGATACTGCCCACCTGCCTACGGTCTTTCTTTTGTAAAATTTAAAGAACTGGACAGTTCTGGTGTGCATCACAAAGAGGTTTGTTTTATGCCTAATGCAGCAAAATGGTAATCTGTTGTATCAAACTGTTCAGATCCATACAAACACAAAATTCCACTTTAGCACTTTCATGGGTGAATAACAAGAAGTTTTAGCATTCTATCCACAACCACAACTACTTATTGTACATTCAAGGTGGATCATCAGATATTCTTTGAGAGCTCTCCGCAGGAGCTAGGAATGTTGAAGCGCGAGCGAAGCGAGCGCTTAACTTCCTAGTGTCAAAATAAAGTAAGTTTTCAAAGAAAGGGTTCCAGCCTCCTATTAAGATTTTAGCTAAAACTTTCAAAGGGTTAGCTGTCTTCATAAGAGGGTACTCTCTAACTTTTAAACAATGCAGTGAAAACTTTATTACGATGTCAGAATCCTCTCAACAATAAAGTGCTGTTTTTGAAGCAACCACTTACTTTGCTTTTTCTCTGACATAAATCAGCAACCATATTTCAAATCAAACAAGGTCTCAAAACTCTATGTTGAAGCTTGACGTATTCAACAATGAAAAAAACGAGATAATTGAATATACAGCTCCTCCACAGCAGCCACACAAATGGTGCACAATTTCTCTGGGACATCCTGTATGAGAGGGGTTCATTAAACATTTAAAGCTACTTAAAACTTTATCACTTGAACCAAGTTCCACTTAAAACCTCCTATACCTTATGAATATAGGATTCAAGAGAGGCAACGCAAATTCATTAGTCTTATTGTCTGTCACTACAATAATTTCATTTTCAATCTTCCTTCTCAAACGACTCATCAAAAGTTTCTCAAAATGATAGCTTCCCCAAGAATGGTAAATTCCTATTGCGTGACAGGGCAGAATGAATGTCCCATAGTTTGGATTTTCTCTCTGTCAGGGAACACCTTTGTCCCACAATTACTGCGTTGTCTGCTGATTCCAAACATTCTCTTTCTTAAAAATGGTGTATTTATAAAATCTAAGCTGCCGTACAGCAAAGCCTACGAAGACTTGTGGCTTTTTCTTTGAATACGTCGAACAAACACAGGACAAAGAAATTCATGGCACATTGACCGTCTTTGCTTTTTATGAGCCAAAATTCTTATTGATACCCATAGTATCTTTGTTGAACCCACACACGCCAAAGGTTATATCATATCGACCAATGGTCTGTGACAGGAGCCCAGCATAGGATACAAATCTTTACATTTTCGTAAAAGGGTGGGAGTAAAATCATATGATTTATTTCTTCTAACTGAATTGCTTAAAAGAAACTTTAGCTACCTATCAATAATTCTACTGCTGGACTTTTCAGAAATTTTGAATATTTTTCGAAATTACAGCGTATTAAAATTTCAGCTCATTTGGGGATGTGACATCATCAGATATCTCAATCATAAACCATAAAAGTCACAGACTTTTGCTCGATACAATATTGTAGACCTCCATAAACTATGGCTTTCTTGGAAATCATTCCATGTTAGGTCAACCTTTCTAAAATTTACGATAGTTTTAAACTGTTTTGAAAATTTCTCTTGAATTATCAAAAAAGAAACATTGCACTCTCATTCTGAAAATGTTTAGAAAATTCTAACTGCAGAATTATAGCAGAATAGCAAGAAATTCGTTGAAGCCATCTAGTTCAAAGAAATGGGTATTTAATTTGACACCGACCTTTTTAAAGATTTTGAGCCTTTGCTCAGGAGCCTAAACAGCAGACGACAAGGCCTAGGGGACAGAATAAATATCACAATCAATTAAAGTGACAGCTGTTTAAAAAATGGATTTCTAATTTGCAACAAATCCAGCCAATGGTGCCTCCTTACGACAGAGTAAACTTGACCGAAGCCCGCCTCTCTGTTCTCATCAGAGTGTCTTTAGTGGCCAGTGTGGGTTACCATTTGAGATAGAAGAATCATGAATTCTTTAGAATGATGACACAGAGGTCACTCAGTTGCGGTAAAAAGACTGTGGATACAACTGAAGCCACGGAGAGAGCTTCAAAATGGCTCGTTTGAAGTTGGTTCTCTGCTGTTTTGTTGTTTTCATAGCTGCTTGTTGCTTCATTGAGGCCCAGTTAACATCAACAGAACACTCAGCTGTACCAGGATCAAAAGAAATCCCACAGGAACAATCCAATCAAGGTACGAGGTTAACTCCAGATCATGAAGGAGTGAACCAACCAGCAGAAACATTCGAGCAAGGGAGCAATGAAGATGACTTAAAACTGGACTTGATTATAAACCTACTTGGAAAGCTTCAGGGCCAAGTCACTGAACTGAGAAGCAAAGTAGACAAATTCAAATCAATTGAAAAAATAGTGCAAAATAAACCGGTAGTTTTGAAGATTTTGCCAAAACAAGAATGCAAACAGAGAGGTGAGTTTATATTTTTAATAACATACGAACAACATTAATTAGTGGTAGTGAAAACAAAGAACATGATCTGATTGCATAAGGCTTAAAGTTCAAACTAAGAGACTAATTTTAGGTTCATCTTTATCTCAAATAAGGTGTTGAATTTCAAAATCTTTTGGCCCTATTCAGTTCATTAAAGAATGTTCACTGTCTTACTTATATTTCACTCACAAAGATGTCTCTTGATTGAGTGTCTGGTACAGTGTCCTTCCTTGAGATCGAAAGGGAATCTCCTTATATTTGTATCCGCTTTTTTCAAAATGCTTTATTCTGTAGGAAAATAAACTGTAACAGGTCTTTGCTTTTGAAAGGGGCTTCGGGAATTTGGTTTTCTGCGCCAGACTATAACTGTTGTGTAGGGCACTGACATCCATCCATTATCCATTATCCATTATCCATTATCCATTATCAGAAACCATAATGAGAAATTGTTGCTTAAAACGAAGAAACTTTCTCATGGATTAAGTTTACGAAACTGTTGTAATTTGGAGCTACGATTTTCCTAACCAAGTTGTTCAAAGCCTTGACATTACACCGTATAGTATCCTGCCATCCTTTTCGATTGAATGAAATTTGAATACTGTTGAAACCTATTTTGTGCTCTAATACTATATCTAACAAAGTGCCAGGAAAGTACCTTTGGCCAGAAAAAACAAGGCTACTAAAGCATCATATGACAACAAATTCATAAAAATCGTCGAAAACAAAAATTTGCCATAATTCAAGAAACTTTGGTAGTAAAAATCCCGGACAAAAATTACTTATGAAAAATGAACGTGTTCAACGTAGTTTAAAAGCGTCTAAACTTCACTTACATACATGCATTTAATATCTACAAAATAATGTAGGTATGACGAGGGGGGGGGGGTAACTCCTATACCGGGCATGGTATACATGTGCCTGCCCGGGTTATGGGTCAATAGACCTTTTAGCTCTTCTGAAAAAGAATCTCAATCGAACGATGCTTGGCTACATTTTGTAGAATTTTCGAATGTGCACAATTGCAATCGAAACTCTAACGCCACTCATTCGAACTTCGTGTATAAAAATGTATAAAAATATCGCTCGATCCAGGCTCTTTTGTAGAATAGCTAAAAGGTCTATTTGCGGTATTTTTGCCCGGGTTATGGGTCATGTTTTGTGAATTTTGCCCTGGTTATGGGTCTGCTTTACGGAGATTTGCCGCAGTTATGGATCAATGTTAGCAATTTATAGCTATTGTTAGATATAATGACAAAAAACTTTTGTGAAAAAGAATTTTGCTCCAAAAATGATACAAAACATAATCCTTTCATGATACTTCGGGAAAATTTTGCCCTGTTTATGGGTCGTACTGCAAAATGTTGCCCGGGTTATGGGTCCTAACTCTGAATTCTCAAAGGCACATATATACCCGACCCCCTATAGGAGTTACCCCCACTCGAGGTATGACACCACAAAAATTTTTGAAAACTGTCCTAAATGAAAATTTTGATAAGAATAACCAAAGCACTATCTTTTTTCTTAAGGAAAGAACCAGAAGATTATGTTATTTGATCAACAATATTCCATTTTCTTTGTATGTGTAAATACATTTCACATGGTTTCGTTTGTTTTTGTCTGACTGTGTTAGGAGACTACTGCCAGCGGTGCAGACTTACATGTATGACGTCAGACTGTCTGTTCGCGCCACTAAAAACCACAACATTTGTTAAGACCATAGTAATCAAATCCGATTTATGTCAAAATGGACAAAAAGGCCCTGGGGACGAGCTTGAAAGACAATAACAACAACGGAGTTATTGAGGATGAATAAATTTGGGCCCCAAGAGACTGGCGCCCCTACTACAATCAGAATGTGCCCTTTTGCTGCTAGAAAACGTCCTGTAAGTCATCAAAATCCAACTACCGTAAAAGACCAATTTAGCCCCCTCTCTTTTTAAGGGGCAGGGTCACGTAATGTAAACAAACTTTTTTCGAAACGAAGATTTTTCAGGATTTTTGATAGTCCATATCACAGAGATTTTCCACTACTTTTCTCAAAATATAGGTGTTATTTTGAAGATGGACCCTTGAATTTTCTAGAGAAACAAACCAAACACCCATAAACAAACTAGAGAAATCTTCAACTACCTGCTGCAGCAACTTCGTTCAAAATCTAGTCAACTGCATCATTCGAATTGAAAATTCGACAGCATTGTTCTTTTCCAAATCTCGCAATCTGATTGGTACTTTAGGAATTGCAAAGTTTGGGCCTAAATAGGGCCAGGTTGTCAGAGTAATGCAATCTCGTGCCCAGAGTGAGTTCGTTGCTCTACCTCTACTCTGGGATACAAGAGGCCGCTCGGCAATCTGATTGGCTGTTCACCATTTTGCACCGTAACTACGTTTTGCAAGTGGTAAACGACCTTGGCATGTCAAAATTCGACGTAAAACCATATTCCTTACCTATTCCGACCATAATTTGCAACTTATTACCGAAATTCGAAGAATAACGAGCCATTTCATTTTGAAGCTGCGGTGATAGTTTCCCTAGTTTGTAACTTAGGCCCATTTTCGCTCCCTTTTCGCTCCAAACAAACCGAGCTGATTTTCACATTAAACACGCTTGCCGACCCCAGATTACACGTTTTTTTTATAAGAAACTAGGATCAGGCCATAGTACTAAAAGTTTCTTAATTGAACATGAAATTTTGTCCATTTTAGTACTAAAAGTTTCTTAATTCGTTTCTTATTTTTTGAATGCATGAATTGTCAATGTGGTCGTTAACACTGCTACAGATATGTTTCTTGATATTCAAAACATCATATAGGAATAAACAGTGCTCTGTTATGTTGAAAACACACATGGTTAGATAATATTGCCGTTGCTTTGGAGATAATTAGTACTTCTCAGACATAGTACTAGAGTTTCTTAAAATTTTGGCCATCTTAGTACTAGTTTCTTATAAACCAGTTTCTTATAAAAAAACGTGTATTGTTTAAATACATGCAAAAAGGTTCGAATAAGGTCCCCAAAGTGTTTGTTTTCAATTTCTCCATTCATCTTCTGCAGAATTAGCTCCAAAGCAACGGCAATTTTCCGTCGATTGGCGTTGCCTAGCCAACCGTGAAATCCATAATGGCTTCCACATTTGCCCATTTTTTGGGCAATTGTGATCGAAGTGTACCAGGGTGTTCATTCGGCTTCGTGATCAGCGTATGACGTAAGAACACCCTGGGAACGAGGTTGAGAGTAATGCTATGAGTCTCTCTTCTTGACTGAAGCGCCATCATCAAGCCAAAGAGCAAAGGGAAACAAGAGACTCAAAACATAAGTCTATGTTGAATCCACAAACTATGGAGTAAAAGAACTGAAAAGCTATCATTCGTATCCATATTATTTGATTTTGTGAATAAGCCCCCTCTCTAATAAGCCCCCTTTCCGTACGATTTGGAGGTAGAAAATGACTAAAGACTGTTCTATAAAGAAAGTAGACTAGATGAAATAAACGTCTCAACCCTTTTATAAATCTTCAAGATATTGGCTTCAAATAAGAAAAAACTCTGGCTGATTTGCTCTTTCCAAAATCTCGGGGTTTCTCTCTGAATTGTCGCTGGCTTGGCCTAAATTTCCGAGTTAGCCGCATGTTCGACGGAAAGCACTGCGCTTGCTGTGACGAATAAAATCGGAGAAGATTGCTCAATGTCACTGAAAATCCTTGTTCATAAAGGTAAATCATTGTTTAACAACCTCCCTAAAAATGGTTGCAATATCTTTTTCGGTTTTGCAGATAAACGACCACGAAAATGCAGTAATTTTGACGTCGTGCCTGTTTTCGATTTGCACAGGTGCTTCGAACGGGGAATCCCCAGTGAACGCGAAGCCTAAAATGTGACGGCTGTGCCGTTAAGCCCCTCTGGAATGTCAGAAGTTGAATAAGCGCCCGGGGGCTTAATAGAGCTCTTACGGTACGTAATCCACTGCCGCAAACATGCAGGAAATAATGCACCATGTTTGTAGCTATGAAATTATAGTTTATTACCTTAATATTACTGTTTTACTTTGTTGCTTTCTCTTCGGCTGAAAACTAAACAATCAAATCTAAATGGCTACTGCGCGTCTGAATAAATACTACGTTCATCCTTGTTTCAAACGACCTCTTGAAACGAGAATGAACGCTGTGTAGGAGCCAACAATTCAGACGCGCAGAAGCCATTTGAATTTGATTTCTAGCACTGGTTAGGCTTTGGCCAAAGGAGAAACAACGAACAAAACTATGGTTTTATCGAGGTAACAACTTTAATTTCCAAGCTACAAACACGACGAATTATAGCCCATGCTGCAAAGCTTGGGTTCAAAATTTGATCAGTGTAAAAGGTGGGTGCAAAATTCCATGAACTATTTCTTCAAATCAAATGTCTTGAAGGAAAATTTAGCTACTTTTCTATTATCTTACCGTTGGACTTTTCATGCATCTTGAGTATTTTCAAAATTACAGTCAATTTTGAATTTCATCTCATTTGCGGAGGTGACGTCACACCATCAATTCCTAAATCCTGAACTCTTGCTTGCTATCATATTGTACACACAAATAAACGAAGGTCTTTTCAAAATGATACCGTCATTTCTCAAACAAATTCAGAACCTACCGTGGTTGTGGTTATAAGTTGTTTTCAAAATTGTTGTTGACTTCTCCAGAAAAGCACATCATCTGAAAAAAGGTATCAACCAGAGTCAGTTCATATCGTTTGAATTTACAAAATGACGCTATTGCATCTCTTTCTATTGACCCATTAACACACATATTTTTTTTTGGAAATCCTGTACAGTTAAAGGTTTTTTACTATCCAAGGACCCGTTTACACGAGATCCGATCCAAATGGATCTGTACCCAAACTGTGACGGATAGGCCTCGCGTTTACAGGGGACTCGACGGATCCGAACCCATTTGGATCTGCTATCCGTACCCAAACGAGATCACTTTCGAAAGTGATCCCGTTTGGGTCCGATCCCAAAAAGGTCTCGTGTAAACGGGTTGGGTCGGATCCAAACTGCTACGGATAGGAAGTGACACTATTAAACTGAAAATCCTTTGTTGAAATTATAAAGAGGGGAATCAGAGATGAGACAGAGTCTATTAGAGTGGTTAATTTCAAAGGGTCTGATAAAAATAAGAGGAACGGTTTAGTAGAGCGCTGCTACGAGTTCATAAAATCCAAATGGATCCGATTCCGTGCAAATGCAAAAGTTCTGGATCCGACCCCGAGTAAACGCCCATCAAAAAGTGGATCGGATCCAAATGGATGTGATCCCATTTGGATGCTATCCCGTGTAAACGGGGCCTAAAACACTAGAAAGGAGACGACGACAAAATTTTCCACTTGAAGAGGAATTTTCCATTTTCCTCTCTGATGTGAAACATTGAGATTTAACACACCTCTCTATAAAATGTTTCTAGTTATAATTCTTACTAGCTAAGTTTAAGTGAAACATACAGAACTTATTAACTAGCCGTTAACAAAGTTAAGTGAGTGCAGCTCAGTCTTTGCAACACAATACACCAGTTCATGGTTCTGGGAAAACAATCTATGCAGATTTGATCTTCTGTTGCCAAAGACATTTTGGGAAGAATAATAATGTCAGCGTTTGTTGCAATACAATAGCTGTCTTCAAAAGTTGCATTTGAAGACAATTTTTGAAACTGTGAACTGGTGCATGGACCGCAAATGCTTTCAGAAACCAATGCTGAGTTTGAAAGTATTAAAGATTGACAACTGCTTGACAATAAAAAGAAAGCTCAGCATGACTACAACATCAATCAAATTCAATAAACTATTGGTGTCAATCGAAGCTTTAAATTGGAATTTTCAGTCAGAAATAGTTAATTATCATTCATGTTCAAAGTTCCTTTGGACTGAACTGTTTTATACTGCTCTGGGTGGTACCTCACATGCTGGGCTTTGATATTTGGCAAAGATCAACATGGACATTAACGTTGGAAGGCAAAATAGTTATATTTGCTGCAATGACTCCCATTGTTTCTTTGTGACGAGCTTTTTATTTGGTGTGATTCAGCATTGATCAGAGGCAGAAAATGATAATCCAACAGCTAGTAAATCATCATAACAAGTTCTTTCATGTTTGATTCAATAATGTATAAAATGTTTTGATTGCAACAGCAACATCAGGAGGAAGTGACAGGCTCATGGTGAGTTGGAACAGGCAAGAACAACAGCAAAAAGAATCTTGAGCAATAATGATCAGGTCAATCAAGTAACGCTTTGTATAATGCTTCATTCCATTTGACGAAAATAAGTGTAAAAATGGACACTGTTTGCTTCTTCTTTGTTCAAATGTCCATGCTGGAATGCTAAATGAAGATCACATGAACAATATGATGTTGCCTTCTGCTTTTAAATGAATGTCACACTCAATCCAATGCTGGTCTTTACAGGAATCTCACTTGCAAACAGACTATCTTTCAACCCTGAAACAGAAGAGAAACTGGATCAGCTTTCAGTGTGACAGACCATGACATATTCTGGAAAGTGTCATGGATTAGCATATCTAAATGTTGACACTCTTTCTGATGATTAACCGACAGAAGACAACTGTACCAAATGGGGCAAGTATTTGTTGCCACAAAGGGCAATTGATTTGTATTCACCTCAGCAGGTGATTCACTAGCTCTTTCCACAATGGGAAATTCACTGTGTAATTCACAAGAATTTGAGTTCGCAACAAGATTTGGGTTTGCAACAAGAAGTGGCAAAACCACAATGGGTTTTGCCAAATGAGTAGTTGCCACAAAGGGCAGTGCCACAAGGGGCAAGTCATTGTTTGCTTCATCTGACATTGTAAAACACACTGTTGTTGGCAGTTGCTCAACTGAAAAATTTGGAGCATCTGGAATCAATCCTTTTTGCAAAGCTAGCAAACACTGTGAATCACCAACATGAAGAATTTCATCAACTGTCTCAGGCTGCCATCTTGAAGCTGCCATTACATGATGGTTAAAAACCAATGATACTAAAGCCATAAATGCACATTGCCTTCCTCGTGATTCTTCATCGAAAAAAGCATCCCCTTGGTGTATGTTTCCTGTTGCAATTAATGTTGGCATCTGAAGGGCTGAATTTTGAGAAAGACTGTTGTTCAATGACGGTGCAGGTCCTGGGTTCACTTCGACATCTCCTGCCAGGATAAGAAGAAAGAACACAGCAAAATTTGAAACACAAAGAAATTTGTTGTTATCTGGCCTAACTGCAGAGCTTCTTGCAATTCGCAACATTGCCCTTGATCCGCTCCCTGCCAGTGGCATGCGACTGATAAATATTTGTGCAGGCAAAAGTAACATGAAGGCCTAGGCGCGACATGTGATCCTGTCCCTGAAACAAATCAGAAGCTAAACCAATTCTGTAAACAGTTGAAACAACTGAGAGGAAAAAAAGAAACCCTCTCATACATGTGCGGAAATAAATGACTGAGTGTACCAAATCTCTTCTTGCTTTACACGCTTTGCCAGCTTCTCTCATGAGCAGATCAGATCTTCCTGAGATCGACGGCGTGGGCGTGCACAAGCTCAGATTAGCAAGAATTCCTGTTGATTGATTTGATTGACTACTCACTGATCTGTGATTGAACTGGATTGAACTCAATTGAATTGCATTCAGTGAGCCAGCCACATAGCCACATAGCCAGCCAGCCAGCCAACCAGCCAACCAGCCAACCAGCCAACCAGCCAGCCAGATAATCCATGATCGATAAATTTGTCGCGTTTACATTGCCGTTACGCAGGCGCTACGCGCTAGCTCGCTGCAATTAATGCTGTGGTTAATGAACCAAGCAGTGGCGACGCCGCGGTATCCCTAATCTCTCTAAAATCGGTTTTCCAGTTAATCGAAGTCCGTCGAGAAGTGTCGTGGCAAAGCATTGATTCCGAATCTTTGAAATCGTTGATCCAAAATTCTGCGAACTATTTTCTGTGAACTGAATACTTTGTTGCAAAGATGGCTGAGCCTCTCTTTGATTTTGTATGTAACCTGATATATCTATATTCTGTTTGACGTATAAGAATGATATGTAACCTTTGGACGAGGAGATGAGAGGGGACTGAGTAAACTGGAAAATGGTCGCTTGAACAGCAACGTGAGCGACATGCTTGAATAGCAGCTAAGTAACTTGAATAGTTAGGACGAAAGTGCTTGGATAGTAGTTACTTTATAATCGTTGTGAGTTGAATTGCTGGCTAAGTTCAATCTTTAGCTACTGGTAATTTTCTTTCGCTGCATCTGGCAGTTCTTCCCAGATATCGGCGGCCCTATCCCGTAACAGACTTGGTAAAATCTCCACAAGCCGCTCATTGGTCCGGTGATTTGCTCTGGCACATCTCTCGAATTCGCGCAATCATTTTTCAAAGTCTTCTCCCATTCTACCATAGAATTTGTTTGGATTCGAGACGAATTTCGCTTCAGCCGGTGCTACTGGTGTTACTGGTGCCGCTGCTGCTAAATCGCATTCCAATTCATATTCTCTGATTCTATTTGACCTTCTTCTGGCCATGTTCGATTAAAATATCCCAATGTCCTGTCACCAGTGTTCGATTAAATAGGATCCGAGCGATAAAAGTCAAGAGTATGAATATGAATATAGCTGAGAATAAACGTGAATATATGCTTCGCTAAACAGGTTACACTTGATAATATGGTTCAACTCACGACGATTATAAAGTAACTGCTATCCAAGCACTTTCGTCCTAACTATTCAAGTTACTTAGCTGCTATTCAAGCATGTCGGTCACGTTGCTGTTCAAGCAACCATTTTCCAGTTTACTCAGTCCCCTCTCATCTCCTCGTCCAAAGGTTACATATCATTCTTATACGTCAAACAGAATATAGATATATCAGGTTACATACAAAATCAAAGAGAGGCTCAACCATCTTTGTAACAACTTCCAAAAGAAATTCAGCTATTTCTACCTAAAAGCTTCAAAAACGTCATTACTGCAAATGAGACACAGGGTTGATACCAACAATGACTGCACAGTAGTCAAAGAAATGAGTTTTCCGCGAATAATGTTTGTTTGTTTTTGTTTGTTTTCAATTTGTTTTGAGTGGGCTTGTCAGGATTTCTAGCTACTGAAAGCTAATTTAGGCCCACTGTGCATGCCGCATCCAGGCATGGAACCCCTAGTTTAACGTCCCTTCCGTGGTCACCCATCATCCAGAGCCTGACCTCACCCGACCAAGCTTAACTTCAGTCACCTGACGAAGACTGTATAAGCCACTCGGCCACTCACCAACAGGGATAATGACTAACAGGGATCGCGGAGCAGGGTAGGCTGGGTGGGCTATAATAGCCCACCCACTTTTTGGCAAAAGATGGCTTTATTTTCGTTGGCAAAATTTTGAAAATAATTAGCACTTAGTCGGCTGAAAGAGAAGCTGAAATTCGAACCGTTAAAGACGAATTCAGAACTTTATCTTGAAGCTCTTGATTTCGCAGTACACTTTATAGATCTACGATTCCATCAGCAAAATTGTAAAGCATACAAACAGCTCGAATTGCTACTCCTCGAAGCATTGGCGGCATTGCCATGCAATGATTTTGCAGATGAAATTGAATACTTAACTACTCACTATGATGATGGTGATATTTTCTCCATGTTATTATGAGAAGGGCGTTTTCCAGCAATTTGGCGCCCGCTTCCTAGCCCATCCACTTTTAGGATCGCTCCGCGGTCCTTGAATAAAATCATCATGAACAACTTGCCCGGCAACCCACAAAATCAGTAACTATGCGGTAGATTTGATGACTCCAGCCACAATTTATTCTAGAATATTAACATATTTCACAAATGATTCCGGGGAGCAGCACAATGTCTATTTCAGGTCCTGGAGACTGCCATTGGGAATCGATAACCATGATTTTGGTACAAGGAACGGCATCGATTTTGTTATAAAGAACAATATCCATGTTTTGCGATTTTGGCATAAAGAACCAATATATAGGCCATTTTGATACTTGGCACAGGTAGGGCATAGTATACAGTATCAAAGAATTGGTATTAGGTCGGGCATAGCCACAATTCGAAAATTGGTACAAGGAACAGACATTTTTGAAGCTTGGATGGCACACCCCGAACCAAAATCTGGTCAAGTTCCCCCTAGGTAAACGATCTGACATGTAGAGCAAGACAAAACTCTGACAAATAGCGTTTTGGGAGGCACTCTGTTTCCAGGCCCCCATATTGTCTTGGAGTCCAGCCTTAGAAGCCTGTGTTTCCGACCGACCACTTCCAGTGGTCTGGAGCCCAGACTAGTCCTTGGAGACATATTAAGTTGACCAAAGCTTACAGGATGGGTTTGATATAACAGATCAATATCAGCTGTATTCGATTTGCGTTTTGTAAACTGCCAACCATGGAAGCTACCAGATTCTTTTGGTATGTAATATGGTCAAGGCGTGGCCTGATCATGAGCAGATAGTGCAGTCTACAGACTTCGTTTGTTAAGGCGGTATTTCTTCTATTTCCTATTTTATCTTTTTTAGCCCTGGTAGCCCCTCAGTCAAGGCCTTATTTACAGGGGGCCATCCTAAAAATATACAAAAAATATTAAATCATCGTTACAAAATCAAACTAATCGATATCATAATTACAATCGTTGAAAGAAATTTAAAAAAATACCGGGCGAGTCAAAAAAAGTTTAGTCGTTTGGAGGGCTGTGGAAAAAAGTACGTGACCGATATTCAAAACTGAAATGCTCATCTATCAGTCAAAGGTCAACTTAGATGAGAAAATTTTGTTTGGTAGTATCCCTCATTTTACTGACCCAGGAATTAGGAAAATTCTGGTAAAGTGCATGTTTTGGAACAAAAATTCCACATTCCATTCTGGTCCTAGCCTGCGTACAGACTCGACTGGCTTACCGAAATCGAATTGAGTTGAATGGAAAATTGAAAATTCACTCCCAGTAGTGAATTTTCAATTTTCCATTCAACTCAATTCGATTTCGGTATACCAGTCGAGTCTGCACGCAGGCTATTCTGGTCCATGATTTACCTTCTATTGAAATTGGAATTCAGCATCTCAAACTGGCAATGTAAACTTCAATGCCTTGTAAATCATGGACCAAAATGAAATGTGGAATTCTCGATTCCCACACAAACCCCTTACGAGCATTTTGATTGTTGTTAGTTTTTAAAGATATTAGATTTTACCAAACAAAATTTTCTCATCTTAGTTAGCCTTTGAGTGATAGATTAACACTTAAGTTTTGAATATCGGTCACATACTTTTTATTCCACAGCCCTCCAAACGCCTAAACTTTTTTTGACTCAACCGGTACATTAAAAAAACGAAAAGGGAGGTATCACTGATTCTTCGTGAACAGACGATCATTTTATGGCTCTCATAAAATCTTTTAAAGTTGACGTATTTTTACTCTTTTTAGGAAAACCACTCCAAAGTTTCGCATTTTCATTTTCATTTTAAACTAGCCGTTAACAAAGTTAAGTGAGTGCAGCTCAGTCTTTGCAACACAATACAGCAGTTCATTGTTCTGGGAAAACGATCTATGCACATTTGATCTTCAGCTGCCAAAGGCATTCTCAGAAGAATAATAATGTCAGCTTTTGTTGCAATACAATAGCTGTCTTCAAAAGTTGCATTTGAAGACAATTTTTGAAACTGTAAACTGGCGCATGGACTGCAAATGCTCTGAGAAACCAATGCTGAGTTTGAAAGTAATAAAAATTGACAACTGCTTGACAATCAAAAGAAAGCTGAGCATACAACATCAATCAAACTCAATAAACTATTGGTGTAAATCGAAGCATTAAATTGGAATTTCCAGTCAGAAATAGTTAATTATCATTCATGTTCAAAGTTCCTTTGGACTGAACTGGTTTATACTGCTCTGGGTGGTACCTCACATGCTGGGCTTTGATATTTGGCAAAGATCAACAGTAACATTAACCTTGGAAGGCAAAATAGTTATATTTGCTGCACTGAGTCTAATTGTTTCTTTGTGATGAGCTTTTATTTGATGTGATTCAGCATTGATGAGAACCAGAAATGATAATCCAACAGCTAGTAAATCATCATAACAAGTTCTTTCATGTTTGATTCAATAAATGTTTTGATTGCATCAGCAACATCAGGATGAAGTGACAGGCTCATGGTGAGTTGGAATAGGCAAGAATAACGGCAAAGAGAATCTTCAGCAATAATGGCCAGGTGCATCAAGTAACGATTTGTATAATGGTTCATTCCATTTGACGAAAATAAGACATGTAAAAATGCACAATGTTTGCCCCTTATTTGTTCAACTGTCCATGCTGGAATGCTAAATGAAGATCACATGAACAATATGATGTTGCCTTCTGCTTTTAACTGAATGTCACACTCAATCCAATGCTGGTCTTTACAGGAATCTCACTTGCAAACAGACTATCTTTCAACCCTGAAACAGAAGAGAAACTGGATAAGCTTTCAGTGTGAAAGACCATATATCAAAATGTTGACACTCTTTCTGACGATTAACCAACAAAAGACAACTGTGCCAAATCAGGCATGAATATGGCCACTAGGAATATCTTTAGCAAGATCTTTGCTTTTTAAGAAAAATCCATCTCTGAAAATCAATCAAAATTCTGTCAGATGCAAAGATGGTCACATTTGTAATCTCTGGCGCAAGTTCTAATAGGGGACTTTGTTTTAAAATGAGGCAATTTGAAGTGAAATTTTAAAAGTCATTTCTTTATAACATTGTTAGGACAAATATGAATTTACCATTCAATAAGAGGGTACTAAGCTGCAGGTGAAGCAACTGAAACTCACAAGCATGAAGTAAGAACATGATAGTTTAAATTTTTGTGCCATTTTGCAGAATCTATCCAGCAAAATTTTACTGCTGACAAGTTGACTACAGGAAAAGAAAATTCAGTTCTAAATGTATGTTTAACAATTATTCTTTCACTGAATAAAGATCAATTCTTACCTGTTTTCCTGTAGCCATTGCCAAGGTACCACCCAGTTGATCTTGACTCCACCTTTCTGCTTTTTCTTCTTTCCTCATTGCCTTGTCCTTCTCCCCTGTTAAATAAAAAAAGAACTTACAATGAAGTCCTTGCCTGATTGGACTATGGCAGTCCATCAATAAATTGGTTGTCAATGCAAACCATGATATGTAATGACGTCTCAAACACTACTTGTTGGATGTTGCAGTCTCATCAGCTAGTCTTTGCAATCTTTCCTGCTCTTGCAATCTGTACTGAAATGTTGCAGCTGATCTAATCTTCTGAAGGCGTTCAAAGCTCATTGGTTCAACTATAAGTGATGATAACCTTTTCACTCTACTTAAAGCTACATATGACATTCCAACTGTCCTCTCAGACTTTCCAATGTCTACCCAAGCCTTTGACAAGGTCATTCCCTGACTCTTGTGAATTGTGAAGGCCCATGCAAGTCGTAAGGGCAATTGCTGCCTTTCATGAACTATATTTGAGTTTGCTCTTGCAGTCAGCAAAAGAAAAAACACAGAGAAACTTGATACACTAATGTACATGCTATTTGGCCTGACTCGGCAGTTTCTCGCAATCCTACGCCCTTGTTTGGAGCATTGTTTCTTGATCCAGTTTCTGCCAGAGTCACAGAGCATACTTTTGTTTATTGTGAACGTAACGTCTAGGCCTAGACCAGCGTCAACTTCTTCCTGTCTTCGAAGCAGATCAGCTTTGCTACCAATTCTGTACATGGTTGAAACAACAGAGAGGATGAAAAGGACTCCTCTCACATTCATAATGGAATTGGTGAAAGAAGAAAGATAGTATACTTACCAGAATCTGTGAATTTTCCTTCTTGTTCTTGACCATGGTGTTCAGTAACCGCCTCTCTCCAAAATCAAGCGCTCCAAAAGAACAGGCAGTGTGGACAGTGTGTCGTCAGACGACGTGCTGCAACGTGGCACACGATACTGATGTTGTTGTTGCTTTATCACAGTCCATTGCACCAGAAATGATTGCACCACAACACGATTGAACTGCATTGCAAAAGGGCAAAAGGAGCTCGATTTACAAAGATCGCCCGATCGCCAGATAAATAATCCATTACTCGTGTTATGTTCAATCTAAATTGCCGCTTCGCAGGCGCTTCGCGCCGCTGCGCTGCAATTATTTATACACGAAATCCCTTCAGCTTACAAAAAAATAAAGTTTTATTAATTATATTACATCATACAAAAATATAAAATACTGAGGGCTAATCGCATCGCTGATCTTCCAGGGAGTCGTGTTTTAACTGGCTTTCAGCTCATCAAATATGTTTTCAGTTGTTTTTGAATTGGCACAAGGTAGGAAGTTCCCTAATTCTTATTGGGATTTCATTCCAGACCTTAAGAGCTGAATAGGAAAATCCTTTTTTGGCATACTCCAGATTATACCTCGGAATCTGAAGATCTCTGCAGAATCGCGTGTTGTAGCTGGAGTACTGGAATCTTTGTTGGAATTTGTTCCAGAGATTTTCTGGGCAGAGTCTGTTCATGATCTTATAGGCCATAACGGCACGATCAAACATGACAAGTTGCTCAGTGCGAAGGGAATTATGTGACCATTCGTCTTTAATCCTGGACGTTTCGATTATGGAGATGGCTCTGTCCTGAAGACGCTGAAGGGATTCCTTTTTTGAATTTGAGAGGCTACCCCAAATAACATCTGCATATCGCATGTGACTTTCTACACGAGCACGATATACATTGCTTAACTGAGATTGTGGGAGGATGTTTTTCAGCTTCTTTAAAGATGTAAGACCTCCATGAACTTTCCCTTTGACAGTTTTGAATTGTTCTTCCCAATTAAGCCCTTCGTCTACAATGACTCCAAGTGATTTGGTTTTTTTCACTCGTTTTATATCTGAGCCATTCAGTCTCAATGTTTCATGTATCTCGACTTTATTAGTTCTACGAGGGTGTCCAATTATCATATACTCCGTTTTTTGAGGATTGGCGCTTAATTTATTTAACCTCATATATTCCGAAATATGGGTCAGTTCCTCTTGAGCCTTATGAACAAGTTCTTCAACATTCATAGATGCTACGGTCACGTGAGTATCATCAGCATACATACCAGCCTTAGAAACTTTCAAACATTTTTCAAAGTCATTCAGGTAGATTATGAAGAGAAGGGGGCCAAGACAGGAACCTTGGGGAATACCACATGTAACTGTCCTAGGCCTTGACTCATAACCATTGGCGGCACAGTACTGCCTTCTGTTTTCTAGGTATGATTGAAACCAGTCTCCAGAAAGTTCTCGAATACCGTATTTCCTCAGTTTTTCTAGCAGAATCTTATGGTCAACGGTATCAAAAGCCTTTTTGAGATCGAGAAATATTGCTAAATTGAATTGTTTGTGGTCAATATTCTCATACCAGTAGTCAGTGCTATCAATCAATGACGTTACTGTCGAACAAAGTTTTTGAAAAGCTGATTGACACATTGTTAGTACCTTGTTTGCCTTGAGGTATTCGTAGACTTGATCATGCACAATTCTTTCGAGAATCCTTGAGAACACAGAGATCACCGAGATAGGCCTATAGTTGTTAGCCTCGCTTTTAGAACCTGATTTGAAGATAGGGGTGACCCTCGCCAGTTTCCAGACATCAGGGAAAATACCCTTCCGCAAAGAAGAGTTGAGTACCATTGTCAATGGTTTGCATATGAGATCCGCCGCGTCCTTTATGAGCATTGTCGGAATCTTGTCAGGCCCTGGTGCCTTGCCATTTTTTAGTTGCTTAATGGCTTTTGGTACGTAGTTGTCATCAACAGGGGTAAGCCGCATCGTATTAGGTTCACTATCAATATGTTTAAGAGGATCATCATTGGCATTTTGTTCAATTTTACTGGCAAGCTTCGGCCCAACTGAGACAAAATGGTGATTCAATGCCTCCAATATGTCCCCTTCTTTGGTTAGTTTTCTGCCCTCAATGTTCAAACTCGCAGGCATTGTCGATTTTGAAGATTTTTCTAGGACCCTGTTAATAGTGTGCCACATTTTCTTCGGGTTGTCCTTATTTTCATTAATTAACCCGTGGTAATGTGACTGTACAGCAACCTTTATTTCTTTCGTTACTTTATTTCTAAGTTACTTATATACACTCCATTTCTCAGGAGATTTTTCAGCAGCTCTCTTTGCAATATCCCTCTCCCTCATTAGGTTTCTAATGGATTGATTTAGCCAAGGTGCAAAGTCACCTCGTACCCTCCTTTTTTTGAGAGGTGCATGCATATCTAAGACAAGCTCAAAAATCTCCTGAAAGGCGGAGGCCATTGCATCTGGATTTTCAGAGAGTGGATCAAGGATGGCAGGCCAATCGATCTGGCGTAGATCGTTTCGAAAAAGTTCCTTATCATATTTGCTAAGGCTGCGCGTCTCGATGATTTTTGGTTTTTTCTTTTTGAGTCTCCAAGCATTAATTTTTCTTACGCCATACACCATGTAGTGGTCAACCATCCCGATCCGTAAAACATCTGCTCTTAAGATGTACCTGGGGCTCGTTGTTGAGAAATGGTCTTGGTAAGAGCACCTTGGTAAGAGAAGCATCTCTGTCCTGTGGTCGTTCTTAGAAAAGGGACTCTTGTGCCATAATCCGAATTTCTGAGAGACCGTGTATTAGAGACGTTGACTTTAGTAAACGTGTCACTCATTTCGGACGGTGCATCACCATCCAGGGATTCGTAAACAATCCTAGCAGATTCGAGATCAACTATTTCCCTCACTGTGGACCACCCAAGTGCGAAGCATCGAATGGGCTGTTAGTGGCCAATTTTGCCGCTCGATTTTTCGGTTTTTGCAATTTTCTTATAACTGATACATCAGCATCACCCCAAACGGCCAGGTCGGAAACTCGGGCGGCTCGGGCGACTCGGGCAACTCGGGCGAATATTTCCATTGCAAAAACCATGTCTGATAGTATTATTTCGACCTTCCTCGGGCACAGAAGACTCAAATATCCTTTGCTGTTCAAAATAGGCCACTTTTTAAAGTTTACCCGAGTCGCCCGAGTTTTCGTTCTGGGCCTATGAGCAAAAACGAAAAGTCGGGCAACTCGGGCAAAAGGCAAAAAACCATCAGGCAAGTCAATCCAAACAATCCCCAACAGAAGAAACTTTTACAAACGCAAGTTGATAGCTACTACGATTTGCCATCAACTCAAAGAAGAATCAATACTTTGATACCTTAGATTACCCGAGTCGCCCGAGGTTTCGTTCTGGACCTATGAGCAAAAACGAAAACTCGGGCGACTCGCTTAGTCGTAAGTATCTAGTATTGATTCTTCTTATTTCACTTTCATTTTTCATTTAATATGATTCATACACAAAAAATCCTGCAGCAAATAAAAACACATCTATTGTCAATCATCAGAATCTAGGAATTACAGCTACAGTCCCATGGAACCTAAGAGTTGCTGTTCTTCCAGGGAGTTGCGTTCCAAAGTCTAGCTCTTTAGATGCGTTTTCAGTGGTTTTTCGAAGCGATCCTATGTCGGTCGCTCACGTATTTCGGCAAGTGTATCATTCCATAATGTGAGAGCTGTGTAATGCAAGCCTTTTTTGGCAAATTCATTCCTGTATCTAGGGATCTCGAGATCTTTACAGTGCCTCGTATTCTAGGTCGAATGAGAGAATCTCGGATGATATTTATCCCATAGGCTTTCAGGGCACAATCTGCTCACAATCTTATAGGTCATGACGGTTCAATCGTGACAGAAAGATTTTCTACGTTCAACCAGGAAGATGACCAGTTATCTTTTATTCTTGCATTGGATATAATTGAACAGGCCCGGTCTTGAAGACGTTGAAGAGCAGCTAGTTTGTCTTTGACAGACTACCCAAGATAACATCAGCACAACGCAAGTGACTCTCAATTATCGCATAATATACATTACACAGTTGTGATTGTGGAACGACAGTTTTCAATTTTTTTAGAGCTGCAATTCCTCCGGGGGGGGGGTACTTGACTAGGGAAGTGACGGGGGTGTGTGGCAAAACTCTCCACACCCTGTACCCTGTCGCATAAAAAATACCCTATAAGTATACCCTGTCGCATAAAAATTTTTGCCAAAATCCATTGTTTCAAGCGAACTCAAGTGCGCCCCCCTGCCCCCGGGCAATTTCTCCACTCTTTTTGCTTTTGATGTGTTCATCCCAATTTTGAGTTAATGGCAAAATTTAGTAGCTATCTGCTTGAGTTTGCAAAAGTTTCTTCCGTCGGGAGTGTTTAGATTGACTTGCCTGATGGTTCTTTTGCATTTTGCCCGAGTCGCCCGACTTTTCGTTTTTGCTCATAGGTCCAGAACGAAAACTCGGGCGACTCGGGTAATCTAAGGTATCAAAGTATTGATTCTTCTTTGAGTTGATGGCAAATCGTAGTAGCTATCAACTTGCGTTTGTAAAAGTTTCTTCTGTTGGGAATTGTTTGGATTGACTTGCCTGATGGCTCTTTTGCCTTTCGCCCGAGTCGCCCGACTTTTCGTTTTTGCTCATAGGTCCAGAACGAAAACTCGGGCGACTCGGGTAATATTAGATATCAAAGTATTGATTCTTCTTTGAGTTGATGGCAAATCGTAGTAGCTATCTACTTGCGTTTGTAAAAGTTTCTTCTGTTGGGGATTGTTTGGATTGACTTGCCTGATGGTTTTTTGCCTTTTGCCCGAGTTGCCCGACTTTTCGTTTTTGCTCATAGGCCCAGAACGAAAACTCGGGCGACTCGGGTAAACTTTAAAAAGTGGCCTATTTTGAACAGCAAAGGATATTTGTGTCTTCTGTGCCCGAGGAAGGTCGAAATGATACTATCAGACATGGTTTTTGCAATGAAGATATTCGCCCGAGTTGCCCGAGTCGCCCGAGCCGCCCGAGTTTCCGACCTGGCCCCCCACACCCGTAACATATATGGTTGAATGATTGAAATGGTAATCGGCTGTCCAGTTCTCCTCGAGGGTCTGGTTCCTGGTCTGTCACCCGTTCCGAAAAATACAGAAACCTAAAATCTTAGTTCTATCTTACAAGAAATTAGTATCATTACCATTGTTATTAACAGTTTCTTCTACGTTGGTGATAGAAGAAGAGATATTGAAATATATTACTTTTAGGATTGCAATGTTTTAAAGTTTTATGAAAGGCTGTACGAGAACAGTTATCTGAAGCTATGACAAACATTAAAAGTACCATAGATTGTAAACTGATTGACGACCATCAACATTGCCAAAACAAGAAGAACTAAATTTTTGCAAGTCTACGAGATGATAGCATGCAAGAATCTGGTGGATCTTTATAGTTTAAAATTTAGCGATTTGATGGCGTCACAAATTTAAAACTAGTAGGAATCTTATAAATACTGTAATACTGAACAAATGATACTGCTGTCTCTGGGATTATCACAAATTACAAAAAGTTCACTTCGATCAAATCAGTTGAGAGGAACAGGGTCTCTTTGTCCCTGTCAAAGAAAGGCCAACTTTTTGCAGTACGAGCACGTCTAGCCCCTGAGAATTTATCAATCTTGAAACAACGTAACTGGAAGGGCTATTAGAAATCACTGGCTCCGGCCTCTCGGCCACGGCCCTTGGTCTTTGGCCCCCACATTTAGGCCATTTCATCCGAAAATCACAATGCTGGAAGCCTTTAAAACCCCTTTCAAGTAAAGTGAAAGGGCCTGAGAGGGGCCGAGCTGTTTTAAGAAAGTCAAACGGGCTGTAATCTGAGTCTAGCAAAGCAAGTTGCATCGTTCCAGTTCTACTGGCGTCTTTCCTTCATTCTTGCGCCTGTTTGGTATTTACTTTCGGTAACTGTCTACTCGTTCGATCTGCACGCACCTGTGCTTTTCTCACATTAGTCACTTTGCTGTTTTTCTAATCTTTGTCGTTTTATTTTTGTTTGATGACCGCTCGAATCTAAATGCGGGTCTAACTGCCATCATACAAACAATTTTTCTGCGTCATTTCAAAACAGAGGAAAGGGGGATTTTCTAGCCTGCGTGCAGACTTTTCTTTCTTTCCTCTCCTCCCCAGTAACCAAAGTCTGCGCGCAGGCTAGGATTTTCAGGGTGTAGGTCCAATTGCCTGAGTGCGAAGGCGCATGATGGCACTGCGATGGAGTGTGTGTGTGCATATGGTTTGTTTAGGAATCATACTCAACTTTTTTTGCGAGACTCATACCTCATTCACACTGGCACAGCTAAACCAGCACTATGTAAACCAGGTTAGATTTCAACCAATCAAATGCATTCGATTGGCTGGATCGACCAAAACGCATAATCGATGTATGCTGAATTTAACTTGGCAGTGTGAATGGGATATCAGATGACCGCTCGGCCCTGTGAAAATCTCTCACTTTACTTGAACGGACTTTCTTGCGCTCATGAAGACTGCGAGCACTGCGATTTTCCGATGGAATGTTGACGCGCTGATCAGTTTAAATTCGGGATGAAGCAGACAGTTTTAAATTGAAAACATATATAAATGTGAGGGCCGAGGGCCATAGTGCGAAGGGCCAAGGCCGGTGATTTCTAACAACCAACTGGAAACCAGAAGGAGCTTAGTTTCCGCAATAAAATACTTCTCCGAGAGTCTTATTTGATTATGGTTTTACCCTAGAGGCCAATGAGATATCAAGTTCAAATTATCAAAAATCCCGATATCCGAATTAGCAATTGACATTGATCCTATTTTGTTGAATCACAATTTCACCTTGAGGCTACTGGAATATCGATACAGAGATTCAGTTTATTGATAGCGTTACTCATCATCTGGAAAACCAAAAATTCACGAGTTGCATCATGTTGGAACGCAGGGACCTCCCATTCATACCACACATCATTATACGTCACACACATCAATGTGTAAAGTTTGACAAATACCGGGTGAGTCAGAAAAAATTCCCTACTTTTGAAAATTTATAGCATCAAGGGTACTTCACAGATTGGAATGATTCAAATTCTAGTTAAAAACCATAAGATCGAAATAGTTCTGTGTATTTTTCGCTGACCCACGAGCACTACAAATATAGTTAAATTCCAATTTACAAAAATTTCATGGTTGCAGAATGACTGAACAAAAGGCCTGAAATACCCGGTGGGGGGGGGGTACTTAGTATATTTGTCCGACGGGGACGTGCCGTTTTTCAGGGTATCGTTTTCGCCTATTTTTTCTAGAACAGGGTATCAAAAGAAGGCAAATTTTGTGGAGCAGGTTGTCAAAACATGTCAAAAGAGGACATTTTGTTACAACGGGTTATTATTCAGTCAAATTTTTGTGTTTTTGAGTATACTTTTCACCGATTTTTTCTAGAACAGGGTATCATTTGAAGGCAAAATTTCTGGAGCAGGGTGAAAAAATTTTTTTCGTGGGCACATCCCCGTACAAATTTAGGTCAAGTCTGAAACATCGATCAAATCATAAAGGATTCCTCGCACAGATCAATAAAGAAAAAGCAATTGTGTATGGATGTGTGTATGATATCCACTACACACTTAGTCCTGGGTATACAGTAGATCCAATTCCCCCTCTTCACCAGTCGCAGTACTGCCTTCGCAACCAGGATGTCATTGGGCGTTTGAATGCAAGGACAGAAAAATTCAAGTCGACTTTCTATCCAAATTGTTTATCCGAATGGAATAAGCTTGAGCCTGAACTGAGAGGTGCACCTTCTATTGCTGTTTTTAAGAAGAAACTCTTGTCAATAATCCGTCCTCCTGCAAAATCTGTTTATGGAATTCACGATCCTAAAGGATTGTCCCATCTTACTCAACTTAGGGTTGGTCTTAGCAAGTTAAATTTCCACAAATTCAAGCATAATTTTAGAGATACCATAAACCCGATGTGCCCAACAAGCGATGGTATTGAGGATACGGAGCACTTTTTGTTGTTCTGCCCCTCTTTTGATGCTCAACGACAAGATCTTCTCGCTGGAATGGTTGAATTATTACGACCATTTGTGCAAATCACCGATCTCTCAAATGACGCTTTGACACAGCTTTTATTATATGGTGATCAAGACCTTTCTTATGACCTGAATAAAAATATACTCGAATTGACCTTACGTTTCATTCGCGAAACTGGTCGCTTTGACTAAAATCATTCAACCCTCAGCTATGCACAAAGCAACCACCACGTCGTTAACGTAAATGTCCTTTTACTTTGTAAATTCTGTTTCACATCAGATGTCAGGAATTTGAAATTACTTCAAAGAACGTAAACTTATCGCAACCCTGACTTTACATCTGATGTGGAACCGAATCTAGTTTAGTAGATATTAAATTGTCCGTAGTGTTTGTTGTATTTAGGTTAGCATTGCGTGTCTTTTCATATTGGCCATGGGGTAGTCATTGTCGTTCGCTCCCCATGGTATCGTCCCCGTAGTATTGTATAGTAATTAGATCCGTATAGTAGAATGTAAGATTTGTTGTATTACTTTTGATGAATAAAAAAAAAAAAAAAAAAAAAAAACACACTTATTGCAATGGGACTGAAATCTTTAGTATTTGCTTGATAACTGATATCTTAAAACTCTTGAGAGAGGTGAAACACCCATTGGGTATTGTTTTGTGCTACGGGAGTCCTTACAATTTGATCAAGATTATTGGCCCTTTTCAGCCATTTTGCAACCATAAAGTTTTGATAAACTTAAATTTACCGATAATCGTAGTGCTGGTAGAAATGCAAGGAAAATCACAAAAATACTTCGATCTTTTGGCCTTTAACCCTAATCCATATGGGCTTTTTTCGAGCTACCATTTATGGAGGGGGGGGGTTCTTTCCACCCCCCCCTCTGAAAACTACCTTAGATTCCTCAGAATTCAATACAACTTGGTACAGTTACAGATCAAGTCATTTCTAGCTTGTAGCACAATTTGGGTGTGGCTGCCACACCTTGTGACGTCACAGTGACGTCATGAAGTTGAAAATCAGTGAAAATCAGGCTTTCACGTTAAATTTGAATCTAAAGAAGGTTTGGCATGAACATTTTGCAGTTTTTGGTTCACTTTAGCCACAAATTTGATGTGAAAATATAATTTCATAGAAATTAATGATTTTAGACTGATATTTTGGCAGAAATTAGCCAATTTGTATGACGTCATTTGTGCAATTAATTTTTTCTCTGTAAAAATAGACAAAGAGAAGCTGCAAAGTGGTGATACTTCATTACAAACGTATCGTTGGAGTCTTCTCAATTGAAAAATTTCGAAAAAATTCAAAAAATTTGCTAATTAGCCCAAAATGGCGGCCATTTGACGTCATCATCAAAAAATGCTGATATCATCAAATTCCAGAAATTCCTATGTCAAATTAAAGCTATTCCTTTACTGATTCATTTGGTGTATAATACTTCATAATATAATCAAACCTTGCCATTGAAATCATCAAAAACAATGATTTATTTGGTACCTGCTTCCAAATATGGGCATGTCACGTGACCTGTGAGCTCTATTGTTTAAAAATTTCTTTGTCAAAGTGTGGCAAATAGATAATTAGTAAAAGTCAGGTTTTTTGGGGGACATAGTTGATGTCTTTGAAAAACACGGCAAGAAAAACCTCGAGGGGGGTGGAAAACACCCCCCATGCGGATTAGGGTTAACTGGAATTTGAATCATTCAAATCTGTGCAGTATTGATGGTGCTATGAATTTTCAAAAGTGAGAACTTTTTTCTGCCTCACCCGGTAGATACCTTTAATCTTTTACAAAAATGTGGGACCCCTGTTGAAAACTGGAATTTTTGCCCCCTCCCCCTCTTCAACGTTGAATGAATGAATTTGAAGGGGCTTTTTTACGCAGATCCGGAAAAAGAATGATTTATCAAAGCAAACAACATCGAATTAGGAGGAGGGGTTAGGTTAAAACTACTTCGGTCACATCGGAGGAGAACTGCATCTTGCTTTCAGGTGACATGGAGCTTTAGATGTTTGGACTTAGGGCCCAAAGCCCATTTTTCAATAATCGAAACTTAAAATCCAAGATTTCATAAAGGATGCTACTTTCGCTGCCTATATCAATCTTGCTTGGTAAACTGACAGTCCGATTAAAATAAAGGCAGCAGATGACTTCATGTTCACCAAACAGTAATATTTTTTTTTAATTCTGCAGCATGTCTTTGAAAACGGGGAGGCTTCACCCCCTTGGAGTTATGTGCAAAGTCTACTGTCAACTAGGTGGACAATTTTTCTCGCAAAAATCTTCCTGAGTCTGGAAGCACGATTCCGCACGATTCCACTCGAAAGTTAAATGGCTGCCTTCTTTTGAGCGACGTCGCTTTTCTGCAACCAATCAGATGACTGGAAAAGGTCGCTGCGAGCGGGATGTTCTTCCTGGTGGAAATCAGGCTTAAAGGGGCAGGGTCACGTAATCGTAAACTAACCTGTTATCTCTAGAATCTATATTGTTGCCCACACGTGGCCACTGTGTTCTGTACAGATTTTGGTGGATGGGCCATCCATGGTCAGAGCGCTGGCCAGAATATGGACAACAGAATATAGACAACAGCCAGAATATCGACAAATGTGTTTACTTCTCCTTTGTAAACAATTAAAACTAAAAACCGATGCTACCACATTGCAGAAGACAACAAGACCTTTCATTTGAGCCCAAATTTATTTATTTATCTTCAACACAAGCTGATTTACAAAAGAAATCAAATTCATCGATTTAAAACTTTGGCCCAGAATATCGACAAATGTGTTTACTTCTCCTTTGTAAACAATTAAAACTAAAAACCGATGCTACCACATTGCAGAAGACAACAAGACCTTTCATTTGAGCCCAAATTTATTTATTTATCTTCAACACAAGCTGATTTACAAAAGAAATCAAATTCATCGATTTAAAACTTTGGCCTAAGCAAAAACACGTGCTTGAACCGCTCCCTCGCAATCCCCAGAATATCGGCAAAATTCGCTTCCTCAATCATTGGAGCTCCTCCGTAGCAACCAGAATATGGACAAAGGTTGCTGCCCCGCAGTGACGCCAGAATATAGGCAAATTCTCTAAAGATAAAGCTCCTCCGTAGCAACCAGAATATAGACAAAAGCTGCTGCCACGCAGCGACGCCAGAGTAGAGACAAATTCTCTAAAGATAAAACTCCTCCGTAGCAACCAGAATATAGACAAAAGCTGCTGCCACGCAGCCACGCCAGAGCAGAGACAAATTCTCTAAAGATAAAACTCCTCCGCAGCAGCCAGAATATGGGCAAAGGCTGCTGCCCCGCGGTGAGGCCAGAATAAAGACAAATTCTCTGAAGGTAAAACTCCTCCGTAGTTACCAGAATATAGACAAAGGATGCTGCTCCGCAGAGACGCCAGAATATAGGCGAATTCTCTGAAGATAAAACTCCTCCGTAGCAGCCAAAATATAGCCAAAGGCTGCTGGCCCGCGGTGACGCCAGAATATAGACAAATTCTCTGAAGGTAAAACTCCTCCCTAGTTACCAGAATATAGACAAAGGATGCTGCTCCGCAGAGACGCCAGAATATAGGCGAATTCTCTAAAGATAAAACTCCTCCGTAGCAGCCAGAATATAGCCAAAGGCTGCTGCCGCGCACCGACATCAGAGTATGGACAAATGCTGTGAAGATAAAACTCCTCCCTAGTTACCAGAATATATACAAAGGATGCTGCTCCGCAGAGACGCCAGAATATAGGCGAATTCTCTAAAGATAAAACTCCTCTGTACGCGGTGACGCCAGAATATAGACATATATTTCATATTTATTTCATATTTCATATTTCATATCATTTAAGGAGGGTGGCCCTTCGGCAGAAGCCGTTTTTCAAGGGGCCCTCCGATAAAAACTTAATTACAATATACAATTAAAAATAAAGTGACACTAGAATATAAAAAACCATAATTTAAAAGCCTATTTACAATGATAAAATATATACAATAGAAAGAAAAGGTTAACCCTTTATTGATTTCTTAAAACCATTTAGGGAGGATGCCGTTTTAGACTCAGCAGGACGGCTATTCCATAGTTTAACTCCCCGGAAAGAAAAGCATTTTTGCCCATTTGCAGAATTTTTCTTCGGCAACCTCAGATCAGTCTCAGTGTTACGAAGGTTGCGGGAGGAGCATGCTGAGTTTTTCGTGAAGAGGTTACACAGATATTGTGGAGCCAAATCATTGAGCGCCTTGAAGACCATCGTTTTAGACTCACTGCCAATGAGTTCTTCAATGGTCTGCCAGCCCAACTCTGCAATGAGTGGTCTGCTTGGGGTATCAAAGCTGCTATTTGTAATGATTCTAGCAGCACGATTTTGGAGCTTTTGCAGCTGGTTGATGTCTGTAGATCCAGCACAACCCCAGACAGAACAACAGTATCGAAAGTGGTGCTCAACAATACCTGTGTAAAGAGTCTTCAAGCTTGCCAGAGGCAGAAAGGATTTAGTGTCTTAAAAAGCCGATCGCCCTGGAGACCTTTGTAGAAACTGCCTTAATTTGCTCTTTCCAGTCTAAAGAGCAATCTATTTGCACTCCAAGGTACTTTGTCTTTTGAACAACTTCGAGTTCATTGTCGCGTATCTTCAGTGCCAAGGCTTCATTTCGACTTTTGAGAGAGTTGTGTTTTTGCTTGGTGGATATGAGCATTGAATGAGTTTTTGCCACATTCAACGAGAGCTTACTTCCTTGAAGCCAAGTCTCCAATTTACTGAGATCACTATTTATAGCCTCATTAAGCTGAGTCAAATCGTGAGACTGATGACAAAGACTGGTATCATCAGCGTACATAGTCACAGAGGCACCTTGGACAGCCTCAGGAAGATCATTGATATAGATGAGGAAGAGAAGAGGGCCAAGGCATGAGCCCTGCGGTACTCCTACTTCTATTTCCCCGATATCTGAATCAACACCGTTAACCCTACAGAATTGTTTGCGGTTAGATAAGTAAGACTTAAACCAAGACAGCTCTCGCTGCTGGACGCCATAAAGTTCGAGCTTTTTACAGAGAATATCGTGGTCGACCGTATCAAATGCTTTTTTCAGGTCAATAAATACTAATCCAACGACAAATTCTCTGAAGGTAAAACTCCTCCGTAGTTACCAGAATGTAGACAAAGGATGCTGCTCCGCAGAGACGCCAGAATATAGGCGAATTCTCTAAAGATAAAACTCCTCCGTAGCAGCCAGAATATAGCCAAAGGCTGCTGCCGCGCACCGACATCAGAGTATGGACAAATGCTGTGAAGACAAAACTCCTCCCTAGTTACCAGAATATAGACAAAGGATGCTGCTCCGCAGAGACGCCAGAATACAGGCGAATTCTCTAAAGATAAAACTCCTCCGTAGCAGCCAAAATGTGGCCAAAGGCTGCTGGCCCGCGGTGACGCCAGAATATAGACAAATTCTCTGAAGGTAAAACTCCTCCCTAGTTATCAGAATATAGACAAAGGATGCTGCTCCGCAGAGACGCCAGAATATAGGCGAATTCTCTAAAAATAAAACTCCTCCGTAGCAGCCAGAATATAGCCAAAGGCTGCTGCCGCGCACCGACATCAGAGTATAGACAAATGCTGTAAAGATAAAACTCCTCCGTAGCAGCCAGAATATAGACAAAGGCTGCTACATCTCAGTAAAAAATCCTCACCATCATCTTTAGCTTAATCGTCTGTAGCGAAATCAATAACCAATTACTGCGAATGGTGACAAACAGATGGTGTCAAAATATTTAGAAAGTGGCCTGGAACCATATTAAGAATCAAATAAATTCAAATGAGATGCACTATCAGAAATCCATAATTTGTCACAAGACAGGTTTTCGTCTGTTTCAACATCACTTCCCGACATCTGAAATGGATGAAGCGTTTATTTAAATAAAGGTCTTTGTATTGATGAATAATTCAATGAATACACCTAACCTGGATATCATTGAAAAGAAGATAGGTTATGCTTTTAGACGGTATGCGTCAAATTGATTCCAATGTCATCAGTTCTGTCAAACATGAAGAACCTCGAACAATGTTTGGCTTTATTTTTCCTGAAACACTCTGCGTATCATCAGTTATGGTGTATCTTAATGTCTGCCAAGGCTGATTTATCAATTGTGATAAAGCCAGTGACTGTGTCATTGTCATTTAATTGAAATTAATTTTGATCAATTCTTGATCCTCCAGAATCAGTTGCAAATGAGCCTTTCCTTTCATGTAAGCTATATTTTTCATGTTACATGCTGTGTACGAAATTGTTAGACTTGAAGTAGAAATGTCTTAAGAGTAAAGAGTTGAATTATTACCTGCAGAAGTTCATGTATTCAAACATTGATAGCACCAAAAGTACTTAACCCTATAGTGGTTGGCCTATTTGATAGTACTATTTTGGTTGGGGGGGAAGCCCCCCTACCTAACTCTTGACTGGTAATAGTTAGAGCGACCAAATTTGGTGTGCTAAGAACCTTAGGCATGTACTTTCTGCAAATATAAAAATCAACCTTCAGATACCCATCATTTTGCTCACGTCAGCATTTTCCTTTGTGTGGTCAAGAAAAGCGGCAAAATTGGCCAAAATCAGGAAATCGCGATAAAATTAAATTTGGAGCACATTTTCCATCCAAACATGATACTTGTGATAGAATGCATCAAATAACGCTACATTGCAAAATAAATTTGCAAAATATTCCACTTCTGCTCCTTTTTTCGCGATAATTGAGATTTGACAATTTGCGATTTTTCCTGGGTCAGTCCCAGATAATTGTCTCCCGCCCCCTCATTTTTCAGGATATTTTCAATGAAACTTTTTGTGTAGTTGCAACAAGTCAGGAAGTTTCATGGCTATAAAATTCTTCCTGGCAGAGTTATTTAAAAAAATCTTCTTGGGGGGGGGGGGGAATTGGCCCCCCCGACCAAAATAGGGTTAACAGTTTATGTCTAACAATTTGGCAGTTAATTCAACGATTAAGTCACATTTATGTATATTTCCAGTCCAGTCCCTTCAGAAAAATAAACAAATACTACACTTTCTCTGCAAAGATACCAAGAAGAATTCGATTCATGCCACTCCATCAATTACTGTTGGTACTATGTATTTTCAACTATGGGAACTTCTTTTGATCACCCCATAGGATATAATCTAATAAAGTACTGTCAATGGATGCTCCAAATATATTTTCTTCTCGTTTTTCACATCAATTGTTTAAAACCATTGTATCGATGCTACAAGATAAGACCGTACAAGAAAACATGAAGCGCGAGGTTGAAGGTATTGGACGACCTTATGATCTTCAGACCTTCAACGTTAGTATTTTCTCTATTATCCGATATACAGAGGACACAACGGAAAATAATCGAGGTAGCGATACGCAAAGTACAACAAAAAACTTAATGAAATATCAATAAGGAATATCGAAAAAATATGAATGTTGAAAACTGAATTTCATTTGTCTACACTCTTCATATATTTCAGAGTCACATTAAGGTGGTCTGGAACACAGGCTACTATAAATGAGAAGTCGCAACGACACAGAAGTTTCTTAGCGCCATGGTCCTTATTCTGGTTATTACAGCATATTCTGGCATTGCTGCTGCACAGCAACCTTTGTCTAAATTTTGGCTGCTAAGTAGGAGCGGTTGTCTTCAGTTTTATTTCAGTCATATTTGCCTATCTTCTGGCGTCGTTGCGGGGCAGAAGCCTTTGTCTATAATCTGGTAACTACGGAGGAGTTTTACCTTCAGAGAATTTGCCTATATTCTGGTGTCACTGCGGGGCAGAAGCCCTTGTCTATATTCTAGCTGCTGCGGTGGAGCGTTTGTCTTTGTCTATATTCTGGCTGCTACGGAGGAGTTTTATCTTTAGAGAATTTGTCTATATATTGTGGCGTCGCTGCGGGGCAGCATTCTTTGTCTATATTCTGGCTGCTACGGAGGAGTTTTATCTTTAGAGAATTTGTCTATATATTGTGGCGTCGCTGCGGGGCAGCATCCTTTGTCTATATTCTGGCTGCTACGGAGGAGTTTCATCTTTAGAGAATTTGTCTTTATATTGTGGCGTCGCTGCGGGGCAGCATTCTTTGTCTATATTCTGGTAACTACGGAGGAGTTTTACCTTCAGAGAATTTGCCTGTATTCTGACGTCACTGCGGGGCAGCATCCATTGTCTATATTCTGGCTGCTACGGAGGAGTTTTATCTTTAGAGAATTTGACGTCGCTGGGGGCAGCATTCTTTGTTTATATTCTGGTAACTACGGAGGAGTTTTACCTTCAGAGAATTTGCCTGTATTCTGGCTGCTGAGGAGGTTTATCTTCAGAGATTTTGCTTATATTCTGGCGTCGCTGAGGGGCAGCAACCTTTGTCCATATTCTGGTTGCTATGGAGGAGCTCCAATGATTGAGGAAGCGAATTTTGCCGATATTCTGGGGATTGCGAGGGAGCGGTTCAAGCACGTGTTTTTGCTTAGGCCAAAGTTTTAAATCGATGAATTTGATTTCTTTTGTAAATCAGCTTGTGTTGAAGATAAATAAATAAATTTGGGCTCAAATGAAAGGTCTTGTTGTCTTCTACAATGTGGTAGCATATCAGTTATTAGTTTTCATTGTTTACAAAGGAGACATAAACACATTTGTCGATATTCTGGCTGTTGTCTATATTCTGTTGTCTATATTCTGGCTAGCGCTCCCAATACCCCTCGGATAGGCTGAATCGACAAGAAAGTTACTTTCCAAAAATCCACCAATATCTCTGCAATCGTACAACATATGAGTGTTTCGGTAGGTTCTCTACGAAGCTCAAGAGTCCATCTTCAAAATAATACTTTCATTTTGAGAAGCGTCGTGGTGGAAAATCATTGTGATATGGCTGCCCTATAAAAAATACTGCAAAATCGTCGTTACTAAAGTTTGTTTGCATTACGTGACCCTGCCCCATTAAGTGGTAAACAGCAGCAACATCTCGGACGATTTTCATATGTCAGATGGAACCAGGCTCCGCAATCTATTATACCACAGATAAGGTCGCTTGCCCTTGTTAATTAAAATACGATCCTCCCCTTGTTCCTTAAGGCACGAATTTATGGCTGTGGTACTTCAAACAAGCTATTCGTTCGTCAAGTAGTGAACCTTTGACCTTAATCCACGCCCCCTTGAAAACTATTTTCTTAAAATTTGTCATTGTCACAAATTCAACTCGAAATGTCAGAGAACTGAGAACTACTGAAACTGATCTTTCGCTACCACTGAGAAAAACTAAAAATGGGCAAAAGGCAATATCCTTTCGTGGACCTAACCTTTGCAATCAACTCGAATTTGATCTTAAGCAGGCACCCTCCCTTGCCACCTTCAAGAAAAGATTAAAAATTGATTCACATGTTCTTTTCCTTCTTCTTATCAATATTATTCATCTCTTTGATTTAATTTTTAGATTTTTGCCACGGCCCCCTGAAAAGCAATTGCAGATCAACTGATGGGGCTACCGTGTTTAAAAAATTAAAGGCTGAAAAATTGAATTGAATTAAAGGTGTACTACGTAAATGTCTCGGTCAACAGCAAGCCACGTTTACCATCAGACAGTTTTACGATTCATGTACTCAGGAGGTGAAAAGCTTCATTTAATGTAACAACTACACCGCACAGGGCTACAATGAACTTCCTCTGGTCTTAACCAAGCCACCGTGAAACCATTTTCTTGATATTAAAGGTCAATTCCGGATATTTTTGGGCCAACAGCATTCCATCTTTACAACCAGACGCTTTTACAATTTATGTACGCAGGAGTCGTAAAACTTTAGTCAAATTGACGACTTCACCACAGACGGCAACGGTCAATTTCTGGTCTTAACAGTTAACCCATGTCGCCTTGATCCACTTTCCTAACATTATGGGTCCATTCCGGAAATATTAGGCCAGCAGCATTCCACCTTTACCCCCTTGAATTCATTTTTGTAACAGTAAGGGTCTGCTCTGGAAATTTTTAGTCTAACAGCCTTCCAGCACTTCAACGAGACAGTTCTAAGCGCGGTAGACGCACAGCTCTGTACAACAACGAGACACTTCTGTTGTACGCGGGAGACGCACAGCTTCAATCAAATTAAACCTATCCGCCCTGGGCGTTTTGCAACACTCAGTGCCTTGGGGCCCCTGTTTATCTCTAATGTTGTTTGAGATATGGCAACCTAATTGCTAAAGAAGAGGGTTGTTATTAATTATATACAGGGTGTCTCAAAAAAATTGGTCGACGTTTGATTAAATACTAAAAAATAACGATATTCTGAATGGACTTTTGGTTAAGTCACCCTTGTCCTGAGATTTTAAATTAATTTTTGACACAAGGATCTTGCAAATCCGATAAAATTCATGGGGTTACAAGCTTTTGAAGTTCAAGTTTATGCGAAAGCTTAAACCAGTGGCCTCGAAATGGCATTTTTGGTAAAAGCTCCATAGGCCATCGTTTCCGTTATTTCTCAATTGTTTCAGGGCGAACCAAGTGGGATTCAAAGGGGTATTCGATAACCTAACTGTCAAGCATATGGATGCTTTGAGGAAAAAGATTCAGTCTCTTGCCGATTTTCTTTTGAACCACTGTTTTTGGACCTATGCAATGTTAATGAATTTTGAGAATGATCGCAAGAAATAATTTACTTTAAAAGTCGTATTTGGTTTGCTCTGATATCAACGAGAGGTATGACATTGGATAAGCTTCTCTTACCTCCGTCTTCGAGCTTTTTGCAATACAAGTAATCTGGGGGGTCTCTGGTTTCAGCTATCGCACATTTTTGATCTTCGAGAGCTCGCAACTCAGTGAATTTTCAACCGATTTGCACGATTTTAGTCTCTAAAATTATTTCATAATGTTAGAAACAGGGTTGGTTATCTTTCCATGAGCCTGTTCATGTTCTCCTTATTTTTCATTATTCAATCAAACGTCGAACAATTTTCTTGAGACACCCTGCAAAAAATGAACTTTGAAAACAATTATTTAATTAGCGATGTCGTTGTTGTTGCTAGAGCATGATTATCATTATGATGTCATATGACGTCATATAATTTTCATATAATTGTCATATGACGTCATATAATCAGCCAGATTTGTGATTGATTTTAATTCCTCGGGTTTTCTTCACATAACGAATTCTGTGAGTGCAGAATAGTGTGTGAGTGACAGTTCAACTCCGTTTACACGATGCCGGTAGAATTTGAAAACGTCAAAATTTTATTCTGCCCAACAAGGGCAGATTTTGTAATACAATAGCATCAGTTGCTTTGGTTCACACCTCAATTCAAAGAGATCAGCGTCTGCAGACAAAAGAAATTCTCTCCAGCAGAAATTCAAAACAAACGAAGCGGCAAAGTTGCCCTTAAACCAGTACGGCAAACTCTCGTTTGGTGCGGGTGATGGGAGGTTTTTAAGAGAAGGTGTGTGCTTACAACGAAGGAAGAAGGGTAAATCTAAAGTTCTGTCACGCGGATTTTGTTTATTTGATTCAGAAACTGAGCAGAGGGAATTGAATTTTTGCATACTTATTGCTCAGATGTACGCAGTCATTCCGCTTATTGTCTTCTGCTCCTCGTGATATCGCTTTTGTAGTGTAGTAAATAATTTCGAAAGTGTTGTCTTAAGTAATTAGGGAGTTTACGAAACTACGACGGCAACGGCGACTGCAACGCAAAGTTGCTTTTGTTTCAGAACTTTAAATTCAAAAGATTCCTTGTTTTTCGTTCGAATTTGCTTCCCATGAGAGACTCTGAGGTGGTCCTCTTCAATTTCACAACTTGGAAACCACATTTCTGGCGTTCTGTGCTGCAGATCTAGGCTTGCGAAGTAAAACTCAGTCGTTTTAAATGCTTGTCTTCAAAGTAAGAATATCGTTTTCAAGTAAGCAGCGTACGGAAACAAGACCTGCTTTGCGGAATTCCAGATGACGTTCTGGCTGGCGTTGCCGTCCTGGTTTCGTAAACTCTCTATTTTGCATTTCCAATTTTTTATAATCAAAGGGAACGAATTTTTTCAGACATGCAAGTTTCTGTTCAATCAACCCGGTACTTCTAAATCAGATGGTTTTAGAAGCTAAAAGAATTTATGTCTTGTTGCAGTTATCTACGCCGGACCAAAATACGAAATATCAAATTGTGGCGAAAGGACAGCATATCAAGGTGGCTTCTATTTAGTGGATGCCGCTCAGCCTACAAAATACAGCAGTGACAAATTATGCCAAGTATTTTCATCAGAAAAAGCAAGTGGAGAGCATTATGTTGTTAAGACAAAGCTTTATAATATCAAAAGCACAGTTGGAATCAATTACGGATCCATTGGATTGGCATTCAATATTGCTGATAATCAAAATTTCGATTTCATCATCTTCAGGTAAGCAGAAATCTAGACTTTTTACATGAGTCCTTGTTTTCGCTCCATTCACTCCGACAATTTTTTGTTTGTTTGTTTTTTTTGTTTGCTTTTAAACTTATTCTATTTCGATTTTGTTTCTAGCTATACATATATATGTATGTACATACATATACAACTAATTTAAATCGAAACTAATCTACTACCGGGTGAGCCAGCAAAAAGTTCCCACTTTTGAAAATTCATAACACCAAGGCTACTCCATGGATTTGAATCATTCAAATTCTAGTTAGAAGCCGAAAGATCAAAGTATTTTTGTGATTTTTCTCGCTGTCCTACCAGCACTAGAAAGATAGGTAAATTCAACTTTACAAAAATTTCATGGTTGATTGATTACTGAAAAATGGCCCAAAACATCGATCAATTCATAAATGACCTCTCGCACAGAATAATGAAGGAAATGCAACTTCTCATGGGTGAGAGATATCCTCTAGGCATCAATTTCCTTGGCATTGAAAATCTTTCATATTTGTTTGAAAATTGATGTCTTATAACTCTTGAAGGAGGTGAAACGCCCATGGCCTATTGTTCGATTTGAATAGAATCCTTACGATTTGATCAATGTTTTAGGCCCTTTTCCGTGATTTTGCAACCATGAAATTTTTAAAAAGTTGAATTTACCAATATTTGTAGTGCTGGTAGGACAGCGAAAAAAATCACAAAAATACTTTGATCTTTCGACTTTTAATTAAAATTTGTATGATTCAATCCGTGTAGTAGTCTTGGTGTTATGAATTTTCAAAAGTGGGAACTTTTTTCTGGCTCACCCGGTATATTACAAATTAAAGGAAATAACTAGGGAAATAAATACTTACAATGCTAAATATTTGAAAAAAACTAGGATGTGAATGGACAGAATTTACAGGGTGCGATTAAATTTGCAACGTTGCATTTGCAGGAAGGACCATCCCATTGTTTTATCATACGTTTGAAGCTGTTCAGATTGTCAGCTGATTTGAGTTCATTTGGCAAACAGTTCCAGATCTGAGGTCCACCCGATACCACAACAATACCCATTCCGCTTTAAAAAAATGACTATAACAGTAAATAACAATCCAATCCAATGGAGCAAAACTTAGACGATAGCCATCAGTCCACCAGAAATCATACACTTACTAGCATATCCGTATAAGCTATGTCCACCCGCCTTTATATCACCATGTGCCATGTTTGACCATTGGCTATTGAACACATGTTGTTTCACAAATTTTACACTTTTATATTTTTTTGATAAATTACAAATTTATTAGAAAACTTCTTACTCCGTTATGAGCCATAAAGCCATAACCACCATGTCCCATTTCAGTAATATGTGTCATCGTTTCTGCTATTTCTCAATTGTTTCTGGGCGAACCAAATGGTGGGATTTGAACAGGTTTTCGATAACATAACTATAAAGCATATGGATGCTTTGAGGAAACAGATTCAGTCTCTCGTTGATTATGTTTTGAACCACTGCTTTTGAACATATGCAATGTTAAGCAAACTTTGATAGTGACTACTTTGGAAGTTGTATTTGGTTTGCTCTGATATCAACGAGAGGTATGACATTAGACAAGCGTCTTTTACCTCAGTCTTCGAGGTTTTTTGCATTGCAAGCAATCTCTGATTTCATTTATCGCAGATCTTTGATCTTTGATAGCTCGCAACTCAGTGAATTTTCAACCGATTTGCAAGATTCTGTTCTCTAAAATTATTTCATAATCTTAGGGACAGGGTTACCTTCTCATGAGCCTGTTCATGTTATCGTTATTTTTCAATATTTCTCTACCCCGGTCCTTTCCCAGGGGAAAAATGAAGCAAAATCAGTCCCCGGACAGGCTGTGAATCGCCACGGTAAGAAACGCCCCACAAATGAAACCCCGGCTTCAAACTGACGAACCCCAGAGGGAATTTATGAAGTTATTCCTGTGTGTACAGACAGTTCCCTGCCAATAATCATGCTGTCCTCGGTACATAAGTGGAGCTCCCCTTTAAACTTTGACCATATTTTTCGAGCACCCCGGTGATCATCTGACCACTCGCCAGCGTATCTAGATTGAGGTGTTCTAGACATATTAGGGAGTGACAAATTCCATTTTTAACACTGTTCTGTCGCTTCATTCTTGTTTGTAGACTGCACAGCAGGGCTGGATGTTATCGCACTGGTTATATACAGGACAACAAAATTCAATGGATTGGCTCACAGAGTGGTTTCTGTCCCGGTGGTACTCCCAAAGGACGCACTTGGTTTAAAGTTGAGGTAAGTGCTGGGTTGAATGAAATACGAGTAGATGTGACTGTACAGGATGACTTCGATTATGTTTCCCAGAAATTACCAACAGTTTTACTGCACAGAGCAAAGGTTCCAAATCTTTAAGAAGGTAAAAAATACAGCCCATATTGGCGCCACAGAATTTAAGGCTATAAATTGGCTCCCCACAAAGAATAGGATGGATCAATGTGTTTGTGTTAATGTAATGAAGTTTTTCAATGGAACTGCCCCAGCATACAGTGCCGAGATATTCCATCCAGCTAACCTAGGCCGAATAACGCGAAGATCTAAGTTTAAATTAGAATTTCCATTTCGTAAAAGTACTTTTGGACAAAAATGCTTATCTTACCTCGGGCCGAAAATATGGAATAATCTTCCATCTGACTTAAAATCAGCCAAAAATCCGAATACACTCAAACATAAGATCAAAGAAAATTTTTTCCAACAAATACAAAAAGAGGAAGATGATATATATGTATTCTACTAAGACCCTTCCTCATCTCTGTCATATTTCCATCGACCAAACTGTGTTTTTGTACTGAAAACAACTACAGTACTTTATTGATTCATTTATTTTATTTTATCATTTATTTATTTATTCTTTTTTTTCCGTTATACCAGCACCTCTAAGGGGACCATTATGGAAATAAGGTCAGCTTGACCCTTTAATGCTATCCCTGCCACTGTAATTAGGGGTGTTTTCATTGTACGTTTTTAACCTTAAAGTATTGTATTGTATCTATTTTTTATATTTATTATAATAGCTTGTATATATTTTTATGTGGCAAATGATACATACATACATACATAAGGAAGTGTACTTGTGTGCTGAATGACTTCAAAGAAATTTAGCTATTTTGCTACAATCCTGCCCTTGGACTTTACAGAAATCTTCAATATTTTCAGAATTAGAGTGTTTTTCTTCTTTTTCGAGAATTCAAGAACAATTTTCAACAAACTTAGAACTGTCGCAATTCCTAAACTGTTCGACTCAACATGAAATAATTTCTAAAAAGCCATAGTCTAAAGATAGATGCCTACAATATAGTATCAATATACTCGCCTTGTTTAAAAAACTCTAAGTTTTGAAAACCAGTTGGTGTGCCAAAAATCCCTCAATTTCTCTTGGTTTCTAGTAGAAATTACTAAATCTTCTTTAAACAGGACATCAGGAAGTAAAACTTCAAGGCCTATCTTCATACATTTCAAACGGAAGAATTTCATTTAATCTCTATTTCCAATGCTCAGAATGGAAAAAATCAGGTACCGGGTGACCCAAAAAATAGTAACCCGACAGAATCTGTTATAGAGAAATAAGAAAGAAGCAGATGGGAATGCTTCAAATGTTGTTCTGTCGCTAAAAGACTAGCCTACATTGAGTATTTCTTGGCAATCTTTTTCGGCTCGGTAAATTTTGAGAATTAAGGATGTTGAAGAAAAGGGCGTGCCAGAAATCTTCAAAAAGTCGTCAAAAAAAGGGAATCGATTTACAGCCATTTCAGATCTTCCAAACAATGTGGAGCGTGCTATATTTCAGGGTGGGAATAGGCAACTCATTCAGAAGTTTCCAGAGAAAGTTTATAGTCCCCAAGTACCTAAAAACTCGAAATAAACGTTTCCTATAAATTCGTTGAATTTCAAAGGAATTCAACTTTCCATGCAATTCAAGAATTCTTTACAAAAAGCAGAAGTATCCTTGTCCCTTGAGACAAGAGTATTTTAGGTATCTAGGGACTATAAACTTGCTGTGAAAACTTTTGACTGAGTTGACTATTCCCAGCCTGAAATAAAACACGCTCCTCGTAGTTTTGAAGATCAGAAATGGCTGTAAATTGATCCCCTGTTTTTGAAGACTTTTTGAGTACTTCAGGCATACCATTTTCCTCAAAATCCTTAATTTCGAAAGCTTATTGTGCCGAAAAAATTGCAAGAACTAATCCTAATGTAGGGTAGTCTTTCAGCGACAGAACAACGTTTGAAGCGTTTCAATCGGCCTCTTACTCATTTTCTATATCCACCGGGTCACTTTTTTTGAGGCTGCGCGCAGGCTACTTTTTTTGGGTCACCCAGTACATGTTGGAGTGAAAAAGATGTCAGAGCCCTTGCAAAGTTCACTCTCCACTTGCTGAGCTCTTATGTCTGTTTCAAATAAGATGCCACGCAACATTTGAGACTATGTCTAAACTGCCCGTCCAAACATTTAAATAGTTTCGATCGTGAACTCGTGGCATTTGATTGGAGACAGACAGTAGTATTTGTAGTTTTAATCTCTATGTTCAATTGACCTGCAGGTAGTCATAGTCCTTTGCTCAAGGGGGAATCGTTCCAGTTGCATTGTATACCTCTATAGTATAGTAATCTTGTAAAGTAATGGAGCTAGTAAATCTATATTGTAGTCATTTAAAGGATATAAAAAAACCTCTTTCGACTGATACCTACTTTGTAGTATATAGCAACAAAATGACACTTCTCTACCAAAAACATTCTTAGTGCACAAAACATTTGGTTGCACTTTAGCGATACCTGATCCTAGTTTGTTCAGCCTGGTTTCCAGATAGCAATAAGTGGTAGAGAAAGTGCTGTGCTGAAACACGGCTGCACCAATGCTGCAACAATCGTGCAACATTTTGAACATTAATGGACACACTCCCTTATGGCAGCTCTACCATGGCTGCCACTGTTACTCAACGACCTGCTACGCAAAAGTTGAATTTGCTTAAACAATTCCGCCCTTGATAAGCTTCTGCAACGAGGCAATTCTAACGGAAACATACTTCGCAGCCATCGGGTAGACTGATGCCTTTTCGTCCCTTGTTTCCCTGCGTTCCTTGGTCAAGAGGGACTAATAACATTACTCTTAAATAGTAGGCCCACTTTAGGCCCACGTAGGATGGTTCCGTATTCACCAATCAAATCGCTAGAATTCAGTTTTTAACCAATCAGAGGCCGCTATTCAGAATGTTGTTGTTGTTGCTCTTAAAGAACGGTTGAAGAAGCCTGGAGTTCTCGCAGCTTCGATGGATCTAGTTTGCTTCTACAGAGGAAGATTACTGTCTGAAAGGTATGCATTTTGCGTGTTGTAGGTCAAGACAACATCACTCTTTGTACTAAAAGTTTCTTTTTCAATGTTCGAGCTCTTTAAACCAGATTTTGAAGCGATTTTGTTGAGTGTACGAGAACTCCCACCCATTTAGGCCATTTTGAAAAAGTGGGCCCATTATATAAGCGTAATATCATGAGTCCCTATTGAGCAAGTGATATCAGCAATTCAAAGAACGCAGGGAAACAAGGGACGAAAAGGCATAAGTCTAGCCATCGGGTACGAGTCTGTAATCATGTCATAGTACTTATAAAAAACATGACGGTAACTAGCCAATCAAACATGAGCAGATATGAAGCCATTTTACAACAGCGAGTTGGTGCTGACAAGGCTCAGACAAATGGAAACACTATTTGTTGCACTTTTATCACGGTAGAGCAATAGTCATAGCCATGGCAGAGCTGCACTCTACAGCATTGTCCAAGCTCTGTCCCTGTCGGTCTGTCGCTTATGACTTTATGGAAACCAGGCTATACAAGAATTGTACATCTTGACTCCCAAATTTGCAGCTCCGTGTCAGTGGCAGTGAAGCAAGAGTCTCCTTGAACGGTATGCAAGTGAAGGTTTTCAATCCTCACTTCTCTCCATTGGGTAGAGCAGGAGTGGTGGTTGGCCTGGGTGTTGGAACACTCGTTCGCTTTAAAGATTTCGATGTTTCGTCTATCCTGCCGAATCAATTCACGATGGTCAACTGCAAATCATATAGCCGTATAAACTCGCATTATTATCGACTGGATTCAGCGACTAAACGATACATGGAGAATGTATTTTGCTTGGCAGTTCATGATCCAGACAAGACTTATAAGAATTATGCGATATCTGCAACACTTTTCAACCAACGTGGATACTCAGGATCTCATACTTCAGGACTACTTGGGTTGTTTTTCAATGCTCAAGATAATCATAATTTTGATTTCGTTTATTTCAGGTAAGTTAACTTCATATTATATACAGGGTGCTCGGTGGGTCTAAGTGCTACCATGCTTGCATGGCAGTTTTTCATGTAGACCCTCTTCTCTGCTTTTGGTTGCAAAAATCAACCCCGTTCAGTGGCTTTTCTCTGACTAATGTGGAAACAAATGTCCCTTCTCAAGGCATTCTCTGACAAGTATATAACTTTAAATAGGATCTTATATTATTCAACATTAAATTTCTTTCTGGAAAGTAGATTGAAGACCAAATTAGTTTCTAGAATATAACTGATCGTTTGATTGGATTTGAAATATGCAAACTTAGCTTTTAACAGGTAACAGGTGAAGCCATTAAGACAAACATTGGGATACCACAGGGTGATTGTCTGAGCCCAATCCTCTTCATATTGTACTTAGCAGAGGCGTTAAAACCAACAAGAACAGTAGCAAAACCACCAAACTTCGATAGTACTAAGATACTAATGATAGACCAACAATATGCTGATGATGGAAGCTGGATCACAAATCATGATGAAACAGTCCTACAGCTAAGGAAAGAAGTACCTTCAATTTTGAAGGAAAGAACCTGCAAACAAATGTAGGGAAAACAGAGCAACATGAAGTTAAAAGAAATGGAAGTAACTCCTGGAAAAAATGCAAATATCTAGGTAGCCTTTTAGACACAGAGCATGACATCTCCAGGAGAAAGATCTTAGCAACAACAGCTTACAACCAATTGAAACAAATTTTTGAGAGTAAAAAAGTCCAAATACCCACTAAGGTGAGACTACTTAAGAGTCACATAGAGAGCATATTCTTGTACAATAGCGAGCTCTGGACCCTTACCAAAAAGCTTGAAAACACAAGAAATGTCTTCCAGAGAAATCTCCTCCGCAAGGTCCTAAATATCAAGTGGCCCAACAAAATATCAAACAAACAGTTGTACGAAAGAATGAAAATTGATGAAGGGAGCAAAACAATAAGGGAAAGAAGACTAAGTTGGTATGGACATCTCTTAAGACTGCCAGACAATACACCTGCGAAAACTGCATTAAGAGAAGCTCAGAGGTATGTAAAGAAACCAAGGGGTGGACAAAAGTTAACATGGATAAAAATGATTGAAAAAGATCTTGAAACAGCAAGGGTGATGGTTGCAAAAGAAGATGGGACGATCTTTGTACCAACTGATGAATACTTGGCACATAACAAGCCATTATGGCAGTCCGTAGTTAGCCGCGCAATGTTAAATTAAACGAAATGCGTATCAGATAGATAGATAGATAAACTTAGCTTTCTTCAGGGCCCCATGCTTTTGAGGCATACTGCAAAATAGCACTAATTACTAACAGATTAACTTCTTTTTGCATAGTAAGGTTCTAGTTTGCTCACAAAAATTATTAGAAAGAAATGGAAACTATCATTTGGACTTGAAGGATGATGAAACTTCTAAATGTTTTGCTCTAAGGCTAGACTGCATTGTTGTTTGAATAGAATAACTCAGAACAAGATTGTATTCACACGATGCCGGCACATTTTGAAAACAATGAAAAATGTGACGGTGGCAAAATTTGAGCTAGCGTTCACACGAGACCTGTACAATTTGAAAACGATGAAAATTCATCGGTAACTAACTCGGTGAAATCCTTATGCAAAAAATCTCCACCTTAAGAGCCGTTTATTCTCATTTTGACAGCGTTGAAATATATTCAGTTTCATCATTTTTAAGTGTTCACAAGATGTCGTTTTCAAAACATTCCGATTAGAGTTCCGTTTTCAATATCTACCACTTTCAAAATGTGCCGGCAAAAATGTGCCGTTTTCGCGAATGAACGGGAGGCCTATCCGTTACATTTTTCACTGTTTTCAAAATGTGCCGGCATGGTGTGAACGCAGTCTAAGTTTCTCAATGTGTCATTTTATACTCTTTAAGTACAGAAAACAAACACTTTATCATCCTCAGGTATATTTTGATCATTCATGAAAGAGATCCAAAGAAAATTTCATGATGGATTTCATTGCCGAATGTTACTGATTTTTTACATGGGGTAATTTTTCAGGGCACCCAGCATCATATTTGGATCAACGAAAACGAACAAAGCAGATCTTCCTTTCTCAAGAATCGTGAGATTAAGCACTAATAGTCTTTATTACTTAAACATAAAGATGATTTCGTATGGCTATGTTGAACAAAATGCATGTTACAATTGTCCAGAAGTTACGATTTCAAAAAGCAAGTGTTGTCTTCTTAGTCAAGAAAGCATAGAGCTCAAATCTTTCAAATCTTTGAAAAGGCGGGTGTAAAAATTCCTTTGCAATTTTCTTTGACTTAAACTGCTTGAAAGGAACTTTGAGTAATTTACTGTCAATCTGCCGTGGCAATTTTTTGGTATTTTGATTATTTTCAAAATGGCGGCATTTTCATTATTTTTATAAGAATTCTTCAAAAATTTTGAAAACATTAAAAACATCGTAAGTCTTGAACCGATTGAGGAAAATTGATACAATCTGCATGAAAACCATAGTTTATGAAGGTCTGCAATATGGTGGCTAGCAGAAATCTGTATCTCTTCTGGTGAAGGATATGGAAATTTGATGACGTCACAACCTCAAAATCAATAGATGCCGCCATTTTGAAAATAATCAAGATATCAAAAAATTGCCACGGCAGATTTACAGCAGATTACCCGAAGTTGCTTTCAATAACTTTAATTCAAAGAAAAATGTAATAGAATTTTACACCCAACCTTTTAAAGATTTGAGCCCTGTGCTAGTCAAGAAAGGTAATAGCTCTCAAATTCATACCCTGGATCAGAGTATTTTTTAGTACTTTTTTGAAAAAAAATCTGAAATTAAAAAGAAAGAAAAAAAGAAAAAAGAAGAGAGGAAAGAGGAATTTTCCCTTCCTCCCTTCTTTTGTATTTTATACATTTTTTTGTTTCAGTACTAAAAATACTCTGATCCAGGGTATCAAATTCAATATTTCTCAGGCTAGTTTCCACGGAAACCGATCTGCAGAGGGAGTCACATAGGTACCAGCAAAAATTAGATCGTGGAAAGCATTTGGAATATTACAAATTCCCTCTTCTTTGGAGTAATCAAATGTATTTTTTCAAGTTTTCTGCAATGAATCGCTTATTAAACAGCACTAGAACAGCACTGATAGCCCTTGTTTACTCAGCGAACCCAGTTTTTCTATTACAGAGCTGGATCACAAGGCAGCTGCTATACAACTGGTTTTGTTCAGAACTCAAAAGCCCAATGGAGCAATTCAAAAATTGGTGCATGCCCAGGAGGACCCTTTAAGGGTGGTATATGGAATAATGTGACAGTGAACGTGAGAGAAAATGATGTTTCTGTCTATCTAGATGGTACACATGTTTTATCAACAAAGGGACATTTTCCTAGCAAGTAAGTAATGAAGTTTGGTGACTAGAAATAAGTAAACAGCGCTTGACAGAATGTGGGATCGTGAATCATTTATCGATTTCCATATACGGTAGACCGTTTAAGATTAGAAGCGTAATTTACATGTGGAAATATGCTTCACTAAAAATCAGACATAGCGTTCTTTGAGTTGGAAATTTTGGGGAAACGGACATTTTCCTAACAGTTTCTTATGAGGGAAATGGAAATTTCCGTTGCCTTTCAATTTCCCAGAGTAAACTGTCCGTTTCCCCTAAATTTCCATGCAAAAACTATTGGTGAATTTAGATATTTCTTGCTGCGTAAAATGGAACGAAACGACAGTCAAATTTACTGCAGAATTTGGCTTGATGATGAAAATTGAATCAGATATTTTCAAATTTAAACAAGACACAGTCAGGGGCGAAGCCCCCGGAAAAATTTTTCAGACCACACCCTTTTTTCACCTGGAAACGCCCCACTTTATATAAAAAGGGGCAACACCCATCCCTCTGTGCAAGTAAAATACGTAGCTGCACACAGAGGGAAACCCTTTATGTTCTGAAAGTTTTGACCAAAACTTGGTGTTCAAATGTTTTCGTTTTAAGTCTGAAATTTGAGGGAGACATTTTATGATTGCCATAAATTTGGCAGGCATTTATGTCAAGGATTAAATTGTTAATCTTGCTGAACAGTTGCCAGGCAAATTTGGTCCTCAATGAATGTTCAGTAGTGAGTTAAGCTCAAGCCCCACGTCAAGGGATTGCCTATAGCTTGAGTTTTCCATTTTTAAGCAGAAGGAACCCCACCAGCCTATGGCAACAGTAAAACTGGGGGTAATCAAACTGCATTACAATTTATCTTGAAAGAAGATTGGCTCTTGTGGGAAGTGGCTCTTCTGATCAGCAACAAAATATGATAATACTGCAAGAACCAACAGGAAAGTTCTCTTGGAAAGTTCCTTTAATCAGCAACAAATTATGATAACACTGCAAGAACCAACAGGAAAGTTCTCTTGGAGAGTTCCTTTAATCAGCAACGAACTATGATAATAATTATCATAGTTTGTTGCTGATTAAAGGAACTCTCCAAGAGAACTTTCCTGTTGGTCCTTGCAGTATTATCATATTTTGTTGCCGATTATCAGATAATACTGCACAAACAGGAAAGTTAATCAGCAGCAATTTGAAACAATTAATATGATCTGCTTGAATGCATAAAAAAATTATCCTTCGTGAGATAGTTCCTTTAATCGGCAACAAAATATGATAATACTGCAAGGACCAACAGGAAAGTTCTCTTGGAAAGTTCCTTTAATCAGCAACAAATTATGATAACACTGCAAGTGCAATTAAAACGTCCACCCTCTCTGTCACATCGAACGTTTTCCACATTTTATGTGCCCCCATGAGCACTGGCCTTCTCATGTTTCTTGCAATCAGAGAGGAACCCGTGCATATTGGTGTAACCTGTCTCTGTCCATGTTTGGGAAGCACCCGGCCTAAATAATAAACATGGCCAACAGAAAAGCCCCTTCATACCTTCACTCCTACACAGCCAATCCTTCTTTTGATACCAATCCTCCTGAAAAGCTCTCCCTCGGGTCTTCAGTAGTAATTTTGGCATCGGTCGATGTTATTGAAAGATGAGCTTCTGCTCAGCAACAGTCCTCGAAGCAAAGGACTTTCTTGATAACTGAGACACAAGGTCTCGATCAGCAATAGCTCCTTGAGCATGAACTTGAGCCATAGTTCTTGTTGATATTCGAAAGAGCGTACAAATCGGCTAGGCCTAACACACGCTTGTCACAGTGAAACTCGCGAAATGACACAGGGCTGCCTTTGAATATTGCACTCATGCGGTGAGACCTTGTCATGACTTGAGGTTTAATTTCTTTGCAATGATTTTCGTGGAATAAAATATTCAGCCAATCAAAACGCACCATGGCTCGAGAAGCAGGAGTGGATTATGATTATTATTATGACCTAGGTCCTGCCTTGGTTTTAATGCCGGACCAACCTTTGTTCTTCACTTTTGTGTCATAAGTGGGGTCCTTTGTTTAGCATGACTGAACATAGGGATAACAGTTATAATAGCATGACTATATTCATAGGGGATTTCCGGCAGATCATGCTAAGATTACAACGGATGCCCTGTTTTTCTCCTGTTCTCTATCGAATCTCATTGGATGAGCTGAACTCAACAACACGGGGGACATCATCAGACCAACCTTGTTACCAGGGGGGTTGTATTCGATCAATAATTGTATTTCTGAACTGGGTGGGCGGCAAGAAACTGCGTTTTCGCACAAAAAAACTATTTTTTTGTGATTGAAAAAAATGTTATTTTTGAAAATGTTTTGTCATGCTCGGCATGACAAGCATGCCCTCTAACTTCGCCACTGGACACAGTTATATTTTTTCACGTAAGAGACGAATTGCTTTCATGTAACTTTGTTTCTCCATAGAGGGTTATCATACTCAAAGTCATTTTTCAAATTTGAAAGTAGGGCAAACATTGATTGACATATCTTTTGCCATTTGGTGTTCAACCGGGTGTCCCAGAAAAAAGTTTAGAGGATTGATGAACTCCAGTGATGTGAGTTTAGCTTCAATAAATTGCTAACTCGATAGTTAAGTTGAACGTTGATACCTTATTTGTCAAAATTGGCGCTTTGAGAGTAGAAATTTTAATCCTGAAAACTCAAATTTGCTTCCGGCTCCAAAGCAGAGTCTTGGCATTTTTGTCTAACCCATATGTAATTTGTTCAACAAATTTCTTCGTTTGATGCTCAACGTCGAGATCTTCTCGCTGAAATTGTTGAATGATTACGACCATTTATACAAATCACCAATCTTTCAAATGATTCTTTGACACAGCTTTTGTTATATGGTAATCAAGACCTTTCAAATGACTTCAACAGAAAAATACTCGACTAAACCATTTCCAAAATGACGTCAGTTCTTTCGAGATAAATCCTGGAACACCCTTTGCCTCGATGTGATGAGGATCTAAATTTCAACAGCGTTCATTGCTCTCAGCAACGCATGAAAAATTTGTGTACGTGTATTTGCAACATACCAGATCGAGTGAAGATTTCTCGCTGTACAGGGAATCTCATCTTTGCCTCCAATTGATTCGAATGTGAAATAGGTCCATTGACTTTGCGTTTCATCCAGTATATAGTCGGATTCATCCACGAAACTGGTCGGTTTGATTAAAATCTTTTACAACGTCATTACCAAGCAACCGCCAAGCCCCTTAACGTAAATGTTCCTTTTCCTTGTAATTCTGTTTCACATTCGATGTCAGGGAGTTAACCATCTTCAAGTTCATGAACGAGTTGCGCTCGGGATTACATTTTATTTCTTTGAAACCCTGACCAGACATCAAATGTCAGACAGAATCTAGCACCAGTATCCATGTGTTATTATACTTGTGAATAGTGCAGTTTTATGTCAGTTGAATGTTGCGTGTCCTTTTTCATTGGCCATGGAGTTGTCATTATGTTTGTTTGTTTTGTTTTCAATTTGTTTTGAGTGGGCTTGTCAGGATTTCTAGCTACTGAAAGCTCACTGTGACTGTGCATGCCGCATCCAGGCATGGGACCCTAGTTTAACGTCCCTCCCGAAGGACGACCATTTGAGATGTAAGGTCAGGCCTCCGTTGAGTCTGACCTCACCCGACCAAGCTTAACTTCAGTCACCTGACGAAGACTGTGTAAGCCACTCGGCCACTCATCCCGTTAGTATCTTTTCGCTCCCAATGGTATCGTCCCTGTAGTGTATAGTAACTAGAATTTGTATAGTAGAAAGTAATATTGTCCTTGTAATAATTTATATGAATAAAAAAAACCTCTTATTCTGAGGTCTTATTCTGTCCTAAACAACACTACACTACTGCGGAAAACTAACACGTGGTGCTTTGCAGCTTCCCTTATTTATACTTACAGCTTGACTAATCAGCAATAGAAGCCTCTTTTTTTACCATCGCAAAGCACTTTGTACTGTTTCAGCTGTTTCATTGATTACTAACGGCAGCCCGTCCTCTCGATGAATGAACATGAATTTGATGAAGAGCTCTACTGCATGTGACTTGTGAAAGCAATAGAGACTTGGTGATACATGAATTTCATTACCACGAATCTGTTACATAGTATGGTATAGTATACTATAGTATAGTATAGTATAGTATAGTATGGTATAGTATAGTATAGTATGGTATGGCATAGTATAACATAGTATAGTATGGTATAGTATAGTAACTAGAATTTGTATACCTGTATACAGTGCACACAGTGCTATACTATACCTATGGTATAGTATAGCATAGTATAGTATACTATACTATATCATACTATACTTTACTACCCTATACTATACTATACTATACTATACTATACTACCCTATACTATACTATACTATACTATACTATACTATACCATACTATACTATACTTTACTTTACGATACTATATATATACTTATAAGTGTAAATACAATTTTTCTTTTAGGCCAGTTGGTGGCATTCTTCTAGCAAATGGAATATATGAACACGTTGCATCTTTCAAAGACTATAAAGTCATTGCAATTGAACCAAGTAACTTTGAGGCATTTGGTTGTACAGTAAACACCCAACTGACGAAACATTATCAAACACTTGATGCTAAACATGGCAAATGGCCTGAAAGCACATTTTGCAGAGCTTTTAACAGAAGGACGCTGCCAGGAAATTATTACTCGGTTTCTGCTGATTTGTTTATATTTGGAACAAAGGGTGATAAAGTCACCGGCGAATTTGTTGGATTGGCATACAATGTCAGGGATCCTTCAAATTACGATTTCTTCTATCTCAGGTAGGTGCAATCGTTTGATTTTGGAGCTTGTCACAGCGCATAAACCCCGGGGGGGGGGGGGTACTTAGTATATTTTGCTGACGGGATGTGCACGTCTTTCCGGGTATCTTTTTCAGCGATTAATTCTAAGGCCGGGTATCTGTTTTACTGATAAAATCTAAAGCCGGTAGCCTGAATTTAATCTTGTTTCTAAAAGCAGTTACTTTTTCGCCAACAGGGCATCTGATAATTTTCCCCAATTTTCCCAATGAACTTCTTCACAACAAACAAACAATTGGCGTTGGCCTCCCACGTGATTCATTCAAAAGAGCAAAAAAGAGGCTGCTTATTCCTGTCTACAGAACACTATCGAAAGAAATGTGGTTTTGGGTGATTCCAAAATTCTAATGCCGGGTATCGTTTTTGGCTATTTTTTCTAAAGCCGGCTCACAAAAACCATCGAAGGCGTGCACACCCCCGTCGTTTTGTATCCAAGTACCCCCCCCGGGGCATAAACACGGATGTAAGTAAGTGCATAACCTTTTAACCAAACATATTACTATTAACTTTCACTGCACAAAATGATGAAATTTCACCACGTTTTTCCGCCCTGGCTCTCCTTCGGACTGGAAAGTAAAGTCTGCACGCAGGCTAAGAAGTCAAGCGTCGGGAGGCCAATCAACTTTGAAAAGTTTGCTCACCCGTTTTCAAAGCTCCACCAGGTAATCTTCTGATTTTTACAAGACATCATGCTGGTCAAACTCTACGATGGACGAAAAAGGACAAGTTATAAAGTCCCGTTCACACTGCTCCGTTTTGTAAGTGTTCACACTAATCTGCAAAAAAAGGCCATAAAAACGGACGCTTTTAAAAACGCTGTCAAAACGGAGGTTTTTGAAAACGCACTTGATCAATGTAAACGCACAAAAGCGGGTTTTTGAAAACGCGCTCATATTCAGCAGTCAGTTTCACAAAGCGGGAACAATGTAAAGGTACAAACACGGATATCTTTGGCTCCATAGTTGTGATCATGTGCATCAATGTGAACGGATAAACATGCTTCCCTCTGCTTTTGCACGAAACGGAGGAACGTGAACGGGTAGCTTCGATGTATCAAACACGGATCATAACAAAAACGGAGTAGTGTGAACGGGACCTAAGATTCCTCGGGTTTGATAACTCTCAGTTTTCCTTTGACCGTCAAGGCTTGAATCAACGAGCAACATTGCTTTGACAATCTTTTCAAGAAAAATTTATCCATTTCATTTCCGAAGCACCAACGGTAATTGCTGAGAGATATTTTTTTCGAAAATATGATTAACATTTTACTTGTGTTAGCAAAATGATGTATTGCAACACAGTTATTTTTGCTAAGGTTTTTAAAGGGTTAGCAGTAATTTCTACTCATGAGAGAGCACTTTCTACCTAAAAATGTGGTGATATTTTAATACGATGCCAGAACCCTTCCTTTGGAAACAAAACAAATAATTTAAAATTTCAAAAGGAATCGATTTTACAACTATGCCGAGACTACGTTCACCCGATGGAAGCACATTTAGAAAACGGTGAAAAATGAGACGACAGCAATGTTCTAGCTAGCATCATTCACACGATACCAGCACAATTGGGAAGCAGTAGGAAATTTGACTGTGACAAAGTCGTTGAAATCTGCGGATGCCAAAAAAATGTACCTGTACCTTGAGAATCGATCAGCCTCGATTAGAAAGTGTTTAAGAGTGTTCTGTCTTCATCACTTCGAGTGGTTACACGATCTTGTTTTCAAAATGTGTTGCCTAAGGTTCTGTTTTCAACGTCTACCGTTTTCAAAATCTGCTGGCAAAAAATGTGCCGTTTTCGTGTAAACAGGGGGCCTATCCGTCACATTTCTCGCTGTTTTCAAAATGTGCCGGGATCGTGTGGATGCAGTCTAAGTGTGGTCACATTGAAAAAGAAGGACAAAGACATTGCTTTGATAAGCTTAGCTTCTCAGGGTCCTGAAATTACCTCATGCTACGTAGAAATATAAAACAAGATGCAATTACCAAAAAACCATCAGTTTGATCGCAACTGTAGATTGTGCAAACGATTTGTTGGAAATTTAGGGTTTCTATGATGTAAGTGATATCCTCTTTGTAAGTAGATTTATCATTAATGTGTATTTAAGTTTGCTTGGCATTAATTAGCGAAGTAATTAGCTAGGCGAGAAGCCAACGTTAAATAAAGCAATTATCATTATTATTGTGCAATCTATTTTAAAGAATTTGATTTTAAACTATGCTTAGTTTCACTGACTTCACTATCTAATTCACTTTTAGAGCAAAGCAAAGACCATGTTACTATTCTGGCTACGTTCTTAATGGAGTTATCCAACAAAAGAGATCTCAACAAGGCGACTGTCCTGGGTCACCCCCAGAAAAAGGAACATGGTTCAAGTTAACTGTAGCTGTGCGAAATCTGGTTGTAATTGTGGAATACAATAACAAGCATGTTGTAACGACGAAGCCGTATTTCCCAGCATATGGAAGAGGAGGTTAGTGCTCAATACAAATTTTTCTCTCTGTTGCAAGCACATTTAATATATTTAAGGGACAAATCATTCCAACAACTCGTGCAATATTTCAAAATCGTTGAAATATCATATAAAAGCTTCAAAAGCAGAGTCCTGCTTTCGTTTTCTTCCATAGATTTGGTGTCGGATCCAAATTCTTTTGTTGCAAATTCAAGGTCCACGGTAGAGGGTACTTTCTGCAATCTGCAACAACAAATTTCAATTCTTCGGATGTGTATCTGTATCCTATTTAGCCAAAGGCACTTAGCTTAGGCTGTCTGCCCTTTAGCAGACCAGCTGTAATACAGATTCATTGCGGCAATTTCTAAAGGTATTGTTCTTTCATTTTATACTTGCTTCTCCCTCATTCGTTACAATGAAACAGTGATCTTTGTTAGGTTTATCTTAAGGAACTGCATGTACATCATTTGACATTTCACTTCACGCGTTTTAGGAATAAGTCAAAGGAAGGAATATTCTTTCAGAGATTATAACACTTGTCATTCAAACAGCAACTCCTCAACCGACTATTGTATGACTCAAACTTAGTACATGTAATGTGGACAATACAGGGTTTAGGGTAAGTTAGGATAATTCAGCATTCATAAAATAGAGGTGCTAGAGCTTCTTAACAAAACCCTAAGGTTCTGGGGTTTTTTCTAGGGTTCTTGAAGAAATAGCGTTCCTAAAAAAACCTTAATTGGGGGTTTTTGAAAGTTCTCCTCTTTACAGCACCATGAAAAATCTTAAGGTCATTTTAAAAAGCCCATCTAAAAACCCTTATTCTCAAAAGACCCATATTCTCAAAAGGGGGCTTTTTAAAAAACCTATGACCATAAAAAACCCTTCGTAGCACCCCTATATTTTTAGTGAGGGCTCGTAGGAATTAAGTTAGGGCCAGTAGAATATTTGGATCAATACGTTCCTGAGAGATATGACATAAATCTGGTCTACTAAAATGCAGTTGTCTTCTCGCTAAAACAACGCATACCTTATTTCCACTGAACGAATCTATTCACGCAAAGTGAGCTTTCTCAGCTTTGAGCAGGAGCAAAACATTTTACAAAAGTGAAATTCACGCTGAGAAGTGAAGTCCGACGACTAGCAATAAGTTGAAAACATTTCCTCGAAGTCTTTTTCACAGCTTTAAAATAAAGTAGGTAATTCTGGAGAAGTGACAAAACATTTTTCGGATGTGTATTGCTTTGCATTTTCGAGAGATTTACATTGAGAACAGTCGTTTCACATAGAACAGTCGTTTTACAGTTAGAACAGTGGAAATCAGGCTTTGGACTATCTTCAGAAAGTTTGCTTTTTCTCTCTGTCTCTGATTTAACAAAGAATACAGTAAAACCCCGCAAACAAGAACATACTTTTCTAAAAAAAACAGACTGGCGGGGTTCTTATAAATGAGGTACTTAAGACATTTCCAGGGTGTGGTTCTTATCACAAGGACACTTGTGACTATACAGGAGCGGATCCAGGGATAAATCTGACTGTAGCTCAAATCGACAAGGCGGATCTTCGGGAGGAGTAAATGCACCAAAGAGGCAGGGGATGGGGGGTCCGGGGGCGAAGCCCCCGGAGAAATTTTCGGGAGAGCACCCTTACTAAATAGCGGGAAATGCCCTAATTTTTTAGGAAACTCAGGGAAACGACAATATTAGCTCTTAATTTGAAACATTTCATTAACCCTGTCCATCTTAAAAGTCCTCACGTAAATTATTTTCAGAATTCTGGCCTACCACAACGTAGCCTGCGTGAAGACTCTACGGTCAGTGCGGAGGAACAATAAGAAACAGAAAGCTTTCCTCTCCGTTTGTTCCTCCACACTGACTGTAGATAGAACTGCACGCCAGGCTACGAAACGCCCTCTGTTAATGTTCAGCCCCAGTTGGCCATGGTTCAAAATTGTCAATTGAATATGATGACAGAAGAGCCTTTCATACTTTCTGTGCTCTTTATTGTCTTTCAATAAGCATTAGAACAATCACAAAAGATGAAAGCGATGTCCTTGTTACATTTCATTGAAGCACATCTCTGGAGAGAATGTGACACACAATGGCTGTACACAAATTTTCCACAATAGATACTAACCTTGAATTTGGTGTAGAAATTTTCAGGGAAGTACGATGGCCCACAGGGGACATGCAACATGCACTAAGTTTAGCACACACAAAATCAGATTGCTGCACACAAAATCAAAAATCGCACACAAATTTACTTTCCATGCACAAATTCAAGGTTGATGCACACAAATTTGATTCGCTGTATACAAAGTGGGTGCTGCAGAACACAAATTCAGACTTGCTGCATACAAAATTCTGTTGCAGCACACAAATTGAGGCCTGCTGCATACAAAGTGGGTGTTGCAGCATGCAAAGAGCGTTGCTGTTGTTGCTATGCTTGCTTTCACTTCCCATTAACTGCTGTTACATACAGTGTATTGTCAGTTGTATGAAGACAAAGAGATCACTTTAGGCTACTGGGACAATATAACTAAAGAAACCTTTTTTAACAAAGGAAATCCTTGACATATTTTTACTTTATTTCTTACTCGGAATGTACTTGAGTGATGTCTATTCGAATGGCGTCAGATAACATTGTTTGGAATAGTGCACAAGGGCAGACCTAGCTTTTTTTGGAACTTTTAAGAAACTCTGGGCACTCAAATCTACTAATTTTAAGAAAAACTTTCAGTTCTGGCCTCAATTCTTAGATTCTTATGGAAAAATATGTGTACTTCATTTTATCAAATTTACTAGTTTAATTAATGCTGACATTCCCTTAGGCCCGTCGTTTGTTTGTTTGATGATTCATGGTAACGTGAAAACTAGTAGGCATAATTTGCATAACAAACTTTTCTTGCCTGGTATTAAATTGCATCCAATTGTCTCAGGGGAAAACCAATACTGAGGTATGTGACTAATGGTGTTGAGCAGGGTGTTGAGATAATTTATCATGTCTGTTATTTATGCACTGGATGAAATGGGTGTTCCGCAACCGTTGGGGATAGCAACAAAGGTTCGGGTGAAGTTGAAACAATAACAGCTTTGAAACAGGAATGATACATGGCTTGCTGCGTCGGTGTAAATGTGAAAAATGTCTATTAGTGGAGACGAATCGGGATAAGCTACCAAGATGGAATGGATGGTAGAAAAACACGAAATTTAAATGTGAAATATTAGATGGTAGTCTTGTAAGGATTTGAGCTGTATCCTTTACAATGTACGGTAATCAAATCAATGGTTTGCACTTGGAGAATTAAGCCTTGGGACGAAACAAAAACAACAAGACTACCATCTAATATTTCACATTTAAATTTCGTGTTTTTTCTACCATCCATTCCATCTTGGTAGCTTATCCCGATTCGTCTCCACTAATAGACATTTTTCACATTTACACCGACGCAGCAAGCCATATATCATTCCTGTTTCAAAGCTGTTATTGTTTCAACTCCACCCGAACCTTTGTTGCTATCCCCAACGGTTGCGGAACACCCATTTCATCTAGTGCATAAATAACAGACATGATAAATGATCTCAACACCCTGCTCAACACCATTAGTCACATACCTCAGTATTGGTTTTCCCCTGAGACTTGGATGCAATTTAATACCAGGCAAGAAAAGTTTGTTATGCAAATTATGCCTACTAGTTTTTACGTTACCAGGAATCATCAAACAAACAAACGACGGGCCTAAGGGAATGTCAGCATTAATTAAACTAGTAAATTTGATAAAATGAAGTACACATATTTTTCCATAAGAATCTAAGAATTGAGGCCAGAACTGAAAGTTTTTCTTAAAATTAGTAGATTTGAGTGCCCAGAGTTTCTTAAAAGTTCCAAAAAAAGCTAGGTCTGCCCTTGTGCACTATTCCAAACAATGTTATCTGACGCCATTCGAATAGACATCACTCAAGTACATTCCGAGTAAGAAATAAAGTAAAAATATGTCAAGGATTTCCTTTGTTAAAAAAAGTTTCTTTAGTTATATTGTCCCAGTAGCCTAAAGTGATCTCTTTGTCTTCATACAATTGACAATACACTGTATGTAACAGCAGTTAATGGGAAGTGAAAGCAAGCATAGCAACAACAGCAACGCTCTTTGCATGCTGCAACACCCACTTTGTATGCAGCAGGCCTCAATTTGTGTGCTGCAACAGAATTTTGTATGTAGCAAGTCTGAATTTGTGTGCTGCAGCACCCACTTTGTATACAGCGAATCAAATTTGTGTGCATCAACCTTGAATTTGTGCATGGAAAGTAAATTTGTGTGCGATTTTTGATTTTGTGTGCAGCAATCTGATTTTGTGTGTGCTAAACTTAGTGCATGCTGCATGTCCCCTGTGGGCCATCGTAGGGAAGGACTGACTTCATAAAATGACAGGATACGCATTGATAACATAATCAGTAACTGCGTAACTTGGAAGTTTTCAACATACCAAACGGGACGAAAGTTTTGAGCCCTGTATTTCCCTTTCCAATAATTCTGTGTCTCTGAGAACTTTACTTCGGAAATCGGGGGAAAATCACATTCCTTCTGCCTCTGTACGTCAAGGCGCTACTTCCCCGTCCTATCAGATGACTTTGTTTTCTTTCCATAATCGATCCCTTCTCTTCAGCTCTGACTTTGTGATGCTCTTCACAATTTCTTCAACATCAAGCAGTATCAAAATCGCGGCCATTATCCTCAGACCACAGGCAGGCAAGGCACTTATCGCAGCTTCTCGACAAAACCAACAAAACAAACACACAGTTCTGGAGGCCAAAGTCCACTGTTGCTCCCGCCAAAATCGAGCATCAGTCAACTCAAATTCTGATTGGCTATCAGCCATATTTTCAAATCTCACTGTTGCTCCCGCTAAAATTTGTCTAGCTGATGTGCCATAGCTGATGTGCGTTCGATCGCAGTAATTTCCGGACCACTATTGCTCGGAATGTCAGCCTTTGTATCGACGGATAGAACAAAGGTAAAGATCAAGAAAGTGGTCTGCCAAATATGCATTCTCCTTCGCAGCACTTCTTGACATTAAAGCTTGGCGTAAGGGATATAGAGCTTCGTTTTAATTCCCAGAAACAACATTTTACGAAAGATGAGATGAATTTAAAGAAGAAAGGTCTCTAACCTAACAACAATATAACATCAAAAGTTATTAATATCATTTTGAAAATCTGACTGATGCTTAAGCATCAATAGCAATAGTCTGGATCCGCCTCTGCTATAATGAATATATACAGTAACTACAGTATGCAGTATATTTGTGTTAAATACACTTGAGGGCAGAACGACTGCATTTGAATATTAGAAAGTATGGTATTTTTGTTGTTGACAAATCAGTTTATATCATACAGCTTGATAAAACAATTTGCATATCCCTGAAAACTGTTAGAGGTGTTCAGTTATCAATAGTTGGGAGTTTGTTTACACTGATATAATGGCATTTCTTGATAATAAGTGTACCATCTGATAAGAACATTGAAGTAAATCAGTCTGTTTTTGATTCTTATCTTTGGGTGTCTTTCTCCACAAAATCAGTCTGCAGGTTCTTATTTTACACTATGTTCTTGTTTGCGGGGTATTACTGTATTTCTATACTTTAGGGGCAGAAACCAGAGCGTCAGAATACCTTCGGACGCTCGGACAATGTCCGCAGGAAATTTTGGATTTCGACAAAACTCACAGGAAATTCATTTCTGTGAATTACATATTTTTGTCTTTGTGGTGATTTCCCAGGAACGTTTTGAAGAATGCGTACTGATAGCAGTCGCGTAACGGACTAAAGTTACCTTTAGTTCATGAACTTAAGGCCCCCGACCTCTAAAAGCCCCGAAAGGGGCCCCAGCAACAAAAATTACTTTGTCCTTTTACTGTAAAGCTGATGCTGTTGCTATGATAAAATGACCAAGGGGCCCAGTGGCTGTATGATTTCTCACTAGAAATGAAAGGAAAGCATGTTGATAAACTGTAATCGAAAATGCATGTGTCACTTTTATTGCAGATTTATGTACGTACTTTTCCGTCAACATAAGCTTTGACTAGCGGAGTTGCCAGATTTGGGGATGGGACATTTCTCTGTTTTGTCAAAATAAACTGGGTGAGCCAGAAAAATGTTCCAACTTTTGAATATTCATAGCATCAATGAAATTCATAGCATCATGAAAATTCATAGCATCATGAAAATTCATAGCTACAGTGATTGGAATGATCAAATTCTAGTTAAAAGCTAAAAGATTGAAGCATTTTTGTGATTTTTCTCGCCATCTTACCAGGACTAGAAATAAGAGAGAAGTCAACTTTACAAAAATTTGATGGTTGCAAAATGGCTAGGGCCTAAAACATTTATCAAATCATAAGGACTCTCCTCACACAGAGCAATAAGAAATGGACGTATCACCTTTCTCAAGAGTTATTATAAGACATTTATTTTCAAGCAAATACTGAAGATTTTTTCAATCCCACCATGGTAATAAATTTACCAAAGATAACTCTCAACTCTCATCCTTGAGAAATGGCATTACCGTTCTGTGCGATGAGTCCTTTATGATTTGATCGATGTTTTAGGCCCCTTTTCAGTCATTTTGCAAGCATGAAATTCTTATAAACTTGAATTTACCTATACTTCTAGTGCTGCTAAGGCAGCAAGAAAAATGAAAAAGATACTTCGATTTTTCGGCTTATAACTAGAATTTTATTGATTCAAATCTGTGGAGTAATCTTTGTGCTATGGATTTTCAAAGGTGGGAGCTTTTTTCTGGCTGACCCGGTATAATTGCAAAAGTTCGTCTAAAATATTCATCCAGGCTTTTGATCCAATGTCTGATCGTTTTTCATTTTGATTGATTCAGTTGTTGTGATGGAGCACTGGCAGGAAATTTTATAGTAAAAAGTTTTCGTCCGCAGGAAATAAAGAATTTTCTGACGCTCTGGCAGAAACTTTCGCGGGCAGAAAGTTTCGCGTTTTTCGCGTTTTTTGGCATTTTTCGCGAAAGTTTCTGCCAAGGCATAATCTAAATTCGAAATTCGCGAAAGTTTTTGCTCGCGAAATCATAGAAAATTCTCGACTCGCGAAAGTTTTTTCTACACAACTTTGTTCGTTCCTTCAAGTTTTTGCGTTGCCGTTCTTAATCACCCTAATCTTAGTCTCTTGGGCTATAAAACCTTGTAAATTGTCACCGTGACTGTGGGTAGTACTGAAAATGAATAAATAAATTGTATTTTTCCCTTCACTTTTCTTCATTCGTGAAAGTTGTCTCACGCGAAAATGCATCTTCTTTTCTCGATCGCGAAGGTTTTTGTCGCGAAATTTGTGAGAAAAACCTCATTCGCGAAAGTTTATGCCCTTAATTTCGCGATTATTTTATCTCGCGAAACTTTCTGCCCGCGAAAGTATCTGCCCCTAAAGTAATCTACATCTTTGTCTCCAGGTGTCATCGTGTCAAATGGCGGAGCCAACATGGTGACATTCCGTAATTTTGAAATGAATATAGTCAAGCCTCTTGAGTTTCAGATTGATCGATGCAGCAAGAGAACTCATAGCGCAAATGGTACTTTTGTCCTTGATGGAAATTACAACTCTTGGCCTGCTCATCTCTTTTGCTCCGCACTTTGGCGCAAGACCCTGAAAGACGTTAATCAAGTGTACACTGTTGAAGCAATGTTCTATAATTTGGACAGTTACTATGGAAGTGATTGGGGTCAGCCTGGCCTGATGTTTAACGCGATTGATGCCAATAGTTTCAATTATGTTTACTTAAGGTAAGTTATTATGCTTATTATGTCAATTATGTTTACTTAAGGTAAGTGGGTGAGTCATAGGACACTACCGGGTGAGTCACTGAAAACGCCTGGCGTTTGAAAAATCCTGCTCCCCTGAACATCAGGGCAATGATATTGACAACTGTCTTGTTTTATCCCCGATATGTCAAGTTAAGTTAAGTAATTTACCCGGCTTTAATCGGCCATTTCTTCCCGTCGAAATTAGAGATTTTCTGCAGAAAGCCCCTTTCAAAAACCTGCAAAAGTGAGCGAAACAGCAAGCAAAATTTTCCTTCGTTCTCCTTCCTAGCAATAATGACTCTAGGATGTCTTCATGTATTTTGTCCTCATGGGAGAATGGAATCCCCGTCAATAAGTCATTCACACTAGGGGAAAGACTTTTCAACCCGCCAATAGGAAAGCACGTGCTAAAGGATGCTGAAAATCATTGCTGTGAAGTAAACACATGAGGTACTATTGCT